>OZ005657.1:54362652-55562652 GCA_963930645.1 Salticus scenicus
TTTTCCGGCCGTCCTGTTCGAGGACCCCGCCGACCTGTTGGGGTTCACCTTGGGCTATCATCACATTCTGATGGTCATGAGCCGCGGCGGTGGTGTGCCCAAAGGCACGTTCAAATGCGCCAAGCGCATTCACACGACCGTTCAGCGGTTCATTGGTCGCATTCGAGCCTTTGACGTGATCCGACTCGACTGGACGGTGGATACGCTCAAACTCTTCTTGGCGAGTGAGGGAGATTTGGAGAAGGAGATGATGGAACTGATGCAACTGTTGTTGGAGAGTAGTAATAAAGATGGATCCTAACACGCTGCAGACCCAAATTCACGACTTGCTCCATGCCAGTATCAAAGCGTACAACCTCAATGAGAATGACGCGGTGAGCTTGAAATCGCTCAAATTGACCCTGCTCGGACAAGTGGTGGAAGCGCTCGGTCTCAGTTGGGCCTACCTCCTCAATCTCTTTAAAACGCATATCCACGTCCATCCGGAGATTGCCGCGACGCTGAGGAGTGCCGGGGGGGACACTCCTCAGACATTGTCTCCGTGTTGTCGCAGGTGTTTGTGAAAACCGACAAACTGGTGCACCTGTTGAAGACGCTCACCAAAAACGGACTCCCGATGGATGCGATCCTGGCGGTGGACGGACTGAACGGGAATTTGAATAACGGCCCCAACTACGAACAAAAGAATTATATTGCCAACTTGCGATACGGACCCACGAAAACGCTCTTTGACAACGATCCCGATTACAAAAGACTCCATGTGCAAACGATCCGAGAAATGTATAAGTTATTGGGGAGCGAGGTCCGGGCTGCCCCCAAGCAAATCTATTACGTGGTGCGGGGATGTGTGGAAGAAATGACGCGCGTGATTTTGCCCGCGGATCCCGAGTTTGCCAAAGAGGATCTCATGGATAAGAAATTACTCTCCAAATGCATTTCTCTGTACAATCGAACGATGGGCAAACAAAATGTCGAGAGTTTGGTGAAAACCTTAAAGTTCCGAGGAGAGAAACGCCCTGCCGAGGAAGAGGAAGAAGAGGATTAAAAAAAAAAAAAAAAAAAAAAAAAAAAAAAAAAATTTTTTTTTTTTTTTTTTTTTTTTTTTTTTTTTTTTAATACATAGAAAAAAAAAAAAAAAAAAAAAAAAAAAAAAAAAAAAATTTTTTTTTTTTTTTTTTTTTTTTTTTTTTTTTTTAAGCTACATCAAAAAAAAAAAAAAAAAAAAAAAAAAAAAAAAAAAAAAAATTTTTTTTTTTTTTTTTTTTTTAGAATGTTCTTTTACAGGCCAGTGATGGGTCGTCGGGTTCGGTTTCTACAATTTGGTGACTGTATTTTCTGTCGGGGGATATGATGAGGTGAGCGTGTTGCCTCACATTATGGAGCATACTTTCAATAGCCAACCACGTCAAGTCTGGATTCACCATTTTGATGAAAAAATAAAATAATTCCAGTATGGTGATATCGTGTATTAAATGACTTCTACATGCAAACTCACTGGCTAACTCATCCATTATTTCCACTATATTCTCTTTGTCGACACAATCGACAAAGACCTCTATTCCTTGAAATTGAACATCTAATGGGATTAACATGGGTTTACCGCTCAGATAATAGATGTATCCAAATTTTTCTTGATTCTCTAAAAGTTTGGAAATATAACTTCGAGCTACGTGTACAATTTTCTTGTTATTCACCAATTCGAGTGTAATGAGGCGAAAGACAGGTCCTTTTCGTTCTTTCATGTATCGGATTTCTTTATCCAACGATTCCGATTTATACAATTCTTTGAACAGAAAATCGATTGGTAGATAGTAAGTAGTTAATTTTTCGTACATCTTTACTTCTTACTTACGAGTCTGTAAAGGGGAGGTCCAACAATACTTAAAAAAAAGAAAAGGGCCAATGCAATGCCTCCGTATAGTAGGTAAGATATCCAGGGAATAACCGCTTTCACTCCGGACCAAACAGTCGAGCCGACATTTTCGGCAAAATGACTGAGCGCTTCGGCTACTGTCGGTCTTTGGCATTGCATGGTTTCATCCGGTAAACACTGGGCAGTTTCGCAGCTACACAATTTACAACAAGAGTTTTCGACACTCTCATCAAAATGCTCACACACATGTTCCATGTTTGAAATCCCGGTGCAAAAGGAAACATTTTGCAACGGTTTCGGTTGACAGCAACTCAATTCGCGTACTTTGCACACAGTACCATCTGTTGTTTTCTTAAAACAACCCGAATTAGCTTCAATGTAATCCCAAATACTGGTAACACCGACAGTGACCGCTGTTCCCGTAGCAATGACTGCCAAACTTTTTTTACTGAAAACGACCTTAATCGCTTTTTGTAATTTTTTATTCTGAGAGACGAAACCTCTTAATGCCGTTTTGGACTTTGCAATTACTTTAAAGGGTTTAAAACCTTTCATAATACTACGAGGTTTAAATGAATAGGTACCTTTAGCCATAGAGTACTTGATTCGGCGGATAATAAAGGAGAGGGATATGGCTTATTCAATATGTATATTTAATTCCAAGAGTGCTCAATGCAAAGGGGGTCAAAGGAAAAATTTAACTATGCTAATGTGCGAACATCACTTGAAACATTTTTATGGTTTGGAATTGGGTTACGAGGCTATGGACCGTGGTTCACACATTGCCTATGTAGGTTGTTTTTTAAAACCCATTAAAAATTATAGTTTCTTTAAAAAGGGTACAGTTATTATTCCTGCAAAAAAGTATTTTGATGCCTATTATCGGCCCACCGATCAAGAAGACACCCAAAAAGTTTTAACACAGTATTCTATGAACCCACACATAGAAGAAACGATGCGTCAATATTTGGTGAATAAAAAACCAGATGAGGATGGACGATACGCAATGGAGATATTTCGAAATTTTATGGATTTGACGATGGATGTAGGTCCAAATCAAGAAGATGCATTATATAGTCTTCAAACTTTACTCAACTCCAAAATGATTATATCTTCAACATTAATTTCAAAACAACCTACAAAGAAAATCTTAGCGCATAACAAAGTTTACTTATATTCAACTGAAGCACTTTCAAAAACTGAAACACTTACAAGTATTACGGAGATAAAGGTCAGTCTTCTTATGCAATATGTTTTAGCTAACTGCGTATATGCAGAACAGAGTATAGATTATACGAAGGATGACTATTTACATAATTTGGAGTTTAATACAAAATTTATACCAGATGTTGGTTTAGTGGCTATTGACGATATTGGAGATCCAATGTATCTAGTTCTGGATGGTCGAAGTCTTGGTAGTCAAGTCTTTTTAAACGCCCATGTTACCATATTACCAAAAGAAATGGTTAATAAAATTTACACACTAAAAGATGTCCCCAAACCCTATACTCTGAATATGCAATTGAAATCAGGGAAATTGTGTTGATTATCATTTGGATAGTGTGCAGAGATCTTACTGATCCGTAAAAAAAAAAAAAAAAAAAAAAAAAAAAAAAAAAAAAAAAAAAAATTTTTTTTTTTTTTTTTTTTTTTTTTTTAGAGTAAAAAAAAAAATTTTTTTTTTTTTTTTTTTTTTTTTTTTTTTTTTTATGATAAATATTTCATTTTTTTTTTTTTTTTTTTTTTTTTTTTTTTTTTTAATCTATGGTGAACAATCCTTCTTCTTTATCAGGAACAACCTTTACTTTTTTCTTTGGAGGTTCAGATGAAACGAAATACTCGTTGGTTAAATTGTCATTTTCTTTTGGTGTAGGTAAATCTTGGTTCTCGGCTTCTTTTGGTGTAGGTAAATCTTGGTTCTCGGCTTCATTTTCGATAGGAGTTAATGTTCCTAAATCTAAAGCTTTAACGCAAGATAGTTTGGCCTCGTCAAATGCTATTATATCCTTAATATCTCCACCGATACGATAGCATTTTTCTTCTTGATTATTCATATAACTATATCGCACATTAATATTTAGATGAACAAGGCCAATAAAGGTTTGTTGGTATAAATCTTCAATATGAGATAAGAAACGATTCAAAATTTTCTCACCGTCAAATATTTTTGTATCCTGTATACAAGGTTGATTTGTTTTACTTAGCTTAAATCCATGTTCTTCAAACTTTGCATAGTTCTTGTTACACTTTGAACAGCCTAACAAGCTGCAGTTTGCGAAAGTAAATTTAAATTCGTTGGAAATTTTTATATCTGGTCCCAAGTCCTTTGTCATTAATTTTGCAATTTTAATCAAAGGTTCAGAACTACCAATAAGGATACTATGACGACTTTTATTGTTATCGTAAGATTTAGCAAATCTACAATATCCCACTAAATATACTTCTAAGGAATCATCGGATGTTTCATAATCATAAAAATTTGATGAGGATCCTCGAAGAGATTTTGAACGAAATTCAAAATCTTGATAAGGTATGCTGTTTTCTAAACATTGTTCCCAATCTTCTGATACGAGGTTGATGGCATTTTTAGGAATCCATTTAACAAATTTCTTTGCCAAACAGTCATTTTCCAACGTCCAGGAAACGAGAGTTGTGTAACCATCCATTCTTTATTATTTCAAAAAAGTAAAGGGATAATAGAAATGAAAAACACAGAATTTATTAAAAAAAAAAAAAAAAAAAAAAAAAAAATTTTTTTTTTTTTTTTTTTTTTTTTTTTTTTTTTTTTATATATATATTGTTATTATTCAAGTATTTAACGAATGGATTACTCCACTTTAATTGAATTTATTACACAAAATAAAATTCTTTTGAATGCTGTTGAGGACATGCAAAATCGAACTAAATCATTAAATTTAATTTCTGCAGAATGGAAACATATTTTAGAAGAAAGTGAAGTTTACAAATTACATACGAGCGGTAAAGCTAAATATCTTAAAGGACATGCATGCGCAGATGATAAGGCTTATGTTAAAACTTTAAAATCAAATCGAGACACTTTTACAATTATCGTTGCGGGTGAATGGGCACTAAACAAATGTAAAGACGGTACTCTCTCCATCATTGCCCGAGGATGTGAACCTCTCCAAGCAATTGGTTTCTCTATGCGGGAAAACGAAGAAAAAAAATTAAATGATGGAGGTCGTTTTTTCGTTCTCGAATGTAAGGCTGATATGTGCTCTGCGTGTCGTGAAAATCACAGTAAATACAACGTACCAATTCTAGGAAAAAATTGGTGTGTCAGAAGTTTAAGAATCTTTGATGGAGAAAGGATATATCATGAATTTACCAAAAACATACAGGAAAAAATGCTTAAGCTTAGTAGTTTTATAGGTATATTTCAAATGGTCATTAAAAATCGAATGACCTATGGAGACGACTGTTATAAAATAGGTGGAAACATTAACGAAATGATCATTTTTCAATTGACAACCCTTTTACCAACCTCTTCATTGCACTTTGCAGAAACTACTGTCCCTTTTATAGAATATCCAGAGGACGATCCAACAAAGTGTGAATAGAAGTAAGGTAACAATGGAATCGACGGCAGCTTGCGTTGCGGTTAGGTTTACAGATCCTATTGAAATTGCTATTGTATATGACTCAGAATATATTACATTTAATAACCCCGAAGACTTTTACCTGTATCCCCATAAAGATTTAATTGCTGCTAATCGAGATTCTTATGAATTTTTATTAGTAAAAAAGTACAAACCCATTAAAATATTTGATAAAAGTGTTTTAAAGTTCCCTTGTCGAGAATGCGGAAAGAAAAATTGTTTAATAACTATAGCTTTTTTAGGGTGGCGTAATTTTGTAAAAAGAAAAGGTGTAACACTAAAGCATGGAAATGTTAAACCCATAAAATTAAATTCTCCACGTTCAAAAGTAGTATGTATATGCTTAGAATTTGACGAATATTGTAATCCCACTGACGGATGCGCAGTAGCAGATAACGGTTATTTAGATGGAAACATAGAAAATTGGTTGCCAGATTTATTGAAATCAAATATTGTTTTATTAGCTAAAGGTTCAGATACTTACCGTTGGTTGCGAGAACAGTCAGGGTATCCTATATTAGAAGAACATGATTATGAATTGAAATACCCTTGTAAAGAATGTAATAAGAAAACCTGTTGCATGGTTAAAACCTATTACACTTGGAGGAAACAAGCTACTCAAATAAACAGTATAATACACCAGTAAAAAAAAAAAAAAAAAAAAAAAAAAAAAAAAAAAAAAAATTTTTTTTTTTTTTTTTTTTTTTTTTTTTTTTTAATATAAGTATTGTGGTTATTCTAGTATTTACAGGAAAAAATGGATAACGTTGTTAGTCAATGCTCACTCTTTGATTTAAATTATTATGTTTTAAAGACCCTTTTTAAATATTATATCCCGTTTCATGATAAGAAAACCTTGTTAAGTCTACCTGAATTTAAAGCTTTGTTATTGGATTCAACATTTTGGTTTGTACCTCAGGATCACTTTACCGGATTTTTACGAATGATCAGTGTCGTAAAAGATGGTTACTTCCTAACGAATCACAACAATTTGTGTCATATCACACTAGATGAAAAAACAGCCACTTTGTGTAAACGTCATTTTCAATTTTTACAATCTGAAAAGGTGATTCACCGATCTTTAAAGGATCAGGTCCGTATACCTCTTAAAAAGAATAAGACAACAATACAAAGGAGGAAATATGCATTAGAAGAGGCTTGTCGCATTTGGAAATTTGAACAAAATACATACACTCCCATCAATGAGGATGAGATAAAAAATTTCCAAATGTATCGTTTACCTTTTAACAGAATTCTTATCTTAAACTCTCATTCTGATACTCTTCGCTATCCTGGTTCAAACTACTGGTATTACGGTCCTAAATCGATGGTTGAAATTTATAAATTTGATGTTGGCACGAGAATTAACCTTCTTAAAAACAATTCAATACTTTCACGGACAACTGCGTTGGATATTAACGAATGTTTTTACAATGAGAAAGACCAAAATTATAAACCCATGACAGGTTATTGGACCGAAACTGAACGTGAAATTTATCGTATAGATTCGAATGATGTATTTTATTCCATGGAGAAATTAATTAAGCAATTTTACAAGAATTGAAAAAAAAAAAAAAAAAAAAAAAAAAAAAAAAAAAAAAAAAAAAAATTTTTTTTTTTTTTTTTTTTTTTTTTTTTTTAATGCATATATAGTTCAAACCGCCTGAAAGGCTATTGAGAATGGAGAGTGATGACTGTTGTGTGTGTATGCACCCTCTGTTTCCCATTGGAACCTATCATCCCCTGGACCTAAAAAGTTGTTACAGGATAGAAAGTTGTGGTCATGTCTTTCACAGAGAGTGCATCCGTCGCACCAAGCAGTTTTCGGCGGGCGCCGTTCGATGTCCGCTGTGTCGTACTCCCCTGTCCGAGGGGTCCATTCAAGATTTGGAACGATTCATGGTACCGTTCATCATCAACCAACCCATGTTCGATTCACTGAATCCAAACGAGGACCGTGTTGTTTTTATGTTTGTTGAAAATAGGAGCACGGGTCAAATTTTAGCGAAGACCCCTTTCATGCTACTCAGCGAATTGGCACCCATAGAAGACTCACCCTGGAAATGTCTCACATTGCAATTCTTAGCGTTTTCCCGTGAAACTTTGGGACTCTATGTTGGTTATTCAACAAAGTTTGAAAAGACTAAAACATCCGTGATTTACTTTTACCAAATCATGAAAATCTATGAGACTAGTGAAATCATAAAGCATTTAGATCGATTCTATCCAGATTGTATTACCTGTTTTGAACAGGGCTATTTTAAATTGTGTTAAAAATAAAAAAATTATTGTATATTGGGTGTTGTTTCTTTTGGATCGGGTTTGGACATGGATACCAGTAAGGTGATGACATACTCGCTCATGGCTTTCATTTGCTGTGTAAAACGACTATGTAAAGGATTGGGTATTTTTACACTTTCCTGATTTTCCAACATTTCTTGTATGCAGTACAGTAAACATTGTAATTCGACGACACAGCCCTCTTCTTCCGTTTTCGAACACGACTGATATTTTTCGTAGGCTATATTTAACTGTTTATCCGACAACACTTTGGTCAAAGTGGGTGAGACGATTTTCTCATGGACGTAACGAAATACGAGATTATACACCATGTCGAATACGGCATGAAAAGCATTAATTTGTTTGACTCGCATGCGAGACTGAATCACACTTTTAGCCGCCGTAAACATATACTCAAATCCATGGGCTCCATTTTTATTTTGAATAATCTCCACCAACTGTTCTCCCATGGGTATCTGGTGCATCAGTTTTTCCATATAGACTGTGAAATATTGTTTCTGAGTCTCGAAAAGTTGTTTTTCCACTTCGTCTCCTTTCAATAGATTGGCTTGTAAGTCTTGCAAAATTTCTTCCTCATTCTCGTCTTCCAGCTTACGCTTCATCTTGTTCCTTAAAAGTTCACATCGAATCGACCTCTGTAAATAAAATGGGGATCATAGTCTTTGGGGGTCACCGGATAATAGGGTGCTTGGACTTTAATGCTTCGGTAGTAATGGATTTTAAAGGGAAAATCCAAATCTAAAGTCCATCGATTGTGTTCCAATTCATAGTGTAAAACAAATGCATTGTGGGCGTCTACGTCTTCAATCTTTCTCAAGGTCACATGTTGTGGGTTCACTATATACTTGCCCTGATACATTCCGGATGTATCGCGACATACGGGACTCTTGTACAGCACGTTGTAAATGTCTTCCGGTCGGTAAGGTGTATTCCGCCAAAACGACGGGATATCGGAACAGTCCGAGGGTTTAAAGTGGTTTCTATATTTGGAGTCGTAGAGCCAAGTGTTCCAGATATACCTTCGTCTCACCCGTAGAGGGTGAGCGCTCTGGAAGAGATACTGAGCATAATCGAATGTCCACGGTTCCTGTCGGATCATCACTTTCCCATTCCCTCCTTGAAAGAAGGGAAGGAGAAGGTCTTTCGAAGGGGTGTCAAACAGGATGAAGGAAAGGGGGGGTCGTTCACCCAAGTAGAAATAGGTGACCCACTTCACCTCCATCGGGAATCGGGCTTCTTGGGTGAAGATGCTCACGCAGGCGTCGAAGCCTTCCGTGCTCAAATACTGGGGGTGGAGGGTGACGCCGAACAGTCCGAATCGGGGATCACAGACGCAACCCCAGTGGGGTTCGTACTTGGCCCGTTTTAAAGGTTGCCCCGTCAATGCGTCAAAGCTACAAGGCCGCTTCACACATTTGACCGAGGCGAGGCGTTTCACGTAATCCGGATGAAATCCGTCCTCGGGTTGAAGGTGCGACACCTCGATCTCATCGTCCGCGCAAGGCGAGAGGTTCATCGTTTCGAGAATGGGTAATTTTTGACACGTGAAACCGACGGCTCGGTATCCCGGATCACATTCGCACACGTTTCGACTCGGAAGGTAGCGGCCGTGCACCCCACAACCCACATTAGTGTCGCAGTCTCCCCCAAATACCTTTTGAGAGATGAGATGGGGCTTCCGACACACGCAAATGGCGAAGGTGGCCCCCCGGTACTGGTAGGAGATCCACTGTCCCGTGTCCGGGTTGCACTGGTTACCCCTCAAGAGTTTCGGGATGCAGGTGTGGGAGAGACAGACGTGGGAAGGGGAGGGGCAGTCTGCATCGGTTTGACACTGACTCTTTTCCTCCAGGTCTGGAGGGTGTTTCGTTAAAAGAGGCCAAGGCGTAATTTCAGTCGCCTCGACTTGGCGAGTGGTGTATAAAAAAATTAAACCGATATACAATGTTAAGAGTAACAGAAAGAGAACGAACATGCTTTAGTAAATATAGACAATTTGGAAAACACCTCGAACATAAAGTAAACCGACGGCAGCATCGAGAGCATTCCGATTCTGCAAGTCCTGAAAAAATTTGAGTTTCGTTTGAGCATTTTTTAAATGAGACAACAAATGTTGGACACTATAGATTTTATTCATCTTTATTTACATAATGGATGGGACGTATTTCAGGTAAATCTTTTTCTACGAAATGATACTCTTCCTTGAGGTACTTGCTAGGAGTCAGCAGAGCCCTTTGACAAAAGCACGTATGGGGACCTTCGTCGGGACGAACGCATCGGACACAATCTGTCAAATGCCACTCTTTCGAAGCAGGATGGTAAATAACGTCAATCTCCTTCTCCTTCCCCTGTTGTCGAATATAGATCTGGAATTGAAGGACATTGAGCATCTTTCGGTAGGCCTCATACCACTTGAACACATTGTCTCGGTCTTGAACACAACGACGGTAAAAATTGCGTTGGTTTTCCATGGGGTAAGCCTCTAATTCAAATCCATTTCGAATAGGGCCCTCTTCTTCGTCATCCGGATACAATGGGTTACAAGTTTTTGAAAGCATTTCGTTCATTAGAAACTTTTCCGGAGCATCCAGGATTTCACAACAGGAACAGGTTACAGGAACCTCAAAACTACCGTCGTTTTGAGAATGTAAACAGTTGTTTAAATGAAAGACACCCTTTTTATTTAAAAGAAATCGGAGTCGGCTATTGAAACGACGAGACAACGTTTCAAAATATAAAACTTTGACTCGGAACTGAATAATAGTGAGAGATCTGTTCAAAGTCTCCATCATGGTGAAATGATCCAAGAGGCTGTCGTACCAGCCCTCTTAAAGCCGTGAAAAAAAAAAAAAAAAAAAAAAAATTTTTTTTTTTTTTTTTTTTTTTTTTTTTTTACACTGTGTTAAAAAAAAAAAAAAAAAAAAAAAAAAAAAATTTTTTTTTTTTTTTTTTTTTTTTTTTTTAGAATCGTACAGCAGAGGTCAGATTTTTCCATGTCAAGTCAAACATTTCTACATCATTTTCAGTATCCAAATTCATGTATTGGTGAGTCTCATCTTTTTCTCCTGTATTGAGGTTTTCACTTTTTTGCATCACGTGGCCTTTATCATTTATGAATCGGCCAACAACCATTTCTCGGCGACTGCCATCCATAATCATCTTACTAGTTTCCATGACATAATTTGCGCCCAACCCAGACATAATTTGCCCAGACTGATGTATAATTGGATGAACTCTCCTCGAAAGAAATTCAAACAACGGTCTTTTGTCCAGTCGCAACAACTGCATGCTCTCCTCAATATTGTTTCTGGGAGCAAAATAAGGTGATGTAGAGGTATTCATCGTGAGAAACTTGATATAAAGAAAATCTTTATAAGATGTGATAAAAAATCTTTATAAGATGAAAAAAAAAAAAAAAAAAAAAAAAAAAAAAATTTTTTTTTTTTTTTTTTTTTTTTTTTTTTTTTTTAATAAGGTTAAAGGGAATAGTGATTTACAATAGCTAGTAATGCGATAGAGATGGGTGACTCTTTTCCACTCTTAGACTTGCCGTATGAAATTTTAATAAGAATCTTTAAAAACATTTCTTGTACTGATAAAGTGGACAAGTTGTCTAAAATACCCGAATTGGATAACTTGCTGTGGGATCCATATACGTGGCAAGCTTGTGATAAAGATTTTCTGACACTGATGCATACTTTGAAAGAAGGTTGGTATCTGGACCCTTATGGTTTTCCTTGTTACGCATGGGCAAACGTGTGTCACAAGACTCTATCCATACGTTATTTTGATTATGACGGTATTGAACGTATGCCATTGGGACAGGAAAATCCTAAAGATGAAAAATGTATATCTAGAAGAAAAAGGAAAGAAATAACATGGAAAAAAATGAATTGCCTGCTGAAAAATGTTTTTTCGAAATATTTGCCGATAAGATATTTACATAGTATTGACTTCTATAAATTCCAATTTACTTACATTGCGGTGGATTGGTTATCTGAAAGGCTCTATTGGCGTGGTAAAGCATACAAATTCAATAAATTTAAACCATGTATTTTACATGATGTAGGGTTTCCCGAACGACCCCATTATCAAGTTAAACCAAACTTCATACCCAATCTATCATTAATTGTGGAATGTATTGAGGGAGGCTGTTACAACTGCCCCAAAAAACAAATTATTGACTCTCTTTCTGAACTAACTTGGGCACCTATAAAACAGGTCAATTATTGTATGATAGACAAAGATAATGTTGAAAAGGAAGAATTATATTTCATTTAAAAAAAAAAAAAAAAATTTTTTTTTTTTTTTTTTTTTTTTTTTTTTTTTCAAGTATGAGTTCCGTTCACATATTGTAAATTGCACAGAATGGATCGACAAGACATTCAAAGAATCTTGAAATCCTCTCTCATAGACTTTTTACAAGATAAAAAAATTCCGATAGTGGAACGTATTGACGAGACTCTTTTAATGCAAGCGGACGGAGCTGTGGCCTTGAAAACAGCGACTATGAAACGTTTCAACGAATTCTACCTAAAACATAAAATAGATGGCCCTGAAATCCGGTTGGCTAAAAATCTGGTTCTGAAGCCGAATTGTATTGTAGTTGTCACTACAAACTTTTGTGAGACGATTTGTGGCACTCGTTTAATTTTTCTTTACTACGATGTCGAAAAAAATGAAGCTGTGTGTAAAAATCCTGAAACGGGTGCCGAAGTCAGAATGTGTCCGTCTGTGCGCACTAAACAATTTCCTATCAGTTTGGGATTTGCCAGACCCCTTCATTATATGTATTCAGAAGGTTCGAATATGGTCGTCAGCTTGGATGGGCATCGAGATTTGTATCTCGTTACCATGGCCTTGAATCGCATGAGTCAAATGGAACGGATCTTGGCTGTAGAACTTTAAAAACCTCTTTTGTCATTTTTTGAAAGAAATAAAAATTATCATGATTTTAAAATTATGTTGTGATGTTATTTATATATTATCATTAAAAAAAAAAAAAAAAAAAAAAATTTTTTTTTTTTTTTTTTTTTTTTTTTTTTTTTTTTTTTTTTTAATAAATGGATGAGGGTAGTTCTCTTTCCATCATGTTTACCTTTCGTATTCAAGTTCGGAATCCAGCTTTGCTTTGGAACCGTACCCTTCTCATTTATTACATTGCGACTTATTTTCGACTGCAGGGTTCGGTCTCCTTCAAACTGTTCCCCCCTCTCGAACCTTGGTGTTTTCGAGGCTCCTTCATCACGCAACGCTTCCCTCTCTATAATTTTATCCATGGTTCCCGTCACGCTCTACGTGCCCGAAAGCGTGCCCAGAGACTTTCTCGATACGGCTGCCGAGTTGGGGCTCGTCGCGTTCGCCCCGTCTCCTTCCCCCGCCGACGCCCTCTTTGATCGCACCGACACCTGCGCCTGTTCGACCCCGGATCATCTCGCCCTTCGACACCGATCCATTCTCGCCACGCAGGACCATCATCTGGTGGTCGGGTTTCCCGTGTACGCTCTGCCTGCCGACTGCACCTACGAAGAGACGTGTGTCGTGGTCGCTTGGCTGTGTCGCCATCGACTCCGGACCTTTCAACACCAACTGGGTCCGGGATCTTACAGGAGGGAGCTCCAGACCGACTGTTGGTTCCTGAAAACCCGGCACGGTGCGTGTTGCGTGCGCTACACCCTCGTCGACGATCCGGTCTTCCTGATGGCTCCGAAGGTGTTCTCCTCCTACGACCAAGGACCCACCCTCAACAGCGTGCTCCTACAACCAAGATCAGAATGGAGCACGCGTTGAGATACGCCACTGAACTCACCAAACTGTACGTGTTCGAGGAGTACCAAAAACTCTATCCTCACTATTTCGAACATGCTTTTTGGGAAACGCGCCCGGCCACGCGAGAAGACTATTACGTGCCTCCCTCTCTCGCTGCTCACTGCCTCGTCGTGACGCGGAGTGGGTTTCACGAAACGGGCTGTCAAAGGTTTGCCTGCTATCCGTTCCAAAAAAACTGGGAAATCTGTCGAAGCAACCCCCAATGGGTCCTCATCGGACAAAAATTTCAACTGGCTTGCCAAAAGTCTTGCGAAGACCACGAAATCGATACGGATTGGGAGCAGGGTCGCTGTCTCGTCTCCAACCCCCTCAAGAAAGCGTTGGCAGGGATGCCTGAAAAACTCTTTGAACGCGCTTCCCGGCACGTGTTCCACGGAGGACTCGATGTGGAAGAGGGTCGATTGAAATTGAACCAGCGCTATTGCGAAGCCTACGGACTCGATCTGGTGGACGGCGATTGCGTCCCGTCTGGGGGCCAATCGTTTGGCGAATGGTTGTTGGGCATCACAACCATTCGATCGATCAAGACGAGTGGCCAGAAACCGTGGCAAAAACAACCTCCTCCCTTGCCGGCTTACAGTCAGTACCCGGTTCCCAAAAAGAGAAACCGACGCTCCTTGGAGGAGGGGGAGATGGATAAGAAAGTCCGAGAGGAATTGGTGTTGGACTTGGCCAAAGATTTCGGGAGAGATGTGGCGGAATGGGGAGTGGAAAGAACGCTGAGTAAAGTAGCCCCGGATCTTTTAAACAGGTCTCTCGACAACCTGGCCGTGCGAAACGTGTTGAAACACTCGGTCCGTCAAAGTCTCCAACAAAGTGGTCGCTTGGCGTTGAAATCATTGGGGAAATCGGTGAGTGTGACGACGGGAGTACTGGCCCTCTATGATATAGTGGCGGGCATTTTGGATATGTTGGATCCTTACGATTTCAACAAAGTGATTCATAAAAAAACCCTCGAGAAATTGGATGAGGAACTGGATCTCCAGTATTTCAAAGAGAGTTCGGTGCGTCCGGAACTCACCCCGGAACTGATATGGGAACATCAAATTTTATCGGCCGACACCACTCAAATATTACTGTATATGGTGGAAAAAGTAGAGGAATATTTGGCGGCTTTAGACCCGGCAGAGGAACCTCCTCCCCTACCAGAGCCGACCGTTCAGTTTGTGTGGAAAGAGGAGAAAAAGCTATGGTCGGGATACAAATATATTTTGTTCTTTGTGTGGATCAGCCTCGCCATCGTTTTTCATTCCTACATTCATGTATGGAGTAATGTATTATTTTTTATCATGTTGTATTTACATTTTTATAATTGAATAACACTTCAACCAATAAAAACAATTATTTATTAACATCTTGTACATGGAATGAAGTTAATATTTTGGCGACTTGCATTTCCACTTTAGGTCTTCTGGGTACATGTCGAAATAATCTTTCATCTGAAAGGGTGGAGGGTAACTCTTGGAACCTTTTCCTTAAAGCAGCTTTAAACCGTAGTTTAGCCGTTGTAAAATAGTTTTTTTCTTCCGGTTTATAGCGTCCTTTCATTCGATCCCAGTCTTGAAATATGATAGTGTCATTGGTATCCCAATAACCAGATCGTTTGTGTTTCCAACGAATTCTAAAGGTTCCTGATTCTTTATCCACCCACTGTAAGAGATAGCCATATCTCCCATCATCCAAAGCATGTAGAATGAAATCGAGAAGCATCTCCCACCCAAATGATAGAGTTGGAAGCTATATATAGTTGAAAAAAAAAAAAAAAAAAAAAAAAAAAAAAAAAAAAAAAAAAAAATTTTTTTTTTTTTTTTTTTTTTTTTTTTTTTTTTTTAAATTATTACATCATTATAATTCCTTTTTGTTCCACCACGTATTAATTCCAAATATTCATCACTGGAAATGGATATTGTCTCTATCAATACAAAACGTTTACATAATGGTAATTCTTCATCTTCATCAGGAATTAAATTTACACAAAAATCACGTGCCGCAGCAACATTCTCATCTTTAGATGACTGCCAAGGTATAAATCTTGTATTGAATACATGTGCTGCAACTGACGTTACATCTTCTCCCTTATATACAAAATCTAGGAGAATAACAGAATTGTGAAAATTTTCCAAAAAAACATATGTTGGTATATCAACGGCCACCAATGTACAATTTTCACAAAAATATTGTTCAACTATTTTTTTGAATTCATTTAAACAACATTTCGAGCAATCCACTTTAAGAGTTTCAAAAGGTGGTTCTGTTGAAGTGAAACTCATACAGCTTGGAATCCTTTTATTTTTGAAAAGGAGATGAATAGTAAAATGCACCATCGTCGTTGTAGAATGAAATCAAGAAGCATCTCCCACCCAAATGATAGAGTTGGAAGCTATATCCACACCCACTCTAAAAAAAAAAAAAAAAAAAAAAAAAAAAAAAAAAAAAATTTTTTTTTTTTTTTTTTTTTTTTTTTAAGTTACACCCACTCTCAAAAAAAAAAAAAAAAAAAAAAAAAAAAAAAAATTTTTTTTTTTTTTTTTTTTTTTTTTTTTTTTAGGGTAGAGGTTCAATGGGTGGTCCATGCCATCCCTGTTCCAACAGAGTGGCCAATTGGGCCGCTGTGTTTCCTTTGAAACGATCCTTTCTCTTCCGCAGCACACTCCCGTCCTTGATTGAAATTTCATAGACGGCCCCTTCTTCCAATCCGTTCAGATCGGTCTTGATTCGCCCGTTGGGTAACTGAAAATATCCTTTCGAATAGACCAAATCGATCGAATTTTCAAATTTGTATTTCAACACGACATCTTGTTGGACGTCGTGTATGATGATGCCGTCCGTTTTCAAGGAGGTAGGCACCAGATTTTTCGAACGCTCATAGGTTTGAACCGCATAGCCCTCCACCAACTGTAATTGGGGTAAAAATTGGGTCAAGATTGTTTTCCTCGACCATTTCGCGGTGTCGTGGCCTCGAACATGATACACGTCTAACAAATACACTCGGCCGTCTTCCATCCGTTCGGCGGCAAACACGAGGCCATCTCCCAGACTCACGCCTCTCCTCACCACGCGTTCGTAATCTTCCCATTTCTCTTTGATTTTGTCTCGGTAACTGTACACGAGGCCAAAGGTTCCGTCCAACTTGTGAGCGTACAAGTACTGCCTGCCTTCCGGAATGCTTGGGACACTGGTGACCGGTTTACGGAATAACGCTTCATTGAGCTGGTAGGACGGAGCCTCATACTCTCTCAGCTGTTGGTAGATGTTTCGGTAACGGTCCAGTCGTCCGGTCGTCGTCGGTTCCCATTCAAACACCAACCGGTACTCGTGCACCGAGTGTCGAAACGTGTAGAGTTTCGCCTGAGCGTCCAACTGAAGCACGTGTCGGTTTTCCACGGTCAACGGGTCTTGAAAATTGCCGACGGCGTGGAGAAAGAGGAGACTGGTGAGCCGACTCCAGGCTCGATACGGTGTTTCCACGGAATGCACCCACTTGAACCAGAATCCGTCGTGATAGACGGCGTAGACCCTTTTGATGTGTTTGGTTTCCAAGTGTCCGTTCCGATATCGAAAGTGGGGTTGGAAGTAGAGGACGACCTCGCTTTCGATGGGACGATCGAGCGATTGCATCCAGGGGAGAAAGGGGGAGGTACTTTTCACCACCAATCTAAACTCGTATTCTTGCATGATAGATTCGCTCCAAGTGATGATGCAGCCAGATGATCCAAGAAAATCGAAATCGAATGATTAAAGCCAGAAAAGTCACAAAGAGTAAGAGTAGGACTAACAGTTTAAAAATACTTTTGCCGACCACCACATGAAAAACGGGTAGAAAGAGGATGGGTAAAGTCATACATAAAAGGGTCGTGTAGCCGATGCCTTTTTCCAGAGACCCAAAAGAACCCAAGTTCTGATCGTCCGTATCTAAAATTTTTTCGATGGCTTCCATAAACTTTATATTTAAAAAAAAAAAAAAAAAAAAAAAAAAAAAAAAAAAAAGAATCGATGACTCATCACAAGTGGATTCACTCGGTCGTGGACCCCAATTTTTTTGCTGCCGAGGCCAAAGTCTGTGAGTTAATAGTCTATGAAGATGAAAACAAACATTTTTATTTTTTCGGAAATGGTGTTTTCTTTTGTTTGGGAGATGAGTTACCCCATGTCGCTTTGCAGCGGTTGGTACCGAAAGAGGAACAACATACCGTTCCGTTGGGTACGGGCATCTTTTTAAATGAGTCGACCGTGTCGCGGTTAGCTCACGGACATTTTGCTCGGTGGTTTGAAAAGTATTTGACCGATTGTAAAAGCAATCATCCACCCTTCGGTTGTCCGAATTAATCGAATCCTTTACAGTAAATAGGGATCATCCAAGATTCATCCCCTTGAATCCGACGTTCCGTACGCTCTAAATGCGGTTTTAAATTTTCTCGATCCTCAGGATTCATGTGTATTTTGAAAGGTCGTTTACCCACCAGTTCTCGGCCGGTCAAAATTTTCAAGTACGCTTCGTGAGCATGTTGCGCCTGCGTAACATCTAACAGGACCTGTTTCGGTAGGTCATACATCTTCTCGTGAAAAACAGGAGGGTTAAACACTTCATAGTTGCAAAGATGGGGATTCGGGAGCAGTGGCTGTTTATCACTGGCTAAATGTAAATAATAGATGGGAGTGTCTCTACCATAGTTGAGACTCAAATGGCTGGTCAGAATCACCAAATGTCGGGTTGAATCGGGTTTATAGACAGTGTATCCAAAATACGGTTCTATGTAAATTAAAAAATCGGAATCTTCCATTTTCGCAGTTGGATAAGGAGAAGGCCATCGGCATTGGAAAGTGATCGTTTCTTCAGCACCGAAACATAAATCTAAGTAATAGTTTAGGAGGTAGGGTTGTCGACCGAGATTTCCAAACACAATAACAATTGCGTGGTTTCTCCACGATTGAATTATATTTTTGACTTGCTCCAGCTCTGTATCAGGTTTGCGTTGTAAAACTAACTGTTCCATTCTGTTTCGCTCAGCTGCCTCTCGATCAATTTCTTGAATTACTTTCTCTGGTTTGAAATAAAAATAAGTGGTCGAAGAGAAATGAACTGTTTTCTTGACGGAATCCATTGTCTGATAAAAATAAATTACCGGAAGCATTAAAAAAAAAAAAAAAAAAAAAAAAAAAAAAAAAAAAAAAAAAAAATTTTTTTTTTTTTTTTTTTTTTAAATCACAGCTCCCAACACACTCTTTTGGGAGGCCTTGAAAGCTTCGGCGAGTCGGTTCTTTTGCCTGAATAATTTTTTGAAATTGGAAATAAAAAATTTTTTGAATGCTTTGTCCTGATTGGTCAATCTTGAAAGCTTCGGCGAGTGTCCGAACAAAATTTTTTTTTTGGGGGGAAAAAAATTTTTTTGAATGCTTTGTCCTGATTGGTCAATCTTGAAAGCTTCGGCGAGTGTCCGAACAAAATTTTTTTTTTGGGGGAAAAAAAAATTTTTTGAATGCTTTGTCCTGATTGGTCAATCTTGAAAGCTTCGGCGAGTCGGTGAAAGATTTTTTCTTTTGCTCTCTCTCTCTCTCTATCTATCTATCTATCTATATATATATATATATATATATATATATATATATATATATATATATATATATATATATATATATATATATATATATATATATATATATATATATATATATATATATATATATATATATATATATATATATATATATATATATATATATATATATATATATATATATATATATATATATATATATATATATATATATATATATAATATAATATATATATATATATATATATAGAGATAGATAGATAGATAGATAGATAGATAGATACATAGATAGATAGAGAGAGAGAGAGAGAGAGAGACAGAGAGAGAGCAAAAGAAAAAATCTTTCACCGACTCGCCGAAGCTTTCAAGATTGACCAATCAGGACAAAGCATTCAAAAAAAAATTCCCCCCCCCCCAAAAAAAAATTTTGTTCGGACACTCGCCGAAGCTTTCAAGATTGACCAATCAGGACAAAGCATTCAAAAAAAATTTTTTCCCCCCCAAAAAAAAATTTTGTTCGGACACTCGCCGAAGCTTTCAAGATTGACCAATCAGGACAAAGCATTCAAAAAAAATTTCCCCCCCCCCCAAAAAAAAAAATTTTGTTCGGACACTCGCCGAAGCTTTCAAGATTGACCAATCAGGACAAAGCATTCAAAAAAAAATTCCCCCCCCCCCCAAAAAAAAAATTTTGTTCGGACACTCGCCGAAGCTTTCAAGATTGACCAATCAGGACAAAGCATTCAAAAAAAAATTTTTCCCCCCAAAAAAAAATTTTGTTCGGACACTCGCCGAAGCTTTCAAGATTGACCAATCAGGACAAAGCATTCAAAAAAAAATTTTTCCCCCCAAAAAAAAAATTTGTTCGGACACTCGCCGAAGCTTTCAAGATTGACCAATCAGGACAAAGCATTCAAAAATTTTTTTTTTCCAATTTCAAAAATTTATTTGGGCATCTGCTTTCAAGATTGACCAATCAGGACAAAGCATTCAAAAAAATTTTTTTTACAATTTCAAAAATTTATTCGGGCATGTGCTTTCAAGCCCTGACAAAAAAGTGTGTTGGAAAAAAAAAAAAAAAAAAAAAAAAAAAAAAAAAAAAATTTTTTTTTTTTTTTTTTTTTTTTTTTTTTTAATTAAAAGTTAACTCAAGTATACTTCTTGAGCATGTTTATTATTTGTATAGATGGCCTTATTGGGGCTGGGAAATCCACATTGATGGAAAAGTTGGCAAAAGATTACCATTGTTTTCCCGAACCTCTTTCAGAATGGTATTTACTACCTATGTTATACGGAAATGAAAAACTGTACGCATTACCTTTTCAACTACAAGTATTAATTTCTCAATTTAAACAACGACAACATTTTCCAAATGATTTAGTCCTCGTGGAACGATGTCCTTGGACATCTCGAAATATATTTGTGCCTCTGCTTTTAACAAAAGATGAATTGCAGTTGTACGACCCTATCCATGAAAAATTAGCCTACGATGTGGATTATTTCATTTATTTGGAAATTGATCCTATTCTCGCTTTCCAAAGAATCCATAAACGATCCCCCACTGATTCCAAGATATCCTTAGCCTATTTACAGTTATTGCATGAACGATATGCTGCCGTGAGGAGTCGATCGAACGTTCATATAGTGGATGCCAATCAACCTTTGGAATGTGTGGTGCAAGAGTTGATTAAAACAATTGCTTTAGTTTGTCCAAATAAGTAGAGAACATTGTTTCGGCCCACTCACCCACATTTTTCAAATGTTCTTCATTATGAGAAATGACATACATCATGTAAGCTGTTAAACCCATGGTTAAGAGTATCAATAAAACAAATATTAAACGACCCGTCGATATACCAATGGTTAATAAGACAACGTTGGCATACAAAGACGTATAAAATAATACTCCGTGGGCTAAAGAACGCTCCATTCCTTTCTTCTATGAACCATACAAGAGGTGGTGATCTACAAACGATTCCACATAGGGAATAGCTTTGTATTGGGGAAAGGTTAAACCTCTCTTCGTTGCGCCCGCTGTCCTCATCAGGAAGCTCATCTCTTCAGAATAAGTTTTTATGTGAAGTTGATGGGCGTTATCGTATTCGAAGGCGATGTTGGGTGGATAGGTCACCCTGTAACGCAAATCTAACCAAACCGGTCGATAGATCAGCAGCGTTAACCTTTCATTCTTATTAATTTCCACGCCTTCTTCGGGTAATTCTTCGTCTTTTTTGTCCTTCTTCGTTCTCCGAATATATTGTTTCGTACCGTCCCATACATAGGGTCGAATGCGCTGCACTTCATTGGTGGTAAACGGAGTCCAGTCTACACTGTCATGATAGACGGTAATTTCGTCAGGTGCTTTGCAAGCATAGCCGTGAGACGGGACCGGAATAATTCCCAAGTTGTGGGACGAGGGACAAAAAATAAATGGGTGTTTGAGGTCACAGGTGGCAAACACCGTTTGATCCCAAATAAAATTACCCGTCTGAAGAGATTGACCGGGCGTGCACACCTCTTTTTCTTCCCTCTCCACTCCCTCGTCAAACAACTTTTGGTTCCAAAAACTGTATTCGAAGGTGACCGGTTCTTTTTTCAGTTTATATTCATCTCTGTAGAATTTACATTTGGCTTGTTGCGGTAATAACAGAGACAAATCAGGAATGAGGTATAGAAATGCCATGGAGACACAGTCGGGATGCGAACACATATTATACGATTTGATATAAATCGACTCGGGATCTTCGCAGATCATCTCAGGTCGACTCGTATCATAGTCCCAAGGAATGATCCAAGACTCCCTGTTCAACGAATCAAATTCAAACAGGGGTATTTGGTGGAAAGAGAAAGCCTTGTCGGGTCGGGGGGCACACTTCAACCCGTTAAAGTATTCCGTGGGGAGGCAAGAGGCGACACTCTGAAAGGCGCAGTCGTAATAGCGACTCGGATCTTCGAAGAGGGGCCATTTTTCCGAACCCAAGCACGCCGGTTCGGGTTTGAATCGTTTCCCTATCCGCAAGTGGGGGTCCAACAGGCGTCGTTTTCGCTTCCCCCCCTCGCACACGTAACCCGCCGCTCGGTCGTACCGTTCAGAGAGGTTCCAGTTTTGAACCGACTTGGTAAACTCGTGAAGAGGGACCATGACGTCCGGATCGTCCGAGAAGACATTGTCGCAAAACGTTGGAATGGAGCATTGTTGCCCGTCGAACACCATGGGTAAGTGGGTCAGATTATCCCCCCGCGTCAACATGTAGTCCCAGGATTGGGGGCAGACCGTTTTTTGATCAATTTTGCCTCCGCGACACGTCATGAAACCGGGTATAAAGTGAAAGGGTTCGAGGTCCTGCCGAGGGAGGGGCAATAGAGTGCCGTCCGGTTGCCCCACGCAACTATTGGGTTCGCAGTAATCCTTGTCAAAAAATTGAGTGCCCGGCGCACACGTCCTGTAAGTGGGTTTCCCGGCCACGCACTCCACGCGCGTTTCACTATTGAGGAGGAACGGTGTATCGGCATAAAATTTGCAATAATGATTTAAATCTTTTGTATTCATACAACGATCGTGATAAAAAAAGTTTTGAAAGGGACAATTTTTGACAATCTCTTTTTGATTTTTACACACGATGTATTTGGTAATGACCGCGTGGCGTAGTTTCGTGTTATTGGGTTTTCCTGTACAGGCATTGATAGGTCGACACCTTCCTTGGAAAAAAACGTGTCCTGACGGACACATTTTTAAGTCTCGTATCTCATTGTTGTTGCAGGTGAAGTAAAAGAGGTCCCCCGTTTGAACCATATATGGACTCGTTTCCTGAAATTTCAACACATCCTTCATTTCTGGTTTTTCTTTTAAGTAGTTGTAAAGGGTTTCACCTTTAGTGACCACCGACCTCCCAAATTGGATGCCGTAACAGGCGTCTTTTTTCTGAATTTTCCCCGAGTCATAAACGTAAGAGTCTTGGGGAATCGCGTGTTCCCAAGCCACTTTCGAATTCACTAAAAATTGAAAATGGTGGGGTCCTTGGGAATTGAAAGTGAAAGCGTAGGGTTTAACTGGAGAAGGGGTTCCACTCGCCGGTTTGGGTACGGGTGTGGACGTGTAAAAATACCAAAAGTAGAGCAGGAGTAATCCGGATAGAAAGACTGAGGTCATTCTTTGGTTTATTCAAGATGAGGGAAGTGTTTACACAAGAGCAATGTCAACAGTGGTTCCAACAAACACGGGAACAAAATTGTTGTAAAAATCCAGATTATATCGTGTATTTGAAACAAGATAGAGCCATTGATGAAATGCCCAACTGTTTTAAACAGTGCAAAAATTGTTTAAAAATAGTACGAAAAGTAAATCGTTAAATTGGAGGAAAAAAAAAAAAAAAAAAAAAAAAAAAAAAAAAAAAATTTTTTTTTTTTTTTTTTTTTTTTTTAAATAAATTGATACATTATTTTTCCTCACAATGATGTACTTTTCCACCCACTGGGAGTGTGTTCAGAGACAGAGAAGTATTAATTTGATCCGCGTGATATTTCTCAATGAGCAAGGGGAGCATCATATTATAGAATAAAACCTTTTTGTAAAAAAAATAGAACCGACTCCAAGAAATGGGTATGAAATGAAATAGTAAATTGCGCCTAAAAGTATAAAATAATTTCCTTCGCCAAACAACCTATAACACTACAATTAATCATAACTTTTGAAGTCGGCGCAAAATTAAATAAAATTTAATTAGTTTTTAAAGGCCTGTTTTTAGATCGGTAGCAACAAATGCTGTTGTCTCGAATGATCCACTTTCGTGTTTCCTTTAATATTTTATCACTGTATACAATTGGTTTATTAGTAGCATCTACATAGAACAGTGAACATTCCTTACAATGCGGTATTTATGTTTCTACGAAGCTAGAGTTTCCTTTGCATATTTGGTATAACTTTGATAACTATCATACTTGGTGGCTTTTGGATTTGGCGATCAAAACATACACGCAAGATGTATATTTTCATAATATATATTGTACGATGTATTGTTTCATATTCTTGATTACTCTCTTAATATACCTTTTCAAACTAACCATGATATCGTAAAGAAATTAAATATGTTTGTCAGAAAATTTTGCGATTTTTCTTTCACCAAGGACGTCGGATACCAGGATCTTCGCCAACTTTTGCTGCTTACGAAATCTTATTTGTTTTCTTGAATCAAAGTTGTTTTCGGCTGCGTTTTGCAGGTGACAATGTGAGATGTGTATATTGAGTAGGATTTGATTTTTGTATTGAATAAAGTTATCAATTTTTATTTAATTTTGCGCCGACTTCAAAAGTTATGATTAATTGTAGTGTTATAGGTTGTTTGGCGAAGGAAATTATTTTATACTTTTAGGCGCAATTTACTATTTCATTTCATACCCATTTCTTGGAGTCGGTTCTATTTTTTTTACAAAAAGGTTTTATTTTTCTCTTTTCAGTGAAAATTTATTCATATAGCAGAACATCAAAAGACGTTCGAAGGCAGCTTCACAAATCACAACTTCCAAGAAAAGTGACATAACTCAAAAAATGGTTTATGTCACTGAAAAATACATGAAATGCACCCAATGTGAACAAAAAAGTTACATCTCCATCTAGAAAGTTATCCACTCGAGAGACAGTTGTGCCAGTTTAATTCTAGTCAAGTTATTTTTAAGTTGATTTTTCTCAAATGCTGCATTTTTAAGTTGTGTCACTTTTCTTGCCTTTATCGGATATGAGCAAAAAACTATCTGTTGAATGAACATACGTTAAGTTAAAAAATCTTTAGAAATGTAAAGGACGGATACGCTGTATTAGTGACCAAAAATTCTTTTAGGCATATATATTGAACTTTACACTGAATACGTGTCACCCGCTGTGCTGGAAATTGCGCAGCCTAAAGTTCAAACAAAGAGCAAAATATGCATTGCAGCTGACGGAAAGAAGTTTCAACATCGATACTCACATACTGCTTTTACCAGTATAGCTGCATGCGCTCAGCAGCTAGAGTGAGAACAGACTTTTGTGAGTATCCTGTAATTTGTTTATATCTTAATGAAATCATAATGAAACCTATTTTAGGCTAAGATCAATACAACAAAAAAGTATTAAAATTAAATCATCTCTTACGAAGTTAAAAGCTAACAAATTTCAACAACAACAACAATGAGAAACATGGTTTGTATTGTGAACCTCTTCCTTTATGAAGTCGGTTTAAAACGTCTATGCGTTAATCGATGTGACCGCTTTTAATAACCATACTTTGAATTTTACATAGCATAAATGTCACCCGCTACGTTACAACATATACCCATAAGCTACAACAAATGTCGTTTAAGTGTGCACAAAATAGAAAATTGTGAACAAACAAATGCACGTTTTAAGCGTTCTGTTTTTAGCATAAATGTCTAAACTATCTTTTCGTACTAAATCGATGATGCTCTGCAATTTTATAATTCACTTTTTTCCCTTGTCTTGAACCGTTTCCGAGATAGGAACGCTAACTCCACTGTTTTCCACCAGCATGTGACAGCTTACAGTAACAGTACTTTGAACCACATAGTATACGTGTCATCGTCATCTTCTACGCTGCAAAGTGTGCAACGTAGTTCAAGTGTGCACAATGTAGGAAATAGCGAACAGACAACTGCACGTTTTAAGCGTTCTATTTTTAGCAATAATGTCTAAAAACTGTCTTTTTGTAGTAAATCGATGATGCTCTACAACTTTGTAATTAACTTTTCTCCCATCTTGAACCGTTTTTGAGATTGGAGCGCTAATTCTGCTGTTTTTCACCAGATGGCGTTTTATTTTCTTTAGATTGCAAAAATATTACAATGGGATCTACATCAGACCAAGATCTTTACAGCAAAACAAAAAGTATCAAGTAACCGTATTTTGAACTATATAGCGTATGTCTCACCAGCTACGCTACAACGTGTGCAATGTAGCTCAAGTGTGCATAGTGTAAGAAATTGCGAACAAACAAATGCACGTTTTTAGCATTATATTTTTAGCATCAATGTCTAAACTATCTTTTCGTACTAAATCGATGATGCTCTGCAACTTTATAATTCACTTTTCCCCCCTGTCTTGAACCGTTTCCGAAATAGGAAAGCTAGCATGAATGACTAAACTATCTTTTTGTACTAAATCGATGCTACTTTTCAACTTTGTAATTAACTTTTTCCTTTAGAACTGTTTTCGAGATAGGAAACTAACTCCGCTATTTTACACGAGGTGGCGCAGCGGTTAAACCTTGTGCTGCATGGACCACTTTGCTATACTTACATACCATTTTTATCACTATAGCTGCAGCCGTTCAGCAGTTAAAAGAGTTGGGACTGATTTTTTTGGGCACCCTGTATTTTCTTTAGATCGTTAAGATATTACAATGGGACCTATTGCAGACCAAGACCTTTTCAACAAAACAAAAATTATCAAAATCGGAGCATCCGTTTAGAAGTTATGAGCTAACAAACATAAAAAAAACATACGGTTTGAATTGAGAACCTTCCTTCTTTTTTTGAAGTCGGTTAAAAATATTACGAGCAATGGATTGGAGTCTGTACGAGTGACATTGATAAGGTGGTTCAAAATATAAAAATTTTTTTTCCAGGTCACAATGTCGTCTATCGCAAACTTTCCGAGGAGACCCAAAAAGTACTACCCTATTTCGACGAAAGGTTGGCCAAGGGAAAATTAGAGTATAGTCGAAAACCTTTTTATAAAGTCTATACGACTGCTTCCCACGAAAACATTGGTAGGTTTTTCCAAAAATATAAAATTAGCTATTACGAACCGGAAGAGTGGCTGACGCGCCTCTACATTGACCTCTGTAGTCGACACAATACCTTCTTTTTTTATTACATGTGGTACGAGCTCAACAATGATTCTCACAGTTTACTGGATTGCTTGCACATGGTGCCCGAGCGCACCGACCCACCCGATTGGACCATTGGAGCCTTTGATTTGGAAACGGTGCCTCTTGTCGAGGATGCCTTGCCCCGAGGGTATCTTCCTACGGACCGAACGGTGATGGTGAGTCTTTACAAATGGAATCGACGCTACGGGACTCAAAAATGGATCTTATATGTTTTGCCCGAAGGCATTCAACAACCTTTGAAAGACTATGAATATGGCTATAAAACAGAAGGGGAAATGTTATTGAAATTTCACGAGCTCTTGAAAGACGTTCATATTTTGACCGGTTACAACATCAACTTTTACGATCTTCCCTTTCTGTTAGCGCGACTCACCTTCTTAGGATTCGGTTCCTTAGCTTTGACTTACTCCTCCAACTATGTGGGATCGGATATCGTGGTGTATTATGATCGCAAAATTACTCTAGACCTCTATCCCTATTTCCAAATTTTTTCGGACTATAATTTGCCGAGCTATACACTGGACGACGTGGCGCGTCACAAGTTGGAAGACATGACCAAAGTCCCCGTGAAATCCATTGGTATCCGGAGTTGGTATACCTATGGACCTATACCGCGGTGGTTGTTTGAAACGAATCTCGCCGAACCCGCTTTTCAAATGTTGCAACCTGCCAAAATTGATGACGTATCGCAATTTGGAAGTTTTATCACTTATTTAGACTATTGTTTGAGAGATTCGGAATTGGTCTACCGTCTGCTGATCAAAGAGGAGGTCTTATCCTTCTTAGCGTCCCGGGCCAATTTCACCACTTTAAATATGGTACAGGCTTTGCATGTGGGTAATTCGAAATATTTGGCCGAACTTTTAAAATCGTACGGTACGAAATTGGGGTTCTTTTTGAACGATCATTTTTTCAAAGTCGATTTGATGAAATATCACCATCTCCTCAATAAACAGGGAAAGTATCAGGGGGCCTTAAACTATTGTCGACCGGAACAAGTGTACAATGATGTGGTGGTCTTGGATTTCAGTAGTATGTATCCGAGCTGTTTGGTGAGTAGTAATTTGTGTTATGGCACCTGCACCATCATGAGACGAGAAGATTGGGAGGTTCTGCCTCAACGCAACGCTTTGCTGGCCATTCCCCATCGAGAGCATTCTCACCTGGATTTCAACAGGTCTCGCACAAGGCCTTTGGACCAATTCGCCTATCCGGATCCCCAATCCAATGATCCGTACGTGATTGTGATCAACCCCCATACCAAAGCCTTTCTGCCGACCCTCGTCACCCACTTTATCCAGTTGCGGAAACATCACCAGCAGGCGTACCAAAAAACCAAAGATATCTATCATTACAATGTACAGCTCGCCATCAAAATTTTAATCAATTCTCTGTACGGCATCATGGGCAACAAGGATTCGTGCCTCGCCTATCTCCCGTTAGCCATCACCATTGTGACGTTAGCGAGATACCAGTTGCTAGGTTCCTATCACTATTTAAAAAGCAAAGGGTACCAGATTTGCTATGCGGACACCGACAGCCTGATGGTTCACAAATGGCCGGTGGATCACTGTGACGAGGTGAACGCCTTTCTCCACCTGCCTCATGTCGAACTGAAATTTGAACAACGGATGAAACGACTCGTGGTCCTGTCCAAAAAACGATATGCGTACGAGGCGGGTGACCACTATGTGATGGTCGGCTTCGCGAAAAAAATAAACGGATTGGTTCAATGGATGTTGAAAGAGGTACTCGATTGCGTGTGGAAAGCTCTCTTTTACCGATCCGACAGTGACGGATGGGTCGAATGGGTCAGGATACTCTTGGAAGCGAATTATCGATGCCGAGATCCCAAAAAATATGCCATTTACCGGAAGCTGAGAAATATCGAGGACTACAAATCGTCCAACTGTCCTTCGGTGAAATATTTGAAAAAATATCCAGACAGAGGGGGGGAATATGTCCAATATACCTACGGAAGGGCCGATGTCGCCGCGTCGGAGGCTTCCAACTGGGTGATGGACGTCGAGGATTGCCAAGGGGTGAATTTCGAACAACTCTTTGTGAGTCAAAAGAAAACATTATGTACGTTGATGAATATGGCTTATTGGCACTTGCCCAACCCGACCCATGCCACCGACATGATTTTAAATACATTTCTTTGGAGGCGATTTATGCATGGCGAATTATTACATTGGCACACAACAGGACGACGCATCGTGATGCTGGTCATACCGGGTCTTAAATATACATTTACCATGAATGACCACTTGACAAAGGAAAGGGGTCGAAAAAGAGTTATGGTGGAGGAATCGGAAGAAGAAGAGGAGGAGGAGGAGGACTCAGAAGATGAATCAATAATTAGACTTACTTCAGACATGAAAAATAAATGCCACATTCGAGATTGGTAAGACAAAAAATTTTGTAATGTTTGCTAGATGATGTAAGAAAAAGTTTTAATGAGCCCTCTGGAACTGACTGGTCGAAAAAAAAAAAAAAAAAAAAAAAAAAAAAAAAAAATTTTTTTTTTTTTTTTTTTTTTATCCTCTACTTTCGACCAGTCAGTTCACCCACAGTCATGGACGATTGCAGTGTGTGTCTTGAACCCATTCTCCAATATCAAAAATTTATTTTAAGTGCTTGTCGTCATCCATTTCATGATCGGTGCATTTGGAATGTAGTGGAGTTTCATAACATGATTTGTCCTCTTTGCCGTACTGACATCAACGAATCAGATTATGCACAGTTGCAGGAGTTTTTCGACTGGCGTAGTTACCGCAAAAACAACGAGAAAAATTTTTTTGGACGTGCACATTCTGAGGATTGGTCTTTCCAAAGTCATTTTGCGACTCTCTGTGGACCCAACTATGAATGGTGGTCTACAGGTATTGGTTTAGACTTTAAGGACACAAATGTTAATATGAGTGCTTTCTGCATTCGAATATTTACAGCGCTAAAAGAAACAACTACGCGCTGGTTCCATGTGCAAATCTCATATGATGATTTCTTAAATTTTGAAAACGTTTTGAAAAATTTAGGAAACGAAACCTTCACACTACCTTGCTGGTGTTGGTGTGACAGTGGCCCGAATAGACAATGGCACAGACATATGATTTTAGTAACATCTGTCATAAATGTGATTCAATCAAGATTTCTCCACAAAGATAATCCACAATATCATCCAATAGATAATCCTTACCAACTTCTCGAAACAATCTATTCACTCAGCAGGAAAGAATCTATGTGTTTTTTTCACAAAGAAAGAAATAACTTTTATATAAATCGACTACTTCCTCCTTTTTCCAAATGGATGTTATCATTCGTCTACAAAGAAGGTGTAACGGATTACATCATCAACAATTTAAAGTATTTCTCTACTCAAAAAGTAAATGATCGATGGCAGTTGGAAACATACAACCTTGCACGTTCTGTACAATTACGTGAGGATTTTATTCTTCGAGTAGATAAAAAATATATACCTGTAAATTATGTTACAGATAGTTTTCTCTATGGGAACAATGGTGAAAAACTTTACTTTAAGTTTGATAATAAACTTGCTAAATTAAAAGAGTGCGATTGGAAATTGGTGCAGGCCGAGGCAGGTAATCTGACAGACAAATTTTTGGAAGATTTACACTTTCGAAAATATGTAACATGGAATAAATACTTTATATATCCGAGTCATAAGAGAAAACAAATAAGAATTTAAAAAAAAAAAAAAAAAAAAAAAAAAAAAAAAAAAAAAATTTTTTTTTTTTTTTTTTTTTTTTTTTTTTTTTTTTTTTAAATAGGTTGGAGTCTTTTGCTTTCGACCAGTCAGTTCACCCACAGTCATGGAGGATTGCAGTGTGTGTCTTGAACCCATTCTCCAATATCAAAAATTTATTTTAAGTGCTTGTCGTCATCCGTTTCATGATCGGTGCATTTGGAATGTAGTGGAGTTTCATGACACGATTTGTCCTCTTTGCCGTACTGACATCAACGAATCAGATTATGCAGAGTTGCAGGAGTTTTTCGACTGGCCTAGTTACCGCGAAAACAACGAGAAAAATTTTTTTGGACGTGCACATTCTGAGGATTCGTATTTCCAAAGTCATTTTGCAAGTCTCTGTCTACCCAACTATGAATGGTGGTCTGCAGGTATTGGTTTAGAGTTTAAGGATACAAATGTTAATATGGGTGCTTTATCCATTCGAATATTTACAGCGCTAAAAGAAACAACTATGCGCTGGTTCCATGTGAAAATCTCATATGGTGATTTCTTAAATTTTGAAAACGTTTTGGAAAATTTAGGAAACGAAGCCTTCACACTACCTTGCTGGTGTTGGTGTGACAGTGGCCCGAATAGACAATGGCACAGACATATGATTTTAGTAACATCTGTTATAAATGTGATTCAATCAAGATTCCTCCACAAAGACAATCCACAATATCATCCAATAGATAATCCTTACCAACTTCTCGAAACAATCTACGCACTCTGCAGGAAAGAATCTATGTGTTTTTTTCACAAAGAAAGAAATAACTTTTATATAAATCGACTACTACCTCCTTTTTCCAAATGGATGTTATCATTCGTCTACAAAGAAGGTGTAACGGATTACATCATCAACAATTTAAAGTATTTCTCTACTCAAAAAGTAAACGATCGATGGCAGTTGGAAACATACAACCTTGCACGTTCTGTACAATTACGTGAGGATTTTATCCTTCGAGTAGATGCAAAATATATACCTGTAAATTATGTTACAGATAGTTTTCTCTATGGGAACAATGGTCAAAAACTCTACTTTAAGTTTGATAAGAAACTTGCTCAATTAAAAGACTGTGATTGGAAAATGGTGCAGGCCGAGTCAGGTAACCTGACTGGGAAATTTTTGGAAGATTTACATTTTCGAAAGTATGTAACATGGAATAAATACTTTATATATCCGAGTCATAAGAGAAAACCAATAAGAATTTAATTTTTTTTTTTTTTTTTTTTTTTTTTTTTTTTTAATTAATATATTGGTTTCTTTACTATTTCTCAAAGCCCCAAGAAACTCTCATGGATATCATACAGTCAATCTTCCGGTCAGTCTTTCGTCATTGCATTGAAAACTGTTATCGTTTAGCCAATCTAGTACCCAACGACAATGAAAACATTGATGATGAGTCCCAGAAAGTATTTGATTTGTACGAAACTAAAGAAGAAGAGGCGGTCCCACAAAATACAAATTGTAAATTTTATTCAAGTTGGAAGAAAAAGAAGTGTAAGCTGGGAGAAAGTAAATAATGTTAACTGCTATGTACAATCAAATGTATGATGGATGTAATTCAATGAAATAAATATTATCATATAACTTTCTCTCTCTCTCTCTCTCTCTCTCTTTTTTTTTTTTTTTTTTTTTTTTTTTTTTTTTTTTTAAGTATATATATATATATATATATATATTTAAAAAAACATTTCTTAAGGATCAAGTAGGCATAGGGTTGAATTGGAAATGCTGCGGCATCGTAATAAATTTTCTATTTCGTATGGTTTAATTGTTAAAACTAAAGATGGTAGAGTGATGCTTATAAAACGAAAAGTACCTTATTCCGTCCAAAAATTTTACATCTTCTTATTTAAACATGGTATAAAATATGATGAAAATATCTATTACAAATTTAAAGACATTATTGAATGTGACTGGTTACAGCAATTAACTCAACGAGAACAACTAGATTATTATCGTTTTGTAGATAACAAAATATTTGAAGATTTGTATGATTTTCCTCATGGTCAAATGAGTTCTAAATTACCAAAAACTCGGTTACAATGCTTTTTAAATGCTTACAGAGAATTTCGTGAAGAAACTGGATTTCGTTTCAAGTTTACCAAAGAAGATATAGAGAAATATCCTCTTATAAAAATTGAATTTATAGGATGTGATGAGAATTATTATACACAATATTATTTTGTCGTAGAAAATGTAACAAATTTGCACAGATGTAGGTATTTTGATTCTTTCGATCAAACATACCTATCAACATCCAAAATAAAAAAATGGACAGATGATAGACTCATTTATCAAAGCCAACTTGTATCTTTAAATAAAGCTTATAAATTATTAGAAAAACAACAAACAATTAAAAAGGACGATAAACATTTACTACTTTCAAAAAATTTTAAGAATATAATAATCTAAAAAAAAAAAAAAAAAAAAAAAATTTTTTTTTTTTTTTTTTTTTTTTTTTTTTAATAAGCATTATAAAAAAAAAAAAAAAAAAAAAAAAAAAAAATTTATTTTTTTTTTTTTTTTTTTTTTTTTTTTTTTTTTTTTTAATAATGCTAAAAAAAAAAAAAAAAAAAAAAAAATTTTTTTTTTTTTTTTTTTTTTTTTTTTTTTTTTTTAAAGAAACAAAGTCAAGGGGGGGAGAAATGAATTCTGAACAAATTGTCAAAGTTGTTTATGATAATGTCTTAAAGTTTTTACATCAAATGCTCGGAACCGATAAAATGAAAATGGTCGCTCAACAGATCAATAAAATGTTTCCTAGTTGGCCTCATACCTGGAAGACAATCCACGGTTGGTTACAAGAACATTCGTTGACCAACATGCAACACAGCATCCATAGCTTTGCTCAGCTTTTTCCAAATTATGTCTCTTTTGCTGAAGAACTCGACAATTCTTTGGTTCTGCACGATGAATTTTGGAATCAAGTACACTACCAGCTTCGGAAGGCTAAAGAATCTTTATGATGGTTAAAGTTGGACAATTGGAACCCTTAGCTTTGTTGACGTTGGCCGGTGGGTTGTTGTACTCTATTGGTATATTAACGGTGGAATCGAAAGCAAACACTTGCTACCGCGGTCATTTCATTGTTCTCACTCTCGTTATATTCACAGCTCTTTTATTCATTTCCGTCTTCAAATACATCAAGTTTCGTTTCGCATTTCGACAGATGGACGATTTGATTTGGGCTATGAAAACAAAATAGACTGATCGACACCGTCTGCATTTCGAATGAGAACCGCATCCCCTTGACGGAAACCTAGCAAGGCATAGTAATTCACCGGTTCGACAGTACAGTGATCCGTGTTTCCCGCGATCCATTCAAACTCCAAGTGTTGAACGATCGCCGCCCACATGCGCAGACCCACACTGTCTTTTATGGAAACGGGTCCGTCTTGAAATCGAACGGTGAATGTGAAAGGATCCGTGATAGTGGCCGATTGGATGAGCCTGACAGCTTTTCGCGAAATGATTTCTAAAATTTCCATGAATCAAGATTATGGATAAGAATATAATTTTCATAACAACCGCTTTACAGTGTTTAAAACACGATATACTGCACGATCTTTTTGACGAACAGGGTAATTTAAGAACTCTTCAACAAGATGAAAAAAATAATTTGGAAGCATTCTATAAACGAATATCATTAGGTTCATTTGACGAGTATCTTGCAAAAGTAGGGGACCAAATTAAAAAGGCAATAGAGGAGCATGGACCTGGATATGATTTTTCGAAAATTATATTTAGGAATGGAGAGACTCCAGGTTTTGTCCATGGACTTGCAACCACCAGTGACCCACCACCATCACTTGCAAATTCTGGGACCTTAAGTTATACAATACCTCCGACTGAAAATGGTGGTCCTTCGACCTTCAGTTTTACAATGCCTCCTCCGATAGTCACTGATGGTGATAGTCGCATATGTGATATAAGAAAAATATTTGATCCTGCTACCAATCGTCGTTTTCCGTACGTCGATAAACCTCGTGTGGTGACTAAAAAACGTACCGAAGAATTTGACCCATTGAAATTTTTAATGGATAAATATGGAGATGGGAGTTATCATCAATTAAGTTTCCAATCGGACGAAGATGTACAAGACGATCTAAGTATATTAACGTCACCAGAGAAGAAAAAATTGGATTGGATCGCCGAAGGCGTTTTGCGAAAAATGGCAGAACACTTGACCACACTGAATCAGGCTTGCAACTACCGATTACTGGATGTACATTTTGAAAAGGTACAGTAAAAAAAAAAAAAAAAAAAAAAAAAAAAAATTTTTTTTTTTTTTTTTTTTTTTTTTTTAACTGTGTGTGACATCATTCCAGTCGGTCGTCTCCATCATTTCAGGATAAACGGTCAAATGAAACACAGCTTGTGCGATGGGGCTTCCTTTCCCAATTGTGTAATCCTCTGAGGAACCATTTTGGATTATCACCCCTACCGAGCCTCCTGGATTTATCACACCGCCATATACGCTGAGTCCTGCAATGACCTGCGTATCCCGGATAAACATACCCATGTAGGGAGGAAACTCAAACGCAATTCCAGTCTCGATCACTCTTCTCTCGCCCGGTTCCAACACGATTCTCTTAGGGGCATACAAATCGAATCCCGAAGATTGGTCCTGTTTCGGATCCATAGCAGACTTGAACACTTTTGCATATTTCACCTTGGGCATAAAGTGACGAAACAGAAACGAGAGGATTGCAGTAGCAATCGTGTTTAAGAAAGCCATGTTATCGAAGAACAACTTTTCAAATTTTATTCATTTATTTTAAAAAAAAAAAAAAAAAAAAAAAAAAAAATTTTTTTTTTTTTTTTTTTTTTTTTTTTTTTTTTAATGATAAATTCAAGACTTGTAGGCAATCAGTCCAGCCACCGCAAATTGTAAGAGTTGTACAATCAAATGTGCGAGGAATTTCATTTTATGTGCTGTCACATACGCCGCTCCATTTGCACGGTCTGCCGCTGTGGCGGGTACATCGCCATTCAGAGAGTACACAGCGAAACCGTACGTCATCAGTCCGATCACAATCAGGACGAGGAGTGCGGCAGCCAAGATCATTTTTAAGTTCATCATTGCCTACTTTATTCTACTAACCCATCGCCACCAACATTCCCAACAGCAACATACTCAACACGTTCATCACGGTGGGTGCCATCAGACGCATTTTATTGTCGGTCCAAAATTTATTAGCGGTTGTAGTAGTGGGTGCCTTGGTCATTTGGTAGAGAGACCAACCCATCAACACCCCGCTGATCAGCAAGAGCACCAAAACAAAACCAAGCAAGAGAGTTGTGAATCCCAACGTTTTCATCTTTATTATGGTGGACGCAATCGTTCACACGCAAGGAGTGGTTTTAGGTCGCCGCTATCTCGCTTTGGAACTCGCCTATGCCGACGTCACGGGTCTGGAGCGCCATTTCCTCCTCAAGAGTCCGATCCCTTATGCCTATATGCGTCGACTCTATCCCCATGCTCGACCGGACGTCCTGGTCACGGTGGACGAGGGCGCTCGTTACACCGAGGTGTTGGCTTTTTTGCAGGCACGCTACCGATCGCTTCAGCAGTCCGCCGACCACACGGTCGTGTTTGGCTACAAAGGAGACAGTTATCAACCGCAAGTGCTGATCGACGCCGGCATCCCTCATCGGCTCAACGTGGAAAGGTGGGGGGTGCCCGCTCTCCGGAACACGGCCCCCGACACTTGTCCCTGGCATAGAGATACCGGGAGCAAGTGTGCTCGGGTGGCTTTGAAGCAGATTCTGGATCATGTAACAGGATCCAGAGGAGGCGTTCCGTCCGACGCAATTGTTCGGTGAGATAGAAGAGGCTCAGCGAACTTTCGGGGGTCGTGGGCAGGGAGGAGGGGATCTCCTTTTCCCACAGACCGTCTCGATGACTGAGGGCCAACAGTCGCTGCAACACATCGATGAGTTTCGGAGGCGCGTTGTCGTGGGGCACTTGCTGCACGCTCTCGTGAATGACGCGCACGTTATGCAACAGGGCGTCCAGTTGAGGACACTCGTCCTCCAGCTCCTCGGGTTTCTCTCCCTGCAACACCTGGTGGAGGGTGTGTTGCAGCAAGGCCCTCACCGACACGCTCAGAGGATGCAGGGGCTGTTGGCGGAGAAACGCCTTCAAGGTCTGGTCCGTCAGCCAGTGGGCCGCATTCACGTACTCGGCCCGCGGCACCAAAAACATGTGGAGCGGATCGATCGTGTGACCTCGCGCTTGGCACGTCATGTCGTAGAGGCGCAGGGCGCGTTGCTTCTGCTCGCTCGAGATCTCGGGCAAAGGCGAAGGGTGGACCGGTCGACGGAGATTGAGGCAGCGCCGGGCCACCTCCCCCCAGAACGCGGCCGACTGGTACGCGTAGGTCGTCCCCCCCTCTTCCAGCAGCTCTTTTAAAATGGCGTCGTCTTGGGTGGGCGGAGGGGGGAGCAGGGGGGAAGGGGGATCTTTCGGTTGGGCCAGCCACCGCTCCAGCTCGTCCCAAAATCGGGACACGACCCGTGTTTTGAAAGGACGGCGGGGCTCCGCGTTCAGAGAGTCGATCAGCAGGTTCAGGTCGCCGTACACTTGGTGAGGGAAAGCGGTCAGTCCTCCGTGTTCCATCAAGTCGAGCCACGGAATCCGTTCGGCTTCCATCCGAAGAATGAAAGGGAGTACTTCGGGAGGAGGAGGCTCCAGGGCCCCTCCCCCGAAGATCAATCGCTCAAACCAATCCAACCACATCTTGGTTCCAGCGAAAAAAGTTCAAGGGATACGACTTGGCCGTATAATAGGAGAGCAGGTTGCGGGCCAGATGACACTGCACCAGATAGAGGGTAAAGAAAAGGAGCGTATAGACGGTCCACATGACTCTTTTTATTTAAGGATGTCTTATGAAATTGCCACCCATTATCGTACGTTACCGGACGGATCCAAGGCCTATCCGACGGATCTCTTTGGCAACGAATACGTTCCCGAAGGGTTTCCCCTGCTCACCACGAAACGGGGCCGAATCCTCTACCCTCTGGACGAGCGGGGCAACGTCAAGTATCGGAAAGATGCCCAAGGCAACGAGGTGTACGAGAGGGGGGTGGACGGTCGCTATTGGATCGGGAGGCGGCGAGATGGGAAAGAGCAGTATGCCGTGAATCGTCGAAACGACGAATATTATCCACCGGGCGCGTTTGCCCGAATGCCGGATGGATCCTATTATTATGCCACGACAAAAGAAGGCGAGACCGTCTTTCCCCGAGACGAAGCGGGGTCCGAGTTTTATATCACGCCGCCCGACTTTGAAAAACCCCACACCCTACCGGATCGCTATGCGGTGGACGCGACCGGCGAAATCTATCCCCGAACCCCTTCCGGGACCGAGATCCTTCTCAACCACCAGTATGCGATGAAGGAGGGGGAGACTTACGATTTTTACTATCCCAAAGACTGTTTCAACAATGAATATTATCTGCCGGACACGATGCTCGATCGGTATGCGGTCACGAACGATGGCAAGGTGATCTTAATGCAGAAAGAGGATGCGCCTCACATCGATCCGGACAAGACCCCCTCCGACCTCACCGACGCGGATATCCTGGGTAAATTAATTCGAGACGCAAACGAAGAGCGAGATTTTTTGACCCACCGAGAGCTGCCCATTTACAGCCTCCCCCACAACTATGCGTATCGAGACCGAAAAACCAACCAAGTGACAACGGTGGTCCCCCCTCCTGCCTCAGCGCCGCTCCTGCATGCCACCCTCTTTTCAACCGGGTGGATCCTGGCGGCCGCTGTACTCATGATAGGGTGTTTTTTCCTCTTTCGAAAAATAAAACACTAACCCTCTTTTAAGTGTTAATAATAAATAGTCAAAAACTCCAAAAACATTTTTTTATTTAATAAATAGTTACAGATTTGAAATAGTCTGGGTCTTTGATGCGAGCCGTCACCGTGAGGGGCTCCCGCTTGAAGTAGTCTCGGATGACGACACTCTTGGGTGTGATGGTGGCGTTGCAGACGAGGGATCGGTCTCCGAACACAAAGTGTTGGGTGTCTTTTTCTTCTCGTCGAATGAAATCGTAGATCCGGATGCGGGTGACTCGGTACTTTTTAAATTCCAGCACTCGGGCAGGCTTGGCTCGGTAGAGCGTGATCACCACCTCGTCTTCAGGCTTGGCTAAAAATCGCACCGTGACACATTTCTCGGGAAGACAATCTTCCAGAAGCAAAGTTTGCAGTCGACTCATGGGGATGGGAGGTGTGTTGGCCAAAACGCGCTGCTCTTGAGTCTCGACCACGTCCATGGTCACCATGTAATCCACATCGGACGTGTTGGTCATGATCTGGCGAACGACGAACGGGATGCGGCCGGAGGGACACAGAGGACACCACTGAGCAGGGGAGAAAGGAGAACACTGAGAGTGAAAGGCATGCTCGCAGTTGGGAAAGGTGCAGGGATCTCCCTGCAAAGGTTGATTACACCAAGAACAGATCGCTGACATGGTGGAAATGATCTCTCCGCTCGCTCTCTCTCTCTATATATACATTGAAAAAAAAAAAAAAAAAAAAAAAAAAAAAAAAAAAATTTTTTTTTTTTTTTTTTTTTTTTTTTTTTTTTTAATTAGGCAGAAGTCCTAAACCAGGCAGTCCTAGACGTAGTCCGTTGAGTCACACAATTTGCCATTCCTTCCCAACCATGGTGGTCTTCTATCCATCCTTCTAATTCCTCTTTTACTGTTCGTGAAAAAGTTTCATACATAACATCTATAAATATTCTCGGTGCATTGTGACGAATACCTGCAGTGGTATATTCTCCGATAAAACAGAAAAATGCTACAATTCGGCTCCAAGTTTTACCTTCACTAAAAAGTTCATGTGCTAATCCTGCTATAAGAGTACCTGCTGTATCCTCGTCGTATCGATCAATTTGCATTACAGTTTTTTTTATTTGTATCCCATAACTCTCTCTCAAGTCATCTAAGCTATTTGTGACAATGTTCAACACCTCTTTTTCTCTTAGACTCCAGGCATCAACAGCATCCAATGTATAATACCTTTTCAATAAATATGCAAAAACATTTTCCAAAATATAATCTATACGGACGACATTTTTTTTATCCCATGCACCTGGGTTCTCCATAGTCGATTTGGAGCCATTTGTTAACGCATTACTTAAAAAAAAAAAAAAAAAAAAAAAAAAAAAAAAAAAAAAATTTTTTTTTTTTTTTTTTTTTTTTCAAGTGGGTGTGGCTTTAAAAAAAAAAAAAAAAAAAAAAAAAAAAAAAAAAAAAAAAATTTTTTTTTTTTTTTTTTTTTTACAATGAAAAAGACACTCCTTTCGCTCGTGCCACTCGACAGGCCCGTCTCAACTGTTCAAAGGTTCCCTCTTTGCCTAGCCAAGCTTTACACGCTTTTTTCCATCGAATCAAATACGTTTGGTGTTTTTTGACAAAAAGTTTCGGGATCGATTGATAGTCGGGCAGGGCCTCGCCTAAAAAGTCTCGCCTCCTCCTCCGATCGGTGTTGAACCACCCTAAAAGATCCCGCATCTTGAGCGGGGTGGTCATCAGCAAATAGACCAACAGACACGTGGCGTCGGTTTCCTTCTGGATTTGAACGCGGTGGTAGAGGATCGACAACTCTTTCAACGTCAACATTCTTGATCATGAGTTTTGTCACGGCCCAGCTCCTGCGAGTGGTTCAAGAGCAGCGACCCGATCTCTACGCTGCCCTCCTCCGACGGATCCGTCCCTACAGCCTGGAGTCGGTCCTGCGCGTGTTGGACGGTCACTTGCGCCGAGTCCGGAATTTGAACCTTTTCAACGAACACGGCGACGCCATCCCCGAATTTGTGTGGACGGTGGTGAAACACATGACCTTTCCCACGCCCGGGGACGCCTTCGGCATCCAACTGACCTGTCGCGCCACCAAATCCGAAACCCAAGGCACCCTGGACAGCAAACACTTGCAGTCGCTGTCCGAAACCCAGTGTTATGCGTTCAACTGCGAAAAGGATATTGTGGAGGAATTGGCCCTCTTCTCCACCCAGATTCAAATCTTTGAATTGGCCAACCGCCACCGCTATGCCACCGTCTTCCTCTCCGACGACCTGCCCCTGGCCGAGCTCTTTGGCAAATTGCCGACGGCCGGTCTCTTGAAACGGGGCGACCTCTATAATAAGGGTGTGACGCACGACGGCCGCTACGCTTACTTGAGCGCGTTTCAGTTCCTGGTGGTCGAGGACCGCGGTTCCTTGAAAGTGCTCTACCGATCCCTCAAAGACCTCTATCAACTGCTGAGACAAATCCCCCTCCGGTACGTCGTGGGCTTCTCGGACGTGCGCAACGTCTACAAGAAGTGCGGCGTCTCGAGTAGCTTTTACACGCTGCTCGAGATTGTGAAGCGACAACTGTTTCGGAACGAAGACTCGCCTTACGAGAAAGCGATCGTCGTCCTCCTGAAATACATGTTTCGGCGGGGCACCCTCTCCCCCATGAACCGAGACGGCTTGGCCAAAAACGAAGACCGCACCCCCCTCGAAAAACTGAGCTTCGAGGCGCTGAAACGCAATTGCTCCCAGCTGAGCACCGGACCGACGCGAGGGCAGTGGGTCACCGTCGAATCGTCCATGGACGCCATCTTTTGCGGCCAGCAGCCCACCGAAGGGACCGGGTACCACTTTGCCTGCCTGCCCGCCCCGTAAAAAAAAAAAAAAAAAAAAAAAAAAAAAAAAAAAAAAAAAATTTTTTTTTTTTTTTTTTTTTTTTTTTTTTTTTTTTTTTAAGTGGATGTGGCTTTCATTTCCAAATCTTCATTTTTTCTTTTCAAAAAATCATTTTCCTTTAGTAATTCATCGCATACTGCAATAAAGGGTTTGGCACAATTCAAACACGATTGTTGCAAAAAGCACGGAGTCCACCATTCATCACGCACGACATGATGAAATAGATAATAATTTGTCTTGTTAGTATAATAAGAACGTCGAAAATATATTTTTTTCCCACCGGTGAGGTGAAAGAATAAATCTGTGGGTTTCTTAGACGGTTGAAAATTTTCAGAAACTGGAAGTGTCAAATCGAGTCGTATATCGGGTAAATGTTTGACTTGAATACGCCATTTCCCATCGATGTGTTCCATGGGAACCTGCAATAGTTTTTGTGGGTCGACGTGTTTGTATAGTTGATGTATCCATTCCATGATACCCCCATCCCATTGTAGGACCAATGCCAATCTGTAATCTTTCGGTAGGGTTTCCAATATATAAAAAAATGATTAGCCTTTCCATGTATTTTTATACAGTCTTCAATAGTAAAATTACAGCTGGATGTACGTTGGCTCACGTAACCCAAAGTATTGACTAAATGTAATGCTGACTTGATGGGATTGTGTATTACGCACTTGAAACTTCTGTAAGGTATGTCGTCTTTTGGTTTAATTTTTTGCTGCTTGTAATGGTTGAAAAGTTTCTGGGTTGGGAAAACGACGATTAAGTGTCTGTGTTGTCGATGACGCGTTTCCAATTCGGTTCCTCCGTTACACCAGCAAGAAAAAGGAAGAGTTTTTATTTGACCATGGTAAGAATCGATAATCTTTAAAAAATTCTCAAATACGAAAGCTCGCACCATGACGTGAATCCAGAGCGTGTCATCGGCTTCGAGATATTTTCGCACGCAGGAAGTCGCTAAATTGAGACTGTCATCTTCAAAGGTTACCGGAAGCGGTTTTAAGTCGATTGGCCAAATGTGTTCATAACATTTCTTTGATAAAATGGGTTCGTGATTGAAAAAGTTTTGCTTTTCGCACATGGGTGTGAAATTGAAAAATGTCATAGTATCGAAGGGTGCATCAGGATCAACCGGGTTTTTAATTTTTCGTTTTATGCGAATTTTAAATTTCTGATAACATTTCAATAGATGTTTTGCCCCATCGTTCTTTCTTTTGAAGGTCGCATTTCCAAAACACCAAACACAGCATCGTTTAAAATTCACTCCATGTTCCGCACTGCAATGTTTTTCGTATTGATTCGAAACAATACGTATACCGCAGTTCGAATACGGACACGCAAACGAAAACGCATTCCTCCTCACGGTATTGAAATAATACTTTAAATCTTTGCCTTGAACCATGACCACAATAAAATATTATAGGTGAAAATATATTCGATAACACCCTATTCATAAAAAAAAAAAAAAAAAAAAAAAAAAAAAAAAAAAAAAAAATTTTTTTTTTTTTTTTTTTTTTTTTTTTTTTTTTTTTTTTAAAGTGGGTGTGGCTTAAAAAAAAAAAAAAAAAAAAAAAAAAAAAAATTTTTTTTTTTTTTTTTTTTTTTTTTTGTGTTAATATATATCAGTTCCTTGATTTCTAAAACTCAGATTTTTTCACATTGTATTTTTAGAAACAGTTGTTACTGTTTTTAGAAAACTAATTTCTTACCTTTATATATATTTAAAAAAGTAGTAATATTTAACAGCACAATAATTGAGTTTTCGGTTGCATTCTTTTTCTATCTGAAAAAATTGTGTGATTCTTAAAATATTTTCAATTATTCATCATTGTTTTGGACCTTTGTTGAAGAAAACATTGGATTTTTATACGTTTTCATCATGGTTCAGAACAGAAATTTAAAGTATTATTTCGATACCGTGAGGAGGAATGTGTTTTCGTTTGCGTGCCCGTATTCGAATTGTGGAATACGGATCGCTTCGAATCAATACGAAAAGCATTGCAAAACAACGCACGGACTGAATTTTAAACGATGCTGTGTTTGGTGTTTGGGAGATGTGACCTTCGAGAGGAAAAACGATGGAGCGAAACATCTTTTGGAATGTTATGGGAAATTTAAAATTCGCATGACGACGACGTTAAAGCGAAAAGTTGAACAACCACAGGGTGGTTCTCCGAAAAAAATCACGAAATTACAATTTTTCAATTTCAAGCCCATGTGTGAGAGGTTCAAGTTTTTCGGTCACCGCAAAATTTTCTCCGACGAGACATACTACACCGAACCCGTTTCCCCTCTGGACCTGAACGATGAATCCTTATCGGTGCCTTTCAAAGACGACACTCTGAATGTGGCGGCCGCCTGTGTTCAGAAATACACGAGAGGGGGTTACGTGTGGCTGCACGTGATGGTGCGAGCCGTGGTCTATGAGAGTTTTGTTCGAGAGATGGCCTCTTTGGACGGAGGCACCCTGCCCTTCTCTTGTTGGTGCGACGGCGGAAAGGAACCAGAGCCTTGCTTCAGACAACACCGACACCTGATCGTAGTGTCGCGGTCCATGGAGGACTTCAGACGCATGTGGCGAAAGGTCGTCCTACCGAAAGGAGCATCCAAACCTTATCCTGGATTCAGATGTAAGATATACAAACGGATCGAGTGCGAACTGCATTTGGTGAACGCGATGGGTTACCTGAGTCAGCGCCATTCGGGTTGCAATTTTAGCTTTGGCGAAGAGGAGGTGGACTTTCTCGACAAAATCAAAAAAAAGAGAAGGAGTAAAAATCATTTTTGCATCTCGGAAACTTTACCGGCGGATTACAGACTGGTATTGGCGACCCTGTGGGACGGCGGCATCATGCAGTTGATCGGACAGAAATATAAACATTGCGATCCGAAAAAATTGCTCTGCGTACCGATTGAAAGGATCGGTTCGAAATGGAAAATTCAAGTCAAAAATTTACCCGAGATAACGATGAATCTCGTGTTACCGGTGAAGGAGCAATTTAAAGTCTCCAAAGAGATCACGAATCACTATTTATATCTGAACGAAGGAAAAAAGATTTATTTTATCGAAAAACGACACTATAAAAAGTTGAAAAAAGATATAGAGGATTACGCGTTGTTTTATCGAGTCGTGGGCGACGATTGGTGGGAAACGTATCCCAGGCAACGCGATTGTTTGAACTGTGCGAAACCGTTCATGGACCGGTGTGAAGAATTGGAAAAAGAAAACAGGGATTTGAAGAACAAGTTCCAAGAATTACAAAATAAGTATGAGAATTTACGAGCGGATATCGAACAGAGACGCGAAGAAGAAATCAGAGATTTGAAACAGAGATTGAAAATGGCGGAAGAGAAAAATGATATACTTCAGAAAACTGTGGAAGAGAAGATTGACACTCTTCAGAAGAAAATCGAATATTTGAGAGAAACCGAAATTGCTGAATTAAAAAGGAGATTATCTAAATATGAAAATCCTTCAATGTAAAATTTTTTTTCCTATAAGAATAAAGTAATGATGGCAGATTTAATCCAGCTCTCTCTTTCCGATGATGATTTGACTTTTTACAAAAAATTACAAATTCTACCCAACGATAAGGTCTTGGCGCAGCAGCCGGAATTTGAAAGATTTAAGAAACTCTACACATTGTACAGTCACCCAAAAAAAAAACGCCACCCCCCCACCCAATTTCGCCGTAAATTATCGTAGAAACATGCGGCTGGTACCTATCGATCTGTAATAGCGTCTAGTTTTTAATTGTGTAGTTATATTTTGCTTAAGGGGTCATCTACATATTAAAACACGTATAAACTTCATTTTTTTCAATGACGACCCCTATTTTTGACCTCATATTCAGATTTCTGAGATCAAGGCAGTTCGGAAAACTTACCTATTTATAGACTTTAAATCAATTTTAAACAGAGTTACACGTGAAAATGTGTTAGGGGACCGTCTATACATTTAGAAAAAATAAATCGTGATCAACTACCCAATATTCATTATTTATAAAATTTCACACCGGAAAAAAAGTTCAGGAATGTTTATTATAAAATAAAAAACGATTCAAATTCGCAGAACTTTCTTTATTAGCTTATGAATTAAAAGATTTTTATTGGTTTCAATTTATTAAACATTATTATTGAAAGTTAAATACATCACTTCGTACGAAGAAAAATAATTGCTTGAATGATATGAACCCTACAATATTGAATTACAAAAATCTAAATACCAAGGTAAAAGAACAGTAGTAATAATGATAATAATATTAATAGCAGTTAAAAAAAAGGTGTTTAATATTTAAGAAAAAGAATTATCTACTTCTTAAAAGCAAAAACTGTTTTATTTAAGAGACAAAAATTTAAGTTAAAATACATTTAAAAAACAAAAAATATATATAAAAACAATTAAAATCTACTAACTAACAATTATTATCTACTTCTTGTTGGGTATATTTTTATTTTATACAGTAAGCCTCGCATGAAAGTGTTACTATAAAGTTTTACATTTAATTTTAGGCGTACAAACCAACAATAGAGAATATACAAAAATATACATAACAAGATTTAAACTAAAATCTGAGAAAGGATATTTAATATTTTCGCGACTGCTGATGTAGTTTCACGTCATTTGGAAATCTGTAACTCCTCCAGTGGGCGTTTCTTTCACAATTTGTGTGTTACGATATTTCTTAAGAATATTCCTTATATTCATATTTATATAAACAAAATAGTATGAAACAAATTTTTTCACTAGAAAGAGTGTATATTCATATTATTGTGTATATTCATATGAAAATAAACATGGATATGGAAAAAACGGTTTCCTATTGCCTAGAACGAATATTCCCCGTTCTGCAATCGTCTACTGTACTTGAATTCTTAATTATAAATGTGTAAAATCTATATCTTTAAAAGTAATAAGACATATTACTTTGTTTTAAATTCTTTTTCCGTAATAAATGTGACGACAGTTTTACGCCGTGATTAGAATAATAGAAAATAAATAATATTGCACTTTGTTTCAATAATAGATTTTAAAACTTAAAGAAAAAAAAAAATACCACTTTATTATTCAGTATTAAAAAAAACATTTAATAGAAGTTTTATATTTTATTATGTTACGTCATGCGATAAAATTTAAATAGCATAAACGGTAGAGTAAGCAAATGCGAAAATTTCACAAGATTAAAACAGAAAATTTGTTTTAAAAATTCTGATAAAAATTAATAAAAATCAATTATATTAATTTTAAAAAAGGAAAAAACAAAAGTATTGTTCACTGCGTATTGCTCTTTCAAATAATATTCCTCGTCTTACCGCGTTTTTTTACTGTCATGATACTTAATTGAGGTGCACGAATCCTAGAATATTCAAGTTAAAAACAAAAGACAAAAGGGATAAAATAGAATTTTAGCAGTGAGAAGCTAGAAAAAGTTATGTAATATTTAAGAACAAAGACTTAACATTTCAGAATCGAGTAAACTCCCTTCTGCAACGAAAGCCACGCCTTTACAGAATTTTTCTAAAACTTTACATTATAAAACAAATTTATTTTACATACTTCCAATTAAATCATTTAAATTTTGTCTTCAGCATTCAATGTAGTAAATGCCATTGACATTTATGCATACCAGCGTCACATATAGTGTCATATACGAGTATGCAAACTAGGTTTTTTAATACTGTTTCCGCAATATAGAGGCGGGGCTACATTTCTTTTGGAATTCTTTCCCAATCTCTTGCCTGCATTGCTATAATTTTATAAAAAAATAAGCCAATTTGTATAATAAACATCGAAATGTTCCTTATAAAACAATTATAATAACATAAAGGTAAATTAAAATAGTTTTTCGTCAAAATGTATAGAAATATTGACTCACAGATGATACAAATTATAACAAGTGACGCCCCCCTAACAGCAGTAAAAAATGAAATATCACTGTAACTCAAAAAATAATGTTAGGAACGAGCTGTAAATTTGGAAACCCATGTTTTTGATGATGCCCGTTCTATTCGTGTAAAAATTAACATAGGTCATAATTCATAATTTTTTCAAATATGAATTTATTAAAAATTTTCATAATTCAAAAAATGTTTTTTTAGCAAAAATTTGCATGGAATATGTTTGGGTCACTTCATTCTAACGAATAAAAAAAACAGAATTTAAATATCATAATTATTTCGGAAGATATGATTTAATGTTTGTCACATTCATTTAACATTAGCATCCCCAAATTTTGACAGCTTATAACTCTATGAAAAATTGAGCGAAATAGATAAACTATACCATTTTCCGTGATGATTTGATCCAAAGAATTCAAAAATATTATAAAAAAGGGGGGTTACCATTGAAAAAAATGAAGTTGATGTCAGTTTTAATATGTAGACGACCCCCTAAGTAAAATCTAACTATAACATTATAAACTAGACGTTATTACAAACTGATCGGTACCAGTCGCATGTTTCTACGATAATTTACGGCGAAATTAGGTGGGGGGGTGGCGTTTTTTTTTTGGGTGACTGTACAAATTTCATCTGGCTACTCTTCAAAGACCCGAACTGAACATTAAACTGGTATACAATACGGAACACGGATGGCACATGTCGTCCTGCATCAAAAGTATACCCGGAAAAGCACAACCTGACATTTGTACGTGCGAGGAAGATTTTGCTAACGTGGACGATTTTTTCTACAGGGTGCAGCGGGATAAAATCTTTAGGTGTAAGTTATGCAAACGTTACATTCCTGATTGGGAAGAAGCTGCTGTAAACAGGGATAAAGAAGTGGAAGAAGGGGGTCCCTAAAAAAAAAAAAAAAAAAAAAAAAAAAAAAAAAAAAATTTTTTTTTTTTTTTTTTTTTTTTTTTTTTTTTTTTTTTTTTTTTTTTTTTAATTAAAGGGTTTCGCATTTCGGTTCATCGATCCAAATCACTTTGGGATTCGAGCATCCCGTCTTGGACTCGCCCATCAGCAGCTGCACCGTCTCTCGGTGTATTTCAAGGGGTTCTCCTTTGCCCATCAAGAGGGTGCCACTTTTTCCCACCGCATACAAGTGTTCGGATTGCGAGCCACCGCGTCGCACAAACAGTTCCAAGCACTCGGTCTTGCCTTCGCGTCGGTAGCGCGACCACAGGATACAGTCGAGCCACTGGCTGGGCGCCACCACCTTCTCGACGACCAGCGAGACCATCGACGAGACGACGGCAGGGGGTTGAGGCGTGGCCCTGCCCACATACAGCGCGTACAAGTCGACCAGGTACGAGGAGGGCAGGCGCTCGCAGCCCAGCAGCGTGTATTCGCAGCGGCTTTGGGCCGTCGTCATCACGAGGGTGATTGGTTTCATGGTACAAAAGGGACAGCCATGCAGCGTGAAGCCTCCCCACTTCAACTGGATCTGTCCGGGCTCGACAAACATTCCTTTACTCTGGGTCAGAGCGCTTTTGTCCGGCTCGTTCAGCAGTGGTGCGAGCGACCCTCCAAGAGGCTGGTGATCGTGTCGGGCGGACCCGGCACGGGCAAGAGTTATGTGGTCCGCACCACCCTGGAGCACGTCCGGGACGTGGACTTGCTCAAGATGAGCTTCACGGCCAAGAGCGCTCAGGCGATCGGTGGCCAGACCCTCCATTCGGCGATGAAACTCTATTACCGCAACCCCGTCTACCAGGCGCTCGAACAGGAGCTCCAGGACGAAACGAACCTCCTCGCCACGATCCAGAAGAGTCGGGCCCTCGTCGACGAATTGCATTGCGAACGCGACCCCCACCTCGTGGTCGTCGACGAAATCTCCATGATCCCCGCCTGGTTCCTCTACTGGGTGATTCGCTACTTCCTGGATCGCGCGGACCACCCCCTGCTGGTGGTGTGTCTGGGCGACCCCTACCAACTGAGTCCGGTCCACTCTCCCTTCAACCTGTTCGACGTGACGTTCGAGCGGCCGCCCTGGCCCGTGCACTACCTCACGTTGAGCGAGAGCCAGCGGTTCGTGCCCGAGTACCACGACCTGATCCGTCGGCTCTGTGCCTTGGTCGATCGCGGCGAGGAGACGCCCTTCTTTGCTTTCGTCTGCGACCACTTTCCGGTCGTGGACGACCTGGACGGCCCCCTCCTGTCCCAGGCGCAGCGGGCCATGGCGGCGACCCGCGATTGGGTCCACAAACTGAACGAGTGGTACCTTCGCCACATGGTGCCGGGACCCGAAGTGACCCTGAACGACGGGGCGTTGAGGTTGAAGGGGGGCTGTCGCGTGGTGGTGACCGAGAATAACTGTTCGCCCGTCCCCAATGGCACCGAACTCGTCTTTCGAGAGGTGCGCAAGAATCGCGTGATCTGTGTGAACCCTCAGCAGAGGGTGGTCAAAGTGGGCAAAAATTCCCGAGACCAGTATCCCCTCGAGTTGGGGTTTGCCTCCACCATTCACAAATTTCAAGGCGAAACCATTGACACAGACCGAGTGGTCATTCATTTCGGAGGCATCCGATCCAATTTGAATTTGGTGTACACGGCCCTCAGTCGAGTCCGAAAGAGGGAACAAATTGTAGCCATTATTTTGTAAAAAAAAAAAAAAAAAAAAAAAAAAAAAAATTTTAAAATATAACACAATCATTTTTATTTACAATAAAAAATATGATAGTCTACAATAATGACGATCTAAACAATAAAAAAATCTAAAAACACAATCATTTTTATTTACAATAAAAAATATGATAGTCTACAATAATGACGATCTAAACAATAAAAAAATCTAAAAACACAATCACATAAAAAATTATTCTAGTTACAATAATTATTATATAGACACTGATCTAAAAAATTATTCTAGAGTCATTTACGGTATCAAACGTTTCAATTCCTGGATAAGGTCCTCATATTTTTTCTGGTATTCCTGATTCTGTTCTTGGTACGTTTGGAGGAGGTCGAAGGTTTCATCCCAACAAAACGGGCGTATCCACAACGTTTTTAAAAACTGTTGCATCACATTACCGGATTCCACCTGAAGCCTCTTCCACACCTTCGGCTCGAGGGTGAGCAAAGTCTTGTCTTCTTCGAAATAGAGTGGGGTGTCCGCATAGAGAAAATGGGGTGTCGGATGAGGGACGAGTTTGAAGGGTTTGGCGATGGGTAACACAAACTCTTCCTCAATCGGCAGGGTATCGGTCAAGCGGGTGCCCTGGACTAACCACACTTTGTCTTGTGGGTGGGCCCGCACAAATTTTTCTTGGACACTGAGATGATGATGATAGTGATCGGTGACCTGCCGAAAAAAACCACCCTCGTAAGCAAAGGATAGAATCCACTGGAAAGTCAGCCGAAGAGTTCGATTGATATAGAAATTGCCCAGTCGGGTGTTGAAGGTGCAAGTACTGGGTCGACTGACGGAGCCGATCGCCTCGATGAGGTCATGGGCCGTGTGGAGGGAACGTATTTTCATCCCCACAAATTTAAAGTCGCTGGAAGCAGTCACTAGAATCATGTGTCGGTGCCATTTTTTCTCTTTGGCACCGTCACACCAGCACCAGAAAGGTAACGTGTAGACTCCTTTGGTGTGATACATCAGGTTACGAAAACAGAAATACTGCTCGAATAAAACACTAATGTGATACCATTTGTGGGTGGTTTCGGAAAACTTGCGCACACACTTGGCCGCCAGATGGAGGTTGCCGTCTTCGAACGGCGGTACAGTTTTCCCGTACCAGCTATCGTCGGGTTCCCGGAGAGAAGAGAAGTACATCCAACTGTTCATGAGCGAGTAAAGTTTGACCAACTCCAGATCACGACCCAAAAAAGTCTTTTCGGTTTCCTTGCGAATAGTTTTCCAATCCAACGTTTCGCGCAAACGCTCTTGGTCCGAGTATTCCACGAACGCGTGACACGTTGGACACGCCTGGATCGTGGTCGAGAGACACTGGGGATGAAACTTGTGTCGACACTTCAGTAGAGTGAAGGAGTCCCATGCTTCCACAGGCGTGGAGCAGAGGCTACACACAGCCATGTCTGAGAATGTCTCTGCCACTGGGTAGTATATATAGTTGAAAAAAAAAAAAAAAAAAAAAATTTTTTTTTTTTTTTTTTTTTTCCAATTATTTATGGGTGTTGCCACAGGATACCCCAATCATGGAAGAGGAGGATAGCAGCATTCCTTGTGACTATTGTCTGGAAACAGTTGATAATTTGACTGAATTATTCCAACACATGGGTAATCATGGTCGTTTTTTTTGTATTCTCTGTCAAACGACATTTTCTACCTTTACTCTAAGACGACAATATGAGTTACACTCTTGCAAATTTAATAAACCGATGGTGTTAGTAAGTGATTTAAAACCTAGCGCTTATCGCAGCCCCTATTGGATAGCGATCGAGGGAAAAAAGTATTACTTACAAAAGGAAGGAACAGTATTGTTCTCTTGCATCATACATTCACCCATCATCCAGTATTCCATTGCACAGATGCCAAATTCATTGTGGTTGTTTGTAGATGATAATTCCTTTGATTAAAAAAAAAAAAAAAAAAAAAAAAAAAAAAAAAAAAATTTTTTTTTTTTTTTTTTTTTTTTTTTTTTTATTATTATAAATTGAGTTTCATTGAGTTTAGATTCAAAAAAACATGGAAGGTGGAATTGTCAATTTCCCCTGCTGTTATCATGGTGACTATTTGTCCAGTTATTCTAATCTCGATGCAAACGTAGAATTGGTATTCCAAAAAATTCTAAATTTTATTGTTCATTATCTTCATCCTGAATTTATTGACCATCTTACTGTAAATTTTAATGAAAGAGAATTAGTTATGTACAATTCGATCCATGGGATGATAAAACAATTTTTGAAACAATATCCAACTGTAATGAAGGTAGAGGATGGAGATATTTATGAAATTTTGCAGGAGCAACTGAATAACATTTCTGAACGATCGAAAGAACGAAGATCTAAAGTGATAATTGGGGACATGTCGTTACCCTATCACAAAATCGTCTTAGAGTCTCTCATTTTTACAGGAAAATGGATGGCTCATTGCATGAAAACCTATCCTGAAAAGGATAAAGAAATATACATTTGCATGGTGGATATATTAATGAAGTTTTTTAAAGAAGGGAATATATTCAAATGGATTAATCATATGAATTTAATTACAAATGCGTTTGGGAAATATGGAAAAATTGACAATGAGTTTTCAACCATAATTTATAATTCTCCACCCACATCCAATGATGAGTTTTTCTATCGTTTTTCTATCATTCATGTAGCAATTATATTATTTCTTGGTTGGTTAATATATGTTGTAAAAAATTTGTAAAAAAATTATTTGTAATCATAATTGTAACAATAAAATGTTTTAAATATTATTATTTGTTTCATTTTTTTTACCATCTTTAAAAAGTTGAAAGTGTATTTTGAAAATCCCCCCCCCTCCACGGTCGAAGAAGCCATTCCCAGGTTGAGAGCCAAATGAAACAGTGGCATCGGTCCCCCGAGGTTCGGGACCCAGTTCTGGAGTGTCACGGCACGTTTTGCGGGGCACGTTTTGCGGTAGAGGGGTCGGTGCGGCTTTCCAAACGTGGATGGTCCCACCCTATTTCTTTTTTGACTTATTATTTAATTCTGCAAAGAAAAGTCGGTTATTCCTGGATCCCCAAGAGGCGTGAGGGCTATTTAAAATGTGACCATCCCTAGGGAAGTCACTAGATGCATAATTTTCCTTATTTTCATAAGTCAGTGGAGGTAGCTTGTTGGTTCGAGTATGATTATCTAAATGGGGATTATAGCGTTCCGTGTTCATCTTTACTTGAAACCACTCAAAAAAAAAAAAAAAAAAAAAAAAAAAAAAAAATTTTTTTTTTTTTTTTTTTTTTTTTTTTTTTTGAGTGGGTATAGCCTTAAAAAAAAAAAAAAAAAAAAAAAAAAAAAAAAAAAAAAAAAAATTTTTTTTTTTTTTTTTTTTTTTTTTTTTTTTTTGAGTGGGTATAGCCTTTAAAAAAAAAAAAAAAAAAAAAAAAAAAAAATTTTTTTTTTTTTTTTTTTTTTTTTTTAAAATATATATATATAGAGGAGTTAATTTTGTATGAACGGGCAGAGTAAGATGGCTACTGACAACTTTAACTTTGTCGTTCATTCTCTCTTGCAAGATTCTCTCGCCTTAGCCAGTAAGGGGAAGAGGCGTTGTTTCTTCTTAAAGGATCACCGTAAGAGGAGTTCGAAACTGAGCACCCAAGAGCACGTCCTCAAAAAGAACATCCTAGATCGGATGGTACAACAGTTTCCAACTTATCCGGAACTCGATTCTATTCAGGACACGAAAGATGTCGAATCACAACTCCTCTCTGGATTGAAAGAGATTGACCCTAAAAACGACTCTGTCCATTATCTGATCTATGCCGGAAAGTTTCTATACGAATGCATGAAACTCGTGGAGAAGAATCTTTTTGAAATCGTTGGGGACAGCCTATTTGAATTTCTGGTAAAGGAGCTGAAGTTAACTATGTACGATTTTGCGGAGAGCAGTAGTGAATCCGAGAGCAGTAGTGAATCCGAGAGCAGTAGTGAATCCGAGAGCAGTTGTGACTCGGGAAGCATGGATAATTTGGTGGGGAGCTCAGCAGAAGAGGACGAGAAGATAAATGTACTTTTTGAGTGTGAAATAAAATGATATAAAAACAATAGTGTGTTTTTTTTTCTTTTCATAAAACAAGTAGTCATGGTTAATAAACAGGTTGTTACGGAATTAAGTATATTGGATGATAATGAAACCTTCTATCAAAAAATGAGAGACATGTCTCTCGAACAATTGGAAGGGGAATCGAATCGATACAGACGATACGCCGAACTGTCAGGTGTTATCGACTGTTTCTTAACAACCCGTAAACTACCCCCCGGAACACAGTTGGAGATGAAATGTAGCCCCACCGGTTTTTATCTAGATTTTTGCAATCGAATGTATTTAACAAATTCTAGGAGGAGGGAGAAAGAAAATATGATTCAAGAAGAAGAACCAAAAGAAGAAGAAGAACCCCCTGTTTTGCGACCCGATTCAGAACCGCTTCCAGAAATGGACGCAATACCAGCACAAAGACGTTAAAAAAAAAAAAAAAAAAAAAAAAAAAAAATTTTTTTTTTTTTTTTTTTTTTTTTTTTTTTTTTTTTTTTTAAGTGAATGAATAATCATTTACCCCTACGACGATGGTTCACAAATAAAAGGACTTTTAAAATTCATCAAATTGTAACAACTGTGGAACTCTCCTAGATTTTACATATCACCTGGGCAGATGAAGAATTATTATGTCCTGCTGATGACGGATCGAATAAAAAATTTTTTATGTGGATACAAAAATGTTATTTAGTAACAGGGCTTCGCCGCCTCACGGTCACCCAGCAGACCGGGAGTGACCGAGGTCAGCGGGTTGCCGTGCGAGCGGGGCCAGACACCGTGGGAGGGACCCGGTCAGCGACAGATTTTTTTTTCTGATCCCCCCAAATCGGGATTGAATCTATCACTCAAATACCCTTTTGATACAACCCGCGTGGTACTGCAAATTTCAGGGTACTGGCATTTTTTGCACTGGTTGTACTACAAATCATACAGTCGCCGGTAAAAAGAATTTAGCGCCGGGACCCTCGTAGAATTTTTTAAAGTTTATAAATAATCGATATTATGGAATATTGCATCACCCCCATGATTCATCCAACAGCTGCTTCATGGTTGAATGAGATTGGACTGGAAAGCGACAGCTGCGTGACCCCAATGAGTCATACTATTGTTCTCCTTTTTGAAAGGGGTTGAACAATGCTTCATTGTCTGGCTCATCACGGGGATGGAAAGGCCCCATTCATCCAAACCATCTGCTTCAGGGTTGAATGAGAGCGACAGCTGTTGCTTGCGTGACCCCAATGCTGCTTCATTGTGAAAACTCAAACTATTGAAACCAACCGAAGTTGTTCAAAAAATTTTTATTTTCCAATTTCAAAAAACTTTATTCGGAGAGCTGATCAAAAAATTTTTATTTTCCAATTTCAAAAAACTTTATTCGGAGTGGGGCGACTCGAGATCTCTCCAACGGTATCCAGATTATGAAGATCGGCCCATTAGGTTCCGAGATATGAGCGAAAAACCATAAAAACTGGAAGTTGTGGCGCCAAATTTTGGTACCAATAAAATTCTGAATAGAACTTGAAGAATGCGTGAAAAAGAAGTCCTAGACGTACAAAGCAAGTAAAAATTTCGATTAGACCCACCAGTAAGTTAAAATGTCACTATTAAAATTGGTTCCAGTGGGCGCCAAAACTGCCAAAAATGAAAAAATGCTATGGCGTTACTCTAGTTAAGTGAAAATACAGAAAAAGTAACAACAAACGCGAAATTCCTAGGGTCATTTTGAAAGATAGGGAGAAATTGGAATAGGAAAAGCGCCCTCTGGCGGTGAAAAAAGTGAGGTAACCTGCAGGATGGGGCGACTCGAGATCTCTCCAACGGTATCAAGATTATGAAGATCGGCCCATTAGGGCCCGAGATATAAGCGAAAAACCATAAAAACTGGAAGTTGTCAATAAAACGGCGCCAAATTTTGGTACCAATAAAATTCTGAATAGAACTTGAAGAATGCGTGAAAAAGAAGTCCTAGACGTAAAAAGCAAGTAAAAATTGGGATTAGACCCACCAGTAAGTTAAAATGGGTCATGTTCACTATTAAAATTGGCTCCACTGGTCGCCAAAACTGCCAAAAATGAAAAAATGCTATGGCGTTACTCTAGTTGAGTGAAAATACAGTAAAGGTAAGAACAAACGCGAAAATCCTAGGGTCATTTTGAAAGATAGTGAAAAATTGGAATAGGAAAAGCGCCCTCTGGCGGTGAAAAAAGTGAGGTAACTTGCAGGGTGGGGCGACTCGAGATCTCTCCAACGGTATCAAGATTATGAAGATCGGCCTATTAGGGCCCGAGATATAAGCGAAAAACCATAAAAACTCAAAGTTGTCAATAAAACGGCGCCAAATTTTGGTACAAATAAAATTCTGAATAGAACTTGAAGAATGCATGAAAAAGAAGTCCTAGGCGTAAAAAGCAAGTAAAAATTGGGATTAGACCCACCAGTAAGTTAAAATAGGTCATGTTCACTATTAAAATTGGCTCCAGTGGGCGCCAAAAGAGCCAAAAATGAAAAAATGCTATGGCATTACTCTAGTTGAGTGAAAATACAGAAAAGGTAAGAACAAACGCGAAAGTGGTAGGATAATTTAGAAAGATAGGGAAAAATTGGAATAGGAAAGGCGCCCTCTGGCGGTCAAAAAAGTGAGGGAGCCTACAGGGTGGGGCGACTCGAGATCTATCCAACGGTATCAAGATTATGAAGATCGGCCTATTAGGACCCGAGATATAAGCGAAAAACCATAAAAACTCAAAGTTGTCAATAAAACGGCGCCAAATTTTGGTACAAATAAAATTCTGAATAGAACTTGAAGAATGCGTGAAAAAGAAGTCCTAGGCGTAAAAAGCAAGTAAAAATTGGGATTAGACCCACCAGTAAGTTAAAATGTGTCATGTTCACTATTAAAATTGGCTCCAGTGGGCGCCAAAAGAGCCAAAAATGAAAAAATGCTATGGCGTTACTCTAGTTGAGTGAAAATACAGAAAAGGTAAGAACAAACGCGAAAATCCTAGGGTAATTTAGAAAGATAGTGAAAAATTGGAATAGGAAAGGCGCCCTCTGGCGGTCAAAAAAGTGAGGGAGCCTACAGGGTGGGGCGACTCGAGATCTATCCAACGGTATCCAGATTATGAAGATCGGCCTATTAGGACCCGAGATATAAGCGAAAAACCATAAAAACTGGAAGTTGTGGCGCCAAATTTTGGTACCAATAAAATTCTGAATAGAACTTGAAGAATGAAAAAATGTGTAACACCAGTCTTTTCTAAGATCTGTTTTTAAATACCAGTAACATTTATATATTAGTTGTTTTATTGTCTTAATTTAAATGGATGGACATTTGGAATCCACTCTTGATAAAGTTTATTAATAATCAATATACCTCGGAAATATTACATCATTGCTAAAGAGAGGTTGGGACTTGAAAGCGGGCATCTGCCGCTTGTGTGAGTCATCAACGATCCCCCCTGAGACAGGCTGATGCCGCCATTGTTAAACATGCACCTGGTTCCCTCTTTGAAAGGGATTGAACAATGCTTCATTGCCTGGGAGGAAGAGAGCAGTTGCTTGCCAATGAGTCATACATCTCCCCCATCACCGTTATGCTGGTTCCAAACTCCCTTTTTGTAAGGACAATGCTTCATTGTGTTGTTGAATGAGATTGGCCGTTATATTATACTTGACAGCTGCTGCTTGCCATTGTGTTAAAACTCTTTTTGAAAGCCGTTGAACAATGCTTCATTGTGTTATATTTGAAAGCCCCCATCGTCCATCTGGTCCCTTTTTGAAAGGCACAATGAGATTGGGAAGGGAACCGTTTATACTGGCAGCTGTTGCTTGCGTGAGTCATCCTGGTCTCTTTTGACATCATGGTTGAGGCCGTTATACTGGAAAGCGACAGATGTTCCCCCCATCGTGCATCTGGCCATTGAACAATGCTTCATTGTCCAATGAGTCATCACGGGGTAGTCTGCTTCATGGTTGAATGAGATTACACTCGAAAGCGACAGCTGCTGCTTGTGTGACCCCAATGCTACTTCATTGTCATACTATTGTCCTTATCATGCACCCTTTTTGAAAGGACAATGCTTCATTGTGTTGGTGCCGGCTTGCCAATGAGTCATCACCCCTTTTAAAAGGCCCCAAACCAAAGACAGCTGCAGAGCAAAGGAAACCCACTCGCCGAAGCTGACAAACTTCTCGGTGAAAGATTTTTTTTGCTCTCTCTCAGAGTCACATCAATGTTATTTGAACCATCATTTTGGTACATCATTTATATTTTCCTTCCAAATTTTAAAATTATTTATATTATATTATATATATATATATATATATATATATATATATATATATATATATATATATAGCTATTCGATACTAAGTGACATATATAAAATAAAAAATGTGTAACACAGAGCACCAGTTCATCAGTCTTTTCTAAGATCTGTTTTTAAATACCAGTAACATTTATATATTAGTTGTTTTACTGTCTTAATTTAAATGATTAGTTATAGGATGGACGTTTGGAAAGAATGGTTCCACTCTTGATTATATAATTTTTTTAGAGCAAAAGAAAAATCTTTCGCCTAAGCTTTCAAGATTGATAACCCATCATGACAACGCATTCCAATTTTTTTTTCAATTTCAAAAAACTTTATTCGGAGATCTAGCAAGAGACCTTTCAAGACCTATCATGACAACGCATTCAAAATTTTTTTTAATTTCAAAAAACTTTATTCGGAGATCTAGCAAGAGACCTTTCAAGACCAATCATAACAACGCATTCAAAATTTTTTTTTCAATTTCAAAAAATTTTTATTCGGAGATCGAGCGAAAGAAAAATTTTTTATCGACTCACCAAAGCTTTTAAGGTTGACCAATCGCATTCAAAAAAAAATTTTTTGAAATTGGAAAAAAAATTTTTTGAATGGTTTGTCAGCTTCGGCGAGTCGGTGAAAGATTTTTTTTTGCTCTCTCTCAGAGTCACATCAATGTTATTTGAACCATCATTTTGGTACATCATTTATATTTTCCTTCCAAATTTTAAAATTATTTATATTATATATATATATATATATATATATATATTATTATTATTATTATTATTATATATATATATATATATATATATATATATATATATATATATAGCTATTCGATACTAAGTGACATATATAAAATAAAAAATGTGTAACACAGAGCACCAGTCTTTTCTAAGATCTGTTTTTAAATACCAGTTATATATTAGTTGTTTTACTGTCTTAATTTGAATGATTAGTCGTTTGGAAAGAATGGTTCCACTCTTGATTATATAATTTTTTAGAGCAAAAGATCGCCTAAGCCCCATCATGACAAGGCATTCAAAAAAAAAATTTTATTCGGAGAAGAGTCGCCCCCATCATGACAACGCATTCAATTTTTTTTTTTTAATTTCAAAAAAAATTTTATTTGGAGATTGAGCAAAAGAAAATTTTTTTATCGACTCACCAAAAGCTCCAAGAAAAATTTTTTTGAAATTGGAAAAATGAATCGTTTGTCATGTAGAATTTTTTAAAGTTTATCCTCGGAGCATCATTGCTAAAGAGAGGTTATACTTAAAAGCGGGCTGCTGGCGTCCCCCTGAGACAGGCCGCCATTGTGAAACATGCACCCAGGGCCCGGGAGGAAGAGAGCAGTTGCTTGCAGAGAGCAGTTGCTTGCCCATGAGTCATCCCCCCTGAGACAGCCGCCATTGTCCTTTTTGAAAGGGCCCGGGAGAGCAGCTGCTTGCCAATGAGTCATACATCTCCCCCACCTGGTTCCTTTTGAAAGGCTTGCATGCACAAACTCAATGAGAGCTGCCTCCCCTGAGACAGGCCTCCCTTTTGAGAGATGCTTTTGAAAGGCTGAATGCACAAACTCAATGCTCCCTTTTGAAAGGGTGCGATGGCCAGGTGGTTCCATGCATCTGGTCTCTTTTGAAAGGGCCAATGAGTCATCTCTTTTCAAATCTCATTACCCTGAATCCACACAGCCCACAATATTACCTTCAATGTTTATTATATTATTTATTTATTTATTTATCGGTATTAGAAAATGAGTCACACGATTGCTTCAAATCTCAAATGGACATTGCCCTGTCTGATCCACATAGAAATTATACTCAAAATCCCTTATTTATTTATTTATTACCGAATCGGTATTAGAAAATGAAAACAATGAGTCACATGATTGCTTCAAATCTCAAATGGACATTACCCTGAATACATCTGATCCACACAGAAATTATCCCACAATATTACCTTCAATGTTTATATATATATATATATATATATATATATATATATATATATATATATATATATATATATATATATTATTATTATTATTATTATTATTATTTATTTATTTATTTATTTATTTATTTATTTATTTATTATTTTTTATCTGTTACGGTATCAGAAAATGAAAACAATGAGTCACATGATTGCTTCAAAACTCAAATGGACATTGCCCTGAATACATCTGATATGGAATCCACATAGAAATTATACTCCCCTTCAACATTTAGAGAAATGCTAAAATATAAGTCATCCAACTGGTCAAATAAAATTAGAAAACATTTTAAATGTGAACCAGTGTATTACCCATCATAGATAAAAAGTAGAAAATGTGTTAATATTTTCAATATGTCAGAAAATGAAAACAATGAATCACATAATTACTTCAAATCTCAAATCTCTGTCTGATGTGAACTATCGTTATTATCGGCTTCACACAGAAATTTTAAAATATAAAATGTTTAAAGAAATTTTTAAAGAATATGTTTAAAGAAATTTTAAAATATATAAATCATAAATTATATATATATATATATATATATATATATATATATATATATATATATATATATATATATATATATATATATATATATATATATATATATATATATATATATATATATATATATATATATATATATATATATATTACAATATAAAATATTTTTTGATGGACTCACCCTTAAAGTGTATCGAAAACAACCCTCATGATGATTGCGATCTGGTTCTAAAAAAAAAACCTAAAGATAAACACGTCGAAAAAAGTATTTATTGACAGCATCCAAAATGACATCCAAAATGTTTCTTGTCTAAAATGTTTTTTTTGCACACATCTAAAATGTTTTTTTAACACATCCAAAATGTTTTTGTCTAAAATGTTTTTTTTTTGCATACATCTAAAATGTTTTTTGCATACATCTAAAATGTTTTTTGAACACATCTAAAATGTTTTTCTGAACACATCCAAAATGTCACATCTAAAATGTTTATTCACACAAAATGTTTTCATCCAAATCACAAAATGTTTTTGCACCCTCCTCAGGAAACAGGGCATCCGAGATCTCCCTCGGCAAAAAGAGTCTGGCGTGTTCCAGGTCGAACCACAGTTCGTGCTCCACCCGTCCTTCGCCCGTGGGCCATTGCCATCCGAGAACGTCTCGCGTGGTTAGCGTGGCGAATCCGTAGACCGTCTTTTCGAGGGTCGGGCTGTCCCTCTGCACGCTCACGAAATCCCTCTCCAGCGTGCCCACGTACAGCAGCGTCCGACTGCGGGCGCAAGCCCGGGCGACGTCCGCGGCCCGCAGAAACAGCCGGCCGTCTCGCGTGCGCAGCATCAGGAAAGTGCAGTCGAGCGGGGGATAACCTGTGTAAGAGAGCGACATGACTGCATCTGATTGTGAGAGAAGTTTCAACTGAGTAAGTTTCAGGGGGGGTGGAGCCAACGGCAGGAAAGGAGGTCAGCCAATGGCTGGGAAGGATCCGCCCACTCCGCCAATGGGAGGAAAGGAGGTCACCCAATGGGGGGAGAAGGAAGTTAACCAATGGCAGGAAAGGAGGTCACCCAACGGCTGGGTCTTCAAAAGTCGCTTCCGACGAAGCCTTCTCTCTCATTCTCACCATGGAAAGAGTCGTGGATATCTTCCCGCAGACGGTTTCGGAGGTGTCGGCGGCTCTCACGCCGCTCTCCACTCCCAACTACAACAATCTGCACGAGGACTCGGATTTGACGCCCTTCATCATCGCCATGACCAGTGCCGACAAAGTCTATTATTATGTTCAGAAGTACAGTCAGCACTATCGGAAGCATTTCGCCGACACGGTGAAAGGCGCCCTCTGCAACCAAGGTGCCCGCGTCAAGCCTTGGACGTATGCCGACAACAAGTTGAAGCGGGTGCCCGACCAGTCCCTGAAACGCAACACAGACGTCCGAACGGGCTTTGTGATGGGTCGCACCTTTCTGGTGAAGAGTGCCTTCACCTTCGGCCACCGCACCGTCAAGCCGGCCACGGGCCACGTTCTCCAGACCCATGTGGCGCCGATCATGTTCCATTTCGTGCGCAGCAAGACTCCCCTCGGCATCCAAGAGAAACACTTTCATGCGAAGCGGGAGTACGACTACAGTGCTCGGAGACTGCAACCGAACCAAACCTATTATTGTGCTTCCGGACTCGAGTACGTGCTCTACACCATCCAGAAAACACTGTTCCGAGTGACGGTCGTGCCTGCCCAAGACGAAGAGTGGCTCACGAAGCAAGGATGGCTGGATCCCCGAAAAACAGAAGCCTCCCGAAAGCGCCGTCGGACATCGGAGGACGACGCACCCTCGACCTGCAAAAAGCCCAAGATCAGCTACGATCCACCGCAGACACCCTACGTGTACGACCGGCACTCGGACGAAGAGGAGCCGCCCACTCCTTATGTGTACGACCCGCAACCTTCTTTGGACGAACCTTCGACATCAACGGGCAAAAGGTCCTACCATCCGCCGCCCACTCCCTATGTGTACGACCGACAGCCGGACGAGGAGCAAAGGCCTGCTTCCGACTACGAGGACATCAGCAGTCCAGAACCTGTCGTGCCGCCTCCTTCCACTGTTGTGCTACCTCTTGCAAGTGACACTGTGCCTCCTACAAGTGACCCGTCTTCCTTTGTGGTACCTAACGTGCCACCTCCTGCCAGTGACCCTGCCAGTGACCTCTCCCCCTTTGTGCTGCCTCCTGCCAGTGACCCTGTGCCTCCTGCCAGTGACCTCTCCCCCTTTGTGATGCCACCGCCCCCTGCCCCCCTAGTGATGCCCGACCCCTTGGCGGACTTTGTGAACAGTGTGTCCTTCGAGGATTTAGAGAAAGCGACGTGGTGGGACGAATGGATCGTCTCCACCACGGTGACCCCCACCCCTGGAGGGGTTGTGAGCCCTCCGGCTTCAGTAGAACAGGTCAAATTTTACCAGAGCCTGACGGAACTGAAACATTGGAGTACTCATTATCCGCCGCCGCCGATATGCCACGGCGTCCAGTCGAAAGAAGCTCCTCTTGACCTCAGCATGTGTAAACCTATCCATGGGTGAGTCTTTTGTAATCTTGTGTAGATGAAAAATAAATAAGTGGGTAGTTGGAGGTGATCCAACAGCCTAAAAAATATTCTATTGTTGTTTATTATGATTGTCGAATATTTTTTTTTTTTTTTTTTTTTTTTTTTTTTTTTTTTAAATCTTGAGATCTCATTCAACTCTGACGGATGACCATTAAACTGTGGCGCCAAATTTTGGTACAGCTATTGCGTTACTCTAGTTGAGTGACAATCAACGCGAGGGTCATTTAGAAAGATAGGGAAAAATTGGAATAGGCCCTCTGGCGGTGACAGGGTGGGCCGACTCGAGATCTCTCCAACGGTGTCCAGATTATGAAGATCCACCCATTAGACCCCGAGATATAAGCGAAAAACCATAAAAACTGGAAGTTGTGGCGCCAAATTTTGGTACCAATAAAATTCTAAATAGAACTTGAAGAATGCGTGAACCTAGACGTACAAAGCAAATAAAAATTGAGATTAGACCCACCAGTTGTGTCATGTTCACTATTAAAATTGGCTTCAGTGGGCGCCAAAACTGCCAAAAATGAAAAAATGCTATTGCGTTACTCTAGTTGAATGAAAATACAGACAACCAACGCGAAAGTGGTAGGATAATTTTGAAAGATACGGAAAAATTGGAATAGGCCCTCTAGCGGTGAAAAAAGTGAGGGAGCCTACAGGGTGGGCCGACTCGAGATCTCTCCAACGGTATCCAGATTATGAAGATCGACCCATTAGACCCCGAGATATAAGCGAAAAACCATAAAAACGGGAAGTTGTGGCGCCAAATTTTGGTACCAATAAAATTCTGAATAGAACTTGAAGAATGCGTGAACCTAGACATACAAAGCAAATAAAAATTGAGATTAGACCCATCAGTAAGTTAAAATGTGTCATGTTCACTATTAAAATTGGCTTCAGTGGGCGCCAAAACTGCCAAAAATGAAAAAATGCTATGGCGTTACTCTAGTTGAATGAAAATACAGAAAAAGTAACAACCAACGCGAAAGTGGTAGGATAATTTTGAAAGATACGGAAAAATTGGAATAGGCCCTCTAGCGGTGAAAAAAGTGAGGGAGCCTACAGGGTGGGCCGACTCGAGATCTCTCCAACGGTATCCAGATTATGAAGATCGACCCATTACGGCCCGAGATATAAGCGAAAAACCATAAAAACGGGAAGTTGTGGCGCCAAATTTTGGTACCAATAAAATTCTGAATAGAACTTGAAGAATGCGTGAACGTAAAAAGCAAGTAAAAATTGGGATTAGACCCACCAGTTGTGTCATGTTCACTTGAGCCAAAAACCGTAAAAAACTGGGACCCTTAGATTGGACAAGACAATTAAAACTTAATAAAAATCTACATAAAACTTTCTCTGTAAACATAATGCATCTCGTATACTTTGTATTCAAACAAGTTATAAAATTCACTATACGAAATAAAAATTAAATCTTTCTTTTGAATCAGATTACATTTTGCTCCACTACATATATGTTTCACACAAGGGACGTTGAACTGGTAACAGATGGATGATTTATATTCAGGCCAGGCCAGATGTTCGTTGAGGGGAACATTTCTTTTACACAATGGATGATCTACTTTCCAAAGACCCAGGAGTGAAGCAGCTGTCTTTGAATGAATGGGGCTTTTCAAAAGAGACCCGGTCCCCGTGATGACTCATTGGCACAACACAATGAAGCATTGTTCACCCTTTCAAAAAGGGGGAACAATAGCCACAGCTGTCACACAAGCTTCCCAATCTCAGAGAGTTTTTTAAGTAGATTCGTTGAACCAGGCAGACTTTGCAGGGATCGTGACGTCACCGTCAGAGATGACCTACTTTGCAGGGCTCGCATCGCGCTCGTGACGTCACCGTCAACCAATCGCATCGCTCGTGACGTCACCGTCCTCGTGAGGCTGGCTTGGCGTCCCCTGCGATCGTTCATTGCTCTCCCGGCAGCCATTGGAGGTAAGTGTCTTTCTGTGGTGAATGTTTTTAGGGTCTTTAAAATGTTTTTAATAAAAAAATGTTTAAACTATAGTTTGAAAGGTTCTTATTATGTGCTCCCCATCCATTTTAAAAAATTATAGGACTACAGTTTGAAAGGTGTTTTTATAGTCAACTGAATAAACAAAACCCCCAGTTAAATTGTTTGATTTGGAAACTGTAAAATAATAATATCCCTGGCATTTTTGAAAACAATTGTTATATACTTATTGTAATAACACAAAAGTTTGAAATGTATGGTTCAACTGTGGGACCAGAAAGATTTAAATCAAATTGATGAATTTTTCAAAATGGGTCTATTCTCATTTGTATTTATGTTGTACACCATCCTTAAAAGGTTGTGAATAATGGTTGAAAGGGATTATGTTTAAACTATAGTTTGAAAGGTTTAAAAAATATTGGTCAATTTTATGTTCTTATTATGTTGTATTGACACCCCATCCATTTTAAAAAATTATATGACTATAGTTTGAAAGGATTGGTCCTTAAAATATATAATGTTTTTATAGTTTGACTGAATAAACAAAACCCCAACTGGGGGCGATTACAAGTAAATTGTTTGATTAAACTTTTGAAAACTGTAAAATAATAATATGGGAAATAAAAATTTTTCAATTTCCCTGGCATTTTTGAAAACAATTGTTATATACTTATTGTAATAACACAAAAGTTTGAAATGTATGGTTCAACTGTGGGACCAGAAAGATTTAAATCAAATATGTTCTTGATGAATTTTTCAAAATGGGTCTATTCTCATTTGTATTATGTTGTACACCATCCTTAAAAGGTTGTGAATAATGGTTGAAAGGGATTATGTTTAAACTATAGTTTGAAAGGTTTAAAAAATATTGGTCAATTTTATGTTCTTATTATGTTGTATTGCTTCAACACACCCCATCCATTTTAAAAAATTATATGACTATAGTTTGAAAGGATTGGTCCTTAAAATATATAATGTTTATATAGTTTGACTGAATAAACAAAACCCCAACTGGGGGCGATTACAAGTAAATTGTTTGATTAAACTTTTGAAAACTGTAAAATAATAATATGGGAAATAAAAATTTTTCAATTTCCCTGGCATTTTTGAAAACAATTGTTATATACTTATTGTAATAACACAAAAGTTTGAAATGTATGGTTCAACTGTGGGACCAGAAAGATTTAAATCAAATATGTTCTTGATGAATTTTTCAAAATGGGTCTATTCTCATTTGCATTATGTTGTACACCATCCTTAAAAGGTTGTGAATAATGGTTGAAAGGGATTATGTTTTAACTATAGTTGGATATGATTTTGAAAAATTTGAAACTATAGTTTGAAAGGCCATTTTAAAAAAATTATATGTGTTTATCTTAAAATGATAGTTTGAAAGGATAAAATGATGTCCTTAAAATATATTATGTTTTCAATAATGAGTTTGAAAGCTTTCAACTGAATAAACAAAACATTTGTTGCCCTTTGAATAACAACTATAGTTTGAAAGGGTTCACACCACACCCCACCAAATGGGCGAACCATTTAAAAAAATCCTTAAAATGTCAGTTTGAAAAGTGTATTAATGTTTTATAACTATATTAAAATTTTTTCTCATACCTCCGATGCTCACAGCTCCCTGTTCAAATAAATGTGATTTGAAATACCTGTTCCAAATGTCTTGTAAATGTCCATTCCTCTCACGGTCTGTCTCTATCCGTCCATACAGTGTGTACGCATTTATATATGTAAAAAAAAAAAAAAAAAAAAAAAAAAAAAAAAAAAAAAAATTTTTTTTTTTTTTTTTTTTTTTTTTTTTTTTTTTTTTTTTTTCGAAAAAATTTTTTTTTTTTTTTTTTTTTTTTTTTTTTTTTTTTTTTTTTCGTCTATATCAGCGACCCGCACTTCAGCACTTGGCGGAGAGGGTCCCAATGTGCATGTCGGAGGCGGCAGAGTCGAGGAAGGATTCTCGGTGGTCATTTCTAGTGGCTACTTCTGGGAACACGTGCTCTGCCCCCCGAGGCATCCACCTACACAGCCCCCCCTGGGGACTGCAGAGTCGTGGAAGGCTTCCTGGTGGTCATTTCTAGTGGCTACGTTTGGGAACATGTACTCTGCTTCCCCCCCCCTCCCCCCTCCCGAAAGTCCCCCCCTCCCCCCTCCCCACATTCACACACACTCCACTCGGACCCTTCTGCCAGCTTTAGGTTAGTTTTTTAGTGTGTAAGATACACCGGGCGGTGGAGCTGTCGACATGGATGGTCTACGTTGTTATGCCCGTAGACCCGCAGCTGCCATCTAACACTTCTTTTTTCTTTTTTTGTGTGGACATTAAAGATTGAAAAAGTGTCTCTGTCTCATTTATTCACACCAACACAAACACCCCACATTAGTTTTAGTATTAGTGTTTTAGTGGCCCCGGGGGAACGCCCTTTCACTCTGTGCGAGCAGTCCCTTTAACTGAAGCCCATCGTTGGCTCCTACCTAAGCGGCAGTCTCGTGCAGTACCTAAGAGGCTGATCCCGGGGTGCGAGAGAGCGCGACCTGCCAGTGTTAGGTTAGGTTTAGTGTTTAGTGATAGTACATCTAGTGAGTAAGTACATCGGGCGGTGGAGCCGAGGATCAGGCTGCCATCTGACACCTCTATTTTTTGTTTTTTTGTTTGGACATTAAAAAGTGAAAAAGTGTCTCTGTCTCATTTATTCACACCAACACAAACACCCTCTTAGTGATGTAAGATTAGTTTTAGTGTTTAGTTAAGCGCGAGTGTTTAGTTTTTAGTGTTTTAGTTTTTAGTGTTTTAGTTTTTTAGAGGCCCCCCGGGGGAACGCCCTTTCACTCTGTGCGAGCAGTCCCTTTCACTGAAGCCCATCGTTGGCTCCTACCTAAGTGGCAGTCTCGTGCAGTACCTAAGAGGCCGACCCTGGGGGGAGAGAGAGCGCGGCGCAAGAAGCGATCATAGAAGGAGAAAAGGTAAGTCCATTCATTGTTGTTGTGCATAACTGTATGGACAAATGGTTTTCAAAACAAATGATTGTGTGGTTTTCAAAATGACAAATGTGTGGTTTTAAAAACAATAGTGTGAAATGATTTTAAAAACAAATGTGTGGTTTTCAAAATGACAAATGTGTGGTTTTAAAAAACAATAGTGTGAAATGGTTTTAAAAACAAATGTGTGGTTTTCAAAATGACAAATGTGTGGTTTTAAAAACAATAGTGTGAAATGGTTTTAAAAACAAATGTGTGGTTTTCAAAATGACAAATGTGTGGTTTTAAAAACAATAGTGTGAAATTTTTTTAAAAACAAATGTGTGGTTTTCAAAATGGTTTTCACAAATGTGTGGTTTTCAAAAACAAATGTGTGGTTTTAAAAACAATGGTGTGTTTTAAAAACAATGGTTTTAAAAACAATGGTGTGTTTTAAAAACAATGGTGTGACAATGGTGTGTTTTAAAAACAATGGTTTTAAAAACAATGGTGTGTGTCTTTTAAAAATGGTTTTAAAAAACAATGGTGTGTGTCTTTTAAAAATGGTTTTAAAAAACAATGGTTTTAAAAATGGACACTCAAATAAGGGTTTGAGGCGACGCCCCCCTGTGTGGGGGCGCCCCGGGTCCCACTGAAAATGAAGGGTGTCACGTGTATGTGGCGGGTGGTGGAGGGAGGCCCTGGGCCCGGGGCCGAGTGTTGAAGGGTGTCACGTGTATGTGGCGGGTTGTGGAGGGAGGCCTCGGGCCGATGGCCCGGGGCCGAGTGTTGAAGGGTGTCACGTGTATGTGGCGGGTGGTGGAGGGAGGCCTCGGGCCGATGGCCCGGGGCCGCGCCGCATACCACAATTGTGTTTAAAAAATTTTTTAACTTTCATTTTCCTTTAGTGGTTTTGCACAATTCAAACACGCACGACAGGATGAAATAGATAATAATTTGTCTTAGAGAACATCGAAAATTCCCACCAGTCCGTGGGACGGTCGAAAATTTTTAGAGGGTCGTATATCGGGTAAATGCTTGACTTGGATCGATGTGCTTCATGGGAATAGTTTTTGTGGGTTGACGTGTTTGTATAGTCCATTCCATGATACCATAACCAATGCCAATCTAAAATTTTTTTTTTTCAATTTCAAAAAAATTTTATCCGAGCTTTCAAGATTGACCACAACGTATTCAAAAATTTTTTTTTTCAATTGCAAAAAAAAATTTATCCGAGCTTTCAAGATTGACCACAAGGCATTCAAAAAGGTTTTTTTTCCCAACAATTTTATCTGGCAATAGAAAAGTTTTCCACCGACTCGCCAAAGCTTAAAAAAAAAAAAAAAAAAAAAAAAAAAAAAAAAATTTTTTTTTTTTTTTTTTTTTTTTTTTTTTTTTTTTTTTTTGACCTAGTAAAAAAAAAAAAAAAAAAAAAAAAAAAAAAAATTTTTTTTTTTTTTTTTTTTTTTTTTTTTTAAAGTTTTGGCGAGTCGGTGAAAAACTTTTCTCTTGCCGAATAAAATTGTTGGGAAATAAATTGTTTTGAATGCCTTGTGGTCAATCTTGAAAGCTTTGGTGAGTCGGAATGTGTTGTGGTCAATCTTGAAAGCTTTGGCGAGTCGGATAAAATTTTTTTGAAATTGAAAAAAAATTTTGAATGCGTTGTGGTCAATCTTGAAAGCTCGGATAAAAATTTTTTGAAATTGGAAAAAAAAATTTTGAATGCGTTGTCATGACCGACTCGCCGAAGCTTTCAAGATTGATGATAAAGCATTCAAAAAAATTTTTTTTTTCAATTTCAAAAAAATTTTATTCGGAGACCTAGCGAAAGAAAAATTTTTTATCAACTCACCAAAGCTTTCAAGGTTGACCAACACATTTAAAAAAAATTTGAAATTGAAAAAAAAAATTGTTGAATAGTTTGTCAGCGTCGGTGAAAGATTTTTTTGTTCTCTCTCAGTCACCGACTCTTTCCTTTTAAGATTTGAAGTAATTGTTTTCATTTTCTGATACCATTTTATTTGAATTCTATCGATTATATACTGAGAATCCAAAATGGTGGTATCACATCATTTATATTTTGTTGGATTAAAGGTGAGTATAATTTCTGTGAGGTGTTTTCATTTTCTGATACTATATTGAAAATATTACCATTTCATTTTGCTCACAAAAGTTTTGAAATTATTTATATTATATATAAATTATATATATATATATATATATATATATATATATATATATATATATATATTATTATTATTATTATTATTATTATTATTATTATTATATAGCTATTCGATACTAAGTGACATATATAAAATAAAATAAAAGTGTAACACAGATCACCCTAAGATTCAGTAACATTTATATATTAGTTGTCTTAATTTAATTCAATCTTGATTATATCCGATAAACTTTAAGGAATATGTTTTTTATTTTGAATATCCAATATTGGTAAGTAATTGAATGTAAAAAAATGGGACTGGACAAGGTATTGTGGGGACAATACCTTGTCCAGTCCCATTTTTTTACTTTAAAAAAACAAACAACTTTAAAAAAAAACAAACAAATTGTAATAACAATAAAACATTTTTATTTATATACAATTATTTACATTTTTTTATATACAACATTTTTTATATACAACATTTTTTTATACAGGAGAAGAAGAAGAGGGGAGGGCTTTCATTACTTCTCTCATAAAGAGTGTGTGTTCTCTTTTCAATTGTAAATATTGTGTATGCAATCTATTTAATTTAAAATTAAAATCTATGGAGTAATTTAAATTTTTTAAGTCTTTGATATGTTTAGCTGATTGGTTGAATTTTTTAAATGATTTTCGTAATTTTTTTTTAAGTTTTAAAGATAATTTTTTAACTAATGGAAATTTCAGGGCACTTACGGATTTTCTTCCTCTTCTTCTCCTGGAGGGGCCGGGGACTGGTGAGGCGGCCACAGAGGAAGGACTAGGTGAAATGGCTGCGGGAACCGAGGAGCTGGTGACGGTAGCGGCGGATGAGGAGGCGGTGGCAGAGGCGGTGGCTGATGAGGATGTGGCGGTTGCAGAGACTGATGAGGAGGTGGCGGTTGCAGAGTCTGATGAGGCGGTGGCTGATGAGGGACCAGAGGCGGTGGCGGTGGCAGAGGCGGTGGATGAGAGGGCGGCCGCGGCCCTTAAACAATTCCAAAATTCGGGCTCAAAGCGCGTAGCCCGAAGTTCCTGCAGAGAAATAAACTGAGGGCCGGCAGAGGAAGAGGCGGTGGGAGCAGCAGAGGAAGCGGCAGAGGACCCTTCGCTGGAGCGCAGCAGTTCCTCCACGCTCGGCAAATCCGGACTGCTGGAGCGGGAGGTGTCCGAAGATAGCTGAATCTGCTCGGGGATATCCAGCTGCCCCTCCAGTCCTGCATAGTAGAATTCGAACCGGCAGAGGGGGCACTGGGCTTCTGAATAGCTCCGCGCATGATGGAGTAGGCGCCGGACACACGTCGTGTCGAACATGTGTCCGCAGCGAAGGGTAAACCCATTCCAAGAAGAGAGAGACTCGTAACAAATGGAGCACTCCATCTCGACTGACTCGGTAAACGGAAAGCCGCTCTAGACGTTCACGAGGCCCCGCCTCCGCGTGTCGGGAGGAACCAATGGGATGGGAGAATTCAGATATGAATAAAAAATGATTGACTGGGGATTTTATTTGAGATCAACTTTTTATTCAGTTATTAATAAAAATTATATATTTATCATTATTATTATTATTATTATATCTTCACTGGGGATTTTATTTGAGATCAACTTTTTATTCAACCATGAAGTAGCTGTTGGATTGGGGTGGTCTCTTTAACAATGATGCCCGAGGCAATATTGATTCTCGTTGTGCCTTTCAGAAAGGGACCAGGTGCACGATGGGGGCTTTCAAGTATAATGGATGAAGCATTGTGCTTTCAAAATGGGTTTTAACACAATGGCGGTGCAGCAGCTGTCAAGTAGAATAGAACGGCCACAACACAATGATCCTTTCAAAAAGGGAGGCCTGTCTCAGGGGGCGATGAGACAGCGGCCTCAAAAGGGACCAGGTGGATGGAATCCCGTGAGGGATGACTAATGGGTAAGCAGTTGCCTTCCCAATCGCCTGACAATGAAGCATTGTTCAAAAGGGATGAGGGAGGAACAATGGTCTTTTATTCGCAACCAGCATAACGGTTCTTTCCCACCAGATCCTAATCACCCCGTGATGGGGGAGATGTATGACTCATTGGCAAGCATCTGCTCTCTTCCTCCCAGACAATGAAGCATTGTTCAATCCCTTTCAAAGAGGGAACCAGGTGCATGTTTAATAATGGCGGCGTCAGCCTATCTCAGGGGAGGATCGTTGATGACTCACGCAAGCGGCAGCTGCCCGCTTTCAAGTCCCAACCTCTCTTTAGCAATGATGTAATATTTCCAAGGCATATTGATTATTAATAAACTTTAAAAAATTCTATATAATCAAGAGTGGATTCCATCCATTTAAATTAAGACAATAAAACAACTAATATATAAATGTTACTGGTATTTAAAAACAGATCTTAGAAAAGACTGGTGTTACACATTTTTTCATTCTTCAAGTTCTATTCAGAATTTTATTGGTACCAAAATTTGGCGCCACAACTTCCAGTTTTTATGGTTTTTCGCTTATATCTCGGGTCCTAATAGGCCGATCTTCATAATCTGGATACCGTTGGATAGATCTCGAGTCGCCCCACCCTGCAAGTTACCTCACTTTTTTGACCGCCAGAGGGCGCCTTTCCTATTCCAATTTTTCACTATCTTTCTAAATTACCCTAGGATTTTCGCGTTTGTTCTTACCTTTTCTGTATTTTCACTCAACTAGAGTAACGCCATAGCATTTTTTCATTTTTGGCAGTTTTGGCGACCAGTGGAGCCAATTTTAATAGTGAACATGACCCATTTTAACTTACTGGTGGGTCTAATCCCAATTTTTACTTGCTTTTTACGCCTAGGACTTCTTTTTCACGCATTCTTCAAGTTCTATTCAGAATTTTATTTGTACCAAAATTTGGCGCCGTTTTATTGACAACTTTGAGTTTTTATGGTTTTTCGCTTATATCTCGGGCCCTAATAGGCCGATCCTCATAATCTTGATACCGTTGGAGAGATCTCGAGTCGGCCCACCCTGTAGGCTCCCTCACTTTTTTCACCGCCAGAGGGCGCTTTTCCTATTCCAATGTTTCACTATCTTTCTAAATTACCCTAGGATTTTCGCGTTTGTTCTTACCTTTTCTGTATTTTCACTCAACTAGAGTAACGCCATAGCATTTTTTCATTTTTGGCTCTTTTGGTGACCAGTGGAGCCAATTTTAATAGTGAACATAACCCATTTTAACTTACTGGTGGGTCTAATCCCAATTTTTACTTGTTTTTTACGCCTAGGACTTCTTTTTCACGCATTCTTCAAGTTCTATTCAGAATTTTATTTGTACCAAAATTTGGCGCCGTTTTATTGACAACTTTGAGTTTTTATGGTTTTTCGCTTATATCTCGGGCCCAAATGGGCCGATCTTCATAATCTGGATACCGTTGGAGAGATCTCGAGTCGGCCCACCCTGTAGGCTCCCTCACTTTTTTGACCGCCAGAGGGCGCTTTTCCTATTCCAATTTTTCACTATCTTTCTAAATGACCCTAGGATTTTCGCGTTTGTTCTTACCTTTTCTGTATTTTCACTCAACTAGAGTAACGCCATAGCATTTTTTTCATTTTTGGCTCTTTTGGTGACCAGTGGAGCCAATTTTAATAGTGAACATAACCCATTTTAACTTACTGGTGGGTCTAATCCCAATTTTTACTTGCTTTTTACGCCTAGGACTTCTTTTTCACGCATTCTTCAAGTTCTATTCAGAATTTTATTTGTACCAAAATTTGGCGCCGTTTTATTGACAACTTTGAGTTTTTATGGTTTTTCGCTTATATCTCGGGCCCTAATAGGCCGATCCTCATAATCTTGATACCGTTGGAGAGATCTCGAGTCGGCCCACCCTGTAGGCTCCCTCACTTTTTTCACCGCCAGAGGGCGCTTTTCCTATTCCAATGTTTCACTATCTTTCTAAATGACCCTAGGATTTTCGCGTTTGTTCTTACCTTTTCTGTATTTTCACTCAACTAGAGTAACGCCATAGCATTTTTTCATTTTTGGCTCTTTTGGTGACCAGTGGAGCCAATTTTAATAGTGAACATAACCCATTTTAACTTACTGGTGGGTCTAATCCCAATTTTTACTTGCTTTTTACGCCTAGGACTTCTTTTTCACACATTCTTCAAGTTCTATTCAGAATTTTATTTGTACCAAAATTTGGCGCCGTTTTATTGACAACTTTGAGTTTTTATGGTTTTTCGCTTATATCTCGGGCCCTAATAGGCCGATCCTCATAATCTTGATACCGTTGGAGAGATCTCGAGTCGGCCCACCCTGTAGGCTCCCTCACTTTTTTCACCGCCAGAGGGCGCTTTTCCTATTCCAATTTTTCACTATCTTTCTAAATTACCCTAGGATTTTCGCGTTTGTTCTTACCTTTTCTGTATTTTCACTCAACTAGAGTAACGCCATAGCATTTTTTCATTTTTGGCTCTTTTGGTGACCAGTGGAGCCAATTTTAATAGTGAACATGACCCATTTTAACTTACTGGTGGGTCTAATCCCAATTTTTACTTGCTTTTTACGTCTAGGACTTCTTTTTCACGCATTCTTCAAGTTCTATTCAGAATTTTATTTGTACCAAAATTTGGCGCCGTTTTATTGACAACTTTGAGTTTTTATGGTTTTTCGCTTATATCTCGGGCCCTAATAGGCCGATCCTCATAATCTGGATACCGTTGGAGAGATCTCGAGTCGGCCCACCCTGTAGGCTCCCTCACTTTTTTCACCGCCAGAGGGCGCTTTTCCTATTCCAATTTTTCACTATCTTTCAAAATGACCCTAGGAATTTCGCGTTGGTTGTTACTTTTTCTGTATTTTCACTTAACTAGAGTAACACAATAGCATTTTTTCATTTTTGGCAGTTTTGGCGCCCACTGGAACCAATTTTAATAGTGACATTTTAACTTACTGGTGGGTCTAATCCAAATTTTTACTTGCTTTGTACGTCTAGGACTTCTTTTTCACGCATTCTTCAAGTTCTATTCAGAATTTTATTGGTACCAAAATTTGGCGCCACAACTTCCAGTTTTTATGGTTTTTCGCTCATATCTCGGAACCTAATGGGCCGATCTTCATAATCTTGATACCGTTGGAGAGATCTCGAGTCGCCCCACTCCGAATAAAGTTTTTTGAAATTGGAAAATAAAAATTTTTTGATCACCTTCGGCGAGTTCTCCAAATAAAGTTTTTTGAAATTGGAAAATAAAAATTGTTTGATCAGCTTCGGTTTGTCAGTTGGTTTCAATAGTTTGAGTTTTAACAATGAAGCAGCATTGGGGTCACGCAAGCAACAGCTGTCGCTCCAATCTCATTCAACCCTGAAGCAGATGGTTTGGATGAATGGGGCCTTTCAAAAGGGACCATCCCCGTGATGACTCATTGGCAAGCCAGACAATGAAGCATTGTTCAACCCCTTTCAAAAAAGGGAGAACAATAGTATGACTCATTGGGGGTCACGCAAGCGGCAGCTGTCGCTTTCCAGTCCAATCTCATTCAACCATGAAGCAGCTGTTGGATGAATCATGGGGGTGGTCTCTTTAGCAATGATGCAATATTTCCGAGGCAATATTGATTATTAATAAACTTTAAAAATTTCTACGAGGGTCCTGGCACCAAATTCTTTTTACAGGTGACTGTACCACAAAAAAAAAAAACAAATTGAATCCACTGAGTCTACAAAAAAAAAACTAGTCAAAAAGAACTTTATTTAAACTGGGCCCATAACCCAAAATGCTAGACACTTTAAGGTCTATCTTAAATAAATTTATATTAAGCAGATAAAAAAAACTGCAATAGAATTATTTAAGTTTAGAGGATGTCAATTTGACTAGCATGTAAAAGTTTCAGACTCAGTAAATACAAAAAATATTTAAAACGAAAAACAAATTTATTCATGAAGATATAATAAATTCAAAACAATTATAACAATAACTAGAAAATGATTTAATATAACGATATAACAATTTTTAAATTCAGCATAACAAAATTTTAACAACAATTCAAAACTATATTACCTCTTCATTCAACACAATGTTACTTGTAGGCACATTGAAGACAAAAAAAAAGTCATTGGTATAACATTCAAGTCAATTACATGGTCGCCACATGACCAATGCGGAAAATGGATGAGAAAACATTTCTTCACACCGTCACAAGCATTTCACCATTTTATTGACGATTGATTAACCACACACCACATTGTAGAAATCATATTGAAGAGGAAACGAAACCAATAGTAGATCAAAACTTAAATCGAAACACATTGAAGATCGCGGTCGCCCGATGACCAGCGAATACCATCGAATCCTGAAGAAAAGCCAGCTAAACGATCAAAGTTACTTCATGGTCGCCAAATGACCAATGAATAAAACAGATAAAAAATATTTGATCCAGCATAACTTTTTAGTAGAAGATTCAAATTAATTGACGGTCGCCGAATGACCACGATATCCCAATGATCAAGAAAAGAAACAAAGTTCATGTATTACAAAAAAAGTTCTCATGAAATTCATCCATTTAAACTTATGAAGAAATTATTGCAGGTAAAAATTACAAACTTGAACTAGTGTAAACAATTATCAACATTATCAAACTATTCAAACTTTAACAACAACAATTTAACAAAAACGATTTACTTTAATTATTTAAATTTTTGAGTTCAGCATTAAACATGAGCATTCTACAACATATCCCTAGCTCAAAATAGCCGCCAGCAGCTATTTAACAGAGCTGGAAATCCAAAGTCACAACTAGTTGAAGCTCATCGAAACTAGAACTGAAACTCAACTGAAACTCCAACTGAAACTAACTTATCTCCAAACATCACGGCCACGGATTAATCCGTGATTACGGCATTATATACTCTCTAAACAAGTTGATCTGCATAACAACATTGACCGCTGCGCCACGACACCCGGTGGAGAAAAACGAAACATAATTAAAAATGATAATTCCCAAGAAGTGGCAACAGCACAAATAGGAAAGATTATGCAGACTGGAAATGGCAACGCCGATATAGTAAACAGAGTAACGATGTTTGAAAAGATAGATGTAAAGTAAATTTTAAATATCAAAAAGGATTTAATAAATAAATAAAGGTAAGTTTAAATACTTTCTTAAGATGAAAATAAGTAAATTCAAATGTTCCTTAATTTTAATATGAGGACATTGATATGGATATCAGTAAAAGGCCGAGTACTCAAAGTGCTACTCGGTGCAGCACTATTTATGATATATATATATATTTAAAAGGAAATTCAATCATTTTTACTTAGTGCCCCTGAAAGGGTTAACGGACCCCGGTTTTCCTGGACAGACCCTTGTTTTATCATTTTAATAATTATTTTTTGCAATAATAGAGTATATTTTGTTAATTATTTGTTCTTCAGTGGCGTATTTATTTACTCATATACAGGGCCCGATTAAGCTTTGAAGCTAGAGGAAGCTCAGTATCATTTTGGGGCCCTCTTTCATTTCAGATGATCTTGTTTTCCTGTTACATATTGTAATATAAAAATCAGGGTTGGGTTTTTGACGTCAAAAAGTGTTTTTTGACATGACAGTGGTTAAAACCTGGTTTAAACCGTCAGAAACCTCTACCGTCAAAAACCTGTATTGTCAAAATTAAAAATCTATAAATGAGCTAGAATCAGGTTAGAAATAGGATTTAGTAATATTTATCATATACAAGTGAATATCTAACTATTATGTTGTTTATAAATTAACAAATCTTAAAACAATTTGTTGGTAATTTATAAAAATTTAGATAAATTAACTGGTTTATAACCTAAGAAATATATACAAAGTGTGCATAGACATATTTTGTATGTTTATTTATATTAATATTTATGAAATTCTAAAATTCCAATGTTACTTATGAATTTTCACATAAGCCATGAAAACACAGGAATACAGGATTTTTTTTTTCTGTAAGTAAAACATAATAATATATGTAGGCAGTAAATTAATATGAATTTGAAAATAATTATATTTATAATCTGTATTTATTACACTTTATCATTTATTAATAAATTTTTATCTATTTATTGTTATTATTATTATTGATTGTATAAATATTTGTACCTGTTTATAGCTTGGACTTTTGGTGTTTTGGGAGTAAGGCTGATAGACTACTCTAGGGTCTTAGGCAGGCCTAAGGGGAGGTGGGGGGGCAGTGCCCTCCATAGGGGTCTTTCTAAAAGGTCCTAGCCCGTATTTATGCAAATTTCAGAGAAAACCCATGAAAATCTCTGAACGCCTAAGCCGAGGAGCATGCCCTGGGATTGAACCTGGCACCTCACATACCAGCTTTGAGTGTAGAACCGTTTGGCCGCTGGTGGGGCCTACAGCTTAGACTAATAATTTTTTTAAAGAATCTGTACAAGTAAATATTAAATTTATTGCAATTTATACATGTCCAGAAAGCATTCATATTTTTCTTGTCTCACGGTAATTATAAAAATTTCAAACGCAATTCAAGGTTGCTTAATATTCAGAATTATTGCTTTTTCTTATAAACTTACAATATCAGCAGTCATTTAGAAAAAAAAAAAAAAAAGTTATATTTTTCCATAAAATAATTAAATACAAAATATTAGGCTATGCATTTTTATTTTACGGATTAAATACATAATACTAAAAGTACAATACTAAAATAATTAAAATATACAATGTTATATTGCAAATAAAATGATTTATCAATCAAAATGATCTGTCAATGTTTTATAAATCATGAATTTTTAGAAGCCTAAAGTTTTGTTTTTATATTAATCAAAATGTTATAATAATGTTTCTCCAAAAACATTAATATGTTTACCTTTTAAAGCATACTACTTATTAATAATATCTTATTAAAAACAACTATATTTTTAAAGTATCACATAACTAAGTTTAACATATACTATATTAAGCATAATTATAAATAAATTTAATAATATATAAAAGTATCACACCATATTTTGAATGAGCATAGAAATAATTCATAATAAATTTTTAAAAGCCTAAAGTTTTGTTCTTTGTATTAATCAAAATGTTATAACAATGTGTTTTTCAAAGAACATCAATCTATTTACTTTTTAAAAAATCTTTATAAACTATATTTTGTTAAACTAAGTTTTTTTCATAACAATTAAATTATAAATGTAGGTTTTTGACATTTTTGACAAGGTGGTTTTTGACATGACGGTTTTAACCATGGTTTAAACCGTCAAAAACCTGCCAACCCTGATAAAGATGCTATAGACCAAAAATTAGTGTGTGTGTATAGTTTTCTTTTTCATTCATATATCTGGGCGGTTTCTACACACAACATTAAAATCGTATAACTTATTAATTAAGAACATTCAGATTTTTGAGGTTAAATAATTGATTTTTCCTGAAATAGTGAGTATTTTATCTTGCTTAGGTGAATTTTCTCAGAAAAATTCAATCTTAGTATGAAAAAATAAAACAGAAAATTCAAGACCCTGTTTTTAGTCATTTTGGGGGCCCCTCTTAAATTTTAGAGGGGAAGCTTGTGCTACCAGAGCCTTTTGGGTAATCAGGCCCTGCTCATATATTTGGTGTAGCTCGATGTACATTGGAGCGTACATTTTTAATTAAGTGTTGTTTTGTTTTATTTTGTCATAGTTATCTCTATAAAATGTTTTTTGATTGATTCATTGCTCTATGTGCTTGATTTTTTGTTTTTTTCTTTAAATGTTTGATATGCAACCTGCACATTTTCAAAGTTTTTTTTTTCTCTCATCTTTTAACCTTTTCAACAGGCTGCATGTATATGTACACTGCTGTATTCAGCAATGAGATTTCTCACACTTTTGTAGGAATTTCAGATGTTTTTTTATATAAATTTTTATTTAATTTTCTTTCTTTTGACACGTTCTTGAACAATTCATTTTCCATATTCTCCATATTTACTTATGGAAAGTATGATTTCTTGTATATATTTCTTCTTTTATTCCAAAAATTAAATTATCTTTGAGTTTTGCACATGTTTTCAGACATGGGCGTAGCGAGGGGGGTGCACTTGCAACCCCCTAAATCATAACCATAGAAATGAAAATTTACATTACATACAGTAGTTGCCAAAAGTTTTGAAATGTTTTTCTGTCTTACCATTTTCTGTAAAAAAAAAAAAAAAAAATCTTAATGGTGTAAATTAGTTATTTGAACCCAAAGCTTAACAAATTTCAACATAACAGTTTGCAGAGCTGCCAACCTAATCCAGCAAATTGTTAGTACCACCCCTTTTTCTACACCAGTCATTTCTTAGTTTTTTTCTTCTTAATTCACCGCAAATGTATTTGAAGAAAATTACTTTAAAAATTTAGTGGTGTAGAAAAAAGGGCAGAACTAACAATTTGCCAGATTAATTTGGCAGCTCTGAGTTTGAGACATATGCATGAATTAAAAGTAGTTTGGAAATTTGCAAAAGTAATTAAGTAATTAACGTCACCAGCTCCCAGAACAGCCAAAGTTTGGAAGAAAGTCTTCTGAAATGATGAATTGAAATTTAATTTGTTTGGAAATGATGGCGTCATTATATTCAGCATCCGAAAGGCACCAGAATGGATCTCTGCTAGAGGAAGTATTGTTCTTATGTCAAATTTTCGAATTTATGATTTTAGTGTGTTTGTTATCAACATATCTCTAGAACAAATAGTATGATATAATGTTTGTTAAATTCCCAGCGAAACCAAACATTTGTCATAATTTCAGTTTCTTTTTATGCAGCCTTTTTTAAATGGATTTGTAACTATAAACTTCTGTTCCTTCTATATTTAGTAGATAGCAGGAGACACAGAAAAATGTCTAATAAAAACGTTTAAAAAACTTTTTAAGCCATATTAAATTCCTTTATGTACGGCAGCTTATGCTTACAGCTTAATCTACGTTACACTTTAATCTGTAAACTGTCTATAGTATACAGGGTAAGAGAAAGTCCTGCGAATGATATCAGATTAATTTTTTTCAATTTTCAGAAATTATGACGTGCATTTGAGATACAGGGGGAAGAGGGGAGGGGTGTAAAATGCATACCTGCCAACTCTCCCGTTTTTTAGTCCTATTCCCATTTTTATGTTTTAATGTGTATTTCCCTCGTTTTTGTAGTATTTTTAAAAAATTGGACTAAAAACGCTAATCTTTGACAATTCGTAGGTGCCATCTTTTCGGATTTCCGAAAGCCTTCCAATTCACAATCTTTCTCCATCCACAACATAAATGTCGATATTCATTTAAAACTTACTTTATGAGATTTTAGAATCTCTGAAGAAACAGAATCCTTCAATATTTCTCGCTTATGTAATGATTTTTAACTTCCCCTGTATTTTCTTATCTCCAACTAGCGATTGGTGATCAAATACTCTTTTGTTTCTCATTATTTCGCCATCTACAAGCCACAACAAAAATGTCAATATTAATTTGAAACTTGCTATATTAGATTCTAGAGCCTATAAAGAAGTAGAAATGTTTTAACAGTTCACACTCATGTAATTATAGTTTGACCTCCCCCCCCGCTCATTTTCCCTCTCTCAAGTCAGTGATCAAACGTCCTTTGATGCTCAAGCTTTCTCATTCTGCAACAAAAGAATCAAATATTTTCCCCCAGGTTTTAAAAAATGTAGGGTACTGCTAGTAAAAAAATGCACTTTTTAGATTTTTGAGAGCAGATTTAAATTTTTAAGGGCACATTTCACATTTAAAATCTAAACACTTAATTTAAAAATTTATTTATAAATATGCATACAAAAAAAGAAAAAAGTCTTTTAACTTTTTTTACTTGTTGTTAATATGCTGATTGTCACACACAATAATTTTATTTATATTTACAGCATTTATCTTCAGTTTGTAGGTTATTTTCCACAAAGGCAGTAATAGGGGAAAAAAAAAAAATAATAATTGGAGCAAGAAGGGTGTTTTTCTTTTTTTTCCAAACAAAGAGCAGGCAAGGTGCAGCAGCACCCTGAAATTATCTGGGGAAAACTCTGGATCAGTGTTCATAAAAACTTGTTTTATTAAATTTTAGAACCAACTGAAGTGATAGAAGTGCTCAATATTCTTTACATATGTAGTTATTTTTAGACTTCGTTAATGAACTTGTTAACTAGTATTTGTTTTTCCCCAATAAGTTTAAAATATAAATCACCAAACAAGTTATATTAGGTCTTTTTTAGTTAAAAAAGTATCCTGTATTGAATAAAATAGATTTTTTTTTATTTTCCCCCATGAAACCGTAAATCTCCCCTTTTCTCCCTTAAAATTACGTAAAATCTCCTGTTTTTTTTTTTTCCCCCCACCAAGGTTGGCAGGTCTGAAAATGTATTTAGATGTACATAGAACTTTTACAAAAAAAAAAAAAAAGAAAAAAAAGTTCTAGTTTGACATTTTAAATTTCTCTTATATACCCCAAAGCCCATTTTAAAAAATATAATTGAGTGAACACATTTCTTACCATTTGTACAAATTACAAAATGTTCCCAGCTAGAGATGGGTATGGTCCGGGGAAAAAAAAAAAAAAAAAATATATATATATATATATATATTTTTTTTCATTTTATTTCCAAAGAGGTTTATTTCCACCAGGAAAAATTGAAAATTTTGAAATTTCCAGCATAAAATAACACATTCAGAAATTTATAATAGTTACATTCTGATGCTTTTTTTCTTAAAATATATTTTTATGTTCAGTATCTTACTTAAAAACACTGATTCTGATAATGTTCATATTTAAAAAAATAAAGTTTTAACCATATAATCAAATGGTAATCCTGAAATATTTAAGTATTATAATGACCTCCCTTCTATCGCATTCATTTGAAATTACTTATTCTTTTCAAGTTCCTTTATACTTCAGTCTTTTTTCTTGAATATATATCCTTAGACTTATCTAACTGTATTATTTTTATGTGTGTGGATATATATTACACGCACACACACATATATATAAATGCATGTAACAATTAATACAAATAAAAAACCTAAGCAGCTATTTTCTGTCAAAAAATTTATTTCACAATTTACAAAAATTATATGTGTAAAAACTTACTTGATTTGTGTCCTTTACATCTGAGTTAATAATTTTTATATTATAAAAAAAAATAATAAAATGTTGTTTTAAATTTCTGAAGTTCAATTAACTTAAAATAAACTTTTATTTTGTCTTTGTGATTAACTTCATTTTAAGTCAAAATCTGAATTGAGTCCAGCATCAGGTCCGGTAAGGGTAAGCCTCTTTTACCCAAGCGTGACCTGCAATCAGGTTTGGGTCTGGTCTGGTTGAATAAATTATTTCTCTTGCATATGAGGTTCAGTTCAATTCAGGTTGACTGAATTTTTTTCCTGGGGGCTGGGTTGACTGATATTTTTTTTTCTTGTGGGTCTGGTTTGGATTAGGTTGACTGAATTTTTTTCCTGTTGGTTAGGTTAAGTTTTCAACGAGTCGAGTCGAGTCGACTTGAGAACATCTTTCAGAATATTTTATCATAATAAGCAGAAATTTGTTTAATATAATTATAAACATGGTATATATTCCCATGATTAAATATACGTATACACAAATTATTACATATATATATAGCAGAAAGGAAATAAACAAAGAGAAAACATATATGTATTAAACTTAAAGCATATTTTTGTACTCTTGAAGTACACATAAATGGTTAAAAATTAATCCATTTTTCAGATTTTTAACTTAGTGCATGACTACCTCCATTTAAAAATATTTTTAACTGACATACTAACTCTGTGACAATGAAAACTTTATTTTATAACTTTAAAAAGTATTGCATGATTTTCAGATGAATCCTTAAATTTTATTTAGTTTTCAGGTTTCAGATATAAAGAAATCTGGTTTGGGTCGATGAAAAAATTATTTTTTGTTGTTTGATTCTAATCTAAATTCATTGTATCAGTGCTGCTGAGAGATGACCATTCCAAAGGAATGCACACCCTACACATAATTAATAGTTGAATGATGATTTGAGTAGTTTTTGGTATTTTGTGCAAGGAAAGGTACTGGTAGTTATGAAACAGAAAGGTTCATTTTTTAATAGTAAAAGCTTTTTATATATTTCTGTTAAGAAAAATTAATATGTATTGCATGTATTTTTAAATGTTTAACACTTTATATTTTCCAAGATATTATAATTATTAAAAACCCCTATTTTTGTCTGTAAAATAAAAAAAATTTCTATTTTTTTTCCAGAAAAAAAAAAAAAAAAAAAAAAAAAAAAAAGAGAACTTGCTTTTTTCCACTGCCTCAAAATTTCCGGAAATTTTACATCTCTATTCCCAGCATATATGGTCCAGGTTTGTATTTTTTGCAAATTATTTTATTTATTTTGATTTAGTTTTTGATGAACTTTTATTAGTTGAACATACTTAAATTGCAGAAAGAAAAGAAAACGCTACACCAAATGTAAAGCTAGGTTTATAAAAACCCTTGAATGGCTTTGAATTGATGCAGGGGTAGAGATGTGAGGTGAGAATATTCTCTGAGAACGAGAATATTCTGAGAATATTCTCTGAAGCTCCAAATTAGAAGAATAATAGAGAATATTTTTATTTTTCTTAAATACAAAAAATGTTTTCATGTTTATGACATAAATTATAAAACTTATTCGTAATTATTCAATTTGACATGCATAACTAGAACAAACTTTATTTCATGAGGTTTTCTTTACAATTCATAATTTTCAATGGGATAATATTCTCCAGTAAGCTCTTCAAAGCAATTTTTCTAAACGTTCAATACTTAATTCCATGACAGAAGGCATTCTATAGCAAATAATAAATAATTATTCATATTAAAATACAAATTTAAATGTTTTCAATGTGTACATATTTGCATTTGTAACAAAACCATCACTAAAATTTGACATTTAAAGAGAGAGTATTCTCCTCATAAAGATTTCCTAAAAAGTAATTGGAGGTTTACTTAAGAAATCTAATTCATAAGACTTACAGAAGTAAGTCTTATTCTATATATAAGCCACAGGTTCATTATCTATTATGTTGATGATTTTTAATTAATCAATAATTGGATGGTGTGTGCACGAAAATTAATATGCTTGAAAAAAAAAAATCTCTGAATTATAAAAAGCTTTAGTTTAAAAATAAAATTGCTCTAAAAAGTTAGCAAATTTAAATTAAACAGCATTTTATAATAAATAAATGATAAAATGCACTATCTTTCCATTAATGACCGGGCACTTTTGATTTCAGACATTTTTAAAAATATCTTAAGAAGTATTAATCAAATCATCTTGAAACTTTAGGCGTGTAAAGAACATGTTATGCGTCATATACTTTAGTTTAAGTTTTGTGCCGAAAGTGAAAAAGAGACCTGTAAAAACATTAAAGAAAAATTAAAGTGTTTGGCTGTTCATCCTGTAAAAAATAATACTTGAAATGCAATCTGGCTGTAGCATGTTATTATGGGGCTCTTCTTTATTAGCTGTATAAATTTTTTATGTCTCTACAGCATGTAATCAGGGAGATATAAAGTTTTTTTTTTTGTAAATTGCAAAAACTTTTTTTTAATTTTTTAGCTATAACACACAAGGTATTAAACCCAGCACAAAACTATTCTCAGGAAACTTGACATACAATATTAGACACAGCATACTGCAATCAAATTGAAAAAATATTATAAATCTAATGAAATATAAGAGTATTTACTAAATTTTTAACTGTGCATGCATAATATTTAGCAAAAATTTATTTGCAAAATTTAATAACCAAATGTATTGAGCTACTTACCCCCAAACAAGTATCGTGTAAACTTAAAAAAATCTATGCCATTGAATAAACTGAATTTTGGCTTTCCCAAAAATAAGAAATTGATAAGGGGGTTTTCTCAATATTTATTTACAATTGCAGAAAACTGTATTACCTACCATTTATTGAATCAATATAAAAATGTGAGTAAAAACCTTATAGTTTAGCTTTTTTTCGGGAGAAAATGAATTTCAGTTCATTCTGTAGATTAGAACTTTTTGAGTTTACACGACACTCGTTTGGGGTTTTTTATACAAGTAGTTCAGTACAATTGGCTATTAAATTATGAAAATTATGCTAAATCTTGTGCAATGTGCAGTTAAAAATTTAGTAAAAAATGCTCATATTTCATCAGATATTTAATATTTTTTCATTTTGATTGCAGTGTGCTGTGTCTAATATTGTATGACGAGTTTCCTAAAAATAGCTTTGCTAATGCATTTTTAATACCTTGCATGTTACAGCAAAAAAATGTGAAAACTGTTTTTGTAATTAATATAAATTCAATACCTTTATTTATCTTTGTTCATGACATAAAGCTTTTTCGCGAGGGGATCTCCTGTGTCAACGGTGCCTACTGCTTGTCGTGGATGGCGGCTGCTGAAGTCTTGATCTTCACTTTTATTTTTGAACAGACGACGCCACATTTTGTCAATCTCTGCCGATTCGTGGTCTTTAATGACATAATTATTATGCACGATTTTGATGCATTCCCTAAAAATCAAAATCACGCATAATTACGTCATATTGACCACGAATCGGCAGAGATTGACAAAGTGTGGCGTCACCTGTTCGAAAATAAAAGTAAAGATCAAGATGTCAGCAGTCGCCATCCACGACAAGCAGTAGGCACCGTTGACGCAGGGGATCCCCTTGCGAAAAAGCTTTCTGCCATGAACGAAGATAAATAAAGGTATTGAATTTATATTAAATATGAATTATAACTTCATTTTAAATAAGTTTTTATATGTTTTTGTAATTTTTTAAAGGAACTTTTATATCTGTCTGATTACATGCAGTAGAGACATAAAAATTTATACAGATAAGCAAGGGCCCTATAATCACATGCTACAGCCAGATTGGAATTCAAGCAATACTTTTTACAGGGTGATGCCAAGCATTTTCATTTTTCTTTAATTTTTTATTGGTCCCCCTTTCATTTAAGTGATTTCGGCGCCACCTGTAGGCCGATATACACCCAAATTAAGTCAATATCTGTTTTGGTGCTTTTATATGCCATAGAAGTTAAAAGTTTAGCCGTATTCACGTGTACTGCAGCATCACCTGCCGACCATTCTATATCCAAATTGAATCAACATAGTATTTCATAGTGGTACTTTGATATACCAAGTTTTGTGCAATTAAGTATAATAGAATCTTAGATATAGTCTTCCCATTAAAGGGAAAAATTGCAGACAGTGCCCCCTATCGACCGATATGCACTAAAACTGAACGATCATAATTTTTTATGATGCCTTTCTTACCTATCGAAATTTGATCAACTATATACAATAGAACCTGAGATACAGCCTTCCCTTATGCAGAATGTTCACAGGTCCCTAACTGAGATGTTCCAAGAGCATCCTCTGGATTGTACAAGAAAGTACCCTATTCTGGGTTGAGACAAATGAATGACAGGTTCCAGTTCCCCTGCAGGTGTGATGTCGGGGGTGGGGGGTGGGAGAAAAATGTTTTTGTTAAAGAAGGGGACTGATTCATTAGCAATTTTATGTCAGTCCCGATAGTACACGTAAAGAATACAAAAGTAAATGTGTAGAATTCTCAAAAGTCTGAGTTCAACTTTACTGACAAAATATAAAACTTTCTACATTTAATAAACACAGAATTGAAACATGAATATTTTGTGGACAAATCTCCTCCAAAGTAATTGCAAAATTACAGTAAAAAAAACATAAAGTTCTTCTCATGATTTTTTAACTTCACTTTTTTAAAGATTTTATTAATACATTTGAAATAATCGAATCCATTTAAAATTATACTTCAATTTTCAAAACATGTCATGTAATACATAATTTAAGGTTGTAAGATTATATAAATCAGTTGACTGATTCCTGTTTTATATTCACCTTCATCATAATAGAAGATACAGATCTGCAACTAAAAAATTGTATACGAATTTTTGTTTCTTTTTTATAGAATTGTAGCTATTTATTTGTACCTATCAAAGATAATAGTAAAGACTTGCATCACATCTAGTTATTTTTTTTATTTTTTTTTACTTTTTTTTTAAAATTATTTTTCCTCTATATTCAATTGAAAAAACTATTGGATTCATAAAAGTTTTCAACTTCCAGTTTTTGTTGAATTTATATGTTTTGAGAGTTCCAGAACACGATTTGAACATTTTTAGGAAATGTTTGTCTGTGTGGGTGTGACAAAAATTTTGTGACTACTGTATCTCAGGAACTACTGCACTGAATCGCATATAAACTTATATGCAATTGATGTAAACTAGTGCCTATCAACTTTTGATGCAAATCTCTCAACAGGTGGTAGGACTATACAGTGATTTCCGCAATTTAATGGAAGGCTATATCTATTGTTCTATTGCATAAAATCAAACTAAACTTGATATGTGAGAAGGCCATTATTAGACATTATACTGTTTCAATTTGCAACCATATCGGCCAATAAATAGTGCTGTTATACTGCAATTTTCTCAAAGAATGGAAAGGCTGTATCTCAACATCTATGCCATATAACTGTGCAAAACTTGATATGCGAGATAAAAAATTCGCTTTTATAATGGTTATGATGTTATTTATAGAGAAAAAAATTGTCTTTCTTCAGATATTTAATGTTAGTTTTCTCTAAGACGAAAACCATCTGCATGAATCATTGTAGATAATCTTAATAAATATTAGTTTAAATAAATTATTTGTACTGAGTGAATTTGTATAGCAAAATATAGAAGAGTCTTATGGTGGCCACAACATACTAGTTTACTACTCGCATACTTTCATACACACATACGTATATTCATACCTCAACATAAAAATATCAAGAATAAATCAAGGGACATTAAAACGTATAGAAACACAAAAGTCGCAAAATCGAATTTTTGTCATGATTACAATACTTTTCTTACATATGTGCTTTTGAAAGGTAGAAATCTTAATTTTGAAATGTCATATATTCTCCTTTTACATAATTTTTTTTTACGCTTTTTTATAGATTATCTAATCACCATTGTTTGCGATAAAATATGTTTTACGTTTAAAACAGTCTAACTTTTAAAGGGAAATAAAAGTTTTTAAATGAACTTAAAAAAAAAAAAAAAGGAAATATATTGTCTACGTAGGAGAACTCAGAGTTTCCATCAAAAAAAAAAATAAAATAAAATAAAATAAAATAAATAAATAACAAGAAATAAAAAGTCAATTTTTTTGTTAAATATAATCACTTTATCGTATCTAACTATGCCTAGATGTAATTTTTTATTGGTTCCAGAAGCGTTTTTTCCTCATACCTGTAAATCTAAAATTAAAATTTTGAGATATTCGATGGATATAATTTTAAATTGATTACATACCTAAACTTTAGCCAAGTATCATTAAATTCCATTCAGCCAATTTCACGTGATATCCAGATGAATAAAAAAAGCTCTATATACCTCATGCACACACAGAGATATTTTTAACGCCTCTACAAGCGTATTTCACGCATCAAAAATCAAAAATACGCTTTATAAAAATCTATATGCGTATTTTCACGCTTTGTATTTATACAAGAAAATGTATCATAAATACACGCTTTCGAAAAGACGTTAAGAACTAAACCTTTCCGGCGAGAGTTACCGACCGATCGCGATAAAACTGCGCGTCCGCACGCCGCCGATCTGACCTCGCCACCGGCAGCGGGAGGAACGAAGAGTATATTTCTACTGGATGAAGGGGACGAAAAAAGCGAAGAGGGGAGGGGCAAAGCGGGAGCGCCTCTCTCCTCTCCTTCTCGCTTGCGCACAGTCGTCGATCGTCTGCGTTCGCTATTACTGTTTCTCTTGTTTTTAAAACCACGCGTATTTTCATTTACGTTTGTGATTTGTTATTTTCACAGTTTATTCAGATGCCTGTAATAACTTATTACAGAATTTATTTTTTGCTTATTTAAAATACTTTTATATTACTTAATGTTGTCTATGATAACAGAATACATTAAATTTTAAAATTTAAATTTGCCTTGAAAAATGTGTTATTGTCCATAAAATTATAATTAGGAAAGTAATACACACAGGTGTGCTTACCTCTAAGTATGAATAAAATTGAATTTTAATAGTGGATTGAGAGACATCTTTTTGAATTACGTCGCTATTTTTTCTATTTCACTCTTTGAAAATGAAATTTACTCCTCCAAATAAGGTCAAGGAGTATTTTCACTCTTTGAAAAAAAACCTAGCTAAATCTCTGTGCACACAGAGAAAAAATTTTGGTATCATTTTGGGATTCCATCTAAAATGCGAGGATAAATTTTGAAAAGTTCGATAGATATAATTTTAATATGGGTATAGACATAAATCCTGTCATGTGTCATTGAATTCCGTTCTTGCATGATACCCGGAAAAGATGACGTTACAGACATACAGATACAACCCACACACACAGAGAAATTTTTCTGATTTTATGTGTGTGAAACAAGAAGGTATCTCAACATTTTTTGATTTTGAGAAATTTACAGACAAGTCTTATTTTATTAAGATTTATTTATTTTTTGTATAACCCTATTAATCTGAGGGGGGAAAAATGTGATAGGCAAAAATATAAGTTATTTTTGAATTAACATCCTCAAAAACTTAGTGTATAAAAAAATTTTCAAACAACTTATTTATTTTCAGCCCTGTAATACTCTGGATATTAAAAAATATTATCAAATGTGTATCCAGGATTGTTGTTAATGTTTCATCTTTCAATTTCTTTTTATAATGATAATATGAAAAATATCTTCATACGGTAAGTGTACCAGTAGTGGGCCATGTACCAGTAGTGAGCCACTTGAATGTTTAAATTAAAAATAAGAAATTCCAACATTCAAATGAGATAAGAGATCTGCCTCTGATAAGCTGAAACCCTTATTGACTAGATACCAGAGGCACAACCTTCATTTCCTGATTACTTAGGAGTTAAAAAATTTTTTGCTGAAGTTAGTCTCAGAGAGCAGCATTTTAAGCCTATTCTTAATGGTTTCCTTAAGAGATAAGTCTTCATTCAACTCCTTTTTAGCATACATTCTGCTTGTTTTAAAAATGAATTTTTATTGATATTATTTCATTACATACTGAATATATTATAAACTATCATTAAATTAAATAATATCAATAATTTATAGGTAATGGAGGGTGGCCCACTTTTGGATCAATGTTTTCCTAAATGTTCCAGTAGTGGGCCTAGCAGGCCCAGTACTGGAGCACATGCCTTTTCTCATATAGACTGTTTTATGATGTTTAATAAAAAGATTACATCTTGTAATCTTATTTTGTATAGTTAAATTTATTTTATTTCTATCAGAACCAGTAGTGGGCCACGTGGCCCACTACTGGTACACTAATGGCCCACTAATGGTACATTAATGGAACATTCTGAAAAATTACTTCAATAAATATGTGAATTACCACATCACAATATTATTTCAATATTTGTTTACTTTGTATTTGCTATTTAGTGTATTTAATTCTTTCATTTTATTTATTTGTTGTGAATGAGATGTATTTTTATGATTAAATAAGATTCCCTAAGATTTAATCTTTCAATAATTATGTCATTTTGATACATATATTAGCTTATAAATATCATGATACATATCAGGATGAATACGAGCCAATTCTGACTATTATAGTCAGAATAAAATGAAAGAATTAAATACTTTAAATAGCAAATACAAAGTAAACAAAATATTGAAATAATATTGTGATGTGGTAATTCACCATATTCATATTTTGTTCTTAAGTAACGCATATTCACAAGTTATATAATCTAAAATATGTGTATAATGAAAATTGTTCTCAAATTGTAGTTACCTTTGAAGTTAGTATTATAAAACAACTGATTGTTTATTTTGAGGACAATATGTAAAATACAGATAAAGCAATTCTGTAAGCTTTGGTGTATTTATTTTATAATACATATATATTTAAACTTTTGTTTTGATTTGAAATGTATGTGAATTATCTAGGTAATTTAGGCATTCCTTGCATTAAAATAATAGTTTTGTAATTTTTCGATACATTATAAAGATATTATGCATATTTAATTATATAATAATGATAGTATATTTACTCTGTAAATAGAACATCCTAGCAATTCCACAACAAAATATAAATTCTTCTAGTTTTGGTTTACTTTTGTTTTAAATATCTTTGCATCGTTTTGAAAAGGCATTAATATAACAATAAAATATAATGTTAATAATATTACTATTAAGTATATTTGTTTTATGTTGAATAATATTTTACATTATTTTAAAATTTTTTCATGCATCCCGTGAATAAACAATGGATTGAGTTTCTACTGTAAATATTAATAATTTAAAATATGCATTTTTAAATGATGAAAAACTAATTCAGTTTTAATTTTTGCAGCCTTTAAGTTAACTTAATAATAAAAGTATATTGAGGAAGAAAATGATTTAGGTGTTAAAGAGCCTGTTAAAGTTTTAATAGATTATATAGATTCCCTAGGCGTCAGTTCTATATATGATCAGGTGACAGTAACAGGATTGCTACGGAACAGGGAAAACTCAGGGAATTGAAAATCTACTAAAAACAAGGAAAACTCAGGGAATTTGGAAATTTATTGCAAAAACAAGGAAAATTCAGTGAATTTTGTAATTTTGTGGAATAACATTGGATTTTTTTTTTTTTTTTAATCAAATCTTTTTTTTAAATTTTAGTGCTTTATAATGAATTAATTATGGTTTTTTTTCCAACTATAAGAAGTTAATAAATTAATAAACCCTAAATATGTTCAATTGACTTGTAAACAAGTTAGATTGTAATGCTGCATGATTACGTGCCATCATTTTACTTCCAGAAGAGACAGGGAATTTTTTCTCCTGATTTGTGTAGCAACCCTGAATAAGTGATACCATCAAAACTTTTGGGGAAAAAGCTGATCTTCACAAATCATTTGGACTCTGTAAGGAGGCAAACAATAATAATGACTCTCCAATTGCTGGGCCATCGAAAAATATTCTATCGCCATTTAAGAGGGCTTTTTTCTGGCCACAAAAGAAGGATGATCAAAGAAAAAAGAGAAAGCAAGGAAAAAAAAATAAAAATCCTACTGTAGTTACTTCACCAGAAATGATCATGTGTTATAAAAAGAAAGACGTTGCTAAAAATGCAAAAGCTGCTGAAAAAGAAAAGAGAAAAATTGAAAGAAAAATGGAAAAGAAAAACAAGATCAATTTGTTCTTGTGTCCCTGATGGGAGGTAGAAGAAATACACAAAAATATAGATATTTATGCATAATTCAAGATATAAAACACAAAGCAATACAAGTTCAGGGGTTAAAATCCACAAAGACCAAAAAGGATTTTGTAATTGTCAAAAATTATTTATTCACCATAACATATCAAGATTTATTATCTGTAATACCCCAACCAGAACTTAAGATGAAAGACACAGTTAACATTCACATATAATAAAAAATTGCCTATTAAAGAAAAAATGCAAATTTCATGTGGCAAGAATGCATAAATAAAAGATTTCATCAACATTAAGGCATTTTTATTGTATTTGTACAGTGCAAAAATGTTAATATAGTCTTATTATTACTGTGTATAATGTTTCTATTCTTTCTTTTAAGCATATTTGGAAAGTATGGGTGGCTCACTTTTGGTATGCCCACTACTGGTACATTAAAATTTTGCTATGCCCACTTCTGGGGCATAGAGTGATCCAAGTTTTTAATTTTTTTTAAATTGATATTACAATATTTTTGATATTTTAGAAGATTATTATTATAGATAAGAGTTTGAACAATCATAAAAATATATAGTTTAGCAAAACTTCTTGAAAGTTTTATAGTAATTGAGAAAATGCCCTTAAGTGGCCCACTACTGAGGCATTTACCTTAATCACATGCTACAGCCAAAATGCATTTAAAACATAACCTTTTACAAGGTAATCCAAAATATCTTGATTTTTGTTTAATTTTTTACTGGTCCCCTTTTCCTTTTCAGTACACAATTTTGCTCAAAAATATGAGGAAAAATATGACATGTCCTTTAAACTACCAAAGTTTCAAAATGATTCCTAAAGAACTTTTTTAGATATTTTACGAAATGTCTAAATTCGAATATGTCCAAATACTTATTGGTAGACAGTGTATATACCAATGCAAATTGATACAATACAAATTATTTAATAAAATTATTTTCTATTTTAAATACAGATGATTTTCATCTCAGAAAAGTATACAACTAAATATCGAAAGAAAGTCAATTTTGTGACTATTAAATTTCTAAAGATATTTTTTCCCTGTGAAAGGGGGGGGGGGGCGAACCATAAATTTATTTCAAAATATTGCAAATCAATAGCTTTCATTCGGCTTGATAGTCATTGCAGCTTGTGTATGTGTGTTATCTGCATAACTTAAATAAATAAATAAATAAAAAATTACAAGGCTATTTAAATGTTGTATTTCGAAGTTCGTATGAGATTGCCACTTGAAAAGTTGATGAAGATTGATAAATTTCAAGGAGTGGTTCAGGGGAAAAATATCTGAATACTTCCAAAAATTTTTTTAATTTCATAAAAGCCTAACATTAAATATATAGTTATTATATTGAAAAACTGGGTTGAGCTGAAGGGTGGTAGCTCACCGCCACACAGAATTTTTTGTCAGATAAAACTTTTCCTAAACCTAGTTAAAAAATTTTTTAACGTAAGTTTATATATAGTACTTGTTATTTTACCCCTTAGTCTGAATTCTGTCTTTAAGAGAAGTAAGAGTCCTAGTGTCAGAGTTGATTTGACCATATGAAACGACCATAGCAAAGTGGGTGTAGCCTGCAGTATAAAAAGTAAAAGTAGATTTCCTTTTAAATGGAATTAAATAAATAAAAAAAAAAAATTAAATTGAATTTAAATTTTACTAAGTTTAATCATTTATACTACATTGCAGTTTTTCCAGTAATTAAATAAATTAAAAAAAAAAAAAAAAAAAAAAAAAAGTGTGCAACAACCACACGATTTCCATTACCCACTATTACAAGTATTATATACACTTTTTGGAGAGAATGGTGGTCAGAAGATATAAAATTGACCTAAAAAATTAAGCATTCAACAGTTTTCTTCCAAATGAAAACTGATACATGTGTAAAGAAGAATGAAGAGAATTTAAGCAAGTTTAAAAAAAAAAAAAAAAAATTGGCAAAGCTTTTTTTTTTTTTTTTTAAACACATATTTAAGAGATTTAAAGCTGAGCTACCTAATCGGGATAGGTAGTATGAATGTTAATTTTCCTGTAATAACTACGTCATACATACAAAATGTTACCTGTAAAAGTGTTTATGTAGCAATTTTCAAGAAAATCATTAGAGCCTTTTTTGGAGATACTGACATTCACCAAAATTTGGCAAACTCAGTTATTGACCGGAAAACAGCAATTTATATACAAAAGAGAGAGTTATAAAAGAGAGTATGGTGAGTTTGAAAAAAAATCCATACAGCCGATTTTAGAAGAATGCACTTGCAAGACCTCCAATTCGCTTGCTTATACAGAACGCTTGTCAATTTTCATGAACTAACCAACTATTACACACGACAGGACATCTAATAGAATGTTTATACAGCAACTTTGAAGAAAAATGTTGGAGCCGTTTTTGAGATACGGGCTTATGATCCTACTTCCGGTTTCAAATGTCCCACTTCTGGTTTACCAATTTTCAACAAAAGTTAAAAATTCCCCTGTACACCAGATATAGCTCAATTCCAAAGTTTCAGCGTTGTATCTTTATTAGTTTCAGAGATATGGTACTCAGAAGAATCTCTACACAACATCAAAATCTAAAAAATCGAATTTTTATCATGATTATAATACTTTCTTTATATATGAACGTTCAAAAAGTAGAAACCTGTAAAATATAATAGATTCTTCTTTTACATAACTTTTTTTTATGGATTTTTACAGAATATCTAATCACCATTGCTTGGGATAAAATGTTTTGTGTACAAAATGATCTAACTTTTAAAGGGAAATATAAATTTTGAAAAGAACTTACAAAAAATAAGGAAAGATATTGTTTACGTAAGAGAATGCACAGTTCCCATCAAAAAACAAAACAACAACAAATACAAAGCTGAGTTTTTTGTCAAATATAGTAATTTTAATGTATCTAAATACCTAGATATAATTTTAATTGATTACAGAAGCATTTTTTTGCCCATATCTGTCAAGTGTCATTGAATTTCATGCAGCTGTTCTCACGTGATACTTGGACAAAAATAGTGTTACAGACACACCGACCCACACATGCACAGAAATTTTTCTGATTTCATAATGTGTGAAGCATAAAGATATCTGAAAATCTTTTGATTTTGAGAAATTTACAGACAAAAATCTTATTTTATTAAGATTTATTTATTTTTGTTGGAAAAAAAAAAGTATGTGATGGGTAGAAATGGTGGTTATTTTTTACTTAGCATCCTTGAAAACTTAAAGCTCATCAAAAAATTTATTTTTAACCCTGTAAAATTTTTCATGGTCTGACTTTCTTTTTTTTTTTTTTTTTTTTTAAACTTTCTATATTAGAAGAAAATATTTTTATCAAGTGACTATCCAAGATCGTTATTAATGTAATATTTTTGCTCTTAATTTCTTGTAATGATAATATGAAACATAAATCAGGAATAAGAAACTTTCAATTTCAAAAAAGGAGAAAAAAAAAAAGAAAAAACTGAATTTTTAATACAGAAAAATCTACATTATTAAAATTAGAATGTACCATAAAATCCTGATTATAAGCCCCCCTTTTTTAGAAGCAAAACCAATAAAACATAGGGAGAGGCTTATAATTGAGATTATAAGAAACTTCTTTTTTACAAAGTTGTGGTGGCGCCATCTATCACCAAAGAATGAAACTAATATTTATTATCTAATCCAGAAATTGAATGTAACTTACAGAAATAAATTTTAAATTATTAATTAAAAAATATTTTGTTATTAATTTAAATTTACTTTTTTCATATAATTAATATGAAAGATGAATAAAAAAAAATTAGACTGGTTTGGTAAAATTAAGGTAAAGTAAAGGTATAAATTAATATTTGGTAAAGTAAAGGTATAAAATAATTAGGTAGGTATATTTAGGTATATATGAAATGCATAAAACTCATTTTATATATTGTTATTAAACTTAACATTTTTATAAAAATGACATTAATTTTTTAAGTGAAATAATTAAAAGAAAAGCTAGTAATTTTTTAAAAAATGCAGCCATTTTTAAATAACTATTTATTATTTAGTATATGAAAGATAAATAAAGAACAGTTTCCTTATACCTTCAATTATTGTTTTAATGAATATTGCAGAAGCATATAAGAAAATTATCTGAAATTAAGGCTGGTGCTGCCATCTATCAGAAAATAGGTTCACAATTTCGATTTCATATAGAGTTATAGTTATTTTATACTTCTCATTTTCACACACCTCATTGTTATTTTGTTAAAACAAAAGGAGAAGAGGCAGTTAATAATTTATGCAGTAAAAATTATTTTAAAGAATGAATTTGTTTAAAATCATTAAATATACATAAGATTTCAGAAATTAATCTTTTTACTAAAAATGAAGAAGATAGAGGGGGAGGGCTTATTTTTAGGATTCTGGACAAAATCTAAAATTGCCTAAAGGTGGAGTGGGGGCTTATAATCGGGATTTTACAGTATATATCTCCAGCTACCTCTAAATTAAAAACAGTAGAATTAATTAAAAGGATATTAATTAAAAATTTCACTCTAGCTTTAGAAATATTAAATATTTAAAATCAAGTTGATGGCAAAAATTATTTTCCATTATAAATATAGAGGATTTTCATCTCAGAAATATTACTAAATGTTGAAAAAAGTCAATTTTGTGGCTATATACACCTCTAAAGATTCTTTTTTCCTATCAAGGGGAGGGAAAAAAGGAACTATAACTTTGAAAAAAAATATTGCAGATCTGTAGTTCAACCATTCATTTTAAATGTATTCAAGTTCTTTTGAAAAATGCTCGTTGAAAATCCCCCCCCCCCCCCCCCCAAAGTAGGAAACACTCATCCTCAAGGGCAAGGATACTTTCTAGATGCACAAATATGTATTCCTAGTTGACTGTTGTTATTATGAATAAATCTTTGATTTCAGAGTGATTCATTAAAAATAATTATACAAAATTTTGTACTCTACTGCTGTATAAAAACCGGATGGCAACAGCCTCTGTTGGTCCATTTTTACCTTACCAACGTTGATGGGACTAATTTATTTGAAAATTCCTATATATGAATATATATAAAATTTTTTGCTTTAATTCTTGAACTTGAGCAGATAAAATTTTTTTGTCACACACAGACAGTCATTGCAGATTGTGTATGTCTGTTATATGAATAACTTACCCCCCCCCCCCAAAAAGAAAAAAAAAGGGGGGTATTCAAATGTTGTATTTTGAAGTTCATATGAGGTTACTGCTTGAAAAGTTGTTCAAGACTAATAATTTCAAGGAGTGGTGCAGGAGAAAGTTGTTTGAATAATTAAAAAAAAAATTTAATTTCTTAGCAACCTAAAATTTTATATAAATATAGTTATATATTGAAAAGCTGGGCGATAGCTATCTGCCACACATAATTATTTGTCAGGTAAAACTTTTTTATTAAAACCTTGTTTAAATTCTTTTTAGCACAGATATTTACTCAGTACTTGTCATTTTACCCCTTAATCTGAAATCTGTCTTTATAGTATTACATGGTTGCCAACTGCTCCAATTTTTGCAGAGTTTCTCTGAAAAATTTTGAAAACTCCACAATTCTGCGACATCATTTTAAGGCTCCGCAAATTCAGTCTTGACCACTTAGCTGAATATTTTTTATTAAACACATAAAATAGTGGCAGATATTGAAAAAAAAAAAAAACTCTAGAATATCTGGCATGGCCATCTGGTGTCTGTCCAAAGCAGAGGTTTTCTTGCAGTTTGATGCAAATGTATTGTGTATATCGCATGGGGAGAAAGAGAGAAGGGAAAATAAATGTGTTTTCTCTGTCTGAATTTCAGCCACTGTCCCCCCCCCCCCCTCTCTCTCGGGAGCAGGTGTGGAAGGGTGATGCCGTAAAATGCGCTTCTCGTATGATTAGTTAGAGCGATAAAATTATCATAGATTACATTACTCGCTGAAGGCTGATGAATGACTGAAGAAGCAAAGCACTCAAGGCAACCTAAGCGCTGAGTGCTGTTTTTATTTCTCTCTGCTTTATTTATTTTTATTGAAATTAGTAACATTTTCTAATGTTCAAATTCAATTTTATTTAAGATTTATTTGAAATAATTATACATTTATTTTATCATTCACTTAAAGCATTAATAATTTATTATGACTTCATTCGTATCTTGAAAAAAAAAAAAAAAAGAAAAATTATAACCAATAATTTGCAAAATTCTAAAATTTACAAAAAACATTTGGCCCCCAAGCTATGCAGATTAGAGGGAGTTGACTCAGAGATAAGTTTATTTACTCATTTATATGAATATCAGAGATTTTGTTTTTAGATTTTTATGTGATAGTATAGTTGAATCTCGAAAATCTGAAATCGGCAGGACCACAACGATAATTTTTTGGATTTTAGAGATTTTTAGGTTGATTTCTTTAGAAATCGACCAATTGCAATCACTTCGTTTATCTATCTATCTATCTATCTATAATGAAAATTTTGTCATCACGATAACTCCCGAAATAATACTCGAAATCGAACCAAATTTGGACAGTGAACTGATCTTATAAATATCTTGGATGAGTTCGTTAAGCAAGTTGCTCCGACTTTTTGTTTTCAAGTTGCAGCTACTTGAATATTTCTAACCCACATTGTAAAAAGTGTATTTAAAACAAGATTTGCTTGAATTTTTATGTAAATCTAGACTACATAAGGGTCTAAATGAACTTTATTAATGAAATTTATCTGCCATTTTTAATAAAGTGGAGGATATCTTAAGTTAAGTGGGGCCACTTGAAATCAGGCTACCACTTGAAAATTTAAAATCACGATAACTTCCGAAATAATACTCCAAATCGAACCAAATTTGGACAGTGTCTTAACTTGTGTTATGAATATCTTGGATGAGTTTCTTAATCAAGTTGCTCCACCATTTTGTTTTCAAGTGAAGACCAATTGAAATTTTCAAATTCAAATTGTAAAAAGCGTTTTCCGAATTTGTTTGAATTTGATGTATACATAGATTATATAAGTGCCTCAATGAAGTTTATTAATGAACGTATCAGCCATTTTTAATAAAGTGGCGGATACCTTAAGTTAAGCAGAGCCACTTGAAATCAGGCTACCACTTGAAAATTTAAAATCCCGATAACTTCCGAAATAATACTTCAAATCGAACCAAATTTGGACAGTGTCTTAACTTGTGTTATGAATATCTTGGATGAGTTCGTTAACCAAGTTGCTTTAACTTTTTGTTTCAAGTGGCAGCCACTTGAATATTTCTAACCCACATTGTAAAAAGCGTATTTAAAGCAAGATTTGCTTGAATTTTTATGTAAATCTAGACTACATAAGGGTCTCAATGAACTTTATTTATGAAATTTATCTGCCTTTTTTAATAAAGTGGCAAATATCATAAGTGGGCCACTTGAAATCAGGCTATCACTTGAAAATTTAAAATCACGATAACTCCCGAAATAATACTCCAAATCGAACCAAATTTGGAAAACGTCTTAATGTGTGTTATGGATATCATGGATGAGTTTCTTAACCAAGTTGCTCCACCATTTCGTTTTCAAGTGGATACCACTTGATATTTTCAAATTCAAATTGTAAAAAGCGTATTCCGAATTTGTTTGAATATTGATGTATACATAGACTATATAAGTATCTCAATGAAGTTTATTAATGAACGTATCCATTTAATAAAGTGGCAGATATGTTAAGTTAAGCGGGGCCACTTGAAATCAGGCTACCACTTGAAAATTTAAAATCGCGATAACTTCCGAAATAATACTCCAAATCGAACCAAATTTGGACAGTGTCTTAACTTGTGTTATGAATATCTTGGATGAGTTTCTTAACCAAGTTGCTCCACCATTTTGTTTTCAAAGGAGACCACTTGAAAGTTTCAAATTCAAATAAAAAAGCGTATTCCGAATTTGTTTAAATTTTGATGTATACATACACTATATAAGTGTCTCAGTGAAGTTTATTAATGAACTATAGATTTTCTCGCCGAAAGTTGCCAAATGGAAAAGTCGCCAAATTTGGTGCCAAATCCATTACCTGCATTATTGGAGCTTTTTAATGCGTTTGTAAGGGAATATTAGTCTATTTCAATGTTAAAACAAACTAGAAATGCAGAAAATTAACATTTAATCAACTTTTTAAGCCTCTTTTGAAAGAATTTCTTCAAAAAAAAAAAAAAATAAATAAATAAAATAAATAAATAAATAAAATAAAATAAATAAATAAATAAAAATAAATAAATAATTTTTTTCAAATTTGCAACAATATCTTAGATTAATTAGTTCACTGAGCAACTTTCTCTGCCATTTTGATCCAAGTGGCAGCCACTTAATTTTTCAACACGATGACTTTTGAGATTTAGAATTAATTGCAACTATATTTGTACAGTAGTCTTATCTCACAAATGCATTTGATATATTTGTCAATTTGGCCCACCATCTTAATTCCAAGCGCCGGCCACTTGAAAATTTTTAATTCACATTAAAAGGTATTTATGAACCGATTTGCTTAAAATTCCATATGTAGATAGCCTACATCAATATTTCTACTAATTCGTTAATAATTTGTAGCCCCCATTTTGAAACAAAATGACGGCTACTTGATAAGGAAAAAGAAATCAACCTACCCTTCCAAATAAGCCGGAAGGACTTGTTTAAAAACTAATTTTTTATGATATAACATACAAAATGCAATTTTTATGCTAGCGAAAATAAACGATGATCAAATTGGTGAATTAAAATCTGAATATAATCAGATTTCATTTAATATAGAATTAAAATATAAAAAAATTAACCTAAAATGTTATAGACAACTGATAATGCCTGCTAAATAACTACTCATAAACTATTTCTGTACTGATAAGTATAAAGGATTTAAGTCCAAATATGTCGATTTTGAGTTAAGTACATAGTCAGACTCAGAAAAAAATTCTCTATCGATTGGTATAAAGGATTTAAGTCTGTCATTTAGTCTTTGAGAAAATCCATTGGTAAAAAAAGGTTCAAGTCAGAAATTTACCATTCATGTATGGTATAAAATATTTAATTCGATTTTTTCCCGTTATTAAATGAAGGTTGACAATCACTGAATGGTATAAAGGTTATAAATCAACAAAATCCCCTTTTCCTAATCGATTCTTCTGATTTGTTTTTAATTAGTTTAACTTTATTTTTAGTCTCCTGAAAAGAAAAATCAAGAATATGGACTTAAATCCTTTATACTTATCAGTACAGATTTATTCATTAAAAATATATATATATTTTTAGATATTTCAGCAATTTAAAGCTGTTTTACTATAATGGGATTTTTTTCTTTTTAACTTACCTGTTTTAAAATAAAAAAAATTCTTTAATTAACAATCAAGTAGTATAAAAATATGACTGTATTTACATATTCAGTGTTCAGTTAAAAGGATTTTAAACTAAATTCCACTAGAAATGTGGAAACAGATACAGCAAAATCTTATTTTAAAAGTAAAATTAAAATCGGAACAATGCCCAGATTTTAGAGCTGTCCCGATTTTCGAGGTTCAACTGTACTATAATAATTATTTTGACATTTATGAAAACTGTTGTAAATTTAATTTTTCTTTCTTTTTCTTTTTAATGTACCTGAATGATCTACTTTCATATATTGTGCTTATTTATGTATGGAAAATATGCCATCGTGCAGAAAACAACTTACTTTTGGGTTTTAAACTTATGTTCAGACTTACTCATATCCCATTCTTATCTCTCTTCACTGTTTTGCTAAATTATTATATTTGATTATCAATAAATATTTCTTAAATTCGTATGATTATTGTTAATTTATTTTTGTTAGTAGTTTATTTCTATATTTTGTTATGTATTTTAAATTTCTAAAATTGCTCCCCAAAGTAGCCGAAATGCTCCTCAAAATTTCTCTGAATACTCCTCAAACTATTCTTGAAAAGTTGGCAACCCTGTATTGTATAGCGATATTAGATTCTTACGATATTTGCGAGATCACTCCTGATGGTAATTGCTTATTTAGAGCATTATTTGTATTTCTTTATGGCACTGAAGATAATCATTGTTATTCGTCACAAAATTGTTAAACATGTAGTTGACAATTGGATTACATATGGTGATTTTATTATCGGAGGTGAATCATATAGCAAAGCGATTTCTAATTCCATTGACCATTTTGATATTATGACCAATGATGGAACACATGGTAGTCATGTGGAACTGAATACAGCTACCAGAATTTATAATATTTTTGGCCGGTTTGTTTTGGTTGTATTATACAAACTGCTGAGTTCTCTCTTTTTTTTTTTTTTTTTCCTTTAAAAAAAAATAAGAGTATTATTTTACATACCTTAAAATGTTATGCTCTGAGTAACTAAATACCATCCTTCTATATCAGGGCCCGAAATTTCAGCTCAGATCTCTAATCATCGGCAATCAAACATTTTGCGGGAAACCTTTTATTTTTGAATATTTATCCATCCACAATAAAATATCAATATTAATTTTAAACTTACTTTATGATATTCTAAAACCCATATAGAAGTAGAATTGTGTTTAATACTTCTCACTCATGAACTACTTCCCCCCCCCCCCCCCCCACTTTTTCCCATTTTCCATCACCAATCAATGATTAAATGTCGATTGCTAGCTAATTTTTTTTTTTGTGTTCATGTGCATTATTCTTTTAGTTTAATTTGTCACTTTTAAAATATTTTATATAGTTTTTCCCTATGGGCATTATTTTTCATTTGAAATAAATTTTATGAACATATTTATATTAATTTTCCCCCATGTGTTATTATTCATTTGAAATTAATTTTATGAACACGCTTGTTTCCTCTTTTTTAAATTTTCTGCACTCTCATGCCTGGATTTCAAAAAGATTAAAATACCTGTAAATGCAAGAAGTCATTAAAGAAAAAAAGAAGGAAAAAAAAAAAATTGCCAAACAATATCCTGTGATTAAACTTCCTTATTTACCTATTTATTTATTTAACTTTTTACATCAGAAGTGACTTTTTTGTCCATTTTATTTTTATAATAAGACGGAATGTCGATGTGTATAACTTGTTCATTGTTGTAATTTGAAATAGCCATTTCGGAATTACTTTTTCGATAAAATTGTTGCTTACAAATCATAACAAGCGCAAATTCTTAGCATTTGAGTAAAAACTGGAAAATGTGAACTGTTTTTTTATCATTATTCAACAAAATAAACATAGGAAATATCTTTAAAAGGGCTCGGGCTCATTTTCATGCGCCAATATCGCATAGGCAAACTTTCGCATTTTCTTCTCTCGGATAGTGGGCGATGGGCAAAGAAGCTCTCAGCTTGTGTATTCTCACTCTGCTTGAAGAAATTGCAATGGGAAAAATGAAACTGCCAAAGAGATAAAATTTTTATGCATGTACTAATCATTTTTCCTTTCTCAGGCTGGGGCAGTCATTGGGCAGCGCATACACAGACTCGGCACTTGAAGAGAAAAAGGAGAGGTGAAATATGAGGTTCTAAGACGGCAAGATTTTTGCCATATTTAAATCTATAAAAAAAATGCTTTCTGTTACCGTATCATGTAAGAATTCTATCTATAACTAGACCAAATTTTTACTCGCCACAGTAAAAATTCCACTCGACAATGGCGAGCGGAAATTTCGCCCCCTGTTCTATATAGTTTATTGATTATTTTTGGTGCCATATAGAAATGATGATAATGCACTAGGCCATATACCGGATAGTTAACGGATATCCATTTAATCTCCATTTTTTATTTATTTACCGAAAATAATAGAACACTTAACTAATTTTTTATTTTTACTACATTTTTATTTTATTTATTTTTTGCAAATGCATTATACAATATTATAAAAATGATAATTAGCATAGCATTTAAAAATTTTTCATAATTAACAAAAAGGCACAACTACAAAGTATAGACAAATATAGCATTTATTTACTTATATGCAGAGATGAGATTTGCTAATATTTTAATTTTTGCTATCTGTTTTTCTGTATACAGTACCCGCCACTTATTAAAATCACTCGTTCTGAGCAAAAGTGATTTTATTTAGCCGCTGATTTTTATATCTGTCAAATGTTCTTGCATATTCAAGGAAAATTTATTACTTCCCTGAATTTGGTAAGGAAAAAAAAAAAAAAAAAATACTAATTAATAAACAATATTAGTTAATTTTTAACAAATAATTATTTAATTGTTCTTTCAAAATAATTGAATTAAACACTTCCTAAGTTCCAATGCATTTTTCTTTGAGGATTACTTTGCTAAAAGTTCACACTTTTCTTTTAAATTTAAAAATTTTCCGCTTAAACGTCTCATTTCTTAGTTATTTCAGAACAAGAACTAGAAATTGTCTTTTAATATTAAAGAAAAAAAGAAAAGAAAAATATCACTTGCAAATTAAATGAAATTTGTAACTTATTACTGCGCTTTGAAGAATATATTCCTTGAAATTGTTGCTAAGACAAGTGATGGGACATGTTTAATTGCTGTAAATGGAAAATTTAATGTTGTAAATGTAAAATTTTCGACAAAGATAGATAACGGATAAAGAATTGCTGCATTTTCTTTTCTTTTTTATTTCAAAAATAAAAAATCACTGTGTAAATAAAAGTTTATTCAGCATGCATAAATGATATTTTTGCTGCTGAAGGTTTTTTTTTTTTTGAGTTTATTAACCAGCAATGCTGATTTTATTAAGCGGCGGTTTTAAAATTGGTTTGCATTGATTTGTTTCCGCTCCTGACAATTTGATCAGATAAAACGGCTGATTTTATTAACCAGTGAATTTGTCAAGTGGCGGTTACTGTGTATTCATGCAGTGTATTTGCCTGTTGCATTTTTATATACTCATTTCAGAAAACATGTAAAATGTAATAGAATTCAGTAAAATAAGGTATTTTGTTCATTTTTCTTATTTTTACTACATTTTTATAAAGTATTGAAATACTGCATTTTGTATGTTAGTAGATGCTGTAATTTTGTAGTGTGTGTATATTTATGTAAACAGTGCATTTGCAAGTTATATTTTGGTTCAGATGTAGTATAATCCATCGAACCGTGAGCGATTTCATGTCAAGCCACCAATGATTTTGTGGCAAATGTGTCACAACCTATGGGTTTCCCTTGGTGAGCTTCAACATTCTATGCTATGATTTCCTTTTCAGTTTTTGACTATAAAAATGTTTTATTGTAAAAGCCACAATTTGTGTTTTAAGTAGGGCTGTGCCGATTAATCGATTAATCGGTTCGGTTAATCGATCAATGCTTAGTCCCGATCAATTTTTTTAATCGAGTTAATCGGACCGATTAATTCGATTAAAATTTTTCAAAATCCGATTAAAAATTTCAAACTACGAATTAAAGTAAAAATGCTTTTCTGCCCACAAAATATTTTTTCACATATTTTGCTAACTAACATTCTAAGAAACATCCATCAAATAATGCTAAATCAAAAAAAAAAAAAAAAAAAAAAAAGGAAATATATAAAGATAAAACCTCTGAAAAGAAGTTGTTGCACTTTTGTTGATAGTGGAAAGGGGGGGGGGCAGTTATTAAACAAAATGCCGCTTCGTGTGCATTCTGGAGCAACGCCACCTGTCTTTAGTCTTCTACAGAAATTGTTGGCTAGGGTAATAGTATTCTCAGAAACAAGAAGCTTTCAAGAAATGGAAATGCTAAAGATAAAAGAAAAGAAAAAAAAAGAAGGGATTGAGATTTCCACTATCCCTCTGACGGGGGAAATGTCAACAGAGTTTCACAATATCTTCAAGCGTTTATTGTCTGTTCAGAATTGCTGATAGTAACTATTGAAGTAGAAACAGAAAATAACATTCTGTATCCTAGTCCGAAGAGACAAAGAAAATATAAGACACTAAAATAGAAGAATTTGAGATTTTTATGATAATGACATGGAATTTTGAGAATTCATTTAAAAATAGTGACAAGCGAGATGGACAAGGCCTGCAAATATAAAACTAAAATATGTGTAAATTCATTTAATGTTTCTTTCAAAATGAATTTAAAAAATAATTTACTTAAAAAATAAATAAAATAAACAAGTGAAAATATTTATATAAAATTAACACTTAAAGTCACCAATTATTACTCTGAAAATTGATTTAAATTTCAGCTACGAAACAGATATAATTGATTAGACAAAAATTTTTGAAAAAAAAAAAAATTTTTTTTCAGTCAAACTTAAAAATAATATGTATATATATACACAGTATGAGAGTTTTATTCATCATTGAAATAAAATTTTATAAAGAAAAATGAAAACCGATTAAAAATTCGATTAATCGACCGATTAATCGATTAATGAACTACGATTAACCCAGTTAAAACTCTTAATCGATTCCCACCCCTAGTTTTAAGGAAATCTACTTTTGGTGAAACTGAAAATGGTGTTCGAAATAGTGTTTTTTTTTTTTTTTTTTGTCAAAGTTGATCGATAAGGATTTGTCATTAAGTATTTTGAGGGATGTGAGCTTAAATAAAGCTGCTAAATATAAAAATTTTAATAATGAAATGAAGTTATTGGTAAAAAACAATTTTAGCAATGCTAATTTTTGCAGGCATAGAGAAAATAAAATGAAACATGCGAGAATCGGTAATCTATGGCTCGTGGTTTGCATACAGCATACTAAATTTAGAGGAAATTTCTCAGTTAACTTTTGAGCTAGTCACTGGAATTAAAACTGTGGATATTAGGGATTTTTTTTTTTTTTGAGGGGAGGAGGTGTTTTTTCATATGCTTACCAATTGGAGGTAATTCATTCATGAGACAATTAGATTACGTTAAACAATCGTTGGGAAAAATTGGGGATGAGGATTGGGGAAATATGCCCAATGGATGAATCTAAATTCGGGAAAAGAAAATATAAATAAAGATCATCACATAATTTTGTTTTTTCTGTGTGTGTGTGTGTGTATGGAGGGGGGGGGGACTCAAAAAAGGTTTTTTGGTAGCAGTGCACGATAAGTCAGGAAAAACTTTAAAGAATTGTTTACAACCAGGAATGATGATTTATCGAAATTGCTTGAAGGTGTATGACAAATTGGGACAAGAGGAATATGATTATTTGAAAGTTAATCACAGTATAAATTTTGCAGATTCAGTAACTGGTTTTGGCTGTATTTATGTTTGTAAAAAACTTGCCATGTTATGGGGAATCCTTATTTAAATAAATTCTTAGATATCATTAAAGTTAAATAGGAGGAGTTTAAAGATTGCATTAAAATAAGTCGCCACTTGCTTTCAATTTTCTTATATCTATAAAAACCGTTTACAAAATGTTTAAAAATAAGGGTAGGAATAAACAGCATAAGTGAGGGGAAAAGGGCAAAAAATAGTCAGGGAATTTAGAAATGTTTGTCCTTTTTGCTGTGATTTTGGCACCATTTTGAAAAAATCGTCAATCTGTGGATTATATTACATCTCTTCCAATTTCTCTCATTCACCAAAATCCAAACACCAAATCAATTACGTATTTATGTTTATTTTCTTATTCACTGTCTGCATGTATGAATGAGTGTAATTTTGCATGTATGAGTGTAACTCCGCCAACGCCGGTCCCAAGCCCGGGTATAAAAGGAGGAGGGGTCTTCTTTATATATATATTATTTTAGTGATTATTACAGATATTATTACTAGATGAAGCTAACGATTCTTAGGATTTAACCAAAGGCAAGTGAGTTAAGGTGAGTTTTGGAGTAATAAATATACATTTTTTTTTTTTTTTTTAAGAAAAGCTTTTTTAAATTATTCTTCCATTTTTAGTTTCCACATTGTGTGCTTTTTGTCAATTTTACTCTTCTCATCTTTCACTAAAATTTTATGTATTAGGTTGAAACACTGGTTCACTAATAGTATATCAATTTGTAGTTTTTTATATTGTTTCCATTTTACACAAGGCCAAATATAAAAGTACTTCAATTATAATATGAAGAACAACTCTCCAACTATCCTTTTCAGTTCACATAGCTAAGTCAGCTGCTATCGCCGTGCCCCGCCACCTATCATTATATGCACACCGCTGTGTAAAGATGCAGCACATGCACATCGTTGTCTATTAAACTTCACTGTTAACTCACTCGAAACGCATGCGTCATGTGTTCATGTTATACTACAGAATTTCTAGGTCGTAGAAGAAAACAATCTATAAATTGGGTCCATCATAATATAAAGTACAAACGAGTCTAGCTGGACCTGAGAGTGCCGCCCCTCAATATTCACCACCTAGGGCAAGTTCTCCCTCCCGCTAGATCCGGGCCTAAGAAAGGGCTACATGGCCTTTGTGTAGGACAACACAATTGTTGAACATTAACTTTTCATTATTTTTCTTTTACAAGAAGTAAAAAAAAATATATATTTATTTTATAAAATTATTTTTTTTTTCATTATTTATTTGTAAAACACAAAAAGAATTAACTGATAATTGTATGAGTGGTTGTGTTTAATTTAATATATATATATATACATATTAATGCTTAAAAAATATCACCAGAAGACGGCATCAATAGTCTAATCATTGAAATCAATTAAATGTACTTCTTTCGAAAGAGAAATATCTAAGGCGATTTTCGACACATAAAATAATACAATGCTCGTTTCATCATTTAAAAAATATATATCTTTATATTTGTTAAATAAGTTGGAAAAAAATAAGAATGGGCGGAGTCTCGATAAAATCTTATCAAAATACACACTCTTTCACTACACTGAATTGCATATTTGGAAAACTATATTAAAATTGGATTTTTTTGCTGCTCTTAAATTTTCATAAAACATTGTGTGCTAACAATTATTAATGGTAAAACACATTTTTTGTTTTTATTCATCTTTTAATGATACTTAAATTGGCCTTTTACATTATTACAGTAAGGCATGGTTTTCATTAATTAGGTGTGTTTTTATAGATCATGAGAAAATTTCATATTTTATTTCTGTAGAAAGAGCTATTGAGGGTAGTAAATGATTTATGCATAAAAATACACATTTATATATGCCCTTTCGATTGCTGCTTACTTGGATTTTTTTTATTTTTGCTGAACGGCGTGGTTTTCCAGTTGTTATGATTGCGTTTTGAATTTTTTACAAAACTAAAATTAAATATTCATACCAGGAAAAACTTTTATTGAGGCCTGAAATACCGATAGCAATTTAAGGATGTGTTTCAGAAAGTGTTTCAGCATTCAAACGTGCAGGGTTCGTTGATTTAAATCAGTTTGATTAAAATCATAATTTAAATCTTGATTTAAATCAATGTATTTTTTTTTTAAATCATTGATTTAAATCAACTGATTTTTTTAAAAAGTCATTTATTAAAAATGAATCATTTTTCAAAACTTTTTATGATCTAAATTTTTTAAATCTTGTTAGAATGAGTTTCAAATACAAAATATGTTGCATTTACAACCTTTAATTAGCAAAACTATATATATAGGTATCTGTACGCGTGTGTGTGTGTGTGTGTGTGTTGGCACATATGAACCAATTACTTTAAATCTTACACAATTACTTTTTATGCTTCAGAAATGAATTAAAGAACTTGAAAGCAATTTTTATATATTAATATAACTAAAAAATGTACTAATTCAGTATAGGATTTTACACTAAGACCATATATTATCATGAAAACTCTATGAACTTGTCTTTTTTTTTTTTAAACATTTTAACAACAAAGCATAATTAATTCAACTATTATGATAACATATAAAGCATGAAAGTTTTCACTTTTATTTATTTATGTATTTTTAATGACATTTCAGCTTCATTTATTAATTTTTTAATGTCATTCAGCATTTATATATATATATATATATATATATATATATGTATATATTATATTGTGTCCATAAAAATATTTCTTTTCTAAAATTCTTCTCATTTAAAGTACTGCATATATTAGTTTTTATAAAATTACTATTTAATGATTTTTATCATATTTTATTATTTTATGAGTTTTTATGTTAATCATAAAGTTGAATGATTTCTATAATGAGAACTTTTATATGATAATAGTTTTTCTCAAAAATATTTCTATTTTTCACTAAAATTTGCCTCAAAAATAAAACCTGGATCGACCTATGCTTAAGCTTCAGTTATTTTCTTTGATAACATTTGATTTTGATTATTCACGTGCATTATTGGGATTATGCATATTTCAAAATTTTTTTAGATAGTGTTAACTTTCATGCCATAATTAACATGGTTTATAATAATACCATAGATAATTACATATAGATCCATTAAATTAACAATACAGTATGTTATCCAGAATCAGAATGTTCAAAGAGATGTTTTATTCTTCCCTAACACTCAGAGACGTTTATTTTTAAATTTGGAAATTGTCTGCTTCATTTGTATTTTTAAATTTTAAATAAAAGGTATTTAGTTAAAATGAGAAGTTTCATCTTTTAGTAATAAAGTGATCATATGATTTTAGAAAATGATGAGCTGAAAAATCTATATCTATATATAAAATAGAGAACTTCTAATAATATGTATTTAGAGTAAAAGTAAATATTCATATAACATGACAGTTGTTTTTCATATACATTCTGTTTTAAAAACTAAAAGAGAAGGTACAAGTTTACGGTAAATTTGCTTGTTAATTTGTATTTGAGTATGTTATAATTCTTGTGGTCTTAAATGATAAATTTCATTATCCATCAGTGTTAAAAGTTAAAACTGATGTATATATGCTTATAAAAAGCATAGCTTCTGGCATGAAATTTACTTAAATTATGTTTTTAGACATTGTTTAAGATATAGATTACTTTTACAGGTATAAAGTAATGAGTAACTATAAATTTGTAGAGTTTTTAAAAAAATCAGATTTAAATCGAAAAAATCCGATTTAAATAAAAAAAATCAGATTTTTTTAAAAAAATAAAAAAAAATCACGAACCCTGTCAAACAGTTAATCTGTTTACTTTTTAAAATTTCTTTATAAACTATATTTTGTTAAACTAAATTTTTATATGACAATTAAATTATAAATATAGGTTTTTGACATTTTTGACTTGACGGTGGTTTAAACTTTAAAAAACTGTCATGTGTCAAAAGCATGCCAACTCTGATAATTGCTGTTCACAAGAAAGCTGTGATGTCTCACCTTGTATAAGATAGAATTGTATGAAACTTTGTGTGGGTGATAGAATTTAAGAAAAATTATCTTTGTTCATGTTAGGCATCCTATATCGGACCACAGGTGACATTGGTGTAGTTTTCTGCTGTCATCTTTAAGTAAGACTGTTTTATAATTCTTTTAATGTTTTTATTAATTTTAGTTTTTTATTTTCTATGATTCTTTTCTATCTTATTTTTTATGTTTTTAAAAAGGACCCTTCATAAAATTCCCCCCCCCTTAAAAACAGAACTTTGATAAACCTGTTTCATTTCGAAAACTAATCTTCTATAGAATGAACCGTCTGCCTGAATAATGGGACATGCTTTGCTATATTTCCCCAAAAAGCTGAATTTCTAATTTATAAAAGGTTTCTATGCTATGTGTGAGTTTAGTTCTATAAAAGTGAACTGTCATTGTCTAAAATGAAACCTTAGTCATAATTTTATTTTGCAAAATTATATTTTTTACAGTTTCACAAGTGCTATTAAATTATTTCATTTTGCATGTGTTTAGTGTTTTTAAATACCTTAAAATTTCGATAGTAATTGTTCACCCAATTATACCCCCCCCCCCTTTTTTTTTTCTCCTACTCTGGAACTAGACATAGTACTTCACTTTTTCAGAAAATTCCATCCTCCTCTGCCCGAACAATCAGATTTGTTCCTAAGTTTGCCATTATTTTATTTTTTCTTTCAGCATTGCAAACATACTTTTCTTTTTCTTTCTTTCTTTTTTTTTTTTTTTTTTTTTTTTTTTTTTTTTTTAATTTTTGTAGGTCTTATTGTAATACGGAATTAAAATTTAGGTAAAATTCTGCATTCTATAACAAATATTAATATTTAATTTTCTCTTTTGTTAAATAAATAAATATAATAATAATATACTATATCATTTAATTCTAATACATTATTATATTAAATCTAACCCATTTCCTGTAACCAAAAATAATTTAATCCTCTACTCAGTAAAAAAAAAAAAAAAAAATACATTGATTTCATGTCGATTTTTTAAATCTTCTTTTCCCAACAGTCTTTGTAGATGATGCAATCAGAGAACAAATTTCATCATGTGTTCAATGAATTCTTTTTATAACCCTTAACATTTTTGAAACACTCTCCTTATTATTATAAACAGTTCGTCAACCTTCAATAGAAATAAGGTATAGGTTTTCAATTACAATATTATTTTCAAATCACCAATATGGACGATTTCCAGCAATTGTGTAACCCTTGGCACGAAAAGACTTCCTAACGGTTTTTTGGCATTATTAATCGGGTGCCATAAAGTAACAGCAGTTGCATATTTTTCTATGATTCGAGATGTATAAATTTTGTTTTAAAGAATATTTCTTCATATGCGAAATCACTTAGTATTTAATCAATATTCATAGTTAAAGTTGTAAATATGAAAATTTGTGAAACTGATCTTCGGAATATCATCTTCGAGGTATTTTTGTCATGTCTACTTTATTATCCAAGGAATATAATAAAAACTTGTCGATTCTAAAGCAAAAGTGTCTTCCTGCATTCCTTGTTTTGCCAAGTGTTTCTTTTAATTCTGCAATCAATTGATAAGTAGTCTAGAGGTCTGCACGGGCCGGGCTTGCGGCCGAATTTTTAAATTTGTTCTCGGGCCGGGCCGGGCCTGAATGAAATGTTCTCCGGGCCGTGTCGGGCCGAATTTTTTTCTGGTTTCCTTGTTAATCAACGAAAAAGGAAAATGATAAAAATATTTCTTCAGTCATTTATTTTACATAATTTTACAGGCTGGTTTGTCACATAAAGTTATATTTTGTTAAAAAATGTCTGTAACTTCAATTTAATTGTCTATCAGTCTGTCTGTTCGAAATCTCAATTTTTGCAAATATTTTTAGTATGCTTCGAAATTAATATATTTTATTTAAAGTAATATTAGATGGTTTCCTATTCAAAATAGTATGCATGTCACTACCAGTTTGCGTACATGTACATAACAAAATAAATTAGATACGTTACTGTGTATAAAGCTTTGTTTCCTATGATCTGTTGAGTTTAGGTGATATGAAGGCTATAAAAATCCTTCGGTTGTAACTTTTTCTCTAAGGCTCCTTTTTCTTTTCTCCAGTGGATGAAAGTAGCATCATTCTTATCATGGTCAAAAACAACTTTTGTTTACCGGATCACATGAAAGATTCGGATACATTACGGTATATAAGAGGAAAGTGCATTTTTAGTAGTATTAACCATTTTAAATACCTTCCTGTATTATTTGATGAATGCCAATATTTTCGATTTCACTTCCTGTTTGTCTTTGTGCCTTGTCTATAATAATGAATTTCTGTTTATATATAATTATCTTGTAAAAGTTCAGCACTTTTCTTAAAGAACGTACTATTGTTTGGTTATATAAAACCTTTGCAAAACACATACTAAAAATCTTTTTCATAGAGGAGCATGCATTTTTTTTTCATATTTTTGAATCGGGCCGGGTCGGGCCTGATTTTATCGGTTTTTGTCCGGGCCGGGCCGGGCCATACACGGTTAAAAAATAAACGGGCCGAATTTTTTGACTTCATACCGGGCCGGGCCGGGTAAGCAAAGCTTCTGTATGGGCCGGGCCGGGCCCGGGCCTCAGGATTTCGGCCCGTGCAGACCTCTAAAGTAGTCTTCCATAGAAGTTGATGAGTAAAAAGGAAATGCTCAAAACAGTATGGGCCTCCCTGGTCCAGACATATTCTTCTAATCAACGGCCAATTTTTAGAATATGTCATCACACTTATATATATATATTTAAAGACTTTAATTCAGGGCTGGCTGGTTTTTGACGCATGACAATTTTTGATGGTTTAAACTGTCATGTCAAAAACCTCAACTTTTATACTTCTTCATATACTTTAAACAATGAAAAAGGCATATTTAGAAAAATAAAAAATTATAGTCCGTAAAAAAAAGTGCTTAGTTTATATGTTGTCCATAGTTAGGTACAAATAATTTTTAGAAGTGTATTATGTGTTTCTTATGAATGCCAATGATCTCTGTTTAAATACAAAAATTTGAATATAGAAATTTGTACATTCTAAGTACTTACTTATTGCACTTTAAATTATAAAATTTTTTACAAAGTCTTATTTTCAAAGAGGAAGCTTTATTAAATGTATTGATTTATGTGTTTTCATTTTGGTTGTAACCAATAGTATGTTTTAATGTTGCATGATTAAAAATTTAAGTATTGCATGACTAGCTGAACTAAAATTTTAATATGAATTACATTGTCATGATGTTTCATAACATATGATAATCTCAATAATAATAATTAAATAGACCTTATTTTAAATTACTCCTTAAATGGTTATTTTGAAAAACATAAGAGGTTAAAAATTCCCTAACTTTATTTAATACCCACATGCATTTAAAAAGGAAGCAAGTGTTATAATCATGTGAAATACACCCCTCTCCTTTTTTTGTGTTTGACTTCATTCAAAAGAGGCGATATTATTTCAGTTTTCTCACAAATACTCGATTTTGTGTCTTTGCAAAAGATTCGAAGAGGTCTTTCATTGTGCTCAAAGCTACCCCTACTAGGTTTATCAGTGACTAGAAGGTTGATGAGTTTCCCATATGGATGAGGTGGGGTAGACAGAATTCTTGATTCATTGGGAGATTTCAGGTTGGTGTAATATATTTTTAATCATACGAGCCTCCTTTGATTTGGCAATAAAAGAGAGAGTGGATGCAGTGTTTTGGCTTAATATAGCCAACAAGAAGCTGTTAGTTTTTTAATGTTACATAGTTTTGTGCACAACAGAAAATTTGGAGATGTAACTCGCAACTGTAAAGCGAGATGTATTTTTTTACTCGACTTGTATCAGCGTCCAATATGACACATCTTTTAAGCCTGTTAGGCTCACCTTGAAATACAACGTCTTCAACAATTTAAATAGTAAAATAAAAATTTAATTTCAATTCAAGTTTCTGCTTCATATAATTTTCAATAAATGTATAGAATATCTTTGAATTACTTCATTTAAATCTTAAAATCATAATCTCACCAGCTTAAACAACATTACGATCACAGCAGCCAAGTGCTCAAATAATTGAAATTAGCACAACATACATAATGCAATTTTAAATTATGAGGATGATTGACAGTATATATCTTCTTTTTTTTTTTTTTTTCTTTTTTATAAATTAATGTCTTAAAGGTATGAGAATTCATTTATTATTGGATTGTAATAATATTTAAAACAGGGTACGTCCCCTATGTAGAACTTTTAATTAATAAAAATTTAGTTAGTAAAGATCAAAATATTTACACACCCAGTCATAAAATACTTTAAATTATAACTATATAATACAGCCAAAAATTTAATACTAGATAACAAGGAATGTTGAAAGAGATTAGGATTTATTTGAAAGATACATGTAAAGTTATTGGCAAATCTTCATTAAGCAAAGCATTGAGTTCCCAGGAATCAATAGTTGCAGTGAAATTTGATATCAATCCTTTTTTTTTCTTTTTGGCTGCATAAGAAAGGTAACAGTTTTTGCTGGGCAGGGTGACTTTTACAATAGTATTGTTTTTTATGAATATCACTTCTTTTTGCAGATTATGTATGCGCTTCTATAAATATAATACACATGCATAATAAGTATATTTGTATAATCAATAAAATTCATTTGTGTTATGCATAGATGTAAATACAGTAAAGTACCGTTTATAAGTTTTTTACATTTATACGTCTTTTTAGTGAAGTCCTGATTCCTTCATATTCATTTTAATGCGTAAATTTTTCAGTTATACATTGCTAATATGGGTTATACGTCTTTTCCACTTTACTAAAATTCACAAAATTTCTTCACCTGTCATTATTTTTAATTCTAAATAAGACAGATTTTTCTTACAAAACATTTTAAATGGAGGAACACACAGGGGCACACCGACCCGATGTGCGAAGTGTGCAGTGCACACAGGCGCTAGGTAAAAAAAGGTGCCAGCCGAGAATAGATTAGTTGAAAAAAAAAAAAAAAAAATATATATATATATATATATATATATTTTACTCCTTCTCATGTGTATAAGGACACTTTATATTTTGAAATAACTAACGTAAAAATAATTGTGAACAAGATTATACTAAGTACACTTAATATATCTAGTATTCTAAAAACCAAAACTGCTATAATTTTTTTAATATGAAATAAAAAATAATGCAAAACATTTTTTTCTCCACGTTTTTAGATGTTCATAATTATAGGGACAATCGAGATTTTTTCGTTTTATTTAACTTACTAGCAGATAAATTACAGTTGACATGCGAATTCGTTAACTACTGGGCTAGATTAATTCATATATAAGCCTTCAATTTTTGTTGGGTGGACATTACTGATAATTCTTCGAAAAAAAGAAGGTTCATGTAGTGAAGTATCAAGTATGATAAATGTGTTTTTTAAGTGGAAGAATAATTTCAATCCACCCCACCGAATTTCTAATGAAATTCGAAGATCTAAAATTGCTGAAAGAAATATGATCAAACGTTGAACTGCTGGTTCGATAGGAGAGAGATCTGATGCAAAATCATAGTTTTACAGAGATCAAAGACTCATAATTCCTCTTTCTGTTCTACTCATTATGACTGCTGCTTAATTTGCTCGTAATTTTTAACAAAAGGTTGGTGTCCACATTTATGCATGTTTAAAATAATTAATATGTTAAAATGAATAAAAAACCTGTAATAATCAATAAGCATTTAATGGGGGGAATGAACGTCTGTGTTAAAGTTGAATAAAAACAATATTAAATGGTAAAATGTTGCATTTTCAGATGAATAACATTTTATTCTTGATTAATCAAATGGTTTTAACAGTTACTGGCACGATCTGAAGATAGCGAAAGACAGAGCAGATTTTTTAAAGGCAGATATGAATTGGACATTTTAAAGGTGGATCTATGGTGCTCTGGGGAGCTGTTTCTACTGAAGGCAGAATGAATTTAGTAATTTTTTCAATTATTATGAATATCAAGAGAATATCCACAAATTTTATACTTGGAATTCTCAGATTTTTCTTAGATTTTTGGAGGTAATAATATTTTTTTCAACAAGACTTATATTTTTGCTCTACTTCTAGAGCAATAGGAAATTGTTTGAAGAAAGAAACTTCTGTATTGTTGTCTTTCCCGTTGCCTAAAAATTGAAAAAAACTTAACTTATCATATTAGAAAAGTGCATGCAAGTAGAAAGCAATTTTAAATAGTTTAAATGAATTCAGAATATCATCTATGCTGTTGAAATGGTATTGAAACTGAATATTAAAGAATATATATGTATATATACCAGAGAGAATGCCTGACTGTTTCACCCTAAAAAAAGACACACAAAATATTAATTTAAAGAATAATTGAAAAAAAAAACGAAGATTCGAGTTGTCCTTATAATTGTGAACACCTGAAAAATCCATTTTTTGACCGTATTTAAAGTTTTTTAAAATAGAAAAACGATAAAACTTTTTAAAATATTGTCTATTAATGAAATTCAAATTAATAAAAAATATATTTTTTTAAATAATAGTGTTCAATGTTTAGTTAATACAGAAAAACGGGTGTCCTTATAATTATGAGAAGGAGTGTGTATGTATGTATGTATGTATATATATATATATATATCAAATTGGATTTCATAATTCTAGTCTGCAGCTATGTGACTAGTGGGGCCAAATGAGGCGCCTTGGCAAAACTTGAGCTCGGAAACAGTTTGGGAGATTTATTGTGAAAGGGCGCGTTAAAAGTGGATTTACTTGGCAAGGATGCACCTACCCTCAGCAAAATTTTCTTTGTCTTTTTTAACACACCAAAGGATCCCTTTGAAACTTAAAAGTGTACTTTAATCTCTTCACTCCCCCTCTTCCGCCGAAAAAAGTTCATTGGAGCGAGTAAAAAGACAATGTAATTCGATTTCAAAAATGAAAATTTAATAGTTCCAGGAATTTTATTTTCTTAGTTGGTTTGTGGGATGGGTGTAATGTGGCGCTAGTGCTGCACGATGGGTAATTGGCAATGGTCTGGGATGCACCCCTAAAGATGGTCGTGAGACATGCCATCACAACTTTGATCCTCTACGTAGGAGATGGCTCCTCCCGCTTTGGTGACCCTCCAGAGATATAATTCGAATGGGGAAATGGAGGACATTGCGTCCACGATGGATTTTATTCAGTCCGAGTTCGAACCCATAATGTTCCAATTACAAGCTTGGTACTCTACCTACTGAGACCACGGAGGATTTTATTTAGAGTAGTTTTTTCCTCTTTGCAACATTGATGAGTTAGGTTCCATTCAGAAAAGGTTTCCTTTATAAAAATAGTATGATATTATAGTACACATTCAATCCGCGTTTGTAATGATCGATAGACGGCGCTTTGTGAACACTGCAGTTGTTAGTAAACATTATAGCCACGTGTGTTTCAGTGTTCTTTTTGTTATTCTACTTAATATTCGTACTATAATTTCTCCGCCATTACATTATGGAAAATTGATTGCTTTTGGAAAAAATACTTCAGTTTATTCAAAGTTCGATCGGAAGTAGATTTTTAACTGAAGTTGAACAAATATTAATTTCAAATCATCTGATTAATTCTTTACTTCCATTAGCCGAAGCAACTAAAATTTTAAATTTGTCATTTGGAAATAAATGGAAGCTCAATTCTGGATTTCTTGATCCTTTGGAGTTACACTGTGGCACACAAAAGTATGTGTTATCTTTTTTACCGTATTTATTCATTTTTATTCAATAAATATATGTGAAACTAAATATCGGCAAGCAATGGCGGCTGTATGGAATTCGAATTAAACCATGTTTATTGTAATTTCACCTTAGCCCACCAGAGGGCGAGCATTTCATTACAATCGCGGATAGAATAAAGCGTTGGATTCCTAAAAATTTTCGACTTCGGGTTTTTGATTAATTTACATGTTTTCAGAGGTCTAGAATATGATTTCCTCAGTTTTAGAAAATGTCTAAGTGTGTGCGCGTGAGAAAATTTTTGTGGTAGCTCTAGCTGAAGAACTAATGCACAGGATTTCATACGATTTTATATATAGTTGCACTTTGACATAAGTGAGTGTCTGTCAACTTTTGGTAAAAATCATCCAAAAGCATTGTCATCCTCTTTTGTCATAATTTTAAATATGGCAGTTAGGACAAATTTTCTTATAAATGTCAACAACAAGAATTATTTTTGACAAATCATTTTAAAGTTTAAATGATTTATTGATCATTGTAATAGTAATATATTTAATTTGATGTAGAACATTACTCTCTCTGGAATAGAAGTATCCAGACCCCTCCCTAGGAAGTGTAAAGTTTCAGTTGGAATATATATATATATAAATTGTCAATACCTTTAAAATGAATGTTTGAACAATAAATCTCTGATAATTTAAAATAAAGATAGCATTTCCTTTCATTTTTATCAAACAAACAAACAAAAATTCCTGAAAAATTAAATTTTCTAAAATATCTTTAGGGCACAAAATTTACAATTTTTTTTTTTTTTTTTTTTGGCTAACTTCGCTGAGATGAAAATTGCCTACATTCATCATGAAAAATTATTTTAATAAGCAATGAGTTTTAATTATTTTAATAAGCATGAATTCCTATAGGAAAATACAGAAAAGAGTTTTGTAATAGCCAGTTACAAAACTCTCTTTTTACTTTTCTTTACTTACTCTTTAACTTACTAGTTAATACATTATAAAATAAAATAAATAATTAATATAAAAAAATATATATCCGTATAATTCCTTTTAAATATAAAAATATATAATTTTATATGTAAAGGTTATTGTGAAAACATATTAAATTAAAGAAAAATGTAATTAATTATACATGGTACTATTTTTTATATCTATTGGCATTCATATTTAAATTTTTCATTGCTTATTTTAAAAGACTGGTGTTTTTAAAACTTTTTGCTTAGGTTACTATCTCATATTATTATCATATGTCCAAGTAGAACAAGTGATATTAGTTGCTTAATTTTTAGCCAAAATATTTGTTGTTATTTTCTTTTTTTAAATACATTTTTTGTATATATTCTAAGCTTGTTCCAATCACTTATATGAATATGTCAAAATGCTTTAACTCTCCTGCGGGTTCTCTAGGATTAAAAAAAAAAAAAAATAGTAATAATCATTTATTTAGATGGGAGAGTTACAAATATGTCTTAACTGAATTTTAAATCTTAAATTCTAAATATTTTATTGTCTATGAACCGATTGTATAGTTTTAATCTAGTACACTGCTAGATAATCTGGTAACCAACATTTAACTTGAGCTAAAAGAAAAAGAAAATATAAAAGTAAAATAATATAACTAAGCCAATTTAAGATTGAGGGCCACCAGAGCTTATGAACCGAATTGAAAAAAATATGTATATGGATGAAATTCTGTCTATGACAGAATTTAATTTAGTACGACTGGACAACTTATAATTGTATTTTTAACACCATTTCAATAATAATGATAATAATAGAGGGCACTCAATAAAATTCTTAAACACATATTCAAATAATGTATTGATTTTTAATTCCAAATAAATTTAAAAAAATTGAATGCATTAATTGCATAGTATCTTCTCCTAATTGCTTAATACTCATTTACTAAATATTTTAATTAGTAAAATAATTAAAAATTTTCATATTTATTATTAATGATTAACAGTTTCAATTTCTATCCATTAATTTCTCAAAAACATATGATTAATATCAATATACTCATCTTATAAATCGGAAAATAACACACATTTTAAATAAATTACGCAGTTTTAGACTAAAAATATCTGAAAACACTAGGGGATCACACTAATCAGGAAATATTTAGCCATGACCCGTTCGCTCTGTGGTCACAGTACACAACTATGAACCTGAATGTTGTGAGTTCAATCCTCACCGAGGGGAAGTGAAAAAAAAATATATAGTATAAAAGTTTTTAACGATTTTACAAAATATTTTAAGATAAAGTAAGAAATTAAATGGTAAAATTGGATATTGGCAGGCATTTTCGAAGTGGAACACTATAAATTGGTAAAGACTCAAAATGGCAGATTGAAAGAAATAGTCCTGTCATACTAAAAAAAAAAAGTTTATTCTTTCATTATAAAATTTACAAAAAGAAATTAACTCACAGGAATCAAATAGACATTGACAGAGGTCATTTATAATTAAGGAAAATTTATATTGCAACCATTAATCTTTAAAGATAAATTCACATCTAATCAGACAATTCAGAATTTTTATTTTATCAATTTAGCAGTATATGTCTAAACTTTTTAATTGTTTTGGAGATTATTTTGTCATAATCATCTGTAGCATCAGTGTAACAATCTTTTTCTAAACTTAAAATAATCAAAAAATACTTATGCTCCACATTGACACCAGACATATTTTTAATCTTGCGATCATATCGATAGTATAAGATATTTTGGGTCAAATTAATGATTATTATTATTATTATTATTATTATTATTATTATTTTAAATTAAAATATCACAATCAACTGATTGGAAGAAAATCATATTTATTGAAATTTTATTTTTCCGGCTGAGTGAAAATAATGCCTGGACCGGGAGTCGAACCCCGTATCTTTGACTTAAAAGGTCAAGGCTCTACCATTTGAGCTATCCGTCCGACAACCGGTAGGCATTACTCACTCAGACAACCTTTAGGCAGAAACATCTGGTCTATCATGTAGATAGCTCGACAGAAATAAGCCGCAGGTAATGGAAAACACCATTAAACAATGGGAGAAAGAAATACAATTTTTATTAAAATCACACAATCAACTGATTGGAAGAAAATCATATTTATAGAAATTTTATTTTTCTGACTGAGTGAAAATAATGTCTGGACTGGGAGTCGAACCCCAGATCTTTGACTTACAAGGTCAAGGCTCTACCAATTGAGCTATCCAGGTCGACAACCGGTTGGCATAATCACTCGGACAACCTTAGGCAGAGCAACTGGTCTATCATGTAGATAGCCCAACAGAATAAGCTGCAGGTAATGGAAAACACCATTAAACAATGGGAGGAATAAATACATTTATTAATATCACACAATCAACAGATTGGGTGAATTTGGTGATTTTATCTCTTTTCGAGAAAAATCCCTTTATTATCGATATACCAATTGTCTTAGCTCTAAGTATTATTGAGGAAGTTACTGTAAAATTCTGAATTAAAGAGCCTTTAGACAGTAGCGACGATGTAGAGTGGCAAAGTCCATAAATTATTCATTGTTGGAAAGTGACCCTTGAAATTTTGACATGTTTGCAATGAAGGACATTACATTTTATTGCTCTTTTACAAAAGAGACCAAAGTCCCCCATGCCAATTATCGCAGTAGGTGGTTTGTCAGGGGAGAAAACTGCTCTTCAAGACAAGCAGCAACGAGAATCACACATCAGTATTTTGAATAGAAACCACACTTGCCGTGTTGAAGTCGCTAGTGTTTGTACACTAGCCTTTAATAGGCGGCTATAAAAGAAATCCCATTCTGACAACTGAGGTCAGTTTCTCGCCAAGACTTTACAGAATAGAAAGCTCTGCTTGACAAAGTTTCTACCATTGAATTGCAGCCTATTGCTGTGTGTTAATACTATCATGCTGTACCATTTATGCTGTGAATTTTATATTATCAGCTGTTATTTAAGCTGTGTTTTCTTGTGAAACTGAAGTTAATACTGGATTTACAGTCCTGTAATCTTCCAAAATATTCTGTAAATGAATTTTTAAACCTCTGCAAGGTTTGTCTTTCATTCACAGACAATTCATAAACCCAGAGTATGCAACAATATGTTTGTTCAATGCTTATGTATTATGTGAGTGTGTAATACATAGGTAACCTATGTTTATGAATACATATTTATATTATGTGTGTTTTTCATATTGATATTCGAATAAGTTTGTATTGTACTCGTTCCTTTAAATTCTACTTAAACTCACTTATGTAATTATCAGTTCTTGTAATTTCATAATTAAAAATCTTAATTGACTTCACTCGACTTTCTGAACGTTTTTTAAATACTCAAACATTCTCTCCTTAGCTACAGCCTTGAATATAGCTAAATGTTTCTTATTTAATTTGGTAGTTTATCAAATGGGGCCAAACAAAAAATCAGTTTCAAAATCAGTTTTATTCTCTTTTGTAATTAAAAGCACTTTAGTTTTTAGATCCTGTAGGACAAGATACGCGAAAATTCACTCATATTTCCTGTCAAAGAGGCTAATACATACATAATTTTTCTCATGATCATACTTCAGCCAATTATTGTAACATTTTATAACACTTTTTCTGTTTTAAAAAGTTTAGCATGAAAAAATGAATTTCAAATAATATGCATTCATAGTAATACAAAGGAATTCTAATTTGTATCGCTTGAAATAGCACCACAAGTCCCAAAATTATAAAATTTTATAAATAGTTCTTGTAATGATGACCTTTAACATATTTACCAAGTTTAAGCTCAATAGAAAATTCAGTATTTGTACGCTATCATGTCTACTCACTTACATAGATATCTACATTAATCCTACAATCATTAAACTCTACATATTTTGCATGATGATGACCTGTTATATATATATATTAAATTTGAGTTTAATTTGCTATTGTGTTCACTCACTCAATTACATATACACATTAATCCTATATTCATTCAACATCGTGTGTTTCATTCTATGGTGACAGAAAATTATACTTACTAAATTTGAGTTCAATGGAATACAGCGTTTAGATGCTATCGTACTCATTCACTCCAATCTATATACACATTAGTCCTATACTTATTAAGCTATTTCATGTGATATTGATCTATAATATATATAACATATTCGAATACAATCGAATCTAGTTTTTATACGCTATTGCATTCATTCACATACATACAAACACATATAAATAAGGACATCACCATAAAGAAGAAAAAAGAAAATTCAGTATTGAATTCAGAAGATCCCCTAAACTTATTAAACAAACTTCAAATAATTTCAGACCATAAATCGTTATGTATAAGAATTCTGCTTTGTATCCGTGTAAGGAAAATAAAACTAACAAGGAAACATTCAAAAGGTGTCGTCTTCAAAAATTATTGAAAAAAATATACGCGATTCTACTCTTCTTAAAATACCAGAAAGTGAAAAAAATTACCGGCTGAAGTGAATTACAGCGACCACGAAAAAATTATCAAAATTAAGCATATTTGGAGATTTCACATTGTTAGGTGATTGATTTTGAGTACTTAGCGGAGAAACGAAACACGGGTCTGTTCATGCACCGCAATCACGGTGCTAGCAAACTGAACACCTAACAGTGCTAAATCGCCAAGTATGCTTAATTTTGATAATTTTTTGTGGTCGCTGTAATTCATTTCAGCCGATAATTTTTTCACTTCCTGGTGTTTTATGAAGAGTAGAATTTCATATATTTTTTTTTTCAATATTTTTGAAGACGACGCCTTTTGAATGTTTCCTTGTAAGTTCTGCATCATTAAAATCTTTGTAGTTCTATGTCACATTTAGCATACCGATTGAATTTGAGCTGAATCAAATGCAGCATTTAGACACTATTGTATTCACTCATACGCATACAAACATACCTTAATTATTATAAAAAATTAAAAATGAATTCAGGAGACCTCAAAACTGACTAACACTAAAATGTCAAATTTGAATTTTTCCATGATACTCTTACATAATGTATGATCGGAATTTAATTTTTTCTCCTTCCATTATCCATAATTTTTTTAAGTTAATGAATCTTTCTTTTATTTTATCCTCTACATTACTTTTGTTAAAAGCCAGCACATCCTTTTTATTAGGAAATTTGGCGATAAAAATCACTTTGCAACTTTTAATCCAATTTTTTATCAATTATTTTTCTTATGAATAAGCATTTTTCTTGTAAATATTTAAAAAATTTAACAAAAAACTGTCTTTAATTTATTTATGTTCAGTTTTGCAATAAATAAATAGATAAATAAAATAAAAAACAGTATTTATTACTATTTAATGTCTCATTAAATGTCAAAATTGGAATTCATTAAAAACCAGCACCATCTCTAGATGATTTCACGAAATTTTTGTGTTAAATATTACAAAATTCAAAATAACTACCCTGTATATTGACCAAAAAAGAAAAAAAATTATTGCAAAAGGGACTAGTACATGTCAGAAGGAATGTCCATGCAAATGTTCAGTTCAATAGCTGCAGAAATAAATGAAATTAATAATTTATCTAAAAAACACGCAAAACATTTTTAATTTATAAAATAAATTTTCAGTGTCACACTGCTAGTAAATCATTTTAAAATGAACTAAAAATACAAACACTAAGTTAAAAATTAAAAAATCTGAAAAATGGATTTATAATTTTTATTTATGTGTGCTGTGTACAAGTGTACAAAAATGGGTTTCAAGCTTAGTGTTTGTAGTTTTATTGTTCAATGCTTATCACAGATACAATAGTATTAAAATAATACAATGTTACAGATGCCAATTAAACGTCTGCTAAACTCATCTAAATCAACGTTCTCATAACTTCTTAAAAACATCTGAAAGAGAAAAAAATATTAATTATCAGTTTAAATTCACAATCTATTTTAAAAGGATATGAGTAATTAAAATAGATGAATCATACATCTGGTTATTGTGGGAGAAGTAGTCTGTTTTCAAGAGCTTATATTCTAAATATATATATATATATTTTTTGTCTATTGCTTTAGTCGGATATGGATGTTTATTTTACTAAGATAATTTGGATAAGCGTATGTTCATCATAGGTATATAGAGCAAGCAATTTTTATCTTTGTCGTGATGCACGACAGCTTTCTTATTTAATTTAATTATTTTGTTTAGTTATTTTAACAAATCCAATTTATTAGATCGCATTATATCAAAAATTACTTCAATTTCTTTAGTTTCCGTTTCGCCCCTGTATCATTCTTTTCCCAGCAACGCGCGAAATTCGCTCGCTGGTCATTCATTTAAGGTTCCCCCTCTCATCTGCTCGTAGCACGCTCCTCCGTGATCATTCGCGTTGATTGGCCACCAGCGCCGTGACGTTTTGGAGGCTTGCCGACCTGAGAGTAGAAGAGATGTTCCCGTCAGCACTTGGATATCCGAACACCTACGAGAAGGTCGTGTCCGTCGGTCGTCGCGCAGTTTCCGCGTGTGCGCACCGCGGGCCTATCATGGCTTCGCCGCGCGGACTTCTGGAACTTATAAACTAATTGTTATTCAACCCGAAACAGTATATTTCTGTGAAATAAATTTATAACCGTTATTATTAAGGAATCACGGAGCAGGAATTTTATTGAACATGCGTTTGTGGACAAATTTGAAGAGGATGCACTGAGATTGAAAATTACCACACATGCTTTTCTCATACTCGCCACGTGTGCTTTCAGTAACTAAATGTCGTATTAATTAGAACACCAATACTTGGTATTTTCGCGATATAATTCTATATTTCTATACGAACGCAGATCGGTAATATTATGCAAGAACATTGTTGAGTTTACCACGAGTATGCACCAGATGGAGAATGATTCCAAATTGGATCGCAATGGAGCAGCTTGAAGAAGCCGATTGTGACGACGTGCCCACTGACTCGCACCGTGTCCTGTTTTACATGAATTTCAATAAAAGCAATGATATTCAACAATCTGAGTGTTTTCCTGTATTCTCAAGATCTACCGGTATGTATCTTTTTTATATTAGCATTTCCACTATTCACATATGTGTGACCCTCGTGACAGCGATATATCTTATTTGTAAGAACCTGGAAACCAACTAGAGTCGTTACTTCGTTAAAGAACGGAACTCTTTTCTTAAATCTAGTTTTGGTAGAAGACTATACCAATTAATATAACTTTAAATCACAAGTAGAAACCCAGGGTTTCTACTTTGTGATATATGGTGCCGTGTTTAGTTTCGCACGAGGCATCACGCGTATATTTCATTCTTAAAAGTCACTTTATGGAAGAATAAACTGTATTTGACAAATTAATATTATATAAGCTGAACTATTCAGGAAAGAATTACTGAACAATATGTGGGTCCGATTTGGTTGTTTGCCGTTTCCTCTCCAGCTGAAGTCTGTTGTGTTTTTAAATCAATGAATATATGTTACCCTCATGCTTCACCAGTGTAGCATCCATTAATCGGAGGATGTTCCTGATAATGGACATGCCGGACAGATTTATACAATACTATACTCATGCAGTGTGAGCAAGGAATCACTGCCATACAATATAGTTTAATTCCACAGTATTCGGCAAAATGTATCCTTTTTCAACAAAAATTCAGAATATAGTTCTCATAGATTTTTTTTTCTCTCATTATTTTTTTTTCCCATTTTATCAATGGACGGCTTATTGTTAGAACTGTGACCAGAAGAAAAGAAAATGCAAATTTTAATGTGGAACTGAGAGTTATACTTTTATATATATAAAATTTTTTTTTGCCTTACCAATTTTGTTTAAATTCTCAAAGATTGCATTAGTGTCATATTCCATGACGTACAGGTATAACTTCATATTATAGGTATACCAGTTTTATGCATTTATTGTTTTATTATTTACAGTTTAGCCAATAATTTTTGTTACATGTTATATGATATATGTGTGGTATCCATTTTAGGATTTTCTTGTTTTCAGTATTAAACTAGTATCATACATTTTTTTAGATTTTGCCAATACTTTTATATATCTATATATTTATATGTTCCTTTCTATTTTATTTTCATTACTAATCTAGGTATATTACAGGCATTATGTTGTATTCACAAATGGTGAATGTTTGTTTATGCTTCGCCCAGTATTTGGGGAACGTGATATATATAGTAACTCATATATAAAATTTTTTTTAAGTATTTTTGATGCATTTTAATCCTTCTTATCTGTATTTATAGTTTTTTTTGTGTATACTTTTTTTTTCCATTTTTACAAAAGTACTTTGCATGTCGTATTTTAATCTATGCAATGATGATGAAAGTTCGTCGTATTCAACTAGTATTAGGACAAATCTTATTTATCTTGTGTTAAATTATTGCATTTATTTTTTTTTGAATTTACAAATGATTACATATGTTTGTTTTAACTTCCTAATTTTCATGGTATATGTCTATTTATTTATTTTTAATAATTCTCGAGTGGGAATTTTAGGTCATGAAATTTTTCTTTTCACTTACGATATTCATGCACAACTTATCAATAGAGTAAATTACACTAACATATTCATCGCATTAGATGGATAGGAAGTATCTACATGAGTTTTATGTTATGTCTATTACATTTTTTTATCTCTTTCAAAAAAAAAAAAAAAAAAAAAAAAAAAAAAAAATTATTTAATCTGGTCACACAAACAAGTCATTAACACTATTTGATATTTATTGCAATAGAATGACTCTTTACAAAAAAAAAAAAAAAAATTGAATTTTTTTTATGTTTTTTTTACATACACTTAAGTTTGGGTGTATATCAATTCGGTTTGCATAACACTTTCACAGTTTGTTTTACAGACTTAACTCAAACAGTTTATCTCACTTTGTACACATGTGATTTCATATAAACGTCAATTTTTTTTCCACACGTCAATTTTGTTAGCATTGTGTTTAGTGTCACATCTCATTTTTTTCATTTTCAAAACTTCATTTTTTGCATTTTTCAAAGCTTCAATTTTTTTTCTATAAATCTCCATATAACCTGCACACTATAATGCATTGGGTTAGGAGGCATCAATTTACATTTTCGATTCAAAACTATTTACATTCATTTAATTTTAGTTATGTTTTATTTAAATTACACACTTTGAGACTTGAGTTTATCTTGTTCTGTGTTGGATTTTAGACTTCAACTTGTTCAACTATGGTCAATAGTTTATTTTCACACTTTTTGGACAGCGTTTATTTTGGCGGCGTAAACGACTGTACCTTTCACAATGGATACACCTTACACATTTTCACTCACATTCACCAATTGTTTTGGAGGAGGCAATTTGGTGGTGAGATTTCATAGATTGTTACGGGTTGACTTCTGTTTTCTTTCATGATTCTTGATTTGCTTTTGTCTATTTATCTAACAGGTGAATTTTATTTCATCATTTATTACATACACGTTAATTTTCGTTCATTGCTTCAGTTGTTTTTTTTTTTACCATTCAGGTGCTCTTGTTTACATTATTATAATAGCTCTTCATGTGGTTCTCCTTTCCTGCACTCATTGGCAACCCATTAATGGGAATGACGGTTCCTGTTTATGGACAATACACGATGGTACTGCTGGACAGACCTATGCGGTATTGTGCCATTCGTGCAGTTTAGGCAGTGACCACCGTTTAATATTGTTAACATACATTTTTTTTATTCATTTCAATAGTTTTATTTATGTTTTTATAACCTTAGGGTGTTTTTATTTTTTTATTTACTTTTATAGGGGAATTATATTCCTTCTCACTTACACATTACTATTCACACATTCAATAATTGTCTTATTTAATTGCTAGATACAATTAAATTTTCTCTTGTTTGATTCATATGTGGTTTGCAATGTTCAATTTGTTTTGTTTGTTTATTCACATATTTTCATTACTGGTTACACTCTTCAATAGTTTTACTTACTCTACATTTTTGTGCATTTGCATTCTCACAGTGGGTCAACTTGTTGATTTAATTTTTGTATTATTCTTCATACTATGTTTTTTTTTACATGACTTTCATATATTCACATCCACACTTTTTAACTTTATTTTTGAGATGGTGTTCACTTTTCACACTTCACACATCCTTATAATAGGTTGTTTGCTCATGATCAATAGAGTTATTCATGTTATAGATATAAAATATTTTTTTTTCTCTCACGTATTACTTTACACTTATATTTGTTTTTTTTGTTATAACAAACATATATTTTATCACGTGGCCTGGCAAAATAGTTTGCAGGTAGTTTCGCATTTATACACAACTTAACTGTTTTTGTTTCTCTATGTTATTCAATTCATTTTTCTACTCGTATGATATATTCAATAGCCATACTATGTATACACAATTTCCTAAGTACACTTACACATTCTCATTTCATTTTTGGCTTTGGGTTGATTACACGTCACACAATTTAACCCAAATGTAGATTCACATAACCAATAGTTTTTTTTAATGTGACATTATTTTTTTTATTTTTCATTACCAAATTGTTCTGGTACATCTTAAATTTAGATGTTTACATTTTTGATCAATAGAGATTTTTTTTAACATTATTTTCAGACTCTACGTAGCAACACAAATTATTGGTTTAGTGTTCAATTTTTGTGTGATATTTTTTTCTTATTTGCATTTAGATGTGCATAAAGGTTAGACTTCAATACTCACGTTAGTGAATTTACATTTACAATAAATTTTTTTTAGTAGTGTTAAATTACATGAATATATGCATTTGTTTTCTATATATGTTCTATACTAATCCAAAAATAACTGTGCATTTTTGAATATCATACCAGTCAACAGGTGCAGTGAGCATTTCTTACACAATTTGAACTCTCTATATTTTTGAGAGCATTTTTTTTTTCGTTAAAACTCAAATACTTGTCATCATTATGGGTTACCTAACCAATTATATATATGTTTTCTGCCATAGCATTAAGGATCAGTTTAATTTCTCATGGTCAACTTTCTATAAAGAAAAAGACACAAATTCTGGCAGATATATATAGATAGTTAATAATTATCAGTTCTATATTTTTTTAAAAATGGTGAAATATCTCCTTATCAAGAGATAATACTTTATGATTGCTATTTTCAGTGTTCTCGTTTTTTTTTGCATTCAATTACATATCCCTTCCCCATTGTTTTATGTACTCATTGTACGACTGTTACAGTAATTTTATTCGAACAATAGTAATAGGAATTCTGGCTTACCTAAAAAAAAAAAAAAAAAAAAAAAATTTCTCCTTTGGTAGTATCGAGATGGTATCTTCTGCAGGGATACAGTCCTGATACTGGCCATTCCCCCTTGTCAGTCTGGGAACATTCCGGACCCTGTTCTTGAACTGATAATTTTGTTTTGATTTTTTTTTAGCAATACTTGTTTTTTGTTTAGTTTGTATGTTTCTCTGTTGGTTAACTAAAGATTATTTCCAATATTGAACATCAATTTAGTCAGTAATAAGTCTTACTTCTACCATTTAGCAATTTGGACTCAAAATCACATTTCATACAGAAATTTTATATGTATTTAAAGGTATGGGTGTAGTGATTATTCATGAACTGTTAAAATTTTTTTTTGTTTTTTTTTCCACTACAAAGTTTTTTTTTCTTCAACAATGTTTATCTTAAAATCTATCATTATTTACTTTACATTTTCTTTTACAGTAGGATATGTAAATTTATTGATTTGATCATTACATGCAATCAGCATATGTAAGGTCAGTTACTATTTGTGTAACGTTATTTTTAATATGTAAATTATCAAGAGAACACATGACACTGTTTTAGCAAAGAAAATATCTTTATTAAATTTTCAATCAAAATATTTTACAACATGTATACTCACCTAGTTACTGTTAAAACATCAGTCACTGTCAACAAAAGATGATGTTGAATTTTTAAATGACATGCTGTGTGTCTTTGTGTAATCCTTTGTAGGTGACAGTTCCGTGGCCGTCTGATCCATCGTCTTCACTTCCACTGCTCCTGTCCTTTCTTTTTCTTCATCCCGGTGCTTTATTTTTTTTTCAAATCCCTTTTTCGGGGAGTGTGTCGTGATGCACGACAGCTTTCTTATTTAATTTAATTATTTTGTTTAGTTATTTTAACAAATCCAATTTATTAGATCGCATTATATCAAAAATTACTTCAATTTCTTTAGTTTCCGTTTCGCCCCTGTATCATTCTTTTCCCAGCAACGCGCGAAATTCGCTCGCTGGTCATTCATTTAAGGTTCCCCCTCTCATCTGCTCGTAGCACGCTCCTCCGTGATCATTCGCGTTGATTGGCCACCAGCGCCGTGACGTTTTGGAGGCTTGCCGACCTGAGAGTAGAAGAGATGTTCCCGTCAGCACTTGGATATCCGAACACCTACGAGAAGGTCGCGTCCGTCGGTCGTCGCGCGGTTTCCGCGTGTGCGCACCGCGGGCCTATCATGGCTTCGCCGCGCGGACTTCTGGAACTTATAAACTAATTGTTATTCAACCCGAAACAGTATATTTCTGTGAAATAAATTTATAACCGTTATTATTAAGGAATCACGGAGCAGGAATTTTATTGAACATGCGTTTGTGGACAAATTTGAAGAGGATGCACTGAGATTGAAAATTACCACACATGCTTTTCTCATACTCGCCACGTGTGCTTTCAGTAACTAAATGTCGTATTAATTAGAACACCAATACTTGGTATTTTCGCGATATAATTCTATATTTCTATACGAACGCAGATCGGTAATATTATGCAAGAACATTGTTGAGTTTACCACGAGTATGCACCAGATGGAGAATGATTCCAAATTGGATCGCAATGGAGCAGCTTGAAGAAGCCGATTGTGACGACGTGCCCACTGACTCGCACCGTGTCCTGTTTTACATGAATTTCAATAAAAGCAATGATATTCAACAATCTGAGTGTTTTCCTGTATTCTCAAGATCTACCGGTATGTATCTTTTTTATATTAGCATTTCCACTATTCACATATGTGTGACCCTCGTGACAGCGATATATCTTATTTGTAAGAACCTGGAAACCAACTAGAGTCGTTACTTCGTTAAAGAACGGAACTCTTTTCTTAAATCTAGTTTTGGTAGAAGACTATACCAATTAATATAACTTTAAATCACAAGTAGAAACCCAGGGTTTCTACTTTGTGATAATCTTTATTAAGTTAAAATTTCTTTAAAGATGTTCTCAAGTTGACCCGATTCATTGAAAACTGAACCCGAGCCGCAGTAAAAAAAATTCAGTAAACTCGATCTGATCCTGACCTGCAGGAAAAATAAATCAGTGAACCCAACCCATAAAAAAAAAAAAAATATGTTGTTGATCCAACCCGAACCATGGACCAGGTCGGGTTCAGGAAAATTAGTTACTCGACACAATGCAGGACTTTATCCTGGACCCCTAACTCCTGTTCAATTTTTTTTTATCGCTCAAGATCAAGAAATAACAGACTTAAGGTGGCCTGAGCGCCTAGACCTCGAATTTAAGTTCAAAATTTTTTTTTTCAGTTTTATCCTTCTTCCTAGTATCTGACTGAGCTGAAGTTTTGCATATATGTATTATCCACATCAGTTCAATTTGAATTTAGTACAGTTTGAAATAAAATCCTGTGTTTAAATTTTTTTTATTTTTTTACCATTTTCTGCAAACTAATTTAAATATATATTCCAGGTAAATTTTCCCTAATCTCAGGGGTTGATCCAGGTTTTAATTTTTGGGTCCTTTTTTTGTGAAATTTTCATTTATTTTTGTGAAAATATAAAATAGTGTATAAAATCTTCCATTTTTACAATAATTTTATATATTGTTTTATATGAAGTTTAATAGAGTTTCATTGTGCCAAATTAAGGCATTAATTAAAAATATTACTGAAAATGAAAACATGAAAAAACATTTTATAAAAGAATCATTTTTTATAAAACAAAGTCTTGTAAAGAGGCTCATTTTATAAGTTTGAATTTTGTGAAGGGTCCCTTTTCATGGATTTGAATTTTGTGAAGGGTCCCTTTTCATGGATTTGAATTTTGTGAAGTGTCTCATTTCACGGATTTGAATTTTGTGAAGCATCTCTTTTCACGGATTTGAATTTCGTGAAGCATCTCTTTTCACAGCTATTTGAATTTATTGAAGGATCCTTTTTCACGGATTTAAATTTTGTGAAGAGGCTGCAAAAAGGACCCAGATTTTGTTTGGATTGACACCTGCCTTAACGTAAATGTAATACACTGTAAAAAGTAAATCTGAAGTTTAATTTGCATTTTTTATTAAATCTATGTGTAAAATCGTTAATTTTACATCTTTAATTTTCCAACCAAAACAAACCCTTTGGGTTACTGAATATTGCACTTTATCCATGCTTTAGGACCATTGAGTTTCATCCTCCAGCTGTGTTCCTTGTTTTTAATGTTCTCTTTTTATCTGTTGGCAACGTGTGTAAAAGAAAGCATTCGTTACTTTTTCGGAAGGAGTTTGTCTTGAAAATGGCTTCCAGCATAAATCGAAGAAAAAAAATATTCTATTTCTGTATACATCTATATAAAATCAAAAATGGTAATTTATATCGCAGAATTTAAGATCAAACTTACTGAAAAGGATTTTTACCAGATAAATAAAAACTAATAAAAACCTACGATTAATATGGATTCATTACCAACATGCATCAAAGAAGTTGCTTTTCTCGAACTACTTGGATATATGCTCTAAGGCACTTTCTGAGTGGATTTTTTTTCCATGTCGTGTAATTTTAACTGGAATTAGAGGTCTCCTAAGCTATAAAAAAGAATATTAAACCAATGATCAAAAGGAATTCATCACTAACTTGCATCAAAGATGTTGCAATTGCTGATCTATCTGGACATTTATGATAAATTCAAGGTTTAAACCAGCACCAATGCACTCAGGAGAGAAAAGCCATATGTGTGCGAAATATGTTATAAAGTATTTTTGATAGAATCTTGGTTTAAAAAAGCACCAATACACTCAGTAAAAAAAACGTATGTGTGCGAAATAGGTACCAAAGCATTTTCTGATAATTTATTTTAATTATCAAATATTAAATCTTACAGGTATCTCATAAGTTTTAGCTGTTTTTCTGGTGAACTATATGCCTATGAATAATATAAATATAAGTTAGAGAATTGTTCTTTTCCTCCTTATTGTTATAATTTAAAATAATCAAGAAGGGGAAATGATTTCCTTTTATCTGTGTTTCCTATACCATATAATCTAGTAATAATTGAAAAGTTTGAAATATTGTTTCTATTATTTTTTTCAATTACATATGTTTTGTTTTGCTACTCAGAGACCTTCTTTATAAGAGATATAAAAGGTCTGTTTTTTTATATTTGTGTATATATTTCCTAAACAAATATATCAGATTCATTAATCCACAGTGCTTGTAATTTAGTCATTATTTAATGTAAATACCCACTATATGTAAATGGTCATTAAAATATAAGTATGAATTGATTTACAAAATCTTAAAATTTGTAAGAAAAAATAAAATTCCATCACTACCCCTTTTCATTAATGGTGCCTTTAACAAAAATTAAAATAATGGTTTATAAGGTTAAGAACCATGTGGTATGCAGTGAATCTGATTACATTTGAAATAAATCTTGCAGCATAATTAAGGAATATGTTTAGGAGATATATATACTAAGTGTATATCTTGACATACATTTATTTTTCTGAAATTTTATTGTGTGTTCATAAGTATGTTCAACAAAATGTCTAGGAGGGTAACAAGTCAAAACACAAATTCTGTAGTGCACGTTAGTTTAGCAAACTCTCTACCCAATTTTATGGGATTCGAAAATGAAAATGTAGAAATCTTTTTGGATCAGATCAATCAGGTAGCTGCTTTAGAGAATTGGTCAAATTAGAAAAAATTGCTTATTTTAAAACTAAATTTAAAAGAGAAGACGCTAGACTTTCTAATCAATGATGTGACCACTAGTAAAGAAACAGATGTAGATAAACTTATGCAATGTTTAAGAAAAAAATTTACTAAAGCCGAAAATTTCGAAGTCAGTCAGATTAAATTCCACAATATCACACAAGACCAAAACAATCAGCGAGAGAACTAAGTGAAGAAGTTACTCTTCTTGCAACAAAATATCTCAATCCCAATAATTCGACTGACCCAAATATTGTACATTTGGTGCAAAAACTTCAGTTATCAAAATTCATAGAGGCTCTAAGATCTGAAATTAGAATAGAAGTAAAAAAAGTAAATCGAACTAAATTTTCACAGGCTGTTAAAATAGCTACTAATGTAGAAAATGCAATAAATGATAGCAGTCCAGTTCAGAACATATTTTCCTCAGTTGAAATAAATTCAATTTTACAGCAACAGATTGATACAAATAAGAGTCTAAAAATTTTATCTGACAAGGTAAATGATTTATCTAAAATGAATGTAAACAATATTGCTTCTACAAGCACTGCACAATATGATGCAGAGACAGATGTGAGACATAATAAAAATGATCATCTAAACACTAGTAGAAATTTTCCTAGGGATATTTTTTGTTTAATTTGTGGGAAAAAGCATTTGATAGCAAACTGCTGGTATTTTCCCAATTTAAATAACTATGCAAGGCAAAATAGTGTCCATACTAGAGAAAATTTTACTTGTTCTAATAACTTTAGGCAGTTTCGAGGCAGAAATAGGGGTGGGAAATATTATTCAAAAAAGAATTATCCACATGATAAGCACAGGGATAATTTAAACTAGAAATGGATCCCTGTGACACACAGAATTCTATTCCAATACAATCTTCAAGGATCCAAAAATCATTCAGGAATAGTCAGCACAAAATGAAAGAAAAAAATCGAAAATACTCAGTAAAAAATCTAATAAGGCGGCTAATCTCTTAAATAATGCATCCGGTAGAAAGAAAACAATGGTTTCATGTACTAACTCGGGCAGTAATCTAAATCTTTCTATTATAAATATAAATTTTTCAAATTTCAAAGTCCCTGCACTTCTCGACACTGGGGCAAACATTAGCTTAATCCAACCAGATTTATTAGAACTAATCAAAGAAAAAGGCATTAAGGTAGAATATGTATCAAGATCTGTTCGGATTCATACCTTGGACAATTCTACAATTCCATATATGTCTACAGTTAATTCAAAATTCAGTCAAAATGGCTTCAAAATCTATTTTTTGTCACCAGTTCTAACTGGGATTCTACTTATCAGGTCATTCTAGGGTATGATTTCATACAAAGAAACAAAATCTTACTAGACATACCTAATAGACAATTAATTATGAACAATGTAATTTCAGTTTGAGGAAAATTCCCCGAATAAGTCTATAGATCCAGTTACTGATGAGGTACTTAATTTACAAACAGAAAACAAAAAAGATGAGAAATCCTTTAAAACTGATAATATAGCCAGAATAGTATCAAATATCACTATAAAACCTCATTCCTCAACAATTATTCAACTTAAAATTCCAGAGACAGAAAACAATTTAAATCACATTTTTTTTTTCACCCTTTCAAAACAAAAGTAAAGTCACAGTTCAAGATTCAATTAACACAGTATCGAATGACAACTCGTTTTGTGTCCTTGTCGAAAATATTACTGATGACAAAGTGATACTAAGAAAAAATGCCAAGTTAGGAGTGTTCAAATCTTTAGACAATTTTACTTTATCAAATCCTGATAAAGAAAATATTTTCCAAATTAATAACTTAACATTAAAAGAGATTCATGAACGTCGCAAACAAGAAATTACTGAAAACGATTTTAAAACTGATCATCTTACTCCACAACAGAGCAAAGACATGGTTTAATTTTTATTAAGCAATTCTCATGTTTTTTCCAAAAGCTATAAAACACTAGGGGAGACTAATGCAGTTATACCAGAATTTAATCTATTGCATAATTTTCCAATTCAAACACGCCCTTACCCAATACCAAAGATTGCCAAAGAATTTGCATGTCAAGAAATTTCGAAACTCTTGGATGCAGGCATTATAGAGCCATCATCTTCGAACTATAGTTTTCCAGTGCTATTTGTTAGAAAAAAAACTATTTCGGGGGGCGATCCAAACAAATTATCTTTTCGCATGGTAGTCAATCTGACAAGTAAACCTTCTCTCCTTTGATACCGGTTTACCGGAAACCCATATATTTTCTGAAAGCTTATGTCATAAGCAGAAAAACTGTGAAATCTTAGGGGCAGAGGAACAAGCGTTTAGGAGCTACAGGACCCACAAAGTATCAGTTAAGTGTGTACAGATGGACATATTCCCATAATGACGTCTCTATTTCTTGTATGTTCCCGTATGTTGCTTTGAAGTACTAACGTATTGTAGTCTTCTTACATTGTAGATGGATCCTAAAGTCGTTGTAACTGCCTTGGTATCGAAATTCTGAACAAGCAATCGGTCTCCGAACATCCAGGAATCGGAGATAATAAAACACATAACTACCCTTCTGGAAAATGATATGGAAATTGTGGAAGAGATCCAGACATTAGGATTTGCTGGAGGCAATGTAGAAGAATGGGACGAAGAAATGGACTTCGGAGATGACGGTGTCGATAAGTAACAGCAATGCTCGTCGCAACAGTCGTCGTCCTCCACTTCTATCGTGACGTATTTTGACCAAGTATGCCTGATGACAGGAAGAAAATTCTGCTTTTAGGGGATTCGTGGTGTTCTAACAAAGATCATGCATTGTTTGCTTTTGAAGTACCTGATAGTAAAGTCCTACAAAGATAGCTGGTACCTAAGGATGTACAGGAAAGATCCAGCCTCTGGATATTCATTTTTTCAGGCACTACAAATCTTTTGTTCGATACATAACAGACACAATCATTATCGAGACAGAGGAGCACATCTGGCATCGCGATAGTTTTCCGGCCCTGCAGTCATTTTCCCTATATAAGTTCAATGCTCCTCGTTTAAAGAACTTGATTAAGTATGCTTTTTATAAGTGCGGATACTTGGACGACGAATCTGGAATGTGGATTACACCAATGGATTACTGCTCCGATTCGTTGACGAATAGTGAGTGTGCAAAGTGTGCGGCTATCGCTTTTGTAAAATGTGCCCATTGTGAACTGTCTTTCTGCCCGTTTCACTATTTATTTGATAAATTGCGCACTTATTTTCTCTTGTAATAGATTTTGTTTGAAGTCAATAACACAAGACACATTTTCAACATCCCAAACGTATATTTTTTCATTTCAATGAGTTGTTTCTTCCTTTATTTTGAGATCTCCACCTTCTTATTATATTATTAGTTCATATAAATTCGTGAAACGAGCATTTTATCGACTTTTGGTGTCATGTTTCTAACACTTTACTCATACTTTGTGGGTCCTATAGCTCCCAAACGCTTATCCCTCTGCCCCTAAGATTTTGCAGTTTTTCTACTTGTGACATAAGCTTTCAGAAAATATATAGGTTTCCGGGAAACCGGTATCAAAGGAGAGAAGGTTTACTTGTGAGATTAATGAACAGTATAACAGAATCATATAAAATTTGTTTACCCAGAATATCTGATATTCTTCGTAGTATTGCTGGTAAGGAATTATACTGTGTTTTGGATTTGAAATCTGCATTTTTCCAAATTAGGCTCAAGGATGAGGATAAAACACAAATTGGTTTTTTGCTCGGAACTAGGAAATTATCAATTTAAGAGATTACCTTTTGGTTCGAAAAACAGTACGTCATATTATCATGTATTAATTTCGAAATGTTTACAAGATATTATTGGACCCAACGTACAATTTTTCTTGGATGACATAATTGCTGGTGATAAAATCACTCGGATAAAAGAAATATTACAAAAGGTTTTTGATAGACTGGCAAAATTCAACTTCACCTTAGATCCGCATAAACTTCAACTTTGTCAAAGACAGATAACATACCTTGGTTTCAATGTTAACAAAAATGGGTTTACACCATCTGAAGAAAATATAGTCAAATTTTCCAAATTTCTTATACCAAAAAATGTCAAACAAATACAAACTTACATTGGAATGATAAATTATTTTAGGCATCTAATATACAATTTTTCTGAAATTGCAGAACCAATTATTAGGTTAACAAGAAAAAATGTTAAGTTTATTTGGTCGGAGGAATGTCAAGCTGCTTTTGACAAACTGCAAGAAGTAATTTTTACCAAACCAATTTTAAGAAACATTGAGCCAAATCAACCACTCTATATAGTCACAGATGCAAGCAGAAAAGCTGCCTGTTGTATTATCATGCAGAAACACAATGACAAATTTTATCCAGTTGAATTGTTTTCTAAATTATTAACACAAGCTGAGTCTAGATATCCATCCATTCAAAGAGAGCTATACGCTATTTTTCTTGCTGTAAAGCATTTTAGAGAACATCTTTATGGGAATTTTTTTTTTTTTAATTTTAACTGATGCTAAGCATCTTACGTACCATATACAATTAGATAAGCAACCGGATATAGTTGCTAGATGGTTACTTTTCCTACAGGATTTTGACTACACAATTCAGCATATTCCTGGTTTTCAAAATCCTGCTGATTTTCTAGGGTATTTGAGGAAAAAACTGTAGTAAATAAAACAAACATGTTTGCTGTAGATGATAATCTTTCTTATGAAAATATTGTAAGACTACAACAAGATAACTTTATCTTGTCACTAGTGCAAAAAACTTCTGAAAATGACAAAGCAATCATGAATCAGTATTTTATAGACCCAAATACACAATTAATAATGATTAAACTTAAACCAAGGCAGAAAAAGATAAAAAATAAGCAAATTTTAAATAACTAGTGGGCTCTGCCCCCTGCTCGCTCCGCTCACCAACCCCCGAGGGAGGCTTTGCCTCTCCCCCGACTCACTTTACATATTAACATATGCAGAGCTCTGCCTGCCTATTTGCTCCTTTCTTTATCTGAAAAGGAATATTAATAAGCGTATTACAAGACAAAAGCTGAAAATTATCATGGAAACCCTCATGTTCAATGTCAAATTGAAATACATAATATTTATATATATATACATATATATATATTTATTAATAGAAAGAAATTCATAATATCTAGACCATTTTGCATTACAGATTTAGTATATGACCCTTTATATATATTTCTTTTACAATCATAGATCCAGACTGCGTCACCCCAGTCGGTAGAGCGGTGAGCTCGTAATTGGAAGATTGCGGGTTTGGTTCTCGAGCTGGCCAAAGACGGTCGTGTACACTAATGGCGGCTGGTGCATGTAAAATATGTCGTGGCCGCAATATCCTCCATGTTCCCATCAAAATTATACCTCTGGGGCCACCAAAGCGGGGGAGCCATCCCCTTTATGTAGGACCAAACTGTAGGGGTGCGTCTCAGACCGTCGCCACTTATGCATAGCGCAGTAATGGTGCAACGTCAAACACAACCTACCTAATTATCTACCTACCTACAACCATGGATCATATTTTAATCCTTAAGTGTAAGAAAATTAATTTTCTAAAAGTAGAGAAAAAAAAGTTGACATTTATTTTCTTTCTTTTTTACATCCATCGTTTCTGGCCGCAGTACCCTAGTTGGTAAAGCGCTGAGTACGTAATTGGAATCGTGAGATTGCTGATTCAATACTTGAGCCGGTCAAAGACCGCCGTGTACATCAATGGTGGCTGGTGCACATAAAATCTGTCGTGGCCGCAAAGTCCTTCTTCTTCCCATCCACACTACACCTTTGGGGATCAGAAAAGTGGGAGGGGGGGGGATCCCCAGAGGATCAAAATTGTGATGGCATGTTTCCGGAACATCTCTAGAGGTGTGTCCCAGACTGTCGCCAATTACCCATAGCACAGTACTGGTGCGATGTTAAATCTAACCTACCTACGTACAACAATGGATCATATTTTAATTTTCTCGTGTAAAATGACTTCATGACAGAAGAATAACGTCACTGGGAGAAACTTTTTTCAAAATGGCAAATAGAGTACCTTCATAAACTTGTCGTTTTTAGTTAATAACTTCTTTAATTAAAATAACGGAAATTTCTAAGCAACTGAAACATCTTCCTTGGAGTATTCAGAACACATTGATACCTCTCATGACGTAAAGGACCCTGCCCTCCGCTAGAAGATGCTGTTGCAGACAAAAAAAAATTTGATGCTAGTGACAGTAATTTTTTTTTAGTATATAGAGAAATCATAATTCCGAAAGCTTTAATTACAGATTGTATAAAAGCAGCTCATGCTCTTCATTTTGGTGTTAAAAAGACCTATGAAAATCTCTCAAAGAAATACTACTGAAGAGGAATGTATAATGACACACAAAAATTTTGTAATAACTGTCAAAAGTGTTTGGAAAATAAATCTAAAAAAAAAAAACTGTTACAGACATGATACCGAAAAGTCACTTGGCACCTGGAGAGTTCATAGCGATAGATTTGGTAGGAAAGTTGCCTAGGTCACATGATAATGAGTTGTATATACTCACTGTGATCGATTATTATTCTAGGTTTTTAGAAGCTTATCCTATTCACAGTTGTAATACATTAACTATAATAAAACAATTGAATATATCTTTCAAATTTTGGTATACCAAAAATTCTTTTGTCAGCCTCCATATCTGATAAGATCATAGAATGGTCAGATAGTTTATATTTTTTCAAACACACTACAACAATTCTGTAAATGTAGTGACTCAATATACTCCAGCTGAACTATTTTTCGGTAGATGTTAAAATACACCCATGGACATTCAAATCCCAGGTATGCAGCACATTTTGCACAGTATCTAGAGGAAATTAAACATCAACAAGAGGAATTTAAAAAATATGTAGTTGAAAATGAAAACAAATATTTTTCCACTTATAAAAAAAATGCATAGGTGATAGAAATAGACTAAAATTTGAGATAGGTGATAAAGTATTCATTCCAATATTTAAAGGTACTACTGCTTTACAGCCAAAATACTCAGGTCCACATGTCATTCTGAAAAAGTTCAGGAATGGGAATTATTTAATTACATTCAAGATGGTAGTGAAAAAGAAATAAAGTTACATGTCAGCAAACTATTTAAGCAAGAGCAAATCTTAAAATACATGAGTATAGGAAAATTGTTTGATATCAAAGTATTTTTTTTCCAGAACATCAAATGCGCATTGATGTTAAAAATTAATGTTTTTTTTTATGCATTAAGTTAGACTGCAATTTAGTATATTGTTTCCAATTAATTATTTAGGCATTTAGGCCGGATTTAGTTCAACCAATAGGATTACGGGAAAGGTGGGGAGAGTGGCCATAGGAATTTAGGAAAGTGAGCAGTATAAACAGAAGAGAAATTAAGAAAATCCGGCCCCTCTCCTATATATACGAGCACTTCTCCTGGTTCAGAATCCTTTTTGCACTGAAGACGGTATGCTTAAGGCTACCGAAACAGCTGTATGCATTTCCAATATTTTTCTTTGGCGTTTCTGAGGTAGCAGTTTATTCGGGTTTTAATATTTCAACACCAAGTCTCCTGTTATTACTTGGATATATGCTCTAAGGCACTTTCTGAGCGGATTTTTTTCCACGTCATGTAATTTCAACTGGAATTAGAGATCTCCCAAGCTACAAAAAAGAATATTAAACCAATGATCAAAAGGAATTCATCACTAACTTGCATCAAAGATGTTGCAATTGCTGATCTATCTGGACATTTTTGATAAATTCAAGGTTTAAACCAGCACCAACACACTCAGGAGAGAAAAGCCATATGTGTGTGAAATATGTTATAAAGCATTTATGATAAATTCAAGGTTAAAACCAGCACCATCACACTCAGGAGAGAAAAGCCATATGTGTGTGAAATATGTTATGAAGGATTTTTGATAGAATCTTGGTTTAAAAAAGCACCAATACACTCAGTAAAAAAACCATATGTGTGCAAAATAAGTACCAAAGCATTTTCTGATTGTTTATTTTAATTATCAAATATTAAGTCATACAGGTATGTCATAGGTTTTAGATATTTTTTTGGTGAACTACACTCCTTCTCATAATAATGAGGACACCCATTTTTCTATATTAACTAAACACTGAACACTATTATTTAAACAAATATATTTTTTATTAATTTGAATTTCATTAATAGACTATATATTTAAAAAGTTTTATCGTTTTTCTATCTTAAAAAAATTTTAAATATGGTCAAAAAGGTGATTTTTGAGGTGTTCACATTTCAGTTATTCTTTAAATTAATATTTTATGGGGTTTCTTTTTAGGGTGAAACAGTCATTCTCTCTGGTAAATATATATATATATATATATATATATTTTTTTTTTTAACATTCAGTTTCAATACCATTTCATACATCACAGATGGTATTCTGAATACATTTAAACTATTTAAAATTCCTTTCCACTTGCATGCACTTTTCTTATATGATAGGTTAAGGTTCTTTTCAACTTTTAGGCCATGGAAAAGGCAATAAAACAGAAATTTCTTTTTTCAATCTATTTTCTATTGCTCTAGAAGTAGAGTAAAAATGCAAGTCTTGTTGAAAAAAATATTATTACCCCCCAAAATCTGAGAATTCCACATTTGAAATTTGCGGATGTTATCTTGATGTTCATAATAGAAAAAAAATTACTAAATTCCTTCTGCCTTCAGTAGATACAGCTCCCCAGAGCACCATAGATCCACCTTTAAAATGCCCGATTCATATCTACATTTAAGAAATCTGCTCTGTCTTTCGCTATCTTCAGATTATGCCAGTAACTGTTAAAACCATTTGGTTAATCAAAAATAAAATGTTTTTCATCCGAAAATGCAACATTTTACCATTTAATTTTGTCTTTATTCAACTTTAACACAGACGTGCTTTCCCCCATTAAATGCTTATTGATTATTACAGGTTTTTTATTCATTTTAACATATTATTTTAAACATGCATAAATGTGGACCCCAACCTTTCTTTAAAAATTACAAGCAAATTCAGCAGCAGTCATGAGTAGAGCAGTAACAGGAATTATGAGTCTTCGATCTCTGTAAAACAACTATGATTTTGCATCAGATATCTCTCCTATTGAACCAGCAGTTCAACATTTGATCACATTTCCTTCAGCAATTTTAGATCTTCAAATTTCTTTAGAAATTCGGCGGATTGAAATTATCCTTCCACTTAAAAAACACATTTCATACTTCACTACACGAACATTCTTTTTTTCGAGGAATTATCAGTAATGTTCGTCCAAGAAAAATTAAAGGCTTATATATGAATTTATCTAGTTCAGTAGTTAACGAATTCGCATGTCAGCTGTAATTTATCCGCTAGTAAGTTAAATAAAGCGAAAAAATCTTGATTGTTCATATAATTATAAACATCTAAAAACGTGGAGAAAAAAAATATTTTGCATTATTTTTTATTAATTTTGTTTCATATTAAAAAAATTATAGCAGTTTTGGTTTTTAGAATATTAGATATATTAAGTGCACTTAATATAATCTTGTTCACAATTATTTTTACATTAGTTATTTCAAAATATTTAGTGTCCTTATAAATATGAGAAGGAGTGTATATGCCTATGAATAATATAAATATAAGTTAGATAATTGTTCTTTTCCTCCTTATTGCTATAATTTAAAATAATCAAGAAGGGGGAATGATTTCCTTTTATCTGTGTTTCCTATATAATCTAGTAATAATTGAAACACTTGAAATATTGTTTCTATAATTTTTTTTCAAATACATATGTTTTGTTTTGCTACTCAGATACCTTCTTTATAAGAGATATAAAAGGTCTGTTTTTTTAATATATGTGTATATATTTCCTAAACAAATAAATCAGATTCATTAATCCACAGTGCTTGTAATTTAGTCATTATTTAATGTAAGTACCCACTACACGTAAATGGTCATTAAAATATAAGTGTGAATTGATTTACAAAATCTTAAAATTTGTAAGAAAAAATAAAATTCCATCACTACCCTTTTTTACTATGCTATAAAATAAATGGAAATTTAAGTTGTAATAAAATAATTAAGACATAATATCACATTTTAATAATTAAAGCTGATTCATGTGCTTAAGTTTCTTGGTTTTAATGAATTTGGGTTAATATAATTTGATAACATTTTCACATTTGGTATTCAAAACATGAAGTTTAACAATTTTCTTGTAGTTTTTCTGTTGCGACTCAACAGTTAAATTTGCCAGTAAATTAAGTAAATATAATCTAAACTGTACTTTTCCAAGCCTATTGGAAGTTAGCACTTAAATTTCATCATCAATATTGGTTTCATCAATCAAATTAATTCTGTTGATTTCAAATCATATCAATTAAACAATAGTAAGTGATTATATGTTTATTAAGTGTGTTTTTTATGGATTTAAAGAAATGGCCATACTTGGAAATATGCTGCATAAGTTTTCAGTACGGGCCCGTACCATCCTAAGTGCAAACTTTCAGGTGTGTGCTGGCTTGCTTGGCTCTAACACTAAAGTTTCTCTCATCTTCTTCTTAAACAGGTGTCGCCACTTGTCGATGTCCGTTGGTTCATTGTGATTGCAACTGTGCGTATTGCTAATAATAGCCTCGCGATTCACAGCATAGTGGTAGTTTTCGTAATTTGCTAATTTCTTAATGTTATTAAAGTCTATATCGATATTATCATTCTGAAAAATTTTCATTACTGTGGTAGTGGTTCTATTGAATTTGATACAGTTGAAGATCTTTAATCCGTACACCTTGGTTCTAGAACTTGTGCGGATTATAGATTTTTGCAAATTATAGATCAATGAAGACATTTCCTTGCTGTAGGAATTAGTGTAAGGTACATAAAACAATAAACTTTATTTAATGAAGCTAGAATTAGAATTGTTTGTTTTTATATAATGTAATGAAGGTAATACTAATATATAAAATAATAAAATTTATTTAATGAAGTAAAAGCAATTTATAATTTAAACCCTTAAATGAGTAATTCATTAAAAAAAAAAAAAAAAAAACTGCACTCCTACTTCTGCACTGTGATTAACAATATGCCGCCAGATACTTGCAGTGTGATTAGTTTGATGCAGTTTTTAATGACTGCATTGTAGATCTTATCTTCAAAACAAATGCTAATATAAATTTTTCCTTACATAGTTTTGTGTATTTTTCAAATACCACCCTAAAAAGAACATTCACACTAATGGTTCTTAAACATCTGTGAAAATACACAATCCCACCAACGCATATGATGTCATTTTTTTTCAACCTATGAGCAATGCTGTTACTAGCAGGAGTTAAAAAACTGTACTTGCATGTTTTTTATTTGATCACTAATTGAATATTATTCAGATGATGATCAGATTCGCTAAAAAAGTATAAGGTGCTAAAAGTATATATATATATATATATATATATATATTTTTTCCTAAAATTAATTAAGGTTGATAAATAAAGACTTTCTAAGTATATATATTTTTTTCCTTTTAAAAATTATGTATATCTAAATTAAATTTTACACTCAATTTTTTTTTCATTTTAGTATGTGAATTAACATCATATTTTCTCATATACATCCAAAATATCAGATTTTCATTACTGCAAAATCTTTGTTTACATTTGCAAAGTGAGTGTGGATTATAGACAATTGCGATTTATGGGTATACGGATTATAGATCCTCAACTGTATCTGCTTTATGTTCCTTAATACAGGTTTTTATTTTTGTCATACCTATATAATATTCTTTACTATTATCATTGTTTTTGTATGTTATTTTGTAAATTCCTGCAGTTTCCATTTGGTTAATTTGATCTTTATTACTTCTGATTCTTTGAAAAATATTTGGATTTGGCTTAATAGGGATATTAATATTTATTTTAGATGCTTCATTTTTAATTTTATTAGCTGCGCCTTCATCATACGGGATCGTGGTGGTAAACTTCGGTTTCCTTTTTTGAGCACTCTCTATGTAGTGTAATTTTTTAATGCATTTTTTGTATAAATGGTTAATTTTCTTTGATAACCTGCCTTTTTTGCTGTTGTCGCGTTTTTTTCAAGTTCTTCGTTGATTAGTTTTTCATTTGAACAGATTAGGATTGCGCGATTAATATATGTTTGGATTGTATTTATTAGAGTTGGACCGGATATGGATTTTACCAGATAACTGGATACGGATATCTGGCATTCCGGATATTATTTTTATTTGCCAGATCCGGATGTCCAATCAGATAGCTGGCAGTCCCCTTTCCCAGTATACACATGAAATTTTCAATTTTTTAAGAGCACACAAGAATTAAAACAAAGTATTTTGATTTAAAAGACATTTGGTTTTTATACAACTGAATTCCATTCACATACATAAAAATAAAAATACCACTGGGAAAAACATAGACAATTTTAAATAAAATAAAAATGTGAGTATTTCATATTTAAAATTTAAAATAAAATACCTTTAACATAACTTCATGCGGGCAGAAAGCTTTTTCGGCAGGGGATTCCCTCCTTCGACAGCAGTGGCGCACCCACGGAGGGGGCTTAGGGGGCTGAAGCCCCCTCCAGAACGAGCTGACATAGTAAAAAATTTCAGATGTGCATGAAAAAAAAATACTACTCAAACACAGATATTGTAAGCAGAAATAGTTTATAAATTATACATTAAAAATTAGGAATTTTTGAAATCCTTACTGTCAAAAACAAAAACAATGAACTAGTTCTTTGATTTTTAGTTGAAAGAAGTTGCAATTTTTAGGGATGGGCTTCTAAGGTCCTAAACTAGAGAATATACTGTTATCACGAAATCGAGTAAGTATCTAAAAAGTCAGACAGAAGAAGCAATCAGACGTGGAAATAAGCTGGGATGTATTTTTCAGGAAAAGGGGATACCAAGCTCATGCAGTTATTGTATCTTAATTTATGAGTATTTATAGCATCTTTGTGGAAGTGTGTTTTGTCCCTGGGCAAAATTAACACATTCACATCGGCAAATGAAAATTCTCGTTTGATATGAAATAAAAATTAGCTTTGCTCTTATAGTCGTTCCTCTAAAACTAAATTTTAAATTAAAAATGGACTTTGCATATTCGTGTTAAACCCTTTAAATGCATCTAGTACAAATACATGCTAGTGAAATTTCGCATCAATTGCTGAAGATAAAATTTAATTGATCTGATCACAAATGAGTAAAATATTTTTCTAAAAATATACCGATTTAGAGAAATGCCACAAAGCGTAGTTTACTGTTCAAAATAGGAAAATACCCTGATAATAATATTTTGAGATATTTTACAGATGCTTGGGAGGATGGGGTTAATTATTATTATTATTTTTTTTTTTTTTTTGTAACAGTATGTAGAAAATACAGTAGGGTCCAAGCACAATTTTCATTTTTGCTTCTGATGTCACTGAGATCTAAGCTCCGTTCTTGGATAATAAAATTTTTGCCTGTTATAAAAATTCAAATTTCATAAATATATATTATATTATTGGAATACAATATCCTGTAATGATATTACTCAGAAAGGTAACGCTTGAAATATTTACCAACTGAACAAACTATTCTAAGTAATATATGTTTTAGGATATTAAGAGGTTCTGCCCCCTGCTTGCTGTGTTGGCTTACCCCCACGAAGACTGCACGTCCGATTTGTTTCTGTTAATCGAACCTTGAAAGAGCATCGCCCCACACTCCAGATAATTAAATAAAAATAGCCATGTAAAAATTTACACTGAAATTCTGTTCTAATTCATACTTATAACAACTGCAGCTTTTATTTGGCTATAATTATTAAGATTTCTTAATTACTTAAGTGTTACTGCATATACAAATAAAGCATCACAAAAGGGTATTAAAATTGATCAAATTTTATTTTCAGTGGAAATATTTGGGTGGGGGCATTTCATTTCGAGTAAATTTTATGTTCACCAGCTTGTCATATTCTTTTGATCGTAGATGTACCTAGAAGATTTTGATCGTAGACAGTTTTTGATCATAGTTGAATCTACAACTTTATGTTCGAAAGTTCAATTTCAACCCCAACTGACTGAATTACTTGCACATTATATACGGAGATAAATTCCACAATTGTGCTATTCAACTTAAATTCAGTTTCATTCATTCATTCATTATTTCAAAAGAAACATTTAAAACAGATTCTTTACTATGCATATGTCTGCGTACCAGTGGCGGCTCATGGACCGAAAATAGGTGAAGAGCCATTTCACCTAATATTTTACATTGTATTCATTTATAGAGTATAAATTTACATTTAAATAAAATGAGTATTTTTAATTAAAATTATGCATTAAAACTACTTAAATGTTATTTCTCAGCTCTTCATCTACTTTCGGTTCATGAGCCGCCGTTGCTGCATATATGGACATAAACCTATTACTATACTGTAGGACCCAATTACTCTTCAGCCCCCTCCAGACAGAAATTCTGGGTGCGCCACTGTTCGACAGTGCCGACTGCACTTCGTGGTTGGCGGTCATCCAAAGACTGATCTTCTCCTTTATAGCTGTACATGTGACGCCACACTTTGTCTATCTCCGCCGATTTGTGGTCGTTTATCACGTGATGATTGTATGAGATTTCAATACTTTCTCTGAGTTATGCATATGTTTGGTTATTAAAATTAGCTATTTTGGTGACATTATCAAAGTCTATTTTTATATTGTTTTCTAGATAATTTTTTGCTAACGCGGTAGTATTCCGGTTGAATTTAATATCGTTTTGATGTTCTTTTATTCGGGTTTTTATTTTTCTTTTAGTAACACCTATGTAATTATATTCTTTGTTTTCATGATTTTTGGGGGGAATTTTATAAATGCCTGCAGTTTCGGTGGGGGGCACATGTACAGCTATAAAGGAGAAGATCAGTCTTTCGATGGCCGCCAAACCACGAAGTGCAGTCGGCACCGTCGAAGGAGGGGATCCCTTGCCGAAAAAGCTTTCTGCCCGCACGAAGTTATGTTAAAGGTATTTTATTTTTAATTTTAAATATGTATTATTAACTTCGTTAAAAAGCATTCCTTATAGTGAGTATTTCAGTTGTAGGGTTTATAAGAGATATAAATAAACAAACAATGCTTTATAAATCTCTCTTATTATTAAACCAACCAATTTTACATATATATATATATATATATATATATATCATTAATTATTATGTATCTATTGCTAAATTATATAAAGTTCTTAAATTTTTCACATTATGTATATATATAGCTTAATATTTTGAATTAGTATATATATGTATATGCACACAAATATAGTCTCAGAAATGGATCTAATAATAGATAAAAATTCAGGGTTAAGGGTATTTTGAGATGGGAAATCGATCTGACAAGTGACCATTATCAGGAAAATTAATTTTCACACATGAAAAACATTACAATGATTACATTTCTTGGATTTATTGGGAGAGCCTTAAACATTTTTACAAAAATCAAGAAGAAATGATATTTTGAAAAAATGACCAATATTACACATGAAAAATCGTCTTTATGAAAAATCGTCTTTAATTTTTACTTTCTGAACACTATATTGAGTTAAGTATTGTAATCATGGCAAAAAATCTGAGTTTTAGATTTTGGTGATTTTGAGATTAAGCGTTTCTACATGCTTTGAGGTCCCCTGAATTCCTATTTACTATTCTTACAACGATGTATGTGTGTATGTATGTGATTGAACATGATAGCGTCTAAATACTTTGTTCAAATGATCTGAAATTAGTCACGTATGTTATAAGTCCCCATAGCTCGAATTCTATTGATTTTGGTGAATCTAACACTCAGTGTTTTTACAGGAGCACAAAGAGAAATCCTTTAGCATTACGGTTTATGGGCCCAAATTTTGTAAAGTGTTATAGTGTCTAAACACCTTATTTGTTTGAGATGAAAATTTATAGACATGTTATTAGTCACCATCAAACGAACTGTATAAATTTTGGTGAATCTTGAGTTTACTGTTTTTTTACAGGGACACAAAGAATAATTCTTTATGATTAGTCTATATAGGACAAATTTTTTAAAACTGCGATAGCGTCTGAACAGTTTTTACTTTCTCTTACCCATAGGGTCGAGAAAGTATTGTTTTAGGGTCCAATTTTCGAACGTGAGTTTTTGTTATATTTACATGTTCTGAGGTCCCCTGAATACGAAAATCATGTTTTTAGCTAATAGTCTGTGTGTCTGTTATCAGCATATTTCAAGAACAAATAGTAGCAGAAATTCCAAACTCAGTATTCTAAATGTGTATCATATAGGGATGCTACAGTAAACTTTTCGTTGAGATGAAGCAAATGGTTTGTGTACAGGAACACTCAAAATATTAAAGTACATCACGTGTATGGGGGAAATTGCAGGTAAGTAGAGTTTAACAGCTATAGACCGCACTAAACCAAATGAAACGAATATATATTTTTTGTAATAGTGATAGTCAACTGGGAATTTTTTTTTTTGTGTATGTAGGAGCCTCGCCTCCCCCACCTGGAGGGAAGTCCCCCTCGAGGGGAGTAAATTTTCATGATGGGTATCTTTCAAAAGAGCTTGCCAATACCTTTTAAAACGAATGGTTGAATTATAAATCTGTGTTAATTTAAAACAAAGTTATCGATTTTTTTTACTTTTAACGAAAAAAAAAAAATTTGAATTATTATTTCTTTTTTTTTTAAATAGTGAGAATAACTTTTTTTTGGATATTTAGTGTTATACTACTTCTCTAATATGGAAATCGTCTGCATTATCATAAAAGATACATTTTTTTTAAATAATAATTTTAATAAATTATTTTTAGAAAACAGAATTATTTTTTAATAACCAAATTCTACATAAATGTAGGTGCATTAATGAAATGGGTGATTGAGGGGGGGCGGTAGCCCCCCCTCACACAGACCCAATTATCCACTCTTCTGAAGCCTAATTTGAATTGTTTAACATAGGTTTACATAACACTACTCGTTATCGTATCTCTTAATCTCCTCTTCAACCTGTATTTATAGTATTAAATTTCAGGGTAAGAGAATGTTGTGTGAGTGACACACCAGATTATTTAAAAAATCTTAAAAAATACAACCTTTTACTTTCTTCATGTCTTCATTTCATCAGACTAGTTTCGCTTGGGCCGCCCCAGCTTGGTCTCTGACATCTCGGTGTTCGAAGTTATACGAAACTGAAGTTTCACGCCTCCTTCCACTTTTAAAGGTTCTGCGCCATTGACGATTGAGCAAAGCCCCATCGTTGCCATTGCAATTGTTTAAACTTGTTAAAATTTCGACTGACTCCCTGATTGCTGCGTAACCGTGGTTGGATAGTTGGCCAACTTTTTTACTTGTTCAAATTTTATATTAATCTCTTCATTTTTGTTTACCTGAGTTAAAGCAGTTGTTATTTTTCCGGTGGTTATATCGTGATTATGTTCTTTAATACGCGTCTTTATTTTTCTTTTTGTTTTTCCTATATAACACATTTCGCTACCTTGATTATTAGTATATGGTATTTTATATATTCTTGAGGTTTCTAAAGGGTTTATTTTATCTTTATCACTTCTGATTAGCTGAAAAATATTGGGGTTTGGCTTGATAGGTACGTTTATATTGTGTTTTGCTGCAACTTTTTTTATTTTATTTGAAACTCCGCGGTCATAAGGAATTGAAGTGGTGTATTTAAGTTTTGGCTTAAATTTTGGCTGTATGGTGTTTTGCATTTATATCTAATTATTTCGTTACTACTGTTCGGTTTGCGATAAACAGTAGTTTCTGTTTCATCATTATATTCATTTCTCATAATTGTAACATCTAAATAATTTAAACGGTGGTTGTTTTCTATTTCATACGTGAACTGGATATTTTGATCTATTTTATTTAATCTTTCAACTATTTCATTAACTTTGGATTTTTTATTTATTACTGAAAAAACATCGTCAACATATCAGAACCAATAATTTATTTCAGTTTAAACTATGTGAACATCGTTTGTTCTATGAATTTAAGTTTTAATTCAGCTATTATACCCAATATAGACTGTCCCATGGGGACCCCTTTAACCTGATTTGATTATTAAACGTGAAGTAATTTTCTGTTAGGATTAAGTTACTGGTGGCAATTAAAGTCATACTGATTTTATTTTGACCAAAATGTTCAACAATTTTTTTGTTTATAATTTTACTAATTTCATTAATGTCTATTGATGGGAAAAGGTTTATTACATCAAAACTAGCAATAAGTTGGTCTTGGTTAATTTTTATATTTTTTATCTTGTGAATATTTTTTATCTTGAAGTCTTCAGTGGAAATTAAGCTGGTATTCGAAAGGGGAAGAATTAAGCTATAAATTTCTTTTATGTATATTTCAGTAGGGTACTTAAGATCCAAAAGCCACCTAAAAAAAACATTTTATAGTATTTCATACAAAAAAAAAAAAAAATAATAATAATAAAAAAATAAAATAAATAAATAAATAAATAAATAAATAAAATAAAATAAATTGTTCAATGGAAAGAATTTTCACTACGTTTAAGTATTAATATACATTACTAACATTTAAAAAAAACGAAATAACTTCTGTTAAAATGATTTTTAAAACATGAACCAGGGTAGTAAAAAACCCAGCCCAGGTGGATTTTATTAAAAATCCGTGTTTTTTTTGGGTAGAAAACCCAGGTTTTTTGGGGAAAATGGAATTTCTTTTTCCAACAAGCTAATAATGTATAGTATATGTGTTATTTTGTTTTATATGAAAACATACATAGTTTAGTAAACATTAAACAAGCATTTTTGATCAATAAAACTGATAATACTGTGTTTGTATTGTTTTAACATGTTTATATATAATCATTAGAAAGCAGTCATATCTGATTTTTAATTGTATAAAAATGCAAAGTTCAAAACTAAAGTATGAACGATTTTTTTTTTTTTTTTTAAATTAAATTTTGATTCTATAAAAACCTATGAACAAAATTTGCTATGTGTAGGAATGTGCAATAAATTTGCCTGATGTTACTTTTATTAAAACAAAAGTAGTTCTTCCTTTTATTATCTAATACTCACATGTTGCATTCAGTTTCACTATCTCAAATCATATAATATATGTATATATATACTTTTTAAAATTCATTTATCAATATTAGGGTGCCTTGATAAGATAAGAGTAGCGACAGATCTGTGACAGATTCTCATTGGACAAGACTGACCATCAGTCGCCCGGGGCGATTGTTGGATGATGCTCCGTAGGTTTTACATTGAGAGTTTCGCATATGTAGAAAAAAGTTTCATTAACTTTATTGATGGACATGATAGGCAGATTCTTTTACTAGCCTGTTTCACAGCTTATAAATTGATATAAATAGAAAAAATACTGTATGATTGTCATAACTGATCTGTAATCATCTTATTTATTAAATATATTACTTTTGTCCTATTTTAAATTTAAAAAAAGAATGATTTCATTGATAAAGCAAGGTAGAAACATTTGGCGATATTTAACATGGTACTTGGCGAGAGATTCTCCGCCAGTGTTTTGACATCTTTTCTCAGTGAAAGCTAAAAGCTTTATATGTGTGTATTATGTGTAAGAGTATGTACTAAGGAATATATAAATTGTTTCTTATTTATTACGTCTGACTAATTACGAATTAATGTTTAATTTTCTTCAATAAAATTGATAGTTATTTACTATTTTGAAAATAAAGATAAAAATAAAATAACTAAAAGTTAATTCATTAGTTTCTTTTCTTTTTTTTTTTTTTAATAGTGAGTTTTGAAAGCATTAAAATTTATAAATATATTTAAATATTTTCAAACGCTGTTTCTTTTTAATTATTTGTTAAAACATTTATTTTGTGGGAGGCATATTATTTCTCCCCTAGAAATGTTTATATAGGGTGTGAATTAAATCTGGTGATACCTTTAATTAAAAAAAGAATGATGATACGATTTTAGATTAAATTATATGGTGTGTCACTCACACAACTTTTTCTTACACTGCATTTCTATGTTATAAAGACAGATCGCATATTTATTAAGTTCAGTAAGGTAAAATAATACAGTTCAATGTACTTTAAAATTAATCTAAAAAAGGTGTAGGTCATTGTTTCATTTGGCATAAAATTCTATGCGAGGGGAGCTGCCGCCTTCCTAACCCTCTCCACTCTGTTTAATTATAGTGCTTACAATTTTTAAAAAATAAATAAAGTCTAATTTTAAAAACCACTCTTTCTTTCTCTGTATGAGTGCATGTTACAAAAATTTTGTGGTAGCTCGAGATCAAGATCTAATGCACAATAGTTTACGAAAGTTTTTATTTTGTCGCATTTTAGCATCAACTGGAGTCTTTCAACTTTTGGTGCATATTAGTTGACAAATGGTGCTACTATGCTGAAATTCCTGATTTTTTAGAAAAGCTAGATCTCAACTTCTATAGTGTATAAATGTGTCAAACATGATAGTTAAGATGGTTAATATGTAAAGTAGGTGAATTATTGCTTAAATATATTTAAATCTAAAAAAAAAAAAAAAGAAAAAGAAAAGAAAGAAAGCAAAATAAAATGCTACAGTTTTAAATTTTATTGATAAATGTGCTTATCAATATCTCCTGGCCTTCCTCGCTGATCCATTAAGAGCATTTATACAAAATATGCACATAAAAAAATTGATAGTTAGTATCAATTTAAATTATTTATTTTATACATTTAAAAATTATTTTTTAATGCACTTGAACTTGGACAAAACTTATTATTAGTTTATTAGATTTATTGGTATAGCTATTACTGTACTGATCCTCAAAAAGAAAAACCATATATATATATACACTGCTCGACATTGAAAATGCAACACCAAGAAGGAATGATAATAACGGAATGAAATTTGTTGGACACATACATTATAGTAGGAAGAACAATTGATTAAAATTTCAGGAAATTTGGAGTAATATGTACTGAGGAAACAGTACATAAAGCAGTGACCTCTGTGAGCAATAACAGCACATATCTGTCTAGGCATTGAATTGAACAGTGATTGGATGACATGTACGGGTAGAGCACTTCATGAAGTTTTAACACGATGCCACAATTAATCGATCGAAGTTACTGGTGAGTGGTGGGGGGCCAGTCGCTTTTCAACAATTAAACAGTCATTTTCATTGGTGTGAGATCAGGAGAACACGCTGGCCAGAGCAACAGTCAAACACATTCGGCATCAATGAAGGTCCAGACAATATAAACAACTTGTGGTCGAGCATTGTCCTGCTTAAATGTTGCGCTTCGGAGGCCTTGAACATAGGGCAGAGCTATAGGCCTTAACTCGTCAGAAATGTAATGGCTAGTATTCAGAGTGGCGGGAATGAAAACAAGAGGTGACCGGGATGTGTATTCAATGGTACAACATACCATCAATCCAGGTGGTGACTCAGTATGCAGCTACCAAAATTCTGATTACCCTCAAAACTGCATCACTGATATGGGCACCATTAATGTGTGATCAACGATGAACCTGGACGCAGGAATGTCATAAAGTCTCTTTTCAGACAAATCACAATCCTGTTTACAGCATCAAGATTGCCTTATTCGTATTTAATGGCATTATGAATAATGCACATTGCTAGCTGGGATTTGACATCATCATAGTGTCCCTCATTTGCAATGATGTTATGGGTTCCCATTGGATACACGTCTCGATTACTTCATGCTCGTATTCCTGGCACTCTGAACAGCGGCCATTAAATTTCTGATGAGTTAAGGCCCGCCCCTCTGCCCTGTATTCGAGGCCTCCGTAGTGCAAAATTTAAGCAAGATAATGCACGATCGCAAGTTGTTTGTATTGTCCGGGCATTCTTTGATACAGAATGTGTTCGACTGTTGCTCTGGCCAGCACGTTCTCCTGATCTCGCACCAACGAAAATGAATGTTTAATCATTGAAAAGTAACTGTCCCCCCACTACTCACCAGTAACTTTGATCGGTGAATTGTGGCATCGTGTTAAAACTTCATGAAGTGCTCTACCCGTACATGTCATCCAATTGCTGTTTGATTCAATGCCTAGGCAGATATGTGCTGTTATTGCTCACAGAGGTCGCTGCTTTATGTACTGTTTTCTCAGTACATATTACCCCAAATTTCCTGAAATTTTAATCAATTGTTCTTCCTACTATAATGTATGTGTCCCAACAAATTTCATTCTGTTATTATCATTCCTTCTTGGTGTTGCATTTTCAAATGTCGAGCAGTGTACATATATCTGATTCCCTAAAACTAATTGCTTATTTTCTTATATACATCCCTTCTACCGTTCATTTACCTTTATTATTGTTGTAATCAAAATTTCAGTTTTCTTTTTTTTGCTAAAAAATGGAGGGCTGTTCTGCTCTTAACTGCTCAAACAGGTCTGAGCAATATTATAAGTTAAGTGTTTCCTAAAGATCCCGAAAGGAGAAAACTTTGGGCCTCCAAAGTTAATCGCCTTAATTGGGAACCAACTAACGCAAGCTATTTGTGTGAAGTAAGAATTTTTACATTTTCGATTGTTTATTTATTATTTTCATTATGTACTTGAAAGTTCTTTCTGTGATTCATTTTCAATTACATTTAAGAGATTTTGTGATTTTCATAGTTAAATCGTCTAACATTTTACTATACATTGTTCGCATCAATCTTGGTAATTTAATGGTCGGAAAGGATCACCTAGAATACTATTTAGTGGTTAAAATATAAAATAGTAGTCAAAGTTTTAAGTGCACACATTTTATATATATTTAGATATTTTTACTGCATATGTCAATATTTTCACAACGAAACTATACACATACTTTACTTTTAAAATATTCTAAATACAAATTGTATATATATTTATTTTTTAGTAACACTAATTCCCACAAATGTAAGAAAAAAAAATAATAATAAATAAAATAAAACATAATTAGTTAATTTAAAATTAATTTATTCATTTATTAATTAATTTAAACAAATAATTCAAAAACCATAAATTCTGAAAGTCTGCAATAATTTTTTTCAGGTAGAAAAATTTGAGCTCATATATTTATCAACAAAGGCACAAGTGTAGTGTGAAAGCAACGATGCACTGTAGCTTCCTAAAAGTACCACTTTTTCAGAACCTTGAAGACAGGACAATATCCCCCCCCCCCCCCTGTTAAATCGTGAACATAATATCAAAATAAAAAAATCTGTAAAGAATTATAAATGACCAATTTATTCTTATATTCTTATTATTTCAGAAATTATACTTATTAAGGAAAAAATATTAAAGTTTATTTAAAAGAATTTTTGTGCTACAAAATGAAAAAAATAATGAAATTAAATCGAGATGCATTATAAATTCTATGAAAAATTTCTCTCAGTTCACTATAAACAAAAAAATTCTTTAGTTTAGTATAATGTTTTTGGTTTTTAAAAATCTAAGTTAAAAATAATGGTTTAATAATAATAAATCGAAAATTAACACACAGAAAAAATAAAAATAATTATTGAATAAAATTGTTTAAAGTCGTAAATTTGTGTTTCTAAGAGCAGTTCTTTTATTTTTTTTCTTTTTATAAATTTGGCAATTTAAGTCTATCAATAACTTGTTATTTGACAAAACTAAAAATAATTTAGTGAAAAGAAAATGCTTAATTTCAATATAATTTAAACGAATTATGAATAAATTAAGTCTTTTTTACTTCTAAGAAAATTAAATATCCCGCCAGAAAAGTAAATGTTCACCAGAAGCATTTTCTCGCCAACGTAAGATAAAGGTCATATCTAGAAAGAATCAACCCCACTCGTAGCGCATGCAAGCGACCCAAGATTTCATCCACAGCGGTTGCACACTGAGAACTGTCGTCACTCTAGTAATATAGGCACCCTGATCAATATGGGTGACACAAACAAAAATTAAATAATATTTGCTCTGAACATGCTTCTATTTGATACACTCATTATCAAATCATCTTAGATAAGCTACTTAATGGCTTTAAGCTGTTTTATTTGTATTTCCTCCGAATTACATGGTTTCAAACTACACAATTTTAAAGTAATTTTTTTGAAAAAGAATAAAATACTTGTATTATTTGATGCACAATTATTTTCAAATATGTAATTTGTTTGATAAAAATAGAGAGTTATTGATGAAAGGCAAAACTTACATTAAAAACTTCTAAAAACCATTTTTTAAATCATCTTATGCTTAAGATGAAGCATAAAGAGATTTTAAAAATGGTTTTTAGTAGCTTTTAATTTAAATTTTAAGTAATCACCTTTAAAATACGATTTTAAAGGCAAAATTGTTCAGAATTATAAGGAAATTTTGTTGCTTACACAGGATTATTTTTATTTCAAGATTTCTCTTCTATTCATTTCACATATACTACATATTTTTTATCTTCTAATTATCAATATAATATACTTAACAGAATGTAAACATTATTTTAATTAGATAATATATAATGGGCTTAGAGGGAATTTTACAAGTTGGAAATTTAGTTCACAAATTATTTTTATTTTTAAAAAATATAGAAATAATGTAATATTTACACATTTTCGAATAGGATGTGTAATGTTTTAAAGTGATTCTTCATATAAAAAAAAAAAAAAAATAAATACATCCATTTGTAATCCAACTAAAGCTTTAAATTTTTCAAATCTAAATCAAAACTGTTTTTCTTTTCACTACAGAAGTTTTGATTTGATCTAAATCAAAATTTTTATTATCTTAAAAAAAAAAAAAAAAAAAATTGTTCCTGTCTGTAAAGTTTAAACCTAAACTTTTCTCCAGTGTGTTATCATTTGATGATTAAGACAGGAATAATCAAAAGAAAGTATCTCTCAGAGATTTCATCATGTGCCTGAAAATAAGAGAGATGTAGCTAAGTAGTTGATGTACTTCTTCCTTATGAAAACATCATAAAAAAAAAAAGATAAAATTAATGTATCATACTAGGACATATGGTGATTTATCTACTACATCCAAAATATAAAGGTGTAAAAGCTCACAAATGCTGAAGAAGAGCTAGGGCAATAGAATATTGACGATGGTTATGTGGTATCATTAATGACTTTGCAGATATCAGATAACAATTATTATCTGAAAGCAACGTTTCTTACAAATGTCACTGAAGTATTGAGCTCATCTATGGTAGAAGATAATGGTAAAAAAAGGTCAAAATGCCACAACTCCTTTGAATCAAGAATTTTGTAACAATATGGCATATTACTAAATTCATTACCTGCTAGCTCAACATAAGTTGAGCAACTTTTTCCAACATTGCGGTCTGTCTAAAACAAAGTTCGTATCAGATTAGGAATCAACAAAACTGAAAAATTAGTACAATGCCACCAATTATTGAAAAGTAAATGTGAAGAAGACTGCCAGAAATTATATATTTGTTTGAAATTTTTTCTGAAAATCTCTTGTATGGGAAAATAAACCTCCATTAAAAATTAAAGTATTTTTATTCTGCTCCATTTTTTATCTTCCTGCTATTTCTGCATTATTTAATAAAAAAGATACAACTTTTGCTTTTAAATTGCAAATGTAAACTTATTTTTCACTATAATCTTGCCACTGTTATTTTCTTTTCATTATTATATAACTTTAAATTATTTGTTACTATATTCAGTTCTGATTTAAGGAAATTTAAAATAATAAAGTAAATATTGATTGATATTCCTGTATGTAAAGTTCTCATATAAAGAAGTATTTTACTGAGGATTATAAAAATTCTTTTATTTTTTAAAAAAATCCATTTTCCCCAAAAAAACCAGCCCAGTGGGGAAAATGGGTATCTACTCGGGCAGCAAATCTGACAACCCTGACATGAACAGTACAATTAAAGACATCTTGAAAAAAGAGAGGCGCCGAAAAAAACCTCAATAACATTAAAAATCTTGGCCCTAGATATAACATACTTAAAATATATAAATTAATATTTCCTAATTACTAAATAAGCATATAAAGAAATGGCCATACTTGAAAATATGCTGCATAAGTTTAGTTACTAATTAGAAAATATTAATTTATATTTTAAGTATACTAAACACTTGTCACTCTCAGAGAAGTTTTTTTTTTTTTTTTAAATTATAGTAATTTTTCAAGACACATTTTGATGTGTTGTACTTTTTTTTAAATTTAAATGTAAAGTTGAATCAAAGTAACTAACTATTTTTATTTTAGGTTTGTATATTGCCCTTTCTTGAAAATCTTTCAGACTGGTGATGAAGAGGAAAGATATATATTTCAGAATATTATTTATGCATATCAAAATAAATAAAATAAACTGTTTGATAATTAGTACCTATACTCTAAAAATTGTGATATGTAACATTCAATTAAGCTTTACTGTCTTCTATTTTTAATAAAACTATTTGATATTTTGAAATGTATCTTTATTTTTTGCATCTTTTATACTGTAATCCATTTTTCCAGGGGTGCAAAAAATGTTTTTATTCCCAACATTTCCCCCAATCCATATAAAAATTTCTCCAAATTTGGGGAACAATTCTAACAATGATTTTTGTAATTCATTGTTGAAACTGATATCGCTTGTATATTTTTCTACAAAATTTCTCCTAATCCTAGATCGCTGGATTAGACACATTCTGCACCCCTGCATTTTACTTTTGTATCCAGATTTAGGTGTCTTCAAAAGATACTGAATTATTTTTTAATCGTATCCTGTAAGAATTATGTTATTTAACTCCATGTTGACATATTAGGTTAAATTGTATAATTATGTCTACTCTCTTTACAGAATATATAAATTTATTTACACTATGAGATTTAATAATAGTTTTCAATTTTACATAGATTAATTGCTGTTAATACAAGTTAATGGAGAAAAGCTCAGACATACTAGGAAAAATAAACATTTTTTTTTAATCAATTTTAATTTTTTTGAGAAATGAAAAAAAAAAATTATTACTAGTTTTAAATGGGCTATTACATCCTTATTTTTTGAAAGGGGTTATTAACGGGTGATCAATAAAAATTTGCAGTATGTTAACTTTTATATTTTTTATTAAATGCCATTATGATACAAATAAACATATGCAAATTATAAGACTGGATAAATACTAAATACTGATAGTTTTATCTCTGTGCTATTACACCATTTCTGTGGATATAATCCATTCTTTTCTTTGTATCAACTGCGAGCTTCTGTACAAGGTCTAAATTAATTTGTTTTATACAATATCTGATGCGATTCACAAGTTGATCGACATTTCTGCCCGCCAAGCCTTTACATAAACTTTCCCTTTTAAAATTGACCAAAAGTCCTCAATTGATCTTGCCTCTGGAACATTAGCGGGATTATCTTCTTTAACTACAAAGTCAATTGATTCTTGAAGGAGATAATTGGTCACTTTTTAAGCATAATGAGAACTGGCCAAAATATATAATTTCTTTGGTAATTAGCTTGAATATAGGGAATTTGACGCTTTTTGATACATTCCTCAAGATAAACATCTTAATTGATCACCATATTTGAACTTCGAATGAAAGGCTTGCTCATTCCTTTCGGACCAATGGCAATCCATACAAGAACTTTGCTAACTATTTTTTCGTTGAATATTTAACATCTGGTGGTGTATCTGATATATTGGAAGAATAGAAACGATTATTGCCATTTATTGAGGAATTTGAAAGAGTAAAATATGATTCATCATCAAGAATTCAAGATCTTTTCGAAAATTTTTGATAGAGACATCCACACTTTATTTTTGCTGAAATTTGTTGCTTTTCATTTCTTTGTGGGATGGTTTTCTTCTTTCGGCAACTTATCTTTGCTTTCTTAAGGACATAATTAATCACTGATTGTGAACATTTGTACTTTTTTGCTGCTTGACGCTGAGAAATTCGGTCCTTGTGATCAAAATCCTTTTTCAAATTTCCAATTTTTTTACGTGTGAAGATTTTTCCAATTCTTCCAGAGCCAGATTGGTGAAAAGCACTCAAACCCCTTTCATAACGTTTCAAAATGTCATAAATAATTCGTTGTGGTATTTTTTTTTTTCTTCATAAAATGCTTCACAGTAAAAGATTTACCTGACGAAAGATTTTCTGAATAGAACTCGTACACACGAGATCGCAGATTGTCTTCCTTCGAAGTCATATTACCTGAAAAAAAGAAAATATTTTGCAAATGTGAATATGTCTGCAGTAACTAGTAAGGTTAAGTAATAATTCACATTAAAATTTTAGCAATTTATATCATTTATTGACAATTTGAATGTTGTTAAATTTGTTGCGAATTTTTATTGATCACCCGTTAGTGCAAAACAGGAAGAAGAGTTAATGATTTGCTTATAAACAGGGATGGGGAATTTTTTAAGAAACAGGGGTAAAATTTATAAATGTCTGTTAAAAGGGCCAAGTGTTTAATTTTCTGTCAGTTGAAGATTTAAGTGCATGAACCTGTTAAGTGACATTTTTGAGAAAAATTAGATGTCTGGAAGTACTTATGGTCTCTTTTAAATATTGAACATTAAGTTAATACAGTTGTTGACACAAGAAATTATTATGTACATGGTTTCTGGCTACTCTCTTACCTCTTTACTGTTTAATTTCTCAAATAAATTTTCATTTAGTATGTTCATTCACTAAGCTCTTCAATTGTATTCTGCACTACTGATGCTACCGTTAATCAATATATATCTAATTCAATAATGATAAAGTTTGACTAGAGTTGAAGTACAGTGTACAGTCAAATATCAGAATAATATAAATAAACCCAGTAGTTAAATAATTATCTAATGTATTTTTGGTGATCAAAGAAAGATGTATATATCAAAGTAATTGATGTAAATTTTCCGCAAAATTAAAGAATCGTATTACAGCTAGAAATACAAAGTTTTATGCTAAATTAGTAATATAATATTGAAGGAAAAAAGCTAAGGCAACAAAATTGTTCCAAATTATAATATTGATCTGAAGGAATGTATTATTTCATGGGAACATTTATTTATCACTTTGTTCTAAGCTCTGTTTTATGAAAAAATAAATCAGCCTTAATTTTTATTAAATGAAATTTGATTTTCAAAGCTCTATGTAATTAAACTGATGTAAAGGTAAAACTAAATAGATAGGCCATATCTATCAATGTAAAAATGTCTAATATAGTTCACTTCTGGGATTGATTGTGCATGATGGACATGATTATGCAAAAAAAATTAATATATTTGTAAATTTAAAAAAAGAAAAGAAAGCAAGCAACAGCTTTGCAACAAATTTATCAGATTCATGCGTTTGGAAATAAATGAGCCAGAATCAAACTGCACGTCCATTCACTGCCTCCTTTTGGCAACTTAGCACCTTGGCAATTATCAAGTATTTATGTATTATTTCCGAATTGGTAATACGTAAACAAATACTTGGCAGTCGCCAAGGTGCTAAGTTGCAGAAATGAGGCAGTGGAAAACATTCCTGTGTTATTTATGTACAATGCTTTGCTCCACAGTAGCTTGCTGCACGACCTCTTCGCAGTATTGGTGCTGTTATCGTTCGCCGAAAATTTAATGTTATATTGAACCATTTAATATGTACTTGTTTTGAGTGAAATAAAGTAAGACAACAGATTAATTTACATTTCTTTCAGTCTGTTATGAGCAGAATCTGAATTTAAATAAACCCATTTGCTAAAAATAGTCAATTTAGAAACAAGAGTTAAATTAATAAATCATTTTATTTTCACTTTGAAGTTATATATTTAAAAACAAGATTTAAACATGAGACCTATGGTATAATTTACTAGTACACTGCATACTGAACTATCCAGTTGATATCAGATGATATAACCTGTAGTAATCACTTCTATAAAAACTTACATAACACATTAAAAAAAAATTCTGTTTTATATGAGTAATTCGTGTAGGTCAGATATTGGCTAGGTTATTTAGTGGGTACAAAACTGACACAGTCAGAGGTTCCAAATTTTAATTCTAGCCATGTCACTTTTCTATTTTGCTAAAAAATAATTCACTTTTAGAAATGTGTATAAATCATATTAATAATTTGTAGTTTGATAATTATGCTCACAAACAATCAAATATTTATTATAATGTTATGAGGAGTAAGGATATATCAACAAATAAAAATGCTGTTTTTATATATTGCTTTGGTTTACTTGTATTTCTTTTGTGTATATCGAGATTTTTTTTTCAGACTTTATAATTTTTTATTTTAATTACAACTTAAAGTAAATAAGATATTTTCTATTCTTTTGGAAATTTATAAACCATAATATTGCATTTAAAGAAAAATTTATCTTCAGATTTGTTAATTTGTTTCAGAAATATATTTAATCACCCTGAAAGAAATAAGATATTAAGAATATAGCACTTCTAAACATGTAATTTTATGATAATTTAAAAATTCTTTTTATTAAATCTTTTTAAATATTTTTTATAAGTTAATTTTAATTGCAACTTTTATAATGATTAGAATGTTTTTATATTTTGAACATAAAGGTTGTTTAAGAATTTATTATTATTATTATCATTATTATTTTTTCAATTTAGAATGTGTTTATTCACCCTAAAAGATATCTTTTATTTGGGTAAAAATAAAATCAAATGGCCTAAAAAGGATCATTTTCTTAATTTGTTGTTTTGTTCCTAACTCCTTGAATTTAACCCAAATAACATAGAATTCTTGAAGAAATAACTCTACATTTTGAACTTCATTGGCATATGGTTGCTTTTTGCAGTCGAGCCTCGGTCCAACCAATCATTGGGTGGCAGTTGGTCCAACAGTAGAACGGTTAGGAAAACTGGCCCAACATTCAGTATCCATGGCCCAACTGTTTTGTCGTTGGGCCAACTGTCACCCAATGGTTGATTTAACCGAGGCCCGGTGCCCAAAAACAACTGTTGGCCAACAAAGCTGGAAACTGTAGGGCCAACTGTTTCCCAACCATTCTGTGTTACTTGGGGTGGGTCTTAGACGATATCTATAAAGGGAATATAATTTTCTCTCGTATAATCTGATCTAGTGATGTCTAAATCAAATTACCGTTTTTCTTATTTAATTTAGACAATTCTTTTTTTCCCTTTTTATGAGGGGAATGTTATCCCTTCCCTCTCCCCCGGCCGTTTTTTTTGTTTAAAACAACAAAAATGTTGATAAAATGGGATCTAATGCTGATAAAAATAACTGCATCTTCGGCTTGTGTTATTTCTGAAATAATTTTGTTAAAAATTTTCTAACTTCAAAACAACAGTGGCGTATCGTGAATTACGGTGTAGGTATGCTATACTTGAGTTATTAAAAACAGTACATTTAAAAATATATTCAATCCTCTTATTGATTAGATCACTTATTTTAAGAAACAATATAGGTGTGACGACATTTCAACAGTCAATCAGAAGAATGAGCTTTTCATGAAATGAGCTGTTTCTAAGTACCTGTATTGAGCATACCCAAAATGTCCTCCACAATATGTCACTGCAAAATAAGTATTCTGTTCATATAGACTAGGCACATTTTCAGAAAAGAACAATGCAAGAAGCATTTCATGTAACAATTACATAGGTGCCAAATCTCTGTCATATTCAAAGGAGACTTCATACTGGAAAATTTTTATAAATGTTTTCAGTTTTCAGTTTATTTAATTTTACTTATTCATCAAAAGTATATGTGATAGATTACTTTTTAAAAATAATACTGGTTTCAATATTTGATTAAAAAATTAGAAATGTTGGAAGCTATGCGATGAAGAAAACAAATTTCTGGAATAGTTTGACCCTGCTGATTACGAATTTGGCTGCTGGCAAAGCGAAATTTGTACCAGCATAAAAAATGGCAGCCAAAACTCTGTTTTTCACACATTTTGAGATGTGAGGGATCCGACAGTAAGAAAATTGACAATAGTGTCTGTTAGTGTTTTAGTCTGCGTACGTGATATCTCAAGAGCAAATGATCACAGAGCGGTCATAGAAGTTTTAAAATATTACCTATGACGCAGCAAGAACTCCTTTAATTTGCGACATTCAAATTTAAAATCTTCATAAGTTATTCGAAATTTAAAATTCTTATAACAGGGTAGAATAGGAGAAATTTTCACTTAAAAGGGTAATAAAAGGAATACTTTTACGTTAAAGATGTCAAACCAGCTTTAAAATATCAGCTATGCTGACAGGAACATAACTAAATATAAAAATTCAAGTTTAAAAATTCTGTAAGGCATTTGGTATTTTAGAATTTCTTAATATGGCAGAATAGGGCAAATTTTCGCATAAACGTCCATCGTCCATTTTTAGTGTGATATTTTCATCATAAAGATGCCAGTGCACTTTTAAAATATCATTTAGAATACCGTTATGAACATCTTTGAATACAAATTTTGTTAGTTATTGGAAATTTAGGATTTTCTTAACATGGAAGAATAGGACAAATTTTCATGTAAATGCCTATTTTGAAGGATATTTTCATAACAGTGTCAGCCTTTTCGTAAGTTATTCCCAATTTAAGGTACTATCAATATGGCAGTATCTTTCATATAATCTTGCATTTTGGGAATCGTTCCATTGAAAATAGTTTCCATTGAAATTGCATGAAATTTAAACTATTTAACTGACCCTAATAAAACAAATTAACAATTAAAATAAAGTAAATGTATCGAACTGAACTGTGGTTAGCCCTTATTTGACAGATCTTTTTTGAACATTTTCTCTTCTGGCAGGCTATACATACGTTGTCTAATGTTGTTTATAAGTTGTTGATGAAAACTAGCGATCAAACTAAAAGAAAAAAAATATGGATGTGTGTTTGAATAATTTAATTTTGCTACCGACTGTTCATTTTGAGCAGTGCAATATGTTTGGTGGCATCCAAGAAAACCTCAAAGTAGTAGCTTAAATCATTATTTTAAGCCAACGAATAAGGGACATATAGGGCAACAGTCTTTTAGCTGTCATCTTGGGTACCGGACTTCCAGTCCAAATTTCACTTTGGCTACTGGCAGATTCGTATTCAGCTGGGTTGAAATACCTTATAAACGTTGCTCCCCCAATATGTACATGATATGCAGTGAATCCAAATTGGGGAATTTGTCTCCATTTTGGGGACTTTTTTGGGGACTGAATGCTTGTGGAGAATTTTGAATTTTCTAGGGATATTTTCAACTATTTTGTTTTAAATTAATCTACCTGATAAGTTTATAGCGTTGCCAACTGTAGGGATTTGTCCATACGCATAGGAACTTTTAACAGTTTTCTTTAGCATGTAGGGTCCTTTTAAAGGTACCCTTTCTTTCCAGGACATACTCAGGATATCCTGAAGATGAAAGTAAATCCTACGTACATCCTTAACAATAATTTACTTTATGTAGGTTAAAAATGTTCCTATAACGAGTATGTAAAAAAGGTTTTTTTTTTCGTTATTTATATATATATATATATGTAATGTAACAAACTAATAGCTGAAATTAAAATTCAATTAATTAATTAATTTTAAATATTAACTTTAAGGTTTATTTATTAAAAATTAGAAGAAACTAATTAAACTAAAATTTATTTTTACTTATTCAATCAGTAGATGAATTTGTTTCCATTATTAACTGTGAATTTAACTGTTTTTGGCCTCACGGCTGTTGTGGAGTATTTTACCTTTTTCGGCATACTTTTCAAAAGTAAAGAAAGTTAAAATTTAGTTTTATTAATTTTTTTTTCTTAGGGTTAATTTGTTTTGAAAAAATTGGTGTTTGAAGTTTAATATGTTTATTTCTCTCATGTTTTTTTCCACTTCAAAAAAATATTATAAAAAAAATTTGTGTTTGAAGTTTAATATGTTTATTTCTTTCTTGGTATTTTCCACTTCATAAGTTTATTTCTCTCTTGGTTTTTCCCACATATTATGACCTTGGGCATTGCATAATGTAAATTTTTAGCAGTTTGCATACAGCATGACAGAAAGATCACCTAATTTGCATACAACATTTTCATTCAATGCCTTTGAAAAAGTAATGAATTTGTATGTTTCAATATCAAGTTGCATATTTTATTCTTTTCATCAACTTCATTCATTTTTTATAGTTCTTCATATGATACTTGGTTTCATATAATGCAATGTTTGAAAAGGTTTTCAATATAATTTATATATATATATACACTCCTGCCCAAAAGTTTAGCAAGATTTGCAAGCGATCAGTTTTTTTCAATTAAAAAACTTCTCTCAATGAAATGTTTTCAAATATTGGGTAATTTAAAGAACTGGGTCTTCCTCATGTTTTTTAGTAGTAAAGATTGGTTAAAGAGAACATTTAGCGGGCCAGTAACAAATTGAGCAAAATCAAAAAATAAGGCTTCGGCCAATATTGGTTTGTCAGTTAAACACTGAACTTTTAAAAAAAGAATCTGAGAAAGCAGATTCGACTGTCTCCCACTTTTATCATATTTGCTGCATGTGAAAGAGAGGGGAGATAGGTGTTTCTGAAATGACATCTTGATGCGTTCCCCCAAGATAATTCTTATATGATTGCCACGAGGACACAGGATACGTGCTTGTTTCAGGGGAAAAAAAAGGAAGTGTTTCCACTTTCTTTTAACATTACCCCTGAATATATATATATATATATATATGTAAATTTTGTACTTTTTTCATTTTAAAGCATTTATTATTATTATTGTTTTCTTTTCGTATTATTGGTATACAACTTTTATATGAGAAGGCCCTTGTAAATTACTAATAGAAGTATAAAAAGTTATTTAAAAGAAAAAAGTCTCTCCGATATATTCTTAATTTAAATTTGCAAATATCAGTTTTTTTTTATGTAAATTTAAATTTTTACTTTAACAAAATCGAACACATACAATAAATAAATGTTTAAAAAATAAGATTTTTTATTGGAAAAAGTTATAGATTCGTTGACAGTTGTTTTAGAAACAATTAATACTTATTTACTTTTTTTTTTTTTTTTTAACGTATTACACCGTTAACATTATAAAAATTCAATACAACGTTCCTCTAATGTTAATTTTCAATATTTTTAAAGTCAACGTAAATAAAAAAATTTTTCAATGAGCCATTATTAGTAGAAATAATCACTTTTCAATAAATGAATAACTCAAAATATTCTAATTTTTCTTGTATTTGATTTGCATATACAAAATTAAAGTGAGCTATAAATGTAGATACATTACTGGAATATTTAATACAGTTTGTTTTCTGATTAAATCTTGATCTTTACATAAATAAATACATGAAATCGGTATGTTGCTGGTTTCATGCTACATTCATGCCTATTTTTTTAATCGAAATAATTTATATAAAGTTTCACAATAAATGGCATTCTGTTTGTGAAATTTTTCACTTATTACCTTTTAATGTCTTTTTTTGGTGCATTTTACTACAATTCACTTTGACTTATTGAAAAATTACACAGTCAATTTATTTATTTATTTTTATTTCACTTAAAAATTACTTTAAAAACATTATCCCCTTTTTAACAATGTGAATTTCTTACAATGTCTTTCAGAGAATTTCTAAATGTATGAAATTTGCAGAATCATTGTCTTTCATAATTTGAAATTGAATAATGTTTTAAGTTCTTGGTAAATAAATATATTTTTTAAATCTACGAACATAAGCTGTTGATATAAAGGAGAAAACAAAAATGGAGAAATAGCACTGTAAGAAGGGTTGTGGTTAACACAAAAATATATTTGAATGAATAAAGAAATTTTTACTTTATTTATTCAGTTTAAACACATTGATAAATTACCAATACTTTTTTTCATGTATTTATTTTTCTAAATTAATTTTATAGCATAATAGATTAAATAAATATTTTTACTGCCATTTTTTTTCTTTTTGGTAGATACTACTCTCTACTGAGAAGGGAAAAGAAAGAAAAAAAAAAAAAATATATATATATGCATATCTAAAATATTGCTTTATTTATTATTTATTTGTTGCATTTGTGTCAATGATTTTAAAAAAAGGAAAGAAAAAAAAGATATATTATATTTATAGATTTTTTGCTTTTTTACAGAGAAAACACAGTTTTGAATATTTATGGATGGAAATTAAAAAAAATTCTTTAATTCTTAAAATAAATAAAAATAATTTTTCAGGGATTTCCAATTTGGTTGCTGGTTTAAACCTTTTTTTTTTTTTTTTTTTGCTCATATTGAAATAAACGGGTAAATTCTATACAATAATAGTAATAATTTTAAAATAATAAATTATTAAAAAAAAAAAAAAAAAAAAAAAGAAAGAAAACTACTAAAACAAGGATAATATTCTGTTAGCAAAGTGAGAAAAATAAATATGTTGCTTACCTGAGAAAGTAACATGAGTTACTTACAAGGATTATGAGTGGGACAGGGGAGACAATCCATCAATGTCACCCAGACAAAGACTGGCAATGTAAAAGTACTCCCCTACGGAAAGGAAGAAATTTTCTTCTCCATTCTTTAACTTTTTAATGTCACTCAGATAAAATCGAAAAAATAAGTGAATTTTATTTTTGAAAAAGATAAAAATTTTATAGTCCATATAAAAATTTATTTCTTATATATATTTATTAATAGTGAAATCATCATAATCAAGACATCAATAAGAAATCTTGAAGAGAATGGGTACAGCATATATATTTTTTTTTTGGTAAGAATTCTTTAAAATATGAATAAAATGACCAAAAATAAAAAGAGAATGATGGTAAATAAAAACTAATGTTTACTTATTACATGTCGTACCCTTCCAAATCCAGGATATCTTCAGCAGTCATTGTTTTTTAGAATGAAAAACATAAGGCTTGTAATCCATTCATACAAATATTACTTTTCTTCAGTATGAGTAGTGCGTAGATGTCTATTTACATTTTACTTTCCAGAAAATCCTTTAAAACATTTTTCGATGAATCTCTTGTAACATATTGCGTATATATAAGGTTTTTCCACTGTATGAGTGAGGAGATGCATATTTAAATTTTCCTTTAGAACATACTTTTGGAATGCATGGCATTTCTTATATATAGGTGAATAGATAACTGTAGTTCTTTATCGAAAATCTTAGATACCCTTTTTGAAAAAAAAAAATTTAAACACTTTTGTCATTACTTTGTGTGTGATGCATACTGGAAGAAGTACTATATTTTGGCATTTCTTTATCTTTACTAACTACGGTACATATCTATTACAGGAACACACATTATTTACATAATTATACACAAATTAAGAGATTAAACAAGTAGTTAAATAGCCATCATGGCTAGCTGCGTAGTAGCTGCATTTCGAAACCTAAACCGAAACTAAACAGTCTTTTAGTTCAGTTGGCGGTTGCCGTTAACATATTGCAACCGCGTTATTCCAGAAATGTTCATGGTTACAGTTTATACACAACACCTCCTCTCCCCTTAGAGATCAAGTCTTTGGGGGGGTCTACGAATCCTTCCAGAACGTCGTAGCGTGGCTCCTGGATTTTGTGGCACTTTTGGTGAACTCACACTCGTCGTAGTAAGCTCACTGTCTTTTACTGCTGGTGTTTCAATTGATGAGTCTCCAGCCGGAACATTTTCAGTGGGTGCAGATGATCTGGTTGAAGTTCCCATAGGTGTTCCTTGAATATTGGATTCATCATTTAGAATCATCGTAGTAGAATCCTCAGCAACCGGGAAACTCTGAGATGGAGTCCAATGATGACTACGCACTGAATAATCAACGTTTTGTACCTGATCACCAACTGGACGGATTTGATCTACATGTCTTCGTACTAATGTCCCTTGAACATCAATAGTATAATGTAGCGCACCATCTTGGCTGATTACTTGTCCAAATTTCCATTTGGAATTTGCTGCTCTATAATCTCGAACAGCCACTTTGTCACCCACATTAAATTTTCTGTCCCTGAACTCATAAACACCTTTTCTAATATTTTCTTGCACTCTGGATTTCAAATCAGGCAACAACAAATTAATTCGGGTTCTTATGTCCCGCTTCAGGAATAACATGGCTGGACTATGCATTGTGGTGACGTTAGGTGCCTTTCGATAATGAAGCAAGAACGTGCTTAATTTTTGACTTATGCTCCCAGCATAGTGTTGCATTGCACGTAACGATTGTTTCAAAGTGTACACGTAACGCTCAGCTTGACCATTGCTCGATGGCTTAAATGGTGCAGATGTTTTGTGCTTAATGCCATTGTTTAACATGAACATTTCAAATTCGTGTGAAGTGAACTGAGGTCCATTATCGCTTACAAGTACTACAGGTAAGCCAAATCGGCTGAAACAATCTCGAAGGCAATCTATGGTCTTATGGGCGGTAGTTGTTTTCATTGGATAAACTTCCAACCACTTAGAATGTGCATCGACAATAAGAAGGAACATGTGTTCAAAGATAGGCCCAGCGAAATCTATATGAACCCTTTCCCATGGCGAACTAGGGTACTCCCAGTGATGGACTTTTACCCTAGATGGATCAGCTTTATATTTGGCACACTCTGTACAATTTTTCGCAGCATCCTCGATATCTCTATCAATATTCTTCCAGTATACGAATGATCTGGCGATAGCCTTCATCTTTACAATACCAAGGTGCCCCTCATGTAGTTCTGCTAACACTTGTTTTTGATATACCTTCGGGATGCATACCCTTTGACCATACATAATACACCCATCTTCAATTGTGTATTTTGCTTCCCTACCCTGCAAATCCTTGCCCTCTCTAAGAGCATTTAGAAGCGGCCCCAGCTCTTGGTCTTTCGACGTAGCTTGTCGTAATTCTCTGGATGTTATAGGTAAGGTTTCTATTTGCCCCATCTGATTAATGTAAATATCATCTTTGACATCCAATTCTTCAGACTTCTTCGGTAAGCGCGAAAGACAGTCTGCATTTCCATGATTTTTAGTATCCCTATACTTGATGTCAAATTCAAAAGATTGCAAAATTAGGGCATAATGCAAAAGCCTAGTAGCTGCTAAAACAGGTAATCCCCGTTTAGAACCAAAGATAGCTACTAGCGGTTTGTGGTCTGTAATCAAAGTGAATCTTCGACACTTTAAATATAGATAAAATTTCTGTACGGCCCATACGATGGCTAGGGCCTCTTTATCTATTTGGGAGTATTTTTGTTCAGTTCGTGACAAAGTTCTTGAAGCGAATGCTATGGGTCGTTCAGTTCCGTCAGGGTACAGATGAGACAATACACTACCTACACCAACTGGTGAAGCATCAGTAGCTAAAGTTATCGGTAGGTGTGGATCATAATGCACTAAAACTCTGGGAGAGCAAATCTCCTTTTTGATTTTCTCGAAAGCTTCCTGACAATTCCTCGACCATTTAAATTTTACATCTTTTTTTGTAAGGTCATTAAGGGGATTTGACATGGTGGCTAAGTTTTTACAAAATTTCCCGTAGAAATTTACCAGCCCCAAAAAACTCTTTACCTCCTGTACATCTTTCGGAACAGGGGCATTTAAAATTGCTGAAATCTTATCATCAGTTTTGTGCAACCCATTTGCATCTATTGTGTGTCCCAAAAAATTTATCTCTTTTTGAAAAAATTGACTTTTATTTAAATTCAATTTCAAACCATGTTCTTTACATTTTTTGAAAAATTCCTCCAAGGCCCTTAAGTGTGACATTTCGTCAGACCCCGTAATCCGTGCATCATCCATAAACACCTTAACACCTTCCATTCCCTGGAAGAGCCCGTCTACATAGCGTTGCCAAATTGCAGGTGCTCCGTTTAAGCCGTACATTAGTCTTTTGCAAATATACAGCCCCTTATGCGTGTTAATGGTTAAAAGATTTTGGCTTTCGGGGTGTACCTTCATTTGTAAGTATGCATGTTTGAAATCAAGTTTTGAAAACTGTTTACCCCCGTTTAAGCTTGAAAAAATTTCTTCCAGTTTCGGTAAGGGGTGCTGCGGAACGACCAAATTAGGGTTAAGCGTTACAGAAAAATCAGCACATAATCTAATATTGCCGTCTGATTTAACTACCGGAACCACGGGCGTAGCCCACTCTGAACTCTCCACCCTTTCAATGATTCCTTCCTTCTCCAACCTATCAATTTCTTTTTCAACTCTTTCTTTTAGAGCAAACGGTACCGTTCTGAATCTGCGAAATATTGGTTTAACCCCCTGCTTCAGTTCCAGCTTAACCTCATAATTGTTGATCTCTCCTAATTTGTCATCAAATAATTCCTTATATTGAGTTAAAAGTCTGTTTAAATTTATGTTACTTACTGCTCTGACAGTTTTTATAGCGTTCCAATCTAGTTTTATTTTATGGAGCCATTCACGGCCAAGGATCGTATCCAAATTCTCTTTCACTATGTATAAATTTAACAGCAAACATTGATATTTATATTCAACCTTCACGGTGACATACCCCATTGGCATTAAAGAGTCCCCCTTATACGTCTTGAAGACAATATTAGTAGGCCGAATTTCCTTATTAGAGATTTTCCTAAAATTCCTAATGCTCATAACACTCACGGCCCCACCAGTATCCAATTCCATTTGGCAGTTTTTATTCTCAATTTTTAGATTTACCATTATCGGGGGTTGCCTTGGCTCTTCCTCCCGTAATGTATATCCCTCAGCCTGTAGTTCAAATAAAGGTACTTGATTTTTGTTCTCAATAACATTATTCAAATTTACCTGTTTTTGTTTGACTGGTTTAGCAGCCGCTTTCTTTGCAGCAAAACACGCTCTTTGGATATGGCCGATTTTAGAACAATAATTGCATTTACTTGTAATAAATTTACAATCATTGCTATTATGGTCCGTGCCAGAGCATCTCGTACATTCCGATTTTTTCTGCCTTTCCGCAAAAGTTTGTTTCTGATACTTCTGTTTACCCTTCTTCCCAGCATGCAAAGCATTTATTCCCCTGCCCATAATATCATTTGTCCCTTTACAAGCCTTCTCCATCGCTAACGCTATCTGTAATGTTTTGTCGAGATCTATATTATCCTCTTCGAACAATCTATCGAGAATAGTTTTATCCCGCAATCCACTCACAAAAACGTCTCTCAGCATAATATTTAACATATTAGTATCATAATCACAATGCAAGGCAAGGGCTCTTAATTCAGCCATATAATTATTTATCGTTTCCCCCTCATGTTGTTTACGGTTAAGAAACTTATGGCGTGAAGGGATTATTAAGGGTTTCGGATTTAGATGCGTTTTTAAAACATCTTTCAACTTATTCAAGGTCTGGTCAGAAGGAATGTCAGGAGCTAACAGATTTTTCAATAACTGGTATAATTTTGGGCTTAAAGATGAAATAAAAACTTTAGCTCTTAATTCTTCTGGAACCTGTTGGACATCAAGATATGTCTCGAAGCGTTCCAGGAAGCAATCGAAATTTTCCGTTTCATCATTAAATTTCTCAAACTGTACCGCTACTTTATGTTGCACCGAAGAATCTTTCTTCTGCAGTGCCTTTAATAGTTCTTGATTTTGTTCAAGCAACGCTTTAATTTGCTCCTCCATTACTTCCGATCAAAGAAAAATAATAATCTTTTTTACCTTGAGATGACTTCGGCTTAGCCCACGCCCTAATCCATTATTAGTATCGTCGCCAGCTGTCATTACTTTGTGTGTGATGCATACTGGAAGAAGTACTATATTTTGGCATTTCTTATCTTTACTAACTACGGTACATATCTATTACAGGAACACACATTATTTACATAATTATACACAAATTAAGAGATTAAACAAGTAGTTAAATAGCCATCATGGCTAGCTGCGTAGTAGCTGCATTTCGAAACCTAAACCGAAACTAAACAGTCTTTTAGTTCAGTTGGCGGTTGCCGTTAACATATTGCAACCGCGTTATTCCAGAAATGTTCATGGTTACAGTTTATACACAACAACTTTAATGTATGACTTTTCTCATTTATAAATCTATAAATGTAAATATCACTTATAAAAAAAATCTCATAGAATAAATTTCACATACGTATGACACACAAATATATATGTCCTGTATGATTGTTCAATATGTTTTCAGATTTTGCTTTTGAGAAAATCCTTGAGAACATACTGCACACACACATGGTTTTTTCTTGGGAAGAACTCGTTCATGTCATTGATCACTCTTTTAAGAAAATCCTACGTAACATAATTCCGACAAATTCTATGACTCTTCCTTTGTATGAGTGCGTAAATGTCTTTTTAGGTTTTCCATACGAGTAAATTTTTTAGAACATATTTCACACACATGTGACTTTTCTCCTGTATGAGTATCTAAATGTCTATTGAGATTACTCTTATGAGAAAATTTTTTAGAACATGTTTCACACACGTACGGCTTTTCTTCTGTGTGAGTACGTAGATGTGCTTTATGACCACTCTTACGAGAAAATCCTTTCAAACATATGTCACACACATATGGCTTCTCCCCTGTGTGAGTTTTAATATGGTTTCTGTAGTTTGTCATTTGAGAAAATTCTTTAGAGCATATTTCACACACGTACAACTTTTTCTTTGTATGAATAGTTGAATGTATATCTAGAGAACCTTTGCGGCCAAATTTTTTAGAACAAATGTCACACATGTATGGTTTTTCCCCTGTATGAATGATTATATGTCTGTTTAGTTCATTTTTAGTATTAAATGCTATAGAACATGTTTCACACACATATGGCCTTTCACCTGTATGAGTACGTAAATGTTTATTTAGCTGATCCTTGCGAGAATATTTCTTGGAACATTTTTCACACGCGTGTGGCTTTTCTCCTGTATGAGTACGTAAATGCACTTTTAGACCTTCCTTAAGAGAAAAATTCTTGGAACATATTTGACACTTGTGTGGAATTTTTGCTGCACGAGTGTGTAAATGTTTGCTGCGTAGATGTGTTTTTAAATTTCCCTTTTGAGAAAACTCTTTAGAACATACTTCACACACGTACGCCTTTTTTTCTTTATGAAGTTCTAAATGAACTTTTAAAACTCCTTTTTGAGAAAATCCTTTGGTACAGATATTACATGTGTACCGTTTTTTTTCTTCATGAAGGAGTGAATGAGTTTTTAAATAACTTTTTTGAGAAAATCTTTTAAAACATTTTTCACACATATGTTTTTTCTCTTCACGTAGATGTGAAGTCTGATTTTCCTTTTTAGAAATAGAAATACTTGTTGGAATATGGGGATCCATATTTTCTAACCTAGTAAAGTATATAGTGTAACGAAGTAATTAATCAATACAGCTATGAGAGCAATCTGCTTGTGATTCGCGATCGCGACAAAGAATCTCTAAAGGATAAGAATTCTGCAACTGTTTAAGAATCTTTAGAGGGTGAAGTGATCTTGAAAATCCACCAATCAGGGCGTTTGTTTACATTTGGAGCGTTTCGCTTCGCCGAATGCCATCTGCATATATACTAATCCTACGCATTCCAGCTTCTAGGAGAATGGGTGCTACTACGAACACATCGAAATGTTTCGTTGGTCGAATGTGACGTGGTTTTGATGTAACGATTCGACATGAATTTGAGTTTTCGATCATTTGGTACTCTGAGTAGAGTATACTGATCAAACGTCCCCATTTTCTGGGGACAGATGCGGACTTCCTTTTTTTTTTTTTTTAAAGGCATTTTTCGAAGTTTTGAAAAATTGTGTAAAGTAAATTATTAATCAGTAATACTTTATTTTAGTCCTTATTTATTAGGAATGAAAAAATGCATCCATAATTGGATAATTGTAGTAATTTTTAACGCTTTTCTCTTATAAAGGTACTTTGATCTGGTCAGCCTGGAGTAGAGTGACGATATATTTTTCATTGAATTTGGGGACAAAGATGGCGGTGTCCTCGAATTTCGAGGACAAAACAAATAAATAAATTATTAAATCACCTTAAATTGTAAAATTTTTATGCATAAAGCACCTAAAAGAACTTATATCAACTTATTTATTATACATATAATAAATTATTATAATAAAACATTAATAACATTGTAACCGGCGTCTCCAAATGTGTTCTAATTTTTTGAGGACGAAGGTAGTTTTCGGGGACTGTCCTCAAGATTCGAGGACACTAACTCTGAGCAAAACGCAGTTAGTACTTGTTGTACCACAAGTGTCCACTAGAAACGGGAAGCACCGAGGACGCGGAGGGCCCTCCGGCGAAAAAGCTTTATTACATGAGTAACGAAGCAAAATAAAGGTATTTATTTAATTAACTATGAGATATGCTTCGTGTTTTTAAAAAGTTTTGAAATTTCATGCATTTTAAAGATTCATGCAGAATGCGGGTGAGGTGCAGTCGGCAGCAAAAGCATCCGACAACTAGCAAAAATTCCTACGTAAAAAATGTACACTTAATATTGTTTTGTTAAATAAATCCTTGTCGAATCTTGTTCTTAGACTGACTAAGAACAGGATTCGGTAAGGATTTATGTAACAAAACTCTACTATTAAGTGTACTTTTTTTACGTAGGAATTTTGCTAGAGCTCGGATACTTTTGAACAAAAGAAAAAGCCACTGGATAAAGTCGACAGCAAAAGTATCCGAGCCCTAACAAAATTCCTAAGTAAAAAAAGTACACTTAATAGAGTTTTGTTACATAAATCCTTATCGAATGAACATGATTCGATAAGGATTTATGTAACAAAACTCTATTAAGTGTACTTTTTTTACGTAGGAATTTTGCTACGGCTCGGATACTTTTGCTGTCGACTGTATCCAGTGGTTTTTTTCATTTGTTTTTATGTACGCGGAGCGTACACACGTGCATATTACTAATTGCTGCATAAAGTTGCCGAAGCGCAGTGCTAGTGCCATGTTAAATGCAACCTTATTTGCGTATCCCCGAGATTGTCGCCGTAGCGCAGTGCTAGTGCGATGTTAATTGCAACCGTACTTGCGTATCTCCGAGATTGTCGCATAATCGCAGTGCTAGTGCGATGTTAAATGTAACCTTACTTGCGTCTCTCCGAGATTGTCGCCAATAACGCTGTAGTAGTGGGAAGTTAAATCCACTCTGCTTATACTACAATCAGAAACAAAAGTGTCCGAACACTAGAAAAAATTCCTATGTAAAAAAAAATTACACTTCATACGGCTTTGTGAAATAAATGCTTGTCGAATCCTGTTTTTAGTCAGTGTGAGAACACGATTCGACAAGGATTTATTTAACAAAACCGTATGAAGTGTACTTTTCTTATAGGAATTTTTGCTAGTGTTCGGACACTTTTGTTGCCGACATGTTTCGTTTGGGTTTTCACCCATAAGACATCATTGGGAGAAGGTGTGTTTTAGGGCAGCGATGTTTTTTTTTGGTTTTCATGTACGCGGAGCGTTCAGACGTGCATATTACTGGCCCCGTTCACAACCTCAATTTTACTGTGGTTGAATTCCCCAAATTCTCTCCAATTGAACCGGTTCCTCAAAAGAGGGGTTGATTACTAGGATCAGAAACAACCCCAGTAGGGACTGGGGTTAATCCTTCTAAAACCCGTCTTTTACCCACAATTCCTTTCGGACGTAACTGTGCGTTGCGCCGTGTTGGATTTAATTTATCTCTGTTCGCTGTCTTTCACTTATTTGCTTTTAAGTTTATTTGTTTGTTTGTTTACCTGAAAGATGTCTAGCAAAATTATGCGTAATGCTCGTTGGTCTCAGGAAGAGACAAAAGCTTTGCTGCATTCAAGTTCACTGTTTATTTCTACAAAAAACCTTAATAACAAAAATAAATGAAGTTTGATTACATTATTATTATTTTTTTTCTAATAATTTAACTGACTAATTTCAATTTAAGATTATTCATTTAAATGCTACATGAAAATTATATTTTATTTTTTCTTAATAACCGACATTTCTAAGAGAGTAAAGACATACAGTATTCTTTGATTATTATTAAAAAAAAATATTGTAAAAGAGGGAAATAATGAATGCAATAGAAAATATAAATAAATTACAATTATTTGTCAAGTAAGATTTTATTAGCACGGCTTTACTTGTTTTAAAACTTATTTTTCTTTAAAAAATATATAATTATCTAAAGAAGTGTAATGAATAAAAAACGGGAGCAACTCCCTGATGAATAAATTGGTGTTTTCAATGCACTTTTAAAGATGATGATTTAGAAGTCGCATAATTGTATTTCTAGTGCATAAATAAAGATCCTTTTTTCTATTTATTACAGTTAAAAGAAAAATATTACTTCAAATATAATAGAATAATAAAATATTTTCGCTTGTGCTTTTCATTCGTAAATTTATACACTACTTTTCCTTAAATGGCCGGACACTTACGATTTCAGACGCTTTGTCAAATATCTAGAAAAATTCTTGATGAATTGTCCTAAAACTCTCGGAGTGTAAAGAATATACTAATTTCATATATATTTCAGCAAAAAAGTTTTCGCAAAAGCAACAAAGGGAGTGGTAAAAAATTAAAGAAAAAAGAAAATGTTTGGGATTATCCTGTAAAAAGTAATGCTTTAGATACGGTCTGGCTGTAATATGTGAGTATGATACTGCCTACTGGGCGATTTATTGTAAATATAATCAGCACCAATTCATATGAAAATTTTTTTCGGAATTCCACCCATTATTAAACGAGATACAGCGCCCACAAAATTTTTATAAACCATGCACGACACACAGACAGGCATGCACTTTTAAAAATGGTCAAATTTTTGTCATGATATTTCAAAACGTGTAAATGCATCGAAAACCATAAGTCAAAAATTTTTTCGATTGTAATATTTTCTTCTTGCGAATAGAAAAAATAATAAAAATAATTGTTTTTATCAACTTAGAATTTACAGAAAGTAATCTAACCTCTTGCCAATTCATTTTATATTTACGATAATCTTAAAAAAATATTTCTTATAAATTTTATTTCTTTTTCAACTTTAAATAAGAAAATTATTTCTGTCTGTTATGTATGGAAAAAGAAAAATGTAGGACTATTTAACGCTAAAATTCTTCTTTATTTTATTTCCTTGCAGAGAATATATATATATATATATATTTATTTATTTATTTATTTATTTTTTTAAGATTAATACACTAAACAAAAACATATCTCAACGTTTTTCAAAGATAAAATCATGATTGTGGTAATTATTTTATTAAACACAGTCGGCAGCAAAAGTATCCGAGCACTAGCAAAAATTCTTGCATTAAAAATGTGCATTTAATACTGTTTTGTTAAATAAATCCTTGTCGAATCATATTCCTAGACTGGCTAAGAACAGGATTCGATAAGGATTTATGTAACAAAACTGTATCAAGTGTACTTTTTTTATATAGGAATTTTTGCTAGTGCTCGGATACCTTTGCTGCCGACTGCATTTTTTTTTTTTTTTCTGTACATCTATAACTAACATCAATAGAATTTATGCGAATGTTTTGGTTTGTGAATTAAAGGGACATCTCAGTTAAAGGGACCTTACTTCTTTCTTTCCCCATTGAAAACCGGTTGTCACCCTCTCCATCCTTATTCCGAGATAGATAGTTGTAAACGGACAAAACAGAAAGGGGGATCAAAAGAAGCATCGTTAAAATGCGGGTTGATTTTAAGCGAGGTTGTAAACGGAGCCACTGAGTGCTGCAAAACAAAATTTCATGCTTAATTGAATAAATACAATTATTTTGCTTCGTTACTCATGGCATAAAGCTTTTTCGCCGGAGGGCCCTCCGCGTCCTCGGTGCTTCCCGCTTGTAGTGGACGCAGTCCACTACAAGCTTGTACCACAAGTGTCCACTACAAGCGGGAGCACCGAGGACGCGGAAGGCCCTCCGGTGAAAAAGCTTTATGACATGAGTAACGAAGCAAAATAAAGGTATTTATTTAATTAAGTATGAGATATGTTTCGTGTTTTTAAAAAGTGTTGAAATTTCATGCATTTTAAAGATTCATGCAGAATGCAGGTGAGGTGCAGTCGGCAGCAAAAGTATCCGATATTACTAATTGCTGCATAAAATTGCCGAAGCGCAGTGCTAGTGCGATGTTAAATGCAACCTTATTTGCGTATCTCCGAGATTTTCGCCGTAGCGCAGTGCTAGTGCGATGTTAATTGCAACCTTACTTGCGTATTTCCGAGATTGTCGCCGAATCGCAGTGCTAGTGCGATGTTAAATGCAACCTTACTTGCGTCTCTCCGATATTGTCGCCAATAACGCTGTAGTAGTGGGACGTTAAATCCACTCTGCTTATTCTACAGTCAACAACAAAAGTGTCCGAACACTATAAAAAAAATCCTATGTAAAAAAAAGTACACTTTATACTGTTTTGTGAAATAAATCCTTATCGAATCCTGTCTTAGTCAGGGTGAGAACACGATTCGACAAGGATTTACTTAACAAAAGCATATGAAGTGTACTTTTCTTATAGGAAGCTATATTTTCGCTAGTGTTCGGACATTTTGTTGCCGACATGTTTCGTTTGGTTTATCTTTTTTTAATTTTGGCAACAGTAGGGTAACTTCATTTGAAAAACAGGCTTGTATGTTGTAGTGGTCAATTTTTTTGTGAAAAATTAAGATGTATTAGTTTTATAGAATTTTGTATTTATGTAGAATATAAACTACAAATATGTTTGCAGTAGTCTTTTGCAGGCCAATTCGTATCATTTAAATTACCATACGGATTTACGAACAAAATTAAAAAAAATGAAATTTTAAATTTTTAGGTTAAAAAAAAAAGGGCCTTTTCTGCTATGTTACAAATGTAAATTTTTGCTAAAAAATTTCCGTGATGAGTTTTTCACTTAAGAATATAAATTAGGTGTACCATCAGTGGGAACACTGCGACTGAAAGGGTTAAATGGTGAAATTTCGTTAGTCGATATAGTTTCTTCGAAATTTGTAAAGAGGATTAATGCTTCGTTTTTTCAAGGATTATAAATATTCTAGGAAAATTTTGAAACGGGTAAGTAAAAAAAATCTTGTTTTTTATTTATATATTTATTTTTTAGGTCTATTGGGTTAATTATGGTGTTTTTGTTTTGTAATGTTTAATATTTGTTAGTTTTTGTACATGAAAAATGTAGAAATTTTAAAAATTTGATTTTTATTTGTATTTTTCTTTATTCAAGTTCTTGAAAGTTTTTTTTTTACTGTTTATGTTTAGATAATTGCTTTAAAACACGTAAATCATCCATTTTAGAAAAGACGGCTAAGAAAACAGCGAAACGGTGCTGCCAGTCGGCCATTTTGGAAAAGACGAGAGAGAAAACCGCGAAACCACGCTAAATTGGCGAGTTCGGAAAAACTCGCCAAGAAGGACCGTAAACCACATTTTTCCCAATTGACTTTTTACTGAATCTTATGTTTGGCGTATTTAGTGAGTGCACTAGGTCCGCAAAGATTATGGGCTTTCTGTTTACTACTTCTTATTTGTGTCATCTGTTACGTAATTCGCTGCTCCATAACACTGCCTGGGTTTAAGTTTGTTATTAAGCATGCATTTTTTTTTTTTTTTTTTTTTGGGGGGGGGGGGGGGAAGAAAGTATTTGAATTTTCAAAATGTCTTTTTATGTTTGTCCTGTGTGTAATGAAAATATGATTTTAACAGAATGTAAGGATAAAACCGTTGACTTTGCATGTATGTATAGGAATCATTCTAAGGGGAAAGAAATGAGGCATAATATGCGTCATAATGTAAAGAAAGGGTCGTGGTTTGCTAAGTCATTTGGTTATCTCCCCTCCTCTCAAATGACAGATATTGACATTGAGTCAGAAGGAAGTTTAGAGGAGGAGGGGGGGGCGGGGAGTATATCAGAGAGGTGAAGGCGTTTCATGAACAACAGGCCTGAAACAGAGATAAGTGAGCTGTGTTTTTCTATTATTTTATAAAATATTCAGGTATTTTTTGCTTTACTCTTTTTTTGAAAAGTGTGTTTAATTATTACATATTTTCGTACTTTTTAAATAATTTATAAAAGGTGGTTTTTGTTGGTTAAAAACTGTTGCTTTTTAATTTTATTTTTTATGTACGCAAAGTATAGAGACGTGTATATTATTGATTTCTGTAGTACAAAATTTTGTATATTTTTGAGTTTCATGCACTTTAAGAAATGGGTATCTAGTGATGTTTATTATTTGATTTTCATGTACGTATAATTGTAATGGACAAACATATAACCATGTGAATGAAGCTTGTAATGTCTGTCTTGAAATCGTCTAAACCTGACAGAATCGATCCCAGACTAATTTTTGTTATTTCATATGTGGCCAACTTTTTTGCGTTATACAAAAAACCAGCAGTAATATTTCATACCACTCTCAATTGAGAGCATGTCATAGTTTCACAAAAAGCCTATTTTTGTTTTCTAAATAATAGATGTAAAATTCTTCACAAAACAGAATTCAATTTAGTATGACAAGACTTTCGCCTCATTGGGCTTAGCAGAAGCGTTATAATGGTGAGTTTAAACTGATTGGTGTTTAGCATTCATAGGAGAAGTGATTTTAAATTCAATTAATTAAAAATCTGTCATTTGTTTGTGGATAATTGTTTTTATCGGTTTTTATTTTTGCTCCTATTTTTTATTATTATTATTATTATTATTATTTTTTTTTTTCGAAATTATTATGGCATCTGTAAGAAAGATTAATTCTAGATTTTAGGGATTTTTAATTATAAAAATTATCTGGGAAAAAAGTGCATGATAATGATTGCTACAATATAGATTTTTATGCATTTTCTCCTTCATGCACCGTGATTCAGAGGTATTCAGTGATTTTCCTTTTTTTTTTAATACTCCCAGAAAAAGCATACATTCGGATATTGATTGCGGCAGTACAGATATTCATGTATTTTCTGATTCATGCACCACGAACTAGTGGTGTCTAGGGATTTTTTTAAATTTCAATGCTCACGAAGCGAGCATACATTAAGATATTGATCATAACAGTACAGATTTTTATACATAACGAATCAACGGTATTCGGTGATACTCTTCCTCCCCCCTTCACTCTATTTTGATGCTCGCAAAGTGAGCATGCATAGGAATACTGACCACTTCAATCTACAGATTTTCACAGTGAAAAAAGTTCTTAATTTATTTTTTTCCACTTAAAAATATACATTTTAGTATTTTTTATATTATCTTGAATGTGATTTTTTTTTGTGCGATCCATGTTAGCTTGTTGGAGGTACATACAAATGAAACACTTCAATTTGCAAAGCCGTTTGCAAGCGTTCCAGATGTATGACTACAGTCGGCAGCAAAAGTATCCGAGCACTAGCAAAAATTCCTATGAAAAAAAAGCACACTTAATACTGTTTTATTAAATAAATCCTTGTCGAATCCTGTGTTAGTCAGTTTAAGAACATGATTCGACAAGGATTTGTTTAAAAAAACTGCATTAAGTGTACTTTTTTTACATAGGACTTTTTGCTAGTGCTAACCCCTCTTAGGAGTGGGCGGGGCAAAAAACACGTTTTCAAGCTTAAATGTGCTCCAAATTACCTTTGAATGGCAAATTTTGGTGTGTGGATTTTGATTAAATGTACTTAATATGCACTTTGATGTGATTTCGCAAATCTTCCCACTTTACCTGCGAGGAAGGGGAGAAAAATGCAGGCAAGGCGCTACCGAAGGCATTGTTTATCCAGACGCAAAGTGTGGTGTGTGGGAAAACCGCTACGTAAGTTAGCGAGAACTTTAATTTAGATTTTGACTGATTTCAATGACTTTTTTTTAAATTATTATTTTGATATGGTATTTTGAGAAATCATTTCAATATAATGACCAGCAAAGCCTGCTAGTATATAAGAGTAAAAGAGTAAACTCACTGACTCAACACGACCGGGGCGATCGTATGGGAGATCGTCACACTTTTTTGGTGAGAAGGTTGATTTTAGGACCCTGACGCTCACTAGACGGGATTTTGCGAAATACTCCCCTGTTCACCCGGGGGGGGGGGCAGAAAACAAAAACACCTTTATAAGTATTACCTCCAAATTACTTCACGGTGAAGAAATTGCATATGGGGAGACTAGACTTGAATACAAAAAAATCATTTTCTGCGATTTTAGATTTTTAAGGGGGGTAGGGGGTAAAAATGAGATTTTTGGAGGTGCATGAGGCAAAAACACATTTATGAGCATAACTCGGCTCCAAATTACTTCACAGTGAAGTAATTGCAGGTGAAGAGACTAGACTTGAATACAAAAAATTCTGCGATTTTGAAATTTTGGATTTTTAATGGAGGGGAGGGGGGTAAAAACGATTTTTGGAGGCGCAGAAGGCAAAAACACCTTTATAAGGATAACTCGGCTCCAAATTACTTCACGGTGAAGAAATTGCAGAAGGGGAGACTAGACTTAAGTACAAAAAAATAATTTTCTGTGATTTTGAAATTTTTTATTTTTAAAAGGGGAGAGGGGGTAAAAATGATTTCCAGAGGCAAATTTAGCAATGTATAGATTTCCGAGTAAAATTCTAGCAGTAATAGCTCAACGATATTTAAGAACACCTGCCCAGCGTCTTGAAGGTATCTGCAAAAACTCATTTTTGATTTTTTCTGATTTTCGATATTGGGGGGAGGGGGGCAAATTCGAACCCCCCCCCTCAGTGCTAAACTCATCCGTAGAAATCTATAGGAGCTGCAGTCTCAAATTTTAGTGTGTGGCTTATTTACATGTGTCCAACACCCATTGTAACCAGATTTTGTGAAAGTCCCCCCCTTTACCCCTTTGGGGGTGGGGTAGGATAAGATTTGGAATAAAAGAGCAAAATCATTGAGTCACTCACTCAACACAGCTGTGGCAATTTTATGGGAGATAGACTCGCAAATTTTGGTGAGCATGTTGGTTTTAGGAACCTGACGCCCATTAAGGCGAGATTTTGCAAAATATCCTCCGCTGTCCTCTGGGGAAGGAGCAGAAGGCAAAAACCTCCTTAATAGCATAATTCGGTTTCAAATTGCTTCACGGTGAAGAAATTGCAGAGAGAGAGAGAGACTAGACTTGAGTGCAAAAAAAAAAAAGCATTTTCTGCAATTTGAGTTTTGGATTTTTAAGGGGAGGGGGGGAGGTAAAAATGATTTTTGGAGGCAAATTTAGTAAAATACGGATTTTCAAGTAAAACTCTACCAATAATAGCACAATGATATAGAAAATCCCCAAGAGTCTTCTTGAGGATATTTCCAAATCCTCATTTTTCGTTATTTGCGATTTTCAATTTTGGGGAGGGAGTTATGAGCAAAATTTGGGGGGCAAATTTGAGCCCCCCCCCCTTTTTATTGCTAAATTCATCCCGTTGAACCTATAGGAGCTGAGATTATAAATTTTAGTGTGTGGCTTACTTACGTATGTCTAACACCCATTGTAATGGGGTTTTGTGAAAGACCCCCCCTCCTTTTTCCCCTTGGGGGTGGGTGGGCAATAAGGACTTTGCTTCAAATTATCTCAGCAAGATTAATATGTATATGTGAGTTATTTATGCTTTCCCAACATTCACAGTAAAGGGATTTTACGAAATTTCACCCTTCCTTAAGGCAAAAACACATTTATAAGAGTAACTGTGCCCCAAGTTATGTCAGGCTAGCGATATTTTGATGTGTCAGTTGGTTATGCGTACTCAAGACACATACTACAAAGAGATTTTGTAAAATTCCATCTTATCCCCACCTTGGGAGTGAGGGTGGGGTAAAAAGCATGTTTCCAAGCATAATTTTGCTTCAAATTATCTCAGTAAGATTAATTTTTACATGTTGGTTGTTTATGCATTCCCAACACACATTATAAAGGGATCTTAAGAAAATTCCCCCTTCACTCCTTCAAAGACGGGGAGGGGGGCAAAAACCGCTTTGAAGAGTAGCTCAGCTCCAAATTATCTCAGAATAGTGATTTTTTGATATGTCGATTGGTTTTGCATACTCAAGACACACACTACTAATGGATTTTGTAAAATTCCACCTTATCTCCCTTGGGGGGGGGGGCAAAATCATGTTTTCATACGTAACTCTGCTCCAAACTATCTTAGGCGATTTTTTATGTGCGAGCTGGTTATGTGTTCTCTACACGCACTATAAGGGGACCTTGTGAAATTTTCCTTTACCCCCTTTAAGGACGGTGTGTGTGGGGGAGGGGGGGAAGCACATTTTAAAGAAAAACTCTGCTCCAAATTATCACTGGAAAGCAATTTTTTTATATGTTGAATGGTTATGCGTACTCAATACACACAAAGTACCAAGGGATTATTTGGAATTCCGTGCTATCATCCCCCTTGAGGGTTGGGGGGGGATTAAAAACATATTTCCATGCGTAACTCTGTTCCAAACTACAGTGGAGCACCGTTTATACGTTTTTCAAGGGACCGTTCCTAAAAAACGTACTGAAAATTCGTTTTAACATTAATACACAATAAAGTATCATATTAATAATAAAAGTCTAATCAATTTTCATGATTTCCTTTACATTTATTCGAATAAGGTATATTTTTAATTATATTTAAAATATTTTTAAAAGGTTGAATAAAAATTTAATGATAATTAAAAGTATAGAAATTCAGAAATTTTTTCAAGATTTCAATTTTAACCTTTAAAGACAAAGCCTTTTGTTCTCTAAACGAAGATGACATTTTTGCAAACGATTAAAAGGAAGGAAAAAAAAAATTGTTTCTCCAACCGTAATGTCAAATAAATCAGAATAAGAAAATCTTCCAAGTCCCCCAACGGAAGTGAGTAATAAATCTTCAAGTTTACAAAATGCCTATAAAGTTGTGGGCTTTTTACCTTTCATACTCCATTCCTGGAATCAATTAAGGGGGGTATTCTGGTCTAGAAATTTAAAAAAATCCATTTTTTTTTTTTTTTTTTTTTTTTTTTTTTCATATTTTGAAAGTTTAGACTTTCAAAAATATGATCCTAAAAGTATTTTTCAAAATTCGAATTTTTTTCGGAGATACAGCCGATTTTGTGACGTGCCGGCCGTTTGGGATGTAATAGTTTATGTTAAGTAATATAGTTGGGATGTAAAAGTTTTGGATGTAATAAAGCCTATTTATACCAGCTTATCATCTGATGATTTATTACATCGATGTTTGGGGTCCGAAACACAAAATAATAATGAATCACTGAATTGTTTCCTAAACTTTTAAACGCGTTTTTCTCGAAACTACTTTTTTTGAGGTGGTTGACATGATATTTCAAATTCTACTGAACCGATTGCTTTGAAATTTGGTATATATCTTGTTTATAAAACTCTCTATCGCGTCTGCCTTGGATTTAAAAAAATTTTGATTTTCAATATTTTTAAAAAATTCGAAAAGGTCGAAAAAAGTCGGGTAAAAAAAATTTTTTTTTTCAAGTCGACGCCATTTTTTTTTTTTTTTTTTTTAATGGTCAACCCGATAGCGACATCTTTATTAATGAAGAATTTGTTTGATTTTTTTGTTTTAGATCACTACAAGGGTTGAAATCATGTCAACCAGGACGCACCGTTTTTTTCGAAGCCCCCACTCCATCGGCCTGTATCTCGGCGAATTTTGGTTTTTTTTTTTTTGTGATTTTTTTTTTACATTCTCAAAATGTCAATAAAAAACATATAAAAAAATGGATGGTAAAAATGTTTTTCATTTTTTTTTTATCTTACTTTAAAAAATGCCTAAAATTCAGGCTTCTAGACTAGAATACCCCCTTAAAAGAGAAAGTGGGAGGTCTTCAAGTGGTCACTGGCTACTTGTATACCTACCATTCAACCCAGTCGCCAACTGCTTAAATCTGAAAATTTCTCTAACCCCCCTTCCACCAGGCTATCGATGCAAGTCGTACTTTGTTCTATAGCCGGACTTTGTTACCATAGTTCTAAAAAAAAAAAAAAAAAAAAAAAAAAAATCGAAAAAAAATAAGAATAAAACATAAAGAGTATTCATCTTTTTTTTTTTTTTTTTTTTGTTTTGTTTTAAATCCTGAAATGAAACCCAAACTTGGGATTCTACAAGGAGAAAAAAAAAAGTACTGTATTTTCCGGCATATAAGTCGACCGGCGAATAAGTCGAAGTGGTTTTTTGGAGTGAAAGTGTGGAATTTCAGCTATATTCGCCATATAAATCGATCCGATTTTTACGCACAAACTTAAATCATTAAATTCAAGGCGCACATCGAAACTCGTGAATCGTCTAATCAGCCAGCGCGATATGCTTTCGATAGCAATTTTTAAAGAATTTTTTTTGCTTTTTACCCTCGACTTATACGCCGGAAAATACAGTATAAGTGAAATTAAGAATTCACTTGTGTCGTATAAATGAAATATTGTAACATTAGAATTCAATGGAATGATTTGGGACCGAAGTTGAAAAATGTATAAATGAGAAACGTATAAAAGGTGCTCCACTGTATCTTAGAATGACAATTTTTGATGTGTGGACTGTCTTATGCGTATTCAACTCACACTACAATGTGATTTTGTAAAACTCCACCCTAAATCCCCTTAGGTGGTGGTGGTGGGGGGGGAACATGTATTCATGTGTAACTCTGCAGTAAATTATCTTATGAAGGAGATTTTTGATGTGTGGTTCAGTTATGTGTATCTTACTCAAAATATAAAGATATTTTGCAAAATCTCCCCCTCATTTCCTTTAAGGGCGGGAGGTAGGGGCAAAAATACGTTTTAAAACATAAGTCTGCTTCAAAGAATCTTAAAATCCCAATTTTTCAGTGTGTGGGTTAGATATGTGTATGCAACATGCACTATAAAGGGATTTTGTGAAGTGTGGCGATTGGAAAACCGCTATTGGCCTTCCCAAAAATTATTCTGTACCATCCTATAAATAAAGCAAAGAGTTTGTCGGGATCACTTCTGGGTGGAACACTCCTATTTTTCATTGGTCTAGATTTAACTATAATACTTCGTGATGAAAATTGGATATCTCTTATAATATTAAAATCTGTATGTGTGAGAAATGGCTTGAAGCAGCTAACGCTCGACCGCTAATGGTCGCACAGACTTCCGACAGGAACTGTAGGACAGAGGATTTATTGCAGATGTCCGTTATCTAATTTGCTAAACGATGCGACCCTAATTAGCGGAGATATTAATTAAAATATCGACCTATGTTGAACGAAAAATGACCGAGAATTCATGGCTAATTGCTTATTGGTATAGTTTAATTAGGAGGGGCTGGAAGGGTAGGTAAGGAATGCACACACAGGACTGCGCTGCCAAAGGCAGTGGGGTCCCGGTCCGACTGTTTACCCGATGATAAAAGATTTAATTTTCTTTTCTTAAGAATAAAAGTTTGGCTCTAGAAGGAATATGTGCGCGCAGCACACGTATATCTTCACACGTGCGTCTGCGCTGCCGAAGGCAGTGGAGACCTGGTGTTAGTGTTTACCCGATGATAAATGATTTTTTTTAAATTCCTTTTTTACGAATTAAAGTTTATGAGTAATAACATGAAATTTTGAGAAATCATAAGGATGGTGAAGGAATACGCACGGGCAGCACACGGGTCTACGCTGCCAAAGGCAGTGGAGACCCGGTGTGAGTTTTTACCCGATCATAATTGATATGTTTTTTCTTTTCTTTTTTTAAGCATAAAGCTAATGAGTGATAAGATGCAATTTTGAGAATTCATTCATTATATAGTGATTCATTTAAAAATACTGACCCACTAGCGGGCGAAGCTCTCTAGTTTTTTTTAAGTAAAAACTGAGGATTTTAGTCAGTCAGATTTCATATTTTAATAATATTTATAACTGTAATAAAAAATTCGAAAATCAAGTTTCGTGGTGCATCATCAGGGGTTAAAACGAACCTCCGTGTAATTTTTAAAAAATTTTTTGCTGACATTCGTTTGTCCACAAAGTGACCAACATACACACAAAAAAATTTACATTTATTTATTTATTATTTTTTTTTTTCAAGACAGCAATGTTTACCTGATACATGACACTACATAAAAACAGTCTCTCATAATTTATTTATTTACCTATTATTATTTTTTTTTTGGGGGGGGGGCTTGCCTATGGTCTTGTAATGGGTGATTATGAATTAATGAAAAAATACCTGGAATTTTCATGAAAAAAGTTTTTGTATGGTGTTGGTATTTGGGATTAAGGCCAATTGGCTACACGAGGGTCATTGGCGAGGGTGATGTGCCCTTGTGCTCACCATGGGGTTGTGTCTAAGGGGTTCTAGCCTACATTTACAAAAGTTTCAGAGAAGGCCACGAAATACTCGAAATGGCTAAGTTGACGAGCACGACCTGTGATCAAACCTGGCACTTGACACCACCTTTTCATCAGACAGCAGCCCAGACATGAGGATACACTGCTGGTTGATTTAAAGACCAGTTTTCCAACAATTCAGTGATCTGCATAGATTGAAGGCTGATTTAAAGACCTTACTTCCAACAATTCAGTGATGTGCATATAGATTAAAGGCTGTCTTAATAACCATCAGCCCAGACTTGTGGATAGGTTGCTGACTGATTTAAGGTCCATCAGTCTCATAGTTCAAGACAGGGATAAGCTGATTGACAGGGTTCATCACAGTTTGATTCCAGGTTGTATTCGATGTCTTAGCCTTATTCAGTTTTCTGTGGTTCTCTCCAAAACTCATATAATGTGGTCTAAGACACCTTAGAATGTCCCCTCGAAGGGCACTTCACCCAAGTTTTAGGACCACCTTGTTATCCATCAGCATTAACATTTACACCATTACATCGAAATTAGTAGACAAGAAGTTTCGTGTTCAAACTCAGGTCACACTCGTCAAATTAGTTGTTCAGAGTTTTCTGTTGTTTCCTTCTAAACTCATGCCAATACTAGCTACGGTCACTTAGAAAGATCCCCACAGAATGTACTTCACCCAGATCTAGAACCTATGTGTAGTCAAAAGGCTTTAACAACTACAACACTGCAAGGAAGCTGATAGGTGAAAAGTTCCGGATTCAGTTCCAGAACAAGCTTGTTGGGCTAGCTGCACTGAGTTTTCCATGATTTTCTCCCATACTCACATAAATACAGACTCGGGTATCTTAGAAAGACCCCCTCCCTTTAACGAGGACACTCAATTAAAAAAAATTAAAATGTGAAAAAATAAAATAGCATATATTTGTGAAAATATATAAATTATTTAAAATTTTTATTTACTAAATATTTTGGAATTTAAAAGCTAAGGAACATGCAGTTTTTTAATTAATGAATATAAATATATTGATTTAAATCACCTTTTTTTAATCATTTGATAAAATTCACTAACATTCTTAAAAATTAGTGCTATAACTTGCCCCTCCCAGCCCTCTAGCTGACACAACATCTGGCTACTATTCTAAAACTATACCAAAAAATTTTTAAGAAATCAATATTATAATCAAAGTTAGGGAATGAAACACAGTTACTGCATGCTTTTATATGGAATAGATTAAAATAATTTGTGTCGTACTGAATGAAATTATGTTTTGTGCAGAATTTTATATGTATTACTTAAAAACAAGAATAGGCTCAGTGGTATTTCCCACCATTCTAAAAGCAAGGATAGCAAATAGAGTACCTTTGTTAATACAAGTATTTAATTATTAACTTTGTTAATTAAAGCAATAGAAATTTTTAACAAAGAAAAATGGCTTCCTTGCAGTATTCGCCAAACATAAATACCTCTCATGAAGTTGAGAGCATGTCTGTTCGTGAGAAGATTTGGTCGCAGACAAAAAAATAGTATATATATATATATATTTAATATATAGAGATTAACCCCTTAAACTGAAATGACGAGTCCAGCTCGTCATGAATTTCCCAACACTAATTATGTTCTTATATGTATATATAACAATAAACATTCATATAAATCTGTGAAACAATAATTTTTAATAATAAATTATTTGAGCATCAATCCCTCCTCTTAAAACTAAGAAAAATAAATTGTCTGCATGAGCCGTGCTGACTGAAAATAAATTGCAGTTCAAGGGGTTAAATTATTATAGTTATACCAAATTTTTTGTATAGCGTATAATAACTTAATACTTAATATATGTATATTACCTGAATGAGAATGAAGTAATATAAAATAATTTTTAAAAATGCAGTTGGAAAATAAAAATTATATTATAGTATTTTTTACTTATATTTCAAAACATTTAACCATTACATGTTTTGAAATTTTAATAAACAGAGATTCACTGCATTGCAATCAATGTCTAAATTATTGTTACATTCTATGTTATACTAAAAAAAGTAAATTAGTTTTTTTTTAAAAATATATATTTTATTATTAAAATTTTGTATTTTAATTGGTAGTAAAATCTAAAAGATTATCAAAACAGCAAAAGTCGGAAAAAAAAATATACCTTAAAAGGTTTCATAGCTTTCAGCCTTTCCAGTTAGAATCCCAATCTTCTTCGAGTGCTTTATGGTGACTGACCTTCATCTTTTCTTTTAGTTTAATTCAGGAGTACTGACATGCGACGAGTTATCTATGATCCACATTTTTTGCAGGGCTCCATGTCATTATACAGGTTTTTATTAGTCAAAATTTCATTGTTTTTGTGTATTATATCATAATGTAATCAAAATAATCGGCAATTTTCTGACATTTTTTAAGACTATATTGCGATGTCCTTTTTACTATTTACTTTGGTAAGGTGCTAATTTTTAAAATACATAAATGTGAATATATTTTGTTATTCCAACATTTATATTTTTCTTGGTAACACAAATTATTCCTATGACAGAATATTTTTATACTTTCTGCAACGAGCCTTTTCATGCAAACTTTTCTGCAAGACAATATTGATATAGTTTCTAATTTACACATAATATGTACATTTAATTATAAAGATGATATTATTATTAATAGACTGTTGAAGAATTCTTAAATATAAGAGTTTCTATTTTCTATTTTCTATTTGAAATTTATGAATATCTTTAATTTTTACGATCAAATCTTTCTGTAAGTGACAATAACTTTTTCGCGACAATGTTGCTGTGTTACCTAAATGCTAACACAGGCAAATTATATAAAACAGATATAAAATATTAGCATTTTAGTTTTAAAAATTAATGAACGGGGTTTTATGAAATTTGCCAGAATTTTAAATATTACATATTAATACCAAACATTTCTTCAAAAAACAAACTCTAAAAAAATTACCATCAGAGCTTTCTTTCTTAAAAATTCAGTTTACCCCTTCCGATATATTTACACAGAATTATAAATAATAATGAAGTTTATAATTACTATTTAAAAATAATTCAGATATGTATCAAGTTGGCACAAGAGAAAACAACTTGCTTACAATAAAAATAAAGAATCTAAGGAAAATGTTAAAATGAAATTTTATAATGTATTATGAAATAAACATGAATTGTTGTGTCCATACAATAACAATTTAATCCTCTTAAATAAATTTTAAAAACATTAGTGTTTTTTCTAAAGTTTTAAAATTATAATCTAAAGTACCTTTTGTCATTTATAATAGAAAAAATAAGTTCAATAGAATCTCTCTGTATAAAAGGAGTAATTTTAAATATAGTTTTACAATGAAATTTTATATTATTAAGTAAACATAATTTGTATTGTTTTCTGCATAATTTAAATGCAATGAGTACAATACATAAATATTTTTGGAGAAAATGTAATGAAAACTACAAAATATTAAAATGTATAATGCTTTGATATATTTCTTCTGTTTATGTTTAGATTAGTTTATTGTTATAATAATAACAAACATGCAATTAAACAGTAACTGGGTTTTCATTTTTAAGTTAAAAATTTCAACAAAATAAAGTAATAAAAATTGCAAAATGGTTTAACAAAAATTCATGAGAATAATATGAATTTATCACAAATGCTATAGTTAACACTTTGTTTAGGATCTTTGAAAAAGTAATATCTATCATATTTAATTATTAACACTCTTACCATGCTTAATTAAAAAAAAAAAAAAAAGCAAATCAAAATTAAATGTAATGTTTAATAAAAAATAATACAAGCATGTGTTTCATTTGTTTATAAACAAACAAGGGTTGCTAGTAAACTGCAATGGTGGGTTGCTAGAAAAACTAGGCAATCCAAAGAAATCACCAATTTTTAATAAACATATATAAAGTTATAACTAAGCTCACATTAAAAGGAAAAGTGCAAAATGGTATTATTAAATCATTATAATAATTAGCAAATTGCAGATTTAAGATTTGTTGTTTCAGTAAAATTTTGAGATGGATATTATAACATTACTAATTAATTTAAAATTAAAGCAACAATTTATTGAAATGAATGAAGAAAATATAAACTCACTTCAATAAGTAAAATAATTAATATATCACACTTACAACTGGTATGCTTCTTTTACTATCTCTGAGAATTCTTTTCTTTTTGATAATCCATCTAGCAAGTATGATCATAGAAATGAAATAAATTCAGTTACCACTATCATTCCAGCTGGAATTTTTGGATCTTATGTTGATTTCACCAGATGAGATTTGTTCATCAACATCGTCTCTAAATTAATATTTAGTTGAAACCCATTTCTTGTCATAAAACCTAATAAATTACAAGTTTGAATAAAAAAATAAAAAAATGTACAACTTCTAAATTATAAATAAAACATCAACAATAAACCTATAATGATAATTGATGCTTTTCTATCTCACCTGTGCAAGTGATAACGTCACCTTCTAAATTAATCTTTTATAAAACTCTTCTGTATATATGAGGTAAACCAAAAACTTCCTACATTCGAAAGACTAATACGTTTTATTAGTCTTTATCACCAACTATACCTACGTTTATACCTATTTTATCACCTGTGCTGGCGAAATGGAAAAGTACCTGATAATCAAAAGTGCCTCAAGATAATGACTGCCACGTAAATGATAGCCCAGTGTGGCTTTAGTTTCAGATAACTAATAAACTGAAAATTTCTTTAATTAAATATAAGCTGCAGAGCATTTGTATAACATATTAAGTTAGGTACTAATTTGTAAAATTTTCTTTAAATTTACAAACTCAAGCAGAAATATATCACTGACAGCTAGCTCAGATTGAATGAAAATCTTTTCACAAAAATTTATGTGAAAAAACCAATGACTTAAAACATGAACCGAGATTAAAATATAATAATAAAATAAATCTAAAAAATGTTGTAAACAATTTTCACTCAAAAGCTAAAAAAAACTGACATATTATTCCTTAACACAATAAAAGTTTCCATGCATGTTTAGGAATTGTCTTATATAAAAATTTGTTATTATCATGAGAAATGAATGTAGTTGTTTCGAAAACAAATTCTGCAGTAAGTACTATATTTAACTCATAACTGGAGACATGAATTTTCTTACACGATACAAAAATTACAAATACATAGAAAACTAAACTGATATGTTAATATACAAAAGATGACTCTTTCAATTAAAGAAAAAAGAAATTAATGTTTATCTAGTTCAAACATCAAAAGTAGTAGAAAGGTAATCATTTATAAAGAAAATTTTAAAGTTTTATTGCTATTATTCTCACTTTTTAACAGAATCTAAAATCGTTAATAACTCCTGTTATCAAGGTTTTTGTTTTAAAGTCCAGCACCAGCTCTACGGATTACTATTCAACATATTTTATTTATATTAGTAACTAGCCGCCTTCGGCGACCAGCTGGTTCGCGATCCTTGATAAATCCGACTTTACAAAGCTCTCGCTTGGTGGCGACTGCGGCGCCTTTTTCCCATTTCAGGTCTTACAACAGCTTATTGACATATAGTGAAAATAGCTTTAGTGAAAAATTTAATCGCAGTAAATTCCCGCTCGGTACCGCCCGCTTCCCGTTTCAATATCTGAAACAGCCTGTTCGCTCACCATTTTATGATCTTTAAAATTTCTGACTTTAGCAAAGTCCCGCTCGGTGGCACCTGCGGCGCCTTATCCCCGTTTTGGAACTTACAACACCTTCCTCGCTCATTAGAATTTGAAATATCGAAATTTTAAAATATTACAGCGCCAATATTGAAATTAAAGGTGTTCTGGGTATTCCGTTGTTTTCTCCGAAACTCCCGTTCTTTTTCTACATCTTTGTCCCTTCGCTCTCCCTCCCCCTTCCTTTCCGTCGATAATAATAATTTTACACTCGAAAATATCCGCAATCGATTTACCTTGCCTTAAAATTTAAATATGCCAACCAATTTCAAACGCTGTAACTCTTTTTTTTTTTGCCCCATTTCTCCCCCCTCAAGCCCTCCCTAATAGTCGTACTGTTTCAAAAATATTCACAATCGAATTATCGGGCATTAAAACCAAATACTACGAAATTTCAACGGCTGCAAATACTGCAAAATATAAAAGAAAACTTAATCTTTTTCCAATAAATATGTCATTTTATTTATTCATATATTTTCATGAAAATTGAACAGTAGCTTTATAATATGCTGCCTAGGCCGAATATTAATTCAAATGCAACGTGAATGAAAATTTGAAAAAATTTGAAAATTGCAAATTCCAAATCAACAAAGCTTTTAAATGATGTATTACTTATGACATTATTTTAATTAGTAGCTGAGATACAAAAGAAAACCGATTCAGCAGACCTCAAAACGTGTAAATTGGGTGAAATCTCGAATACCACTTTTGATAATATAAAAGTATTTCAAAATGTCTTTCGAATGAAGTATTAAAAATAATTTAATCATAATTAAAATATTAGAATAAAATTTTATTTGCAATTAAATGTAAATTAAAATGTAATTTTTTTTTTTATTATTCTCCGAGATTTTTATAATTATTATTATTCTCTCTCAGTAATCCGACTTATCCATGGTTTTCTCCGAAACTTGCATAATTCCGGGCTTATATAACGTTAAAAATCCTTAGTACGATGTGTGAGCAGAAATTGGAATTCGAAACTGCAAAATATTAAAAAATAAAGGTGTTCTGGGTATTCCGTTGTTTTCTCCGAAACTCCCGTTCATTTTCTACATCTTTGCCCCTTCGCCCCCCCCTTTCCGTCGCTAATAATAATTTTAGACTCGAAAATATCCGCAATCGATTTACCTTGCCTTAAAATCTAAATATGCCAACCATTTCAAACGCTGTAACTCTTTTTTTTTTTTTTTTTGCCCCTTTCCCCCCTACCTCAAGCCTGCTCTTTAAAAAATATTCACAATCGGATTATCGGGCATCAAAACGAAATACTACGAAATTTCAACGGCATATCTCAATTTAAAACATTGCAAAATATAAAAGAAAACTTAATCTTTTTCCAATAAATATGTAATTTTTTTTGTTTATTGATATATTTTCAGGAAAATTGAACAGTAGCTTTATAATATGCTGTCTAGGCCGAATATTAATTCAAATGTAACGTGAATGAAAATTAGAAAATTGCAATTTCACCCCGCACTATAAAAACACGTGACATCTTAATTGATTACAATCATTTCCTTTTTTAAAACAGGAATAAACTACTACGTCAGAAACGCCAAAGAAAAATTATTGAGGTGCATACAGCTGTTTCGGTAGCCTAAAGCGTACCGTCTTCAGTGCAAAAAGAATTCTGAATCTGGAGAAGTGCTCTTATATATAGGAGAGGGACCGGATTTAGTTCAACCAATAGGATTACGGAAGAGGTGGGGAGTGTGGCCAATAGGAATTAAGGAATGTGTAGCTGTGTAAACAGTAGTAAAATTAAGGAAATGTGGACTGAATGTAAAATTTCCAACAATCAGACAAATAGGGAACAGCGAAATCACAATTTACAAGGTTTTTAAAATTTTTATAAATATGAAAAGCTTCAAAGAAATAGAGTTCATGAATGGATTTAGGTCTGCAAATTATTTTAGCTGAATTAAATTTAAAATTATGATTTTCCTCCCAGCAATGTTTAGAAATAGCCGATTTATTGGTTTCTTGTTTGCGGACGTAATTCATATGTTCTTTTAGACGAAATTTAAGACTGCGTTTAGTTTGGCCAATATATGATAAACCACACTGACAGGAAATACTATAAATGCCCCAAGAATTATGCATATCAATAGGATCTTTTAACTGAGAAAAGGTGAGTTTATTGGAAGGCGAAAATATTATTTTAAAATCATATTGTTTGAGAATTTTAGCTATGGTTTGACTGGTTTTAGAAAAATAGGGTAAAACAATACTGATATTAGATGTGACTGATTTAGTAGACGAAATACGAGGGGAGTTGTAATTTTTGGATAGCTTTGTCTATAATGGAAGGGTCATAACCTCTGTCAATTGCGATGGCTTTCAGGTATTTAATTTCAGATTTCAATAAAATAGGATTTGAACAAATATTAAGGGCACGGTTTACAAAAGTATAGAAAGCAGCCATTTTTTGGTTAGGTGGGTGACATGAACGCGCATGGGGAGGAAGGGAGACTGCAAAATTTTTACGATAGACAGTGGTTGAAAATCCATTTACAGTGCGAGAGACGAGGGTATCAAGAAATCCATCTAACCAAAAAATGGCTGCTTTCTATACTTTTGTAAACCGTGCCCTTAATATTTGTTCAAATCCTATTTTATTGAAATCTGAAATTAAATACCTGAAAGCCATCGCAATTGACAGAGGTTATGACCCTTCCATTATAGACAAAGCTATACAAAAATTACAACTCCCTCGTATTTCGTCTACTAAATCAGTCACATCTAATATCAGTATTGTTTTACCCTATTTTTCTAAAACCAGTCAAACCATAGCTAAAATTCTCAAACAATATGATTTTAAAATAATATTTTCGCCTTCCAATAAACTCACCTTTTCTCAGTTAAAAGATCCTATTGATATGCATAATTCTTGGGGCATTTATAGTATTTCCTGTCAGTGTGGTTTATCATATATTGGCCAAACTAAACGCAGTCTTAAATTTCGTCTAAAAGAACATATGAATTACGTCCGCAAACAAGAAACCAATAAATCGGCTATTTCTAAACATTGCTGGTAATTTTAAATTTAATTCAGCTAAAATAATTTGCAGACCTAAATCCATTCATGAACCCGATTTCTTTGAAGCTTTTCATATTTATAAAAATTTTAAAAACCTTGTAAATTGTGATTTCGCTGTTCCCTATTTGTCTGATTGTTGGAAATTTTACATTCAGTCCACATTTCCTTAATTTTTCTACTGTTTACACAGCTACACATTCCTTAATTCCTATTGGCCACACTCCCCACCTCTTCCGTAATCCTATTGGTTGAACTAAATCCGGTCCCTCTCCTATATATAAGAGCACTTCTCCAGATTCAGAATTTTTTTTGCACTGAAGACGGTACGCTTTAGGCTACCGAAACAGCTGTATGCACCTCAATAATTTTTCTTTGGCGTTTCTGACGTAGTAGTTTATTCCTGTTTTAATATTTCAACGCCAAGTCTCCTGCTATTATTTCCTTTTTTATCCAGACAGTTGTCTGCGATCTGTTTTCATGGCAGACAATTGAAATGATGTTGCCATCTAAATTTTATACTTTAGTTAATTTTAAAAAATCTAATTGTTGTATCAATAAGCTGCTTGCACTCTTAGATTCGGAAAAAATTCCCCTTTCATTTGGTACCAAATTCGTAACTATCGGACTAATATTTCTAATTTATTTTCCACTTTTTCTGCTTTAAATATCTATTTTTATGCAATCGCGGTGAATTCTGAGTCATTGAGATCACTTCTTCATTAGACATAGGTCTACATTTTAATTAATAACTCCGGAACTAATTAAAATTTTTAATTTTTTTTTTCACTATGCACTCGGGCAGGTTTCTGAGCACCCGTATGTCAAATATTGTAGTTCTGCGTTCAATAGGGGCTGAACGTATAGATGCTCAGACAGACAGACAGACATCTTCTTTTATTATTATAGATAATATTAGATTGTTACTATTTAAGAAATCAACATCAATTTTTTAACAACTTACACTTTTTAAGTTTTTCTAAAATGTTAACAAAATATTTTAGGAAGATCATTAGAAAATAATCGTAATTAAAATAAGTTCGTCTGATTAAAATTATACCCAAACTTACAGTTATTTCACTAATTATTAAAGAAAATCTTTTACAAACACTTCTCAATGTCAAACAACAAGCGGAGCCGGTGGTAGCGATCGTTAGCAGAGATGGTTGCATTAGTTTATCGTAGTGCAGTTTGCCATTTAGTATCATTACTCGATTTTCGGGAATGGTGCCAAGTGCGGAGTCTGACGCCAAGAGAGACGAAATCGCTACACATTGGAGTACTACCTGGAGCCCCGGGTCAAGCCTATTCTGGGGGTCCCTCTCGCAGTGGCATAAGAGCTCTCTAGATTGCAGAATTTCTGCATACGCCTGTAGGGGGGCTCCTTCCAGAAGGGGGGCCCAGGGCATTTGTCCCGTCTGCCGTTAGTCAGGGCCTGTCGACAATCGAAATGTTTCGATGTGTTCGTGGTAGACCTAAATATTTGGGTAAGCTCATTGGTCGATACAAACACGTGAGTTATTCATTTGGCGCACATTTTGGCAAAGATCTGTGTAGCGACAGTTTCATGTTTCATTATTATCATTTGTTTGGTTGTTTAGTTTTGTTACTAGCTTGACATGTCACTATTGCGTATGCTTTTTTTTTTTTTTTTTTAACTCTATCGCTCTTTTAAAGTTTCATTTTATCACTTTAAATATATTTACCATTTTTATTCATTATCACTGATTTTCATTTTCATTAACTCAATATATTCGCGATTTTTACGATCAGGTTAATAAAAGGTCTTTATTTGTAATTATGGATAAGATTTTGCCTGATAATTATAAGCTTGTAAAGAATGACCCAAACATGGAGTACATGTTTAGTCACTGACGAAAATCAAGCTTTAGTAAGTAATTTGCATTTTAAGGAAAGTAATTAAAAATTGTTTTTGCACAAATTTTACATTAAATTCAGTAATTATCGTCTCTTATAATATTTGCTGTTTTGGCTTGAAAAATTCAATAAGCTTACAAAAAGTACTTGGAGGAAAGCTTGGACATATCCTAATTCTGGGCAAATAATATTTTTAAAATGGATATGCTTTGTGTGCACAATACTGATCGTAGAGTTAACGGCTCTCTTCACTTACCGTCGCCGGAAGCCCGAGCCAATGTTATTCTATGGGGAAATTTTCTTTACAAATAACTTATTAACTAATACATATTTTTAAATTCTGTTTTCACATTCAGAAAATTCCCAACCGTTAAATTGACGGACTTTTTAAAAAAATGTAGTTTTTTAATTTTTAATATTTTATTTTGAAATTGCAAAATGAAAAAAATTCACTTACTGAAAATTCGTATTTTGCAGCTTCAAAATAAAATATAAAAATATTAAAAACGTAATTTTTTAAAAAAGTTTCGTGAATTTAACAGCTGAGAATTTTTAGAATGTGAAAACAGAATTTAAAAATATGTATTAGTTAATAAGTTATTTGTAAAGAAAAATTTCCCATAGAATAACATTAGCTTCGGCTTCCGGCGGCGATGAGTGAAGCGGGTCCTTCTTAAAGGAATGCGATCATCCAAGCATACTGGTTGTCCTTCAACTTTATAAATAGTAATTAAAAGGTAAAATCCAATTTTTTACTGATAAACTGAACATATTAGATTAAAATAGCATTTATAAGTGTTCTTTTGTATTTACTAGTAATAATATTTTATGAATCTAATATAAGCTCAAATTATTGTTTACGAACACCAAGAGAAACTAGGAATAAACATTTAAAACAATTTAGAATTTGTAGTTTTTGCTCTTTATCATTATTTATGTAGATATAAAATTTATTGAGTAATATACATATTTACATTTTCATAAGTATTACAGAATATTAATTTAAATAAATATATATATATATATATATATTAGTTAATTTAAAGAAACAAAAATACACAGTTCTAAAAAACATTTATGTTGTAAATATTCCTGTGAGAAAAGTGTTTATCAGAATAAGAATGTGTTATGTCTGAAATGAATACAACAAATATAATAAATGAAAATTTTAGTTACTAGGAATATAAGTATTTGTTTTTACTACAAAATGTCATGTCAAAATATATCTAATACAATTATTTGTCTTATTAGTTAAAGTTGTGAGGTCGAGCTATGGACCGTCACCAAAAGTTGGGACGGTTAAATAACTTCGTCGCCAGTAGCTCGGCGAAAGTCTTGGTTGAGATTGTTTTATGTCAGCATTGTGCAGCAGTAAAATAATTAGGATCTCGGTGTTAGATGAGTAGAAGAGATGTTAAAAGGTTTTGATTGAAATGAAATGAAAGGGAGTTGTTGAATGGAGTATAAAAGGAAAGATAGTGAATTGATAGATATACGATATAGATATAGGATGTGATGTAGTGGAATGGTGATGAAGAGGTAGCTGATTAGTGTGGAGTTAAGAGAAATGTTGATGGTGATTAGTTTTATGCGAATGATGGTAGAGAGGTGTAGTTTTGTGGAGTAAAGAAATAAAAGAGTCGGTCGTGTCCGGGAATCCGCTCGACGCTCTAAAGTGAGAAAAGTGATAAGTAGCCGTGAGCAGTCGTCAAAAGGATTAGCGTGGGTGAGATAAAGCAACTTCCTATTTTATGTCTTGAAAAGTTATTTCCTGAGGTCATTTATTTAAATTACGTTAGCTCAACGTCCTCTTTAATTTTGAATGCTAAATAAACTTTGTTTATTTGTTAACTTAGTCTCGAGTTTTCATCATTACGTAATTAAGTTAATCTAAGTTCATATTTAAGACCTAGTAAGATCTACATTAGAGAATCATGGCCCACGCCGATTCTCTACACTGGCGCCCAACTCAGTTCGACATCCCCCCGCTCGAGTCTATTTTACCGGCTCAAATAATGTACTTAAATTTTTTGAAGAACTTGAGAATTATTTTGATGTATGTCATATTGATATTTCTGATCGATGTAAATGGTTAAAATACTCCTTAAAAGGAGAACCTAAAATGTGGCTTGACCTAATTGCCTGTCATTCTTTGGGTCAAAATCCCACCTATGAAGAGTTAAAAATCAAAATGATAAACACCTTTTCCTTAAGTGCCGATAGAGCAAGATTAAGGCAGGAGCTCTATACGCAGAAAATGTCTGTATTTGATAAACCGACAACCTTTTTCCTGCGTAAGCTCGATTTAATTAAACAACTCGATCTGAATTTATCTTTTTTAGAAATATTTGATATTTTTAATCCGCTGTTCACGGTGCCAATTCAAGATTACCTCGAGTTAAAGCCAACCGCATCTGTTGATACTCTTTTTCAAGTCCTCGATAAATATCAAGCACGTCACGCTATTAAACCGGCGGATAAGTCTAATCGCTGGCAAGAACCCGCCAATGTTCAAAACGAACAGCGAGAAAATTTCACCCCCCCTCAAAATAATAATTTCATCCGACCGCAACAAGCTAACTCTTCACAAGCAAGACCCAGTGACTTAAATCAATCTGAAAATGTTGCAAGAAATCAACCGAGCCCCTATAATACCAAGGTACAAACTATATGTTTAAATTCTCTTTCTATTTCTTCAGCCAACTTGCAGCGTTTAACACTAGATAGCCTAAGGCAGTCATTTTGACTGCTTTTCAATTTCAGTTAGAAAAACAATTGTGTATATAATGACACAGCTTCTTAGAATTTTGTGACTTTTTGTACAACATATAAATGCGTTTATTAATCATTGTAGTTGCCTCCCCCCCTCTTTCATTTCCGGTATATATATGTGTTATACCTGTATTGCCTAAAAGCAGTCATTTTGACTACTTGGAAATTTTTAAATAATCAAATGGCTTTTATTATTGAATTGAGTAAATTTCTTATATGCAATTATTCGCGAGCAATTATTCCCAATCTGCTTATATGAAATCAGATCGGCTCCGATTTCGCATTTTTTTTTTAGAAGAACTATGCCCAGAGATAAGTTCAAGCAAATCCTACGATTTATTCGTTTTGACAAAAGAACCGAAAGAAGTAGGCGCCTCCAAACAAATAAATTTACCTTAGTTTCGGAAATATGGGACAAGTTTATTGAAAATAGTCAAGCTTGCTATCAACCAGGGCAAAATATAACAGTTGACGAGCAATTATTTCCAACAAAAGCCAGGTGCAAGTTTATACAGTATATGCCGAATAAACCCAACAAATTTGGCATCAAATTCTGGCTTGCATCAGATATTAGTAGCAAGTACATTTTGAATGGTTTTCCTTACTTGGGGAAAGACGAACAACGACCATCGTCAATGCTTCTCAGTGAACACGTTGTTCTGAAACTGGTCGAGCCATACACAAACTGTGGAAGGAATATCACGACCGATAACTTCTTCACTAGCATGTCACTCGCGACGAAATTATTGGCCAAAAAACGACACTAGTTGGAACTATTAGAGGAAATAAAAGAAAACTACCAAAAGTAGCCAAACAAACAAAGGATAACATGCATCGTTTTTCCCCTCTCCTATATAAATCGAAAAATTCTGTCCTTACAATATATAAAAGCAAACCGAATAAAAGAGTAGCTGTTCTAAGTTCCAGGCATAAATTTGTGAAAATTGATTGAAGTAATAAAAAAATGTTACCGGACACTATTCAATTTTATAACAAAACAAAATTTGGAGTTGATATGACAGATCAAATGGCAAGAAAATACACCGTAAAATCGAGTTCTCATAGATGGCCCCTCCAAATATTTTTCAATATTTATTTTAGATTTGGCTGCTATAAATGCTTGGATCCTTTACAAAGAGGAATACAAATACAACGAAAACAGTTCTTGTTCCAATTAGCAGAACAGCTTTTCACCGATTACAGTGCTGCAAGACAGAAAAAGTCATCAGAAAATGAGGACCCACAAACATCAAACACTACATATTCTAACAGACGAAAAATTTTGTCAAGTACGGCTTTGCAACAAAAACAAAACAAATAACATATGTGAAAAATGTCAAAAGTATGTTTGCGGAAGATGTACACATAAAAAGATTTCAACTTACAATTGCTTAAAATGTACAAATAATGAATAAATTATTTTTTGTTCCAAATGAAGTAATTTTTTTTTATTGTTAATACTTACTAATAACTTGCTATATGACTGTAAATAGTATAAGAAATATTAAAAATTAATTTTAAACAAATTTCTTTACACATTAGTTATTCTTTCACATTGCAGTCATTTTGACTGCTTTGGGGCAATATAGGTATACACTAAGTCTCCGTCTTTCTAGTGTTAAATTCTTCTCAATGCGTTTCCAATTTAAACTCTCCGTTTCCTTCAAATTTAGAGAAGAATGAAAGCTTATTAAATGTAGCGGCTAATCCTTTCATCAATAAATCACATTTATGTTTTCAAACTGTTCAGTCAAGAGACCTTTCTAGTAATTTAAATGCACCTCATAATAAATTACAGTTTAATTCTCAAACTATCAAGTCGGGGGCAGATTCTGCTATTTTTATTGATAAATCTCATACAAATGCTAAACCGGTCGAGTCCGGAAATTTATCTCAGGTAACAGGAAAAATTTTCGCAGAAAATGATGTTAAAATTAATGTTGGTACTAAATCTTTATTAAAGGCATCAAACTCTTGTTTTCATTCTGTTCAACCAACAGATTTATCTATTAGTATTCATGCATTTCCTACATTTCAGTTCTAAAACTGTCACGTCGGCAAAATTGGCTATTTGTAATGCTAAATCATATTCAAATGCTCGACCGATCAAATCCGGGGAGTTATCTAATTTCACAGACACTGTGTTAAAAGAAAGCGAAAAGTTAAGCCACTGTTCTTATAAATATCTCGCATCTACTTTAAACGAAAAGCTAGTAACTAATTTAAATGAAAGTAATGAAAAAGGGCATTTAAGTTTTCTACGTGTCAAGCCGACAGAATCTTCTAGTTTAAATGAAAAGGCTCCCAATGAAAATGACCGGTTAAACTGTCTTCAACATAATTTACATTCTCCTACCAGTGCTTCTCGTAAACTGCTAGATAATTTAAAAGCAAATGTAGTAATTTCAACTAAAAATATAAATTATTTCCAAGCTCGTAAGCCCTCCAAGACATCAACACTCATGAGTAGAGATGGAGCGGAATCGTCCACTGATGCTGCGGACAGCGACAGCGGGCCGGGTTCGATCACAGCCCAGGAATGCGCCCTCGCAACGCCTGACCTCCTGATGCCAGCCTCCAGCCCTGTGATCTCTGCGACCAGTGCAATGTCCAGCAGGACTCTCATGTTTAATGCTAATTTTCTTACAGCGGAAACCCTGGTTGAGGTTGTATCGTTTCTAATTTTACTTTTTCTCAAGTATTTGTTTATCAGAGCTGTACCAAAATGTAAGACATGCCTTGAAGCCTTTCGGACTTCTTATTTTTGTATGAAAGAGCAGGACTTTCTAAAAAGAAAAACTGTAAAATTTAAATTAGTACATGAACTTTCATTTCGAAAATCATGTTTATGCTTCAAATGTCAACATTTTCGTTCTCTCTTAATATATTTTATGCATGTATACTAAGTTCTTTTATTTTGTAGCCATCGCCTGCAGAATGGGTAATATAAAACTGTTTTTTAACCTTTGTAAATATCCCCCCCCCTTTTTCGTATTTCTATACATATTGTATTTGTATATATAGCTAAAATGAACTTTGATAAGTGTATAAAATGAATATTTTTTATTGTTATAACTTTTGTATTCCACTAAAAGTTATCTATCTATATATGTATATATATCTATGTGTACGAGTGGGGAAATTTTTTTTTGGCTATATGCATAAATCACGCGTAACTTTAAACTAAAATCACTAACAAATTAATTTTTTGTCGTTTCGCATGCTATAGCCCAGGCGGAAAAAATTATTGTATATAAACTATTTTATGTATTCAGAGACAATTTGTCTCGTTGATCTATCTACAAATTGTAGTTTAAGTCTATTTTTTGATTTATACTTTAAAAAAAAGTTTCCATTTTAGAAATATCTTTGATGCTCTAATCTGATGTAGAAAATGTTATTCTGATGACTGATGTTTCTGAATGAATTTTTTCTCAAGTACGTTGGCCAGCTGATGTGGTTGAGCTTAGACTGGCTCTGTTATGGATGAAGAAATTCCTCTTCTAAGTTTCGAAGGATGATTCTGGATCTAGGCTGGTCTTTCGATGGATAATTAAAGTTCAAGATTTTATGTTCAATAAAGTGATTTACTCAATGTTACAAGTTTAAAATTATGTTTATTCCTTTCTGGATTAACAGAAAGATGGTTGTAAGCCCCATTGTAAAGTTGAGCTAACCTATTTGGGGCGTTTTTTTTTTTTTTTTTTCTCCCTGTAGTTTCCGGCTGTAAAGGGCCCTCAATTCAATTTAAAACTTAAATTTATTTTTTTTGTTCGAGGTTTGTCCGGTTTTAAGCTAAAGGGTTTTTTTTTCGCCATGGTATTTGAAGCTGTAAGCAGTTCATTGCTCAGCAAATTACACTTTAAATTTTTTTCTAACTTATTTTAAAGTTTCAAATTAAGTTGTGGCTGCACTCATTCCTATGTGCTATATTAGGGTTTAAATTTACTCGATCAAACCCGTTGGGGATTTTCCCGACTAAATTTTTTTTTTCTTGGAGGGGGACTGTGAGGTCGAGCTATGGACCGTCACCAAAAGTTGGGACGGTTAAATTACTTCGTCGCCAGTAGCTCGGCGAAAGTCTTGGTTGAGATTGTTTTATGTCAGCATTGTGCAGCAGTAAAATAATTAGAATCTCGGTGTTTGATGAGTAGAAGAGATGTTCAAAGGTTTTGATTGAAATGAAATGAAAGGGAGTTGTTGAATGGAGTATAAAAGGAAAGATAGTGAATTGATAGATATAGGATATAGATATAGGATGTGATGTAGTGGAATGGTGATGAAGGGGTAGCTGATTAGTGTGGAGTTAAGAGAAATGTTGATGGTGATAGTTTTATGCGAATGATGGTAGAGATGTGTAGTTTTGTGGAGTAAAGAAATAAGAGTCGGTCGTGTCCGGGAATCCTCTCGACGCTCTAAAGTGAGAAAAGTGATAAGTAGCCGTGAGCAGTCGTCAAAAGGATTAGCGTGGGTGAGATAAAGCAACTTCCTATTTTAGGTCTTGAAAAGTTATTTCCTGAGGTCATTTATTTAAATTACGTTAGCTCAACGTCCTCTTTAATTTTGAATGCTAAATAAACTTTGTTTATTTGTTAACTTAGTCTCGTGTTTTCATCATTACGTAATTAAGTTAATCTAAGTTCATATTTAAGACCTAGTAAGATCTACATTAGAGAATCATGGCCCACGCCGATTCTCTACAAAGTGTTTAATTTTTAAATTATTAAAAAGGATAAGTCTTATCATATAAATTATTGAAATTCATTTAAATACAAATTGCGATGGGTCTTGTAACTAATATCCTTAATTTAAACAATGACTTTAATAGTTTGTTTATAAATAATGCAAATTTTGCTATTTAAGTTGCTGAATTTTAATAAAAATTAATATATATATATATATATATATATATATATATATATATATATATTTGTCTTGTAACTAATTTTTAAATTTATTAATGAATGAATTACTTTTAGAGATGCAACAAATACATTTGAGGAGCAGGGTTTTAATGCCTGTCTGTGTTACTTTTTGGTGCTTAATATAAGATATTTTTAATTTATATTTCACTATATAGTTTATTATGTTTTATATGACTAAAAAAATAAACTTTTATTGAATTGGTACTCTATATGTTTTGCTGGCAGTTTTATGTGTGATTGTGTATGTATGTGCTGGGGATTATGCAATTGTTAAATTCTGATTTCCACATAAATGCTGTGCTTAAACTTATAATTAATAAGTGACACCTCAAACCGTGAAATAAATATGAAACCATAAATTTAATTGATATAATCTAAAATAAGTAATTTTTATGAGCTTTTCATTTATTTTCTTAATTAAATTCCTAACTAAATACATCTTGTAATTTGTTGTTGATTACTTTCTTTTTTTTAATTTAAATAATATTAAAGTTTTTTTTTTTTTTTTTTTTTTTTTTTTTTAATACGAAATTTATTTAATTCTTTGTGTGTGTGTGTGTATGCATATAGATATATATGTATGTGATCAGGATCACACTCATTGGCTTAGCCATTCAGTTTTTTATTGTTTGGTCTGAAACTTGCATGCCTGAAATCTTTAGAACGACCCCTATAGAGGGCCTTTCATCCAGTCTCTAAGATCCTAGTGTAGTCAATCAGTTTTAACCTCCTACCTTGTATGTTAGCAATTTGATAGCATTTTAAGGCTTTTTTTTTTTTTTTTTTTTTTTTTTTTTTTTTTTTACTTTTACGTCTTTAAATGTCTATTTGAATTGTGCCATTTTGTTGAATTAGAGGTATTATGTATTTTATATTATTATTATGATGTATTTATTTGTTAAATGTTTTTTGAAATATATGTCTAATAGAAAATTAGTTAAATTTTAATTTAAGCTCTTGGTATGTATATTTTTATCGTTTTCATTCACAAATCAAATTGTAACATTTCAAATCACAATAGTTTTCTTTTGCTAGTTGTTCTTGTGTATTATACACCTCACTAGCGTCCGAAAGCTTCTGCTCCTAACTTGTAAATAAAAGAAGCTGGATTTAGACTAGGGGCATACACGTTGGCCTAGTCATTCAGTTTTCTGTGGTTTAGTCCGAAACTTGCATGTGAATATTGGCTTAAACTCTTCAGAGCGCTCCCTATGGAGAATATTCCATCCTGCCCAAAGATCTTCCTGTAGTCTATCAGTTTTCACTTCCTGCGTTAGCAAGTTGGTAGCATTTTAAGGCGTTAAATTTTATTAGATTTACGTCTTTAAATGTCTACTTGCTAGCTTTACGCAAGTGTGCCATTTTCTTCGATTGGAGGTATTATGTATTTATTATTATATAATTATTTATTTGTTACTGATTACCATATATTTATTATTTGTAAAATATATACTTATTGTTATATATTTATTTTCTCTCTCTCTCTCTCTTTCTTTCTTTTTTTTAAGGATTAAAGCTTTTTACTTTCCAAACATGCACATGTGAGAAAAGTATTGTAATCATGGAAAAAAAAAAAAAAAAAAAAATCAACTTTGAAATTTTTGTGTAATTGTACATTTTGAGGTCTACCGAGTTCATTTATTTACTTTTATGTCAATGTATGTATGTGAGGGAATAACATATAAAGTCTAACTGCTTTGATTGATTGTGCTGAAAGTTGGTACATATGTTATAGGTTGATAATATACTTGGGCTTGAGTGCTAGACAATTTTTGGGCTCACCGTAACCATGGGCTGCCCAATACCCATAGGCTGCCGCCGTAGCACAAACCTTATTAATTCTGTTGAATAGTTATTGTTTTAGATATATGTTTTATAGTTTATTCAGTTATAGTTTTATTATATATATATATATAAATATGAAATATATAGTTGTATAGTTCACTTACAGGTTTTTTTTTTTTTTTTTTAAATGACACAAAGAAAAATTCTTTAGTAATATGGCCTATGTGCTGAAATTATTGAAAGTGTGATAACATCATAACACCTTATTCAGATGAACTGAAAATTTATATACATAGTACAGAACATCGTCACACTAATTGTATAAATTTGGGAGAACTTAGCATTTTTTTTTTTTTCCAGGGGCAAAATAAAAAATTATTTATCGTTATAAGGCTTACGGCTTAAATAATTTATTTTATGATAATGTCTAATGACTGAGCTGAAAATTAATATATATGTTAAAGGTCGCAGCTGCATAAACTGTGTACATTTTTGTGAATGTAGCACTAATAGATTTTTGCAGGGGTACAATAAAATATTCTTTATTATTATAATCGATGTGCTCTCAAATTATTTGAAGTGCAATACTTTTAAACAACATACTACAGTACAAAGCTGAAAAACTGAAATTGATTAATTCTTCTTCTTCGTCCTTTTTTTTTTTTTTTTTTTTTTTTTTTTTAAATAACTAATTAGGCGAATTTTGTTGAAATATTACATAGAGCTTATTAAAAATAAACTTTATCTGATATTTGAACATTTTTTTTTTTTTTTTTTTTTTTTAATGTTCTAATTCTCCACTCAGAATTACTAATGAAAATAAATGCTGCAGCCGTTTATTTCAGCCATTCTATCCAACAGCTTTTTTTTTTTTTTTTTTTCAATTCCTCATTTTATTTATTTATTACTAATTAAGTGAATTTAGTTAAAATGTTAGATACAGTTTATTAAAAATAAACTTCATTTGACATTTCAACCGCATTTTTCATCCCCCCCCCTCCTTTTTTTAATGTTCTAATTCGTCACTCGGAATTACTAATCAAAATGTTTACTGTTGCCATCTATCCGCAGAATAAAAAACTAATTTTCAAAAGTAGGAAAAAGAATTTTCTAAAGATTTTGAGATACCTACTGATTTTCCCTCTTCTAAAAAATTCATATATAAAAAGATAAAATTATAAGCCAGAAATTTTCACAAATCAAATAAGTTTAAAGATAAGTTAGATATTTAAAGCTTTATTAGAAATCATTCATATTAAAAATTCAGATAATTGCTTGGTGTTGCCATCTATTGGAAAAGGCATAACCATACATATAATAATTTATATAGATCTATCATTCCATTGTTATCATGCAAAAATTTTTGATGCCGAAAATTTTTTTTGGCATCATCCATATAGTGGTATTGAAACCATTGAAACTCGGCAATTGTAATAGAATAGAATAGAATTGTTGATGAATTTTCAAAATGTCGAAATATTGCGTCTTTTAATTCTTCTAATAAATTTATGAAAAGAAATGGATAAGTTATCATAAAAGTAAATTATATTTGACTAAATTATGAAAAATATAATTTTTATAATCAGTTGCTTTATTATTATAATGAAATAAAAACTGGTTTGATTTTTAATGGAATACGTTTTTTAAAGTTTGATATTTTTTAAGATTTTGTATTAGTAAGCATAGCTGCCAATATTTTAATTTATTCCGGAGTACTTTTAGCCCCGCCTTTATTTCGTACCACTTATTTTTTTAAAGTAATTTTTTCTTATTTGATCGAAGTTATATATTAGAGCAAAATTTTCTATATATAAAGTGGTGCGAAATAAAGGCGGGGCTAAAACTACTCTGGAATAAATTAAAATATTGGCAGGTATGAGTAAGTAATATAGAATTTTCAGAATTCTTTTAAATATATTTAGCAGCGGCGTAGGTAAAGAACGTTAGTTTTAGTATATAAAATGAGTTTATCTTTAAATATTAACTAATAAATATATAAAAGAAAGAAAGAAAAAGAAAAATGAATTTGAAATTGTATCTGCAGTTTTTCATTCACATTTAGTACATAAATTACTCATAAATTTTATTTTCTAAATGATCAATCTATGTCTTATTACTATATCTATAGGCATAAGAAAATAAAAAAATCACATGCATTCTGTATTTTTCAGATTAAATGACTAATTTTTTTTTTAAATTTGGATGTGTATTATTAAAAAAAAACTTAAAAGAATAAAATTTCAACTGATAAATTAATTAATGTTAAAACAGGAATAAACTACTACGTCAGAAACGCCAAAGAAAAATTATTGAGGTGCATACAGCTGTTTCGGTAGCCTAAAGCGTACCGTCATCAGTGCAAAAAAAGAATAGTAGTATATAATTAATGCTATATATTTTATTACAGTGGTTTTGAAAATAGATCACTGAACATAAACTCGAAATTGAATTTTGGTTGAAAATTAAAAGCACATTTAAAAAAATAAAATAGACATGTTTAGAAATATGTTTTTCTTTTTGAATTGTTTTCTTTTACTGAACATTTTAATATACAAATATTGCAATAAATGATTTTTTTTTTATTGTTATTATATTAACTTATTTTATTTATTGCTCCAATTTGTTATTGTTTATTCAATTTGAAACAGAAAATCTAAACAAAATAAAAATATTAAACTAAATATTGATGAATCCTAATATTTAATTTTAAACTTAAATTTACCTATTTTGTAAATATTTAAACAAATCCATAGAATTTTTTTAGGAGTGGTTGAAAAATCCAGAATTACTCTAGTCCTAAACATTCCGGGTTTTCGATTTTGTACTCTGTACTGTATATGGATAAAAAATTACATACTTTTATAATTTTTCTCTTTTGTTTATTTAATAACTTCATTTACGCTTTTTTTTTTTAAATAAATACTTCTGTTAATTATTTAATGTTCGGAAAGTCGTGTAGAGTTACTCTAGTAGAAAAAAAAAAGCATATTAGTTTAATTATTTTGTGTTTTCATTCACAGATCACAGTATAATATTTTAGCCCCCCCCCTCCTTTTTTCGAGTACTTGTTCTACACCATGCTAATGGCAAAAATTTTCTGCTATATACTGATAAACAAGAGAAGCTGTAGTCGGACTAAGGTGTGTTCATTGTTATTGTTGGACTGGCCATTCAGTTTTCTGTGGTTTAGTCCAAACTTGCATGTGAATATTGGCTTGGACTCTGTAAAATGGTTTCCTATGAGTGTTATCCCAAACTTAAGGGGTGAGGCGAGTGTTATTCCTGCACATACCTTTTTTTTTTTTTTTTTCTATCCTATTACTATTATTAAAAAGAAAAAATGATTATTGTTAAAAACAATTATATGCATATTTTAAAAACTCTGTACTATACTGACATATAAAGAAAAATATGAAAAAATAGGTCAAATATGACACTTATTGAGCAATATGCAAGAAAAATTAATAGATTAAAAAACTATACTAAACAACAACAACAACAACAAAAATCTGAAGATTTTTTTTCTCTTTTCTTTTAAAGAACTGACTTTTAAAAATGTAGTTTTATGTGTTTTAAATTTAAATACTTTTAAAATAGATAAAAATAAAAAATTTGCTACGGCCCTATATATGGTGTACTTAACAGTGTGTTATGGTGAAGCATATCTAATTTTTTATTTCCTTATGTATATTTTTAAATGATTGCTTGTTTGTATATTTTAATTTTAGATCTCATGGGAATTGTACAAATGAGGATGAAATAGACAGGAACTGGCCGGCAATTATTACCATTCGAGTTTCTCACAATCATCAAATGGAAACTTCTGAAGTGCTGAAGTATAGGGATCTTTCTGAAAGTTCTCTTAACAAATTAAGAGAACTTTTCATAAAGGGATATACTGCATCTTTAGCTTTAGAAACGCTGAAAACCGAGCTGTTATTTGAATATGGGGAAAAATACTTGAAATTGCCGCAGATGGCTATTTCGTACCATCATATTCAAAAATTCATAAATTGTTTGAAAAGGAATTCGTTTCTGAATATGGACCTTTTGATGACACCAATTTCAATTATTTAGTAAGTCAGTTGGAGAAGTATAACGAATTTTCGGAAGGAACAGCAAAATTTTTCAGATCTTCTGACAATCAGCATTATTTTGTCGTAATATGCTCTCCACTAATGAAACGGGTCCATCAGATATCACAGGCAAGTGAGTTAGTACTGGTAGATACTTAAGGAGGGATGGACAAACAAAGGCATAAAATTTATGTATTTATTACCCCAACGGCTGCCGGAAGTTTGCCTTTAGGGATTATTATCTCAGGTATCGAAAAGGGGTATATATGTTTAGCGAAGCTCTGCAAAATTTGAAAGATATCTTTCCAGATAAATCATTCAAAGAAAATAAAGAACCTTAGGTTTTTATAACCGATAATGATTTGAAGGAACGAGGTCCTGTTAGGGAGCATTTCCCCAATGCTAATTTACTCTTGTGCCAGTTTCACTTTTTGAAAGCTTTGTGCAGAAAAACACCAAATTGATGCTCATGAAAGACAAAAAATATATTATAAAGTAAAGGATGTTTTGTAGGCCAAAATTGGAGAAAATTGTGAACTATTTCACCACAAACTTATAAGATTAGAAATTTGTAAGAAATGTAACAGTTTTTTTTCTACATTATGTGAATTTGTGGAACAGCAGAACAGAGTGGGCATCTTGTTTTCGACAGATATTGTTACTGAGTGGGAGCTAATTATGTCGAAATCATATTTCGCATCCTTAAAGACTGTATACTAAATCGGATTATGGTTTTTAATTTATCTCAGCTTATTGATTACATTCTGACAAAACATGAGATTTATCTTGAGAAACGACTGATTGATTTCAGCAATGGGAGATGCCCTAGAGCTCTTTCATCATTTTTTGCCTCCAGTTTATCACAATCAATATTCTTTTAGAAAGGATGAAAATGGTAATTTTTTGGTAAGAAATAATTCAAATAATCGCGAGTACATTGTTGATATTGCAAATGGAATTTGTTCTTGTATGATGGAGCTCTCTGGAAATGTATGTGTGCATGCTTCATTTGTAATAACTAGTATTGGTAGTGACACTGAAACAACTTTTAATGTAGCTACAAGAAAAACAAAAGAGTTAATGTTGTACATAGCTACCGGTAAAAGGGCTTCTTTAAATTGGCTAGAACCATTAAAATCAAATTCTGTAGTTCCTAACAATGAATATAATATAGATGTAAATAAAAGTCTAGATGTAAATGAATCAGCCAATTTAATATCTTCTCATGGAGCAGTAACATCATCTATATCTACTTCCCAAGATAAAATTCTGGCTTTTTCCGCCGAAAGAAAGGAATAATTTAATAAAAAGAATTATGTCTGGAATTGAAACAGCACCTGAAATTTATGTGCCTGCTGCAAATAAAATGCTTGATAATGTAAAAAAATTTGCTTCAACAGATGTTGGTTTAATAACAGTAATGCATACTTTTGGAACTTATAATGGGGCTTTAACTAACAGTTATGCCAAAAAATTAATTAAAAGAAATCATACAATAAAAATTGGTGTCCAACCAACAGCAATAGGTAGAAGGAAAAAAACTTTTAAGTGAGAAAAGGAAATTATGTGCAGGGCGAGAGAGAGGGCATGCAAAATCGTTAGTCAAAAATTGTTAGCCACGATTACACAACTTTTGGCTCATTGCCTAAACGAAAGAGAAAATCTCAGCACAGTTTAGCAGATAGTGTGTATTCTAACAAAGGCTTGAGCAAAAAGTAACATGGTAAATTAAAAACCTACTTTAAAGCATTATTAGTTGGATTTATTTTATATGTAAATAAAAGAAAAATTTGGAACTTTTTTTTTTTTTTTTAATATGAAGTGTCATATAAGGAATTTTATGAACTTGCGCATAGATTTCCTTTGTTATTGTAATGCATTATCACTTATAAGCCTAAAATCTAGATCTGAAAGTATGTATAATGCTCCTAGAAAATTTACATTGGATTTATATTCTAAGTGTACTATTACCATTATGTACAGGGTGATTACAAAAAAACTAGCCCGATATATGAGACCATAGCTATCATACCGTTCACAGTAACTGAATAAAATTTTGGTGGAAGGTATTTTGAGGTATGTGCTCAAGAATCATATAAAAAATAACAGATAAACTCTAACAGTTACGGTTACAGTGACAAAATTTCGAAAATTTCAAATGGCAACATCTACTACTTTTTTTTTATTGAAATGGGATCTCCATACCATAAATAGCGTTGAAACGGTACCTGTAGCACGAAAATTGCCAACGCTAAAAGAAAAGAGAAAACAACTGTGATGTGCCTACCAGAGCAAAACTAATGGCGTCACATTTCCCACTGAATCTTCGGCTTATAGCTCCTATAAATGCAAGCCGACTTGTGGAGGCTGGTTTACAGCCTCAATGTGTGGATTATCTCCCATCTTAAATAAAAAGTGTGTAAAGGAGTGAGTTGAAGACGACAACTTAAAACTAATCTTTACTCAACCTGACACTTTCACCGAAACCATATAGCCATCTAACAATAAAATCAACTTTTGACCTTCACGCTTCCAATGCAACACTTCCTAAAAAAAGAAGCTGACTCAGAACTTAATTTGTTAAACTTTTGTTTGGGCATCACTTTCGATGTGAGTCTGTAAGGTACGACATGTGTTGAGTTGGAAGAGTGAAGATCACCAGTCGGATCTAGTGTTGGATAGTAATAGTTTCAGCGTTAGATAGAGGTGGTTTTCGGTGACAATGTCGAGTTGAGCATAGAAGTGTTGCATTGGAAGTCTCAAGGTCAAAAGTTAATTTCAGTGTTAGATGGCGATGGTTTCGGTGAGTGTCAGGTTGAGCAAAAATTAGTTTTTAAGTTGTCGTCTTCAATTCACTGCTTTACAGACTTAACCCCCATTTTTTGTAATTTATTTGAATTCTTTGGACTAAATCATCGCGGAAAATGGTATAGTTTATATATTTTGCTCAATTCTTCACAGAGTTATAAGCTGTCAAACTATGAGGGCGCTAATGTTAAATGAATGTGACAAACATTAATTCATATCTTCCAAAATAATTATGATATTCAAATTCTGTTTTTTTTTTTTTTATATGATAGAATGAAGTGACCCAAACATATTCCATGCATATTTTTGATAAAAATTTTTTTTTTGAAATATGAAAATTATTAATAATTTCATATTTGAAAAAATTATGTATTATGATCTATGTTAATTTTTGCATAAATAGAACGGGCATCATCAAAAACATGGGTTTCCAAATGTACAGCTCGTTCTTAACATTATTCTTTGAGTTACAGTGATATTTCATTTTTTACTGTTGTTAAGGGGCCGTCACCTAAAATAATTTGTATCCTCTGTGAATAAATATCTGCATGTATTTTGACGAAAAACTATTTTAATTTACCTTAATGTTATTCTAATTGTCTTCTAAGCAACATTTCGATGTTTATGATACAAATTGGATCATTTTTATAAAATTACCGCAATGCAAGCGAGAGATTGTGAAAAAATTCCAAAAAAAATGAAGCCCCGCCTCTATATTGCTGAAACAATATTAAAAAAACTAGTTTCTGTATTCGTATATGACTCTCTATGTGCAGCTAGCATGCATAAATGTCAATGGCATTTACTACGTCGAATGCTGAAGACAAAATTTAAATGATTTAATTGGAAGTATGTAAAATAATTTTGTTTTATAATGTAAAGTTTTAGAAAAACTGTGTAAAGGCGTGGCTTTCGTTGCAAAGAGGTTTATACTCGATTCTGAAATGTTAAGCCTTTGTTCTTAAATATTACATAACGTTTCCTAGTTTCTCACTGCTAAAATTCTATTTTGTCCCTTTTGTTTTTTGTTTTTAACTTGAATATTCTAGGATTCGTGCACCTCAAGTTAAGTATCATGACGGTAAAAAAAAAAAAAAAAAAAAAAAAAAAAAAAAAAAAAAAAACGCAGTAAAAAGAGATAGATGTATCCGGATAGATATGTATCCGGACTCAACAATTTGAAAAATACTAGATAGCCAGCAAAATTTTTTAGAAGCAGTAGGGTAGGTGCTCCAGTGATTGGCATGCTCCAGTAATTGACATCTATCCCGAAATAATTAATAAATAAGAAAAATAATAAAATCATATATTTTACATATAAGAATTTTAACATTTTATGTCAAAAACTAGAGCGTAGGGTGCTAATAGCTGGTAAAATGAATAAATAGCAGTGTCAAACACTGGAACATAGGGTGCCAATTACTGATAAAATGAAAAACTGGCAGTGTAAATTACTAGAACATTGAGTGGATGTCAAATAAAAATTCATTAAAAAAAAAAAAAAAAAAAAAAAAAAAGTTATCAAATGTGTATAATTTAACATATATGTGGTTCTGAATGTCTTTCATACCATATGTACTAACTTAAGATTTCAAAAAATATTTTCTGATGACTAGAACATTAGAAACATCAGATTGCTCTAAAAGTGTCAATCACTGGTGAACTTACCCTATATATAGATATGTATTAGGAGAAGCCTTCATCCTGCAGTGGAATGATGAAGGCTAAAATTTATGATGAGGATATATGTTCCCTCTTTTAACGCTATTGTATAAACTTTGAAATTTTTTTTCTGAAATACGTAAAATTTTCAATACAAAAATTGAAAGAATAATGGGTAACATTGTAAAAATAATTAACAGCATAAAGTTAAAGACCTAAGTTACCTTTTTAAAATTATTTTATTATCATTAGAGCTATATTTTGTTTATCTTTTAATTTAATTTATAATCTAACACATATAAATGCGATATAAACTATGTTCTTTAATGAATATAAGTTCTCCCCCCCCCCCCTCTTTTTTTTAATTCCCTGCTCAGACACCAAAATGAAAAGGAATTGTGCTTTTCAACAGAAATTATCACAATTAATAAATAAATTATCTGAAGTCTAAAAAAAAAAAAAAAGCCTAGAGATGTTAAAAAAAAAAAAAAAAAACTGATCTTTTGTTAGTTCCTAAATTTAAGTATAAATAGATTTTTTAAAGTTCTATTTATATAAATTAAATATTCATTTAAAAAAACGTTATCTATATTAAACTTAAAAATAAGGAAATTTTTTCGTTTATCCATGCTACCTAGTGATATCATTTTTGGCATTTTATTTTTTGGAAATATAGATTGGAATCACCTAGGACAGGCCTTCATCCTGCAGTGAACTGATAATTGCAGAAATTGATGATATATATATATATATATATATATGTGTGTGTGTGTGTACGTATGTATGTATAGTGAATCCTGTCTAAAAGTCCACCTCTATTCAAGGACCACCTCCCTTTAGGGCCAGTTTTTCTCAGTCACTAATTGAATTTAATACTTTTTATTAAAGGTTTTTCTCTATCAAAGGCAGAGCCTGATTAAGGGGGAAGCACACATTATTTATACTTACACCGTTATTTTTTAACAAATACTTTCCTCCTATAATAAACAGAAAATTCTCATTAAAAATTATTTTAAAAGAATTCTGGTGTCTAATAACGGTGAGTAAATTGGATTGTTTTACACCGTTCATTTTGTATAAAAAATATTTCCTCGTCAAAGCGTGGAATTTCTATGACATGAAGTAAAAAATAATTGTAAAAATATTCCGGTGAGAGCGGAGATAATGTGTGCTTCCCCCTTAATTAGGCTCTGATCAAAGGTTTATTTATTTTTTTCTCCAGTAAAGGTCCAAGTAATAATAATTTAAGCAGCATTTATTTATAATGATGATATGCAATAAGACTAAATGCCATAATAATATTCCATGAATAGGAAATGGAATTAGACATTTAAATTATTTGTTATTTCAAAATATTTAGATCTACTATTCCAATTTTTGATATATTTTCTCGAGTAATAATAATAATAATAATAAAATAGTGATATAAATATATATTTTAATTGGGATCCTAAAAGTAAGTAATTCTAAGCATGCTTATATATATATAAAATACTGTTAAACTGTTTAAATCAATATTAATGGGAACGTTTTTGTTTAGTTGTATTATATATATACTTTTTCTAATACTTTCTTTTATATTTTCTTTCTTTTTATTTTTTTTTTTAAATATTTCAAATTTTGTAGCACAAAAAAAAAAAAAAAAAAAAGAAAAGAAAAATGTTATTTTTCTATTAGTGCTGTAATACAACAGTAGTGTTACATTTGATCAACATTTTTTTTAACCAGTCAAATAGTTGCGCCGTAATAGCGATAATAACGCCTAGCTGGTAACACGTTTTAGTTCTGGTTTTGCTGAAGCGTAAAAATGGTCGCTCATGCGTCAGCCTGTATTATAAGAGCTCTTGTCTTACTTAAGGCTCCTATATGATGTGGTGCTGCTATCAATGTAGGAGTTGTAGTTTTACTCTAAGTCGAAGACTCAGTGGGAAATGTGACGTCATTAGTCTTGCTCTGGTAGGCACATGACAGTTGTTTTATCTTTTCTTCTAGCGCTGGCAACTTTCGTGCTACAGTACCGTTTCAACGCTATTTAAGGTTTTTTGGTATGGAGATCCCATTCCAATAAAAAAAAAAGTAGGTATTGCCATTTGAAATTTTCGAAATTTTGTCACTGTAAGAGTTTAACTGTTAGAGTAACTGTTAGAAGTAAATGTTAGAGTTTAACTGTTATTTTTTATATGATTCTTGAGCGCATACTTCAAAATACCTTCCATCAAAATTTTATTCAGTTACTGTGAACGGTATGATAGCTATGGTCTCATATATCGGGGTTGTTTTTTTTATAATCACCCTGTATATATTTGTGTTTACTTATATTTATTTATGTTTGTGTATAAATGCAAGTTGTTAAAATTAAACTCTCTATAAATAGCATTCTGCAGCCAAAATAGACGAATGAATTAGACCTGTCTATCAAGTGATGCTTTGCATAAGGAATGGAATGCAATATGTGAGGAAAAAAAAAAGTGTATATGAATTTATAGACATTTTCAACATTTTATATAATTATTGATTTTTTGACTTCAAATTATATATAATCTTTTTACCTCTGTAAACCAAGTATTTGAAACGTTGCCAAATCAAAATGAGATTTTGGTCCATCTATAGGTTTTGATGTATACTGAACTAATACAGTATAAAGCCGAAAATCCGGAAGGCTTGGGACCAGAGTAATTCTGTATCTTGTAGTCATTCCAAACAAAAAAAAAAAAAAAAAAAATTATATGGATTTTTCTGAATATTTGGGAAATAGGTAAATTTTAGTTTAAAATTAAATATTAGGATTCATCAACATTTAGTTTATTGTTTTTATTTTATTTACATTTTCTGTTCTGTAAATTTAATAAACAAAAGTAAATTAATTAAGACAATAAATTAAAAATAAGTATATGAAATTAAACTAAAAAAAAAAAAAAAAAAAGAAAAAGTCATTTATTGCAGTATTTGTATACTAAAATTATTAGATTGTATATTACTAAATATGTCTATTTTCTTTTTTTTTGTGTGTGTTTTTAATTTTCAACCAAAATTCAATTTCGAGTTCATGTTCAAAGGCCATTTTGATAAAATACATAACTAATTAATTTATCAGTTAAAATTTTATTCTTTTAATTTTATTTATTTATTTTTTTTTTTTTAAATACACGTACAGATTTCCAGATTTCAAAAAAATTTAATCATTTAAGTCCCAAAACAGAAAATGTATAAATGCGAAATGTAATTTTTTTAAAAATGTGTTATACCTTTTACCAATAGATGGCAGCACCAAGCAACTATCTGAATTTTTAATATTAATGATGTCTAATAAATCTTTAAATTCCTAACTTATCTTTAAACTTATTTGTTTTGTGGAATTTTCTAGCTTATAATTTTATCTTTTTATATATGAATTTTTTAAAAGAGGGAAAATCAGTAGGCATCTCAAAATCTTTAAAAAATTCTTTTTTTTTTCTTATTTTTAAATATTCTTATTTTTTATTCTGCGGATAGATGGCAGCAGCAAATATTATCATTAGCAATTCTAAGTGGTGAATTAGAACATAAAAAATATTATTATTAATAATAAAATAAAATGCTGTTGAAATGTCAAATGAAGTTTATTTTTAATAAAACTGTATCTAACATTTTAACCAAAATAACTTAATCTATAATAATAATTAATAATAAATAAATAAAATGAAGGATTGAAAAATTCCGTTATTTCGGCGAGGGCCCACCAGCGGCCGAGCGGTTCTGCGCTCAAAGCTGGTAGATGGGAGGTGCCGGGTTCGATCCCAGGTCGCGCTCATCGACCTAGCCGTTCGGAGTTTTCCGTGGTTTCCTCCGAAACTCGCGTAAATACGGGCTAGGACCCCTTAGGAAGACCCCCACGGAGGGCATTCCCCCTCTAGGCCTAGGACACATCAGGAGTCAATCGGCCTTAAATCCTACAACCAACCAACCAACCGTTATTTCGGCGATTTTTTGGAGTCTGGTTTATCAGTTTCGTACTGTGTTTTCTAATCCCTAAATATGTGAATATAAAAGCTACATATTCCAAGTAATTTGCATTTTTACTTTCTTTCATAAAGATGAAATATAGTTGGCTTAGATGAACTCTGCTCAATTACCCACCATATATTTGTTTTCACAAATGTCTACTATTTAACATATTCATATTAGGAGAAATAAATTTCACCAATCTCTTGACACAGTGGCAGACTATAATGCCCCACCTAATAGGGTACCCATCGTTTAATTTCAAACATTTGCCTTATTGGATTGGATTTCGGAATAAGGCCGATTGATTGCTGTAAGTCCTAGACCTGAGGAGGAGTGAGTGCCCTCCGTGGGGGTCTTTCTAAGGTGTCCTAGCCCGTATTTATGCAAGTTTAGGAGAAAATCACTTGCCTTATTGTAGTTTGTCATTTAATTTTTTGGGGTTAGTTCCTTATTTTAGTTTTTATGCAATTGCATAGTTTTTCTAATGCAGTGATCCCTATAATGCAAGTTTATATAAAATACTGCTCTATTCTGCTATGTTAAGGAAATCTTAAATTCCGAATAGCTTATGAAATTTGTAAATTAAAATATTCATAATCAAATTATGTTCAAGACAGTATCCTAAATTATATTTTAAAAGTTGTTTGCAACCTTTACGATAAAAATAGTTCTAAAAATGGACGTTTGTGTGAAATTTTTCACTATTCTGCCATGTTAAGAAATTTGTAAATTTTAAATGACTTACGAAGTTTCCATATTTATATTTTCATAGCTAATTATGTTTATGCAAGCATCATAACTGATATTTTAAATGCGGTCTGACTTCTTTACAATAATTGCTTTTATTGCACAATTAAGTAAAATTTTGCCTGATTCTCCCATGTTAAGAAAATAAAATTTCGAATAACTTACGATATTTTAAAATTGGAATGTTGTAAATGAATAGGGTTCTTGCTAGTTTTATGTATGCTATTTTATCAGATCTCTCTGTGACTGTAACTTCTTGAGATATTGTGTACACAGACTAACACACTGACAACCTTTGTGATTTTCGGATTTCTCGCATCTTAAAATGTGTATTAAAAAAAAAAAATACCCAGTTCTCTATATTTTTAATTTGATAGAAAACAAAGTATTTGTCAAAATTTATGACTGAGGTATAGTTTTAGTTTAGTTTTGAGTTATAGTTTTGTTTTAGATGGATTTATATGTTTTAAGATGTCTTGAACTATGTGTGACCATTTTTAGAACATACCCAAGCAGCACAGAAACGTTCTCTGAACGTTCAAAAATTGTTCTGCAAACACGTTCTAAGAACGTTCACTTTGAACGTGTTATAGACGTCTATTTGTCCATCTTGAAGACGTACAATAGTACGGTTCAGAGAACGTTCAATGAACGTGTAGCAATCACCATCGGTGTTATAGAAACGTTCTGAGAACGTTCTATGTATACGGTCTCAGAACGTTCTAAACGTTTTTAGAACGTTTTCAAACCGTTATACACATTTTCAGAACGTTCTAGAAAATGTACTGTAAACGTTCTAAAATAGTGTAGTAAAAAAAAAATGTGACGTCATTATAAAAAATCACCTCAGTACGGGCGTTTAGAAGTAAAAAGTACATAGCTGATGACGAATAATGATACAACACATGAACAGGGATATGAATTACTTTTTTTTTTTTTTTCAATTCAAATAATGTTTGGGAAATTTTAACATACTTGCTATTCCTTTAATTTTAACGTATATGCATGAAAAATTCTATATTCTATGACAGTTTTTCCCAAAAAGTGTCATAACGTCTTTTTATCCCTTAAAAAATTTCTTAAATCTTTGCATTTTTCAAAAATTTCTTTTTTTCCCCTAATCTGAACATAATGAAGTTATAGTATTAATTACAAAACTTTGAATAAACACAATGAAATGCAAGAACTCGCACCAACTGTTTCGCGTCAAAAGAAGACACACCCCTTCATCAGGCGAACAATGTAGGCGCGAGAACTGCAAACAAGCACGTTGAGTGTGTTGAATGCGTTGCCGCTTTGTTTGTAGCAGCCGTGCTTTGTTTGTAGCAGCCGTGCTTTGTTTGTAGCAGTCGCGAGTTCTTGCATTTTATGGTGTTTATTCAAAGTTTCGTAATTAATACTATAACGTCATTATCTTCAGATTAGGGGAAAAAAGAAATTTTTAAAAAATGCAAAAATTTAAGGAATTTTTTAAGGGATATAGAGACGTTATGACACTTTTTGGGAATTACTGTCATAAAATATGGAATTTTTCATACATATACGTTGAAACTAAAGGAATAGTAAGTATGTTAAATTTTCTCAAACATTATTTGAATTAAGAAAAAAAGTAATTTATATCCCTGTTGCTGTGTTGTATCATTATTCTTCATCTGCTATGTACGACTAAACTCTTGAATTATTTTGCTTGTTTTAATCCTTGTGATTCCGAATGCGTCATCCTATGATTAATGTTTGTTTTTCATGTTTGTTTTCTGTTTGATTCTCTGATTTCTTGAACTAAATAATTTATTCCAATTTATTCTTCATTTTTAACTTCAATTAATTTCTTGTACGATAGGGTGCCCGCTACCAATTTGCTATTATAGCTGCTAACGAACGAAATCGTACATTGGTGCTCAACGACGAAAAAGGTCACCGTTTTTTCTACCGTTCTAAGCTTTTCCTTAAAAGAAAAAAAAAAATGTTTAAAATGATGTCTCAATTTTTTATTTCCTCGTTGCTTGTTTGTATCTTTTGATTTGAGTTTCATGTGGTTTTTACGCACCGGCAAAATTATTAAAATTGCAACTAACAATATAGGAATAAATTTATTAGTCCAGTCAAAATAGGAAAAATAGAAGAAAAAAATCGTGTAGTTTTGAAATTTTGCTTTCTCATAGCCGAGGGGGTCCTGAACAACATACTAAAAGTCCCCGCCCGTGGGAGGTGAGCGGGGGCAGGGGGGGCATTTAAGGGGGGCAATTTTCAGTTTTTATTAAATATCTTAAAAACTATCGCATTTAGAGAAAAAATGTCAATTACAAAATTAATCTACGCAAAATTTCCTACAAAAATGTATATTACATTTTGTTTGTACGATCATTAGTTTAGAAGATATAGGGAGATGAAATAACACATTTTCTTGAAAAATTCTTTTTTGCAATAGTAAAATCAACTAAAGTGTACAATTAAAAGGGTTCTTGTCAAATATTTCCTAATGTAAAAAACAAATACATACATAGGGAATATGCAAGGATAATACAGTATGTTTTGTAATTTTTATATAATTTTAAGGCTAGTAGGCGCAAGTGGCGGTTTGAGTAAAAATCTGGATAAGTCCAGTCAGTCAAAATAGGAAAAAGAGAAAAAAAAATCGTGTAGTTTAGAAGTTTTGCATACTCATAGCCGAGAGGGTCCTGAACAACATACTAAAAGTCCCCGCCCGTGGGGGTTGAGCGGGGGGCAGGGGGCATTTAAGGGGGGCATTTTTCAGTTTTTATTACATATCTTAAAAACTATCGCATTTAGAGAAAACATGTCAAGCCAGATATAAGGAGATGAAATAACACATTTTCTTGAAAAATTCTTTTTTGCGATAGTAAAATCAACTAAAGTGTGCAATTAAAAGGGTTCTTGTCAAATATTTTTTAATGTAAAAAACAAATATATACATAGGGAATATGCAAGGATAATACAGCATGTTTTGTAAGTTTTAAATAATTTTAAGGCTAGTAGGCGCAAGTGGCGGTTTGAGTAAAAATCTAGATAACGAAGGCCCAAAACCGATCAACATAAAAAAAAAAAAAAAAAAAAAAAAAAATCGTGTAGCTTAGAAATTGAGCACAGTTATAAAGTTAAGTGCCCTGAATAACATAAGTCCCTAACCATGGGAGGAGGCATTTAAAGGGGGCACATTTCAGTTTTTATTAAGTATCTTGAAAACTATCGCATTTAGAGAAAAAAAATCTTAATTGCAAAATTAATCTACGTTAAATTTCCTAAAAAAATTGTATATTCTATTTTGTTTGTATGATCAATAGTTTAGAAGATATAGGGGAACAAAATAACACATTTTCTTGAAAAATTCTTTTTTTTTTTTTTTTTTTTTTTTTTTTGCAACAGTAAAATCAACTAAATTGTGGAATTAAAAGGGTTCTGATAAAATATTTTCTAATCTACAAAACAAATATATGCATAGGGAATATGTAAGGATAATACAGCATGTTTTGTACGTTTTAAATAATTTTAAGGTTAGTAGGCCCAAGTGGTGTTTAGGTAAAAATCCAGATAACGAAGACCCAAAACCGATCAACATTTAAAAAAATCTTAGAGCTTTGAGATTTTTTTTCTCTAAATGCGATAGTTTTCAAGATACTTAATAAAAACTGAAATGTGCCCCCTTTAAATGCCCCCCTCCCATGGTTAGGGACTTTTAGTATGTTATTCAGGGCACTTAACTTTATAACTGTGCTCAATTTCTAAGCTACACGATTTTTTTTTTTTTTTTTTTTTTTTTTCAATGTTGATCGGTTTTGGGTCTTCGTTATCTAGATTTTTACTCAAACCGCCACTTGCGCCTGCAAGCCTTAAAATTATTTAAAACTTACAAAACATGCTGTATTATCCTTGCATATTCCCTATGTATATATTTGTTTTTTACACTGGAAAATATTTGACAAGAACCCTTTTAATTGCACACTTTAGTTGATTTTACTATTGTAAAAAAGAATTTTTCAAGAAAATGTGTTATTTCATCTCCCTATATCTTCTAAACTAATGATCGTACAAACAAAATGTAATACACATTTTTGTAGGAAGTTTTGCGTAGATTAATTTTGTAATTGACATTTTTTCTCTAAATGCGATAGTTTTTAAGATATGTAATAAAAGCTGAAAATTGCCCTCCTTAAATGCCCCCCCCCTGCCCCCCGCTCACCCCCCACGGGCGGGGACTTTTAGTATGTTGTTCAGGACCCTCTCGGCTATGAGTTTGCAAAACTTCAAAACTACACGATTTTTTTTTTTTCTATTTTTCCTATTTTGACTGGATTTATCCAGATTTTTACGCAAACCGCCACTTGCGCCTACTAGCCTTAAAATTATTTAAAACTTACAAAACATGCTGTATTATCCTTGCATATTCCCTATGTATATATTTGTTTTTTACATTAGAAAATATTTGACAAGAACCCTTTTAATTGCACACTTTAGTTGATTTTACTATTGCAAAAAAGAATTTTTCAAGAAAATGTGTTATTTCATCTCCCTATATCTTCTAAACTAATGATCGTACAAACAAAATGTAATATACATTTTTGTAGGAAATTTTACGTAGATTAATTTTGTAATTGATATTTTGTCTCTAAATGCGATAGTTTTTAAGATATTTAATAAAAACTGAAAATTGCCCCCCTTAAATGCCGTCCCTGCCCCCCGCTCACCTCCCACGGGCGGGGACTTTTAGTATGTTGTTCAGGACCCTCTCGGCTATGAGTATGTAAAATTTCAAAACTACACGATTTTTTTCCTCTATTCGTCAAATTTTGGCCTTCGTTGCCTGGACTATATGATTAGACTGGAGTTAAATAAAATATAAATAAATAAATAAAAAATAAATGTTTCAATAAATCACAATCAGTCTCCCCAGGTTATTTAAATTTCTTCTAATTTCCTTCTCATTGTTCTATGTGGTTTCAGTGATCTTATATCTGCTGCTTGGCTTTAACTAAGATTAAAAATTCATTTATACATATATATGTATATATATATATATATATATATATATATATATATATATATATATATTTTAAATACAGGGTGCAAAGCATAGTCACGAGAATACCTTTATCTCCGCAACTATTGGTCGCAAATATATAGTTTCAGTTACAAAATATTTTAAAAAATATGAGCACTTACTTTTTGCTTACTTTTTTTTTTTTTTTTGTAAATACATTTTCTTATTGGAGGACATCTGAGACCAATTGTTGCGCAAATAAAGGCCTGCTCTCGACTTTGCACCCTGTATATTCTAAACATTTCTGGGTACTACTTTGTAAGTTCATGGATAGTTTATAAATATATTTGAATGCTGAAGTTCATAGAAAGTTTTAATATTCCAACATAAAAAATAATTTCGAAAATGAATGTACCAATACACCGCTAAAATAATATATAATTGAGTTTAGAATATATTGTTAATTTATAATAATAAGAAATTGAAACGAAAAATTAAAAATTAGTTAGAAGGAAGAAATTTAAAAAATTTCCAAATACTTAAATATATAAATATTTTTTTAATCAAAACATTTTTCTAAAATATTTAACATACTTCATATTTTAAAATTTCAGTGCAAGTGTGTATACATATTTTCAGTTTACAGCAGCAGTTTACAAAAATGATGTTTGCAGGTATTTAAATTTATTCCACATGGCAATGTAATTGGTATTCTTTAAATGTTTAACTTTCTTTAAATTGAATCAATGCAATTTTTACTCATTTGATGTAATTATGCTATCATGGCATATTAAATAATTAATAAATGTAAATATTATTATTAATAATAAATAATATAGTAAGTACATTATTTATAATTAATATATCATTTCTTAGTATATCATTTCTTTACTTATTAATATCGTCTTTTTTTTTTTTTTTAAAGCAGAATATGTTTTTTTATAAAGATGTGGAATAAAATTGAATTGAATCTTTGTTTTATTATGCAGTTATACAAGTTCATATATTTTATTTAATAAATAACAGTAAAGAGATATTTAAAATTATAAGTCGGTGAAACTTAGGATATTATTTTAAAAATATGCAATTTGCATAACCTAGATTATATATATATAATCATATAAACATTAAATAAATAATTCAGAATTTAAAAGAAAAGAAAAAAAAAAGAATTACAAACCTTCTTAATTTTCTTCATAAACCTTACAAACCTTTCTTCAAACCTTCTTAATTTTCTTTCAAGAAAACACCCTTGCAACTAGCATTTTAAAATACACAATGACCAGTCTGCAAGGGCATTCACTTAAAATTAGGTCTCATTTTTTAAACTCTTTATGTTTCTTCATTCAGAAACATAATAACCAAAAATAGTCATTTTAACAACTTCCATCTCAGAAGACTGAATTAATAAAATGAATCCATAATTTCTAAGCTGTTTTCTGTAACAGGAGCAGTTTTTTCTGCGATAAAACGCTGCTTACAAGTATCAAAATTTAGTCTTAAGAACTTACGCAGATATGAAAATGATTGTTTAATTGATATTAAAATAAGACTTTAATAAATAGAACATAGAGAATATTACAGGTTAAAAATATTACATTTTTACCTTTTCTAAAGCTTATCTAAGTCATTATAACGCGAAAACTGAACAAAACAGATTACATGTTTTAAAATTACCGCTTCACATAACGGCACGACATTCCCAAGACCTGGCTCTGGCGTGGCGTTTGACTTTGCACAAACAGCGAGAATTAAATAAATGCAATCCACAGATGTCAATTTCATCTGCTCTTCCCTTCTTACATCCGGAATAATCGTGTTTCAAAGTTCAACATTTGAAACAGAAATTTATTAAGCATTTATAGCTGTAGAAAACATATAGTCAATATTTTAAGGAAAAATGGAGCTGAGTTAAACAATTATTTAAATTTTTATAAAGTATTTGAAAAACTTATGAGATCACTTTATTTTTCCATTTTAAAATCTCGAATTAAACGGAAAAGCATATTTTGTTTTAGTGTATATTTCAGTATTGAATATTTCAATATTTTTAGAACTTGTTTGCGCATCTTAATAAAATTTTGTGGAAATTGCATCTGAAGAATCAGTGGACAGAATTTAACCTAACTTGATATTTAGTCGAACTTTCATTTAAACTAGCCCTGATTAATTTTTGGAATATATGACCTAATAGGTGCTCAGCTATTATGTAATCCCCCCCCACCTCCATGTAACGGAGGGCAGTATCTCAGTTTCTATTGAATAAAACTGCACCAAACTTGATATGTGAGATAGATATTATGTTAAACTATGGTGATCTAATTTGAGCATATATTGATTGAGAGGTGGCACTAATGTGCTGCAACTCAATCCCGTTTAAAGGAAAGCAATATCTCAGATTATTATTATTATTATTATTATTTTTAAAAATTCACTAACATGAGTATGTGAAATATATATTATGAAAAACTATGATAATTCAGTTTGGGTATATATCGGCCGATATAGTACTCTTTATTATGCAATTTTTCCAGATAGCTATACCTCAGCATGTGTTAGTGAAATCTGCAACAAATTGAATATGTAAAATTTTAATTTTGAGATACAGTGTTTATTAAATTTTTGTTCATGTTAACTGGTTAAGTGGCGCTGTTATATAGAATGTTACAGAATAAAGTAGTGCGATGCGTAGAAGATTTCTTTTAAACAGTTTAATTAAAAGAGAATGGCTACGTAAAATTTTCATCTATTAAGAAAATAATTTTTGAAATATATATTAAATAATTTTCTTTTATTAAAATCTATTAAATAAAATTTGGATTAAAAAAAAAAAAATAAATAAATAAAATAAGAACAATCAAAGAGAGTAATGATTTAAAAACATTATCAATATTGATAATTTACCAGTAACATTCAAACTTAAATAGAATCATAAATAAAATATAATAAAAGTTTAAAAGTATGCTTAAAGAAAGAAAAAACTGTAACTTCCCGATGAGTATTAGTGACCGCGAGGTTCTACTCTCGAACCTTACAGACGGGAAGTGTTGGTTTCGATTCCTGGTCGCGCTCGTCGACTTAGGTTTTCGGAGTTTTCCGTGATTTTCTTTGAAACTCGCATAAATAAGGGTTAGGCATTCTTAGAATGATTTCCACGGAGGGCACACCATCCAGACCTAGGACCCTCGTGTAGTTAGTTTGTTTTAATCCTAACACCAACATTCAATGAATATTACGAAATCAAAACTGAATCTGGGCATTTTGTCCTATTCGTAATAATCTCACTGAGACAGAACGTTTTATGACGGTGTTACATATAAACGTTTTGTATAGAACTGAAATTGTACGTTTTATGGAAGGTACAATGCACACTTTTTTTGAACGTTCTAAATAATACAATTTTTAACGTCTAATGGAACGTTCTTTTGACACGAAACACGGTGTTTGAACTATTGTAACCGTTATTAGACGTACAAAGAACGTTCCGGTGCTACTTGGGTATCTGTCGTCAAGATTTTATGGATGTTGTATCAAAAAATGTTGATGTATTTAAGTTTTTATTTTTAAGAGAAAAAAAATTGTATTTTCATTTATTTTTTGGGGGGAGGGGTGAATGCAAATGCTATTTTGAAGAATAACACCTATTAAAACATTATGTATTTGATATACATTTTGTTAGAAGATAATAAGTTTTGTTTACGAAAGTATAGGGTGTAGTGGGGTAAGTGTAGTGATGTGGGGTGGAAAATTTTCAAAGCCCAAAAAGCAATTTTTTTTAGTAAATTTTTAACATGACATATTAACACTTTTCCTTTATTAGTCATAGTGTAGTTATTAGTTACAGTAATATCAGATTTAGTGTGAAAAACAAGTTTTTGATTTAAAGACATTATTTCTAAAGTTACCAGAAATATGATTTAAACAACTTGCTCGAGAAGGAGAAGGTTATTTATTATAACACAAGAGATCTATGGTTGCTAATCAGAATTTTGAATGTTGCTTCAATAAGTTTGTGTGAACATAATTATAAAACATTTGGCAACATAAGAAAAGAAAAACAAGAAAGAAAACAAAAGTAAAAAATAATAATTTAATCACAAAATTAGCATTGTTGTAAACTTTATATAAAAACACAATTTTATTTTTTAAAACTAATTTTTAAAGTGGAAAAAAAAAAGAAAGAAAAAAAAAAAGTCTTTTATGCAAGCAACAGGGAATACATTTTATTGCCTAAATATAAATAAAGAGCTTAATTGTGAATAAAATTTAAGGAAGTGTAGTAGTTAAAATGAATGATGTCATAACTTGTAACTGGAGGTTCAGTTGAAAAAAACTTGAGTTATATTTGAAAAATCTCCATAGTGGGTATTACATTTAAAGTTAAAAAGAAATCTTCTCAAACTTCCAGAGTAAACTTTTTTTTGTATAGAGTATTACATTCATTATCCAGCACTACCAACTATTAAAAAATAAGATTTTGTGTTGGCAAGTTATGTTTAGAAATAGAACAAATAATAATAATAAAAATAAAAAATTGGATGAATAAATAAAAATCAAAAGAATTTTAATGAAATGAACCCGTGTTAATTATTTTGTAGGATTTCTCTTCCACTAGCAGCCAAAACGTATGTTATCCTATTGTGAAATCTGTTATGAAAATCGCTCATTATCTATCTATTTAATTTTGTAATTCTATGTTTATTTTCAGAAAATTCGCAACTGTTAAATTTGGTCTTGTTTTTCAAAAACTTTTTTTTTAATGCTTTATTTTGGAGAAATAAATGCAAAAAAGCCCTCTGTTCAATATTTTTCACTTTATAACTTTAGAATGGGGTAGGTGCTCCAGTAATTGACATTCTCCAGCAATTGACATCTATCCAGAAATAATTAATAAATAAGAAAAATAATAAAAGCGTATATTTTACATATAAGAATTTTAACATTTTACCTCAAACACTAGAGCATAGGGTGCTAATAACTGGTAAAATGAATAACTAGCAGTATCAAACACTGGAACATAGGGTGCCAATTGCTGGTAAGATGAAAAACTGGCAGTGTCAATTACTGGAACATCGAGTGGATGTAAAATAAAAATTCATAAAATAATAATAATAATAATAATTATTATTATTATCATCAAATGTATATATTTTAACATGTATGTGGTTTTGAATGGCTTTCATGCCATATATTTTAACTTAAGATTTCTAAAAATATTTTCTGATGACTAGAACATTAAAAACATCAGAGATTGATCTAAAAGTGTCAATCACTGGAGCACTTACCCTAGTATGTTTGAAAAAAAAAATCTTAGAAAAATACTTTTACAAAAGTGTTTTACTTTGATTATATATATATAAACTATCTAACTATGAAAATATTTGTATGTATGAAAGGAAAAACGTGGGGCATTGGAATAAATAATAGTAATAAAGCGTTTAGGTAGTATCTGTCATTAAAAAACTCTCACAACAGTTTATATTATTTTGCAGAGCAATAAAATTGTTAGTGACTTACGTAAACTATTCATGCATCAATCATCTGTAATTTACCACAGGTTTTTCATTTCATTTTTTTTTTTACTTTTTCTTAGTTTAAATAATTCGTTCTGTCCAATTCAAATTAAATATTTTGCGTACATCTCACCGTCAGTTTCTAAAATACATAGCACCGTTGTGGGAAGGATGTTTTCTATTAAATTATGCAGTTTCTGTCATGCCATCTCCCAATAAAGTTCAGATTTAAAATTATAAAGTTCGGACGTCCGCAACTTCCCATGAAAAGTCACAGTGGGTGATCAGGTCTTTCCTCTTCCAATAGTGCACTCTTTATAACACTAACATCCAACCAACTCCAAATTTAAAATTACATAAATTTAGGACCTTAACTTTCCAAGATAAAGCACCATGAGGGTGTCAGATCTCCCCCCTTTGAACGGTGCAATTTTTGTTACGCTGACACCCATTCAACTCAAAAATTAAAATTTTGTAAAGTTCAGAACATGGTTTTTCGAGATACAGACCGTGATGAGTAACCCCCCCCCCTTCCTGTCAACGCTGCAGTCTTTGACATATTAATGCCCTTTCAACTCCAAATTTAAAATTTCAACCATAATTTTTTTTAGATTAGGCAACATGGAGAGTAAGACCTTCCTCCCTTCCAATGATGTAGTCTTTGTTGTAATAACACCCAAATAAGTATTAATTAAAAATTTCTTAAGGATCGGACCTACAGTTAGAAAATCAGGATAAATCAATCAAGATAAATCGATACCTATGTTTCTATAGATCACAGTTGGTTTTGATATGCTGCATGGCACTAATGCTACCTCCACAGCCATTGATGTACGCATCAAAAACTGGCTAAACATAAATTGATTTAGCGATTATGTAAAATCGATATTAGAAAGTATTGCCTTAAGCTTAAATCGATTTAGCAATATAAGCATTAAATTGTTATTTCTCGATGAATCGATGCATTGCCCAGTCCTACATAGCAGTATTATTTATAGTAATAAATATAATTATTTAAGTTGTGGATTCATTTGGCTGGCAGTTAAACCCACATTGGTTGCATTTGTTGTTTTATAACATTTTGACTCACTTCATGCTGATTTATTTCCTTCCTGCACCCTCCATGTAAAATTATAGCATTTTTCAAATGTTTGTCTGTAAAATGATAAAAAATTTGTTTAAAAAGTTTTTAAAATTCTTTTAACACCCTGTGTATCTTCTGTATGAAATTTTTATATTTTTCTTAAATAAAATTTCCTGTAAAATATGAACGATATGTGGGAAAATGTATGTGTGAAAAATACGATTGTTATTCCTTTTTTTTTTAACATAACAAATTATTAAAATGTAATGTTTTTTAATGCTTCTGTTGTATTAAAAATTTAGTAATCAATTTTCGTATTAAAATAATTATTTGGATGAGAATATTGTTTACAACACAAACAAGTTCTTCCAGCTCAATCACAAGAGCAGGTCATTTGCTTTTTTCTAACCAAATAGCCGCTATTTTAAAGTGAGATTTCAGATAAAGGTTATTAACCACTATTGTGTGTGGAAGGCTAGATTTCCTCTGAGTTATCTCGGGATAGCTGGTGAAGAAGTTAATGAATTTGGTGGAGGCATTGATATGGACTGTATAGGTGCAGTCAGCAGCAAAATTATTTGAGCGCTAGCAAAAATGTCTGTGTAAAAAAAGTACACACTGTTTTGTTAAATAAATCCTTGTCGAATCATATTCTTAGACTGATTAAGGACGTGATTCAACAAAGATTTATTTAACAAAACAGTATTAAGTGCATATATATATATATATATATATATATATATATATAGGAATTTTTGCTAGTGTTTGAATAATTTTGCTGCCGACTGTATGTATGAAGTTTTGAGCAAATCAGTGCATGTTACCCTTTTTATATGGTATTTGAAATTTGAAAGTGGCCAGCACTTGAATATCCATCTTTGTTTGATATTAATTTAGTATTTCAAAAGTTATCGTGATAATAAACTTTCAAGTGGACATTACTTGGAAACAAAATGGCGCAGCAAGTTGAGTAGCGAATCCATACAAGATATTTAATAGATAAATTCACTGTCCAATTTTGATGCGAAATTAATTCAGTATTTTAAAAGTTATCATGACAAATTTGTAAGTACTCCCATTAATTTAAAATGTCTGCTATTTCAAAATAAGATGGTGGATCAAATACATTTATAAACTTGATTGAGGCTCTTAGGTTTACATCAAAATTTAAAATGGGAATGAAATTTTTAAGTGGCTGCCATTTTAAAACAAAATGGCAGAGCAACTTTGTTATAACAGTTTCATCCGTCTTCTATAATAATAAAATGAAGATGTCTGTTTGTCTGTGCATCTATATGTTCAGCCCCTACTGAACGTAGAAGTACAAAATTTGACATACGGATGCTCAGAAGCCTTCCCGAGGGGATAGTGAAAACAGAATTAAAAAATTTTAATTTGTTGCGGAGATATTAATTAAAACGTCAACCCTATGTCAATTAATAAAAGACTCAATTTTGAGCTTAAGATAGGTTTAAGGAGAGTTAAATGGCTAAATAAATTAGAAATAATGGTCCCGTTGTTAAGAATATACCAAATGAAAGGGGCGATTTTTCTGAATCCAGGGGTGCAAACAGTATTTCAACACGACAATTAGATTTTTTAAAATTAACTAAAGTGTGAAATTTAGATGGAAACACTCAATTATTTCATTTATCAAAGATTTTTCAGTGCCAGATGCCAGACATGCTGGCTCACTATTCTTCCGGCCGGGAAAAATTGCTTTTCGTCCACGTGACAAGGTACTGGAAATTAAGAAAGCAGTTCTTGAATTTTTTCAATTTTAAATCGATTTAAGCAGAAATTCGAAATCGCCGCCATTATGGCTCACCTATCTGCAGTTAAAAAAATCTAAAGTAGAGCTTTAAAAATAAAATAAATAGTCATATTATATTTATTTAAATTCATTTTTATTTCATCTGTTATGACACCAAAAGTTACTTTTAACAGAATAATAATGGTTTTCTTTTCTTTTTTTTCTATTTTTCCATTCTGAACTCAGCTGTAAAAAAGCAGTTCTGGAATTCTTAAATTTTAGACGGATTTCAACAGAAATCGTTAATCGCCCTTGATAGATTAGCCCTTTTGAGTCTAAAATATATCAAAGATATTATAATACATAATACACCATTCAAAAGATATTTTAAAGTATTTTTATTGCAGACTATTAAAGTGATATAAGCCGTTCAAATTCTGTACGAAAGTTTTGGAGAAAACTACGAAAAATCCAGAACTTTTTAATTCTTTTATATTTTACAGAGTTTCGAATTCAGATTTCCACTCACATTTCGTACTAATAATTTTTAATGGTATATAGCCTGGAATTACGCAAGTTTTGAAGAAAAAAAAATGTTTATATTACCTTTGTATCTCAGCTTCTACTTCGCATACTTTCATAATTAATATGTTATTATAAAACTTATTTGAATTGGAATTAAAGAGTAGGGATCACAAATTTCTGCCGCCAGATGTCACTTTAATATGTTAAAATTTTTATATCTCCAATTATAATTATGATTAAGTTACTTACAATACATCATTTGCAATATATTTTATTGCAGACTTTTTAAACTGATATAAGCCGTTAAATTCTGTGCGGAAGTTTCAGCGAAAACCATGGAAAATCCAGAACACCTTTATTCCAATACATTCAATTCTAATTATGATTAAATTACTTATATCATTCGAAATGTATTTTACTGTAATTTTATTGCAAACTTTTAAACTAATATAAACCATTAAATTCAGTAAAGAAGTTTCAGAGAAAACCCGGAACACCCTTATTGTTTTTTATTTTGCTGACTTTTGAATTCCAATACTCCGTTCACATTTCTTATTAAGAATTTTTAACATTATTTAGCCTTCAATTACGCAAGTTTTCGAGAAAACCACAGAAACCTCACACCACAAATCTTTTTATAACAATGTTTATGTTACTTTTGTATCTCAGCTTCTAATTAACATAATTTCATAAGTAATATATCATTTGAAAAGTTTTTTGAATTGGAATTGAAGAATAGGTGTTGCAAATCTCTGTCGCCAGATGGCTCTTTGATATTTTAATAATTCAATGTCTTCAATTACGATTAAATTATTTGAGAGTAGATTAGGAGTCCGTAGGCCACACCGGATTGGGGATTTGCCGCGATTAGAATTTTCAATGTTTCTTTACATGGTGAGCGAACAGGCTGTTTCAACTCATGAAACGTAAAGGGGCGCCATAATCGCCACAGAGCGGAAATTTACTGCAGTTAGAATTTTCAAAGCTATTTGCACTATGAGCGAGCAAGCTGTTGTAAGTTCTAAAATGGAGGGGCGCCACCGATCTATGGTTAGAATTTCCAAAGACCTTAACATGGTGAGCAAACAGGCTGTTTCAGACACTGAAACAGGAAGAGGGTGCGGCAGGCGCTATCGAGCGAGAATTTATTACAGTTAAAATTTTCAATAAAGCTATTTGTACTATATGTCAATAAGCTACTATAGGTCCTGAAGCGGGAAAAAGGCGCCACCGAGCGTGAGTTTCATACGGTCGGATTTTTCAAGGATCGCGAACCAACTGGTCGCCGAAGGCGGCTAGTACATAATATTTGCAGGGAGAAGAAAATGTTAATATCTCTGGAATTTCATCAAAAGTTAAACAAAATTCCATTATAAGTTTTACAAAGCTATATGTTATACATAAGAAGAGTTTAACAGAAATGCACACTGTAACATGAGACTACAGCTATTAATTTCTTGTTTAATATTAGAAAATTTGATTTTTCAGCAGATTTGTTATCATTTTTACTGTTATTTTCTCATAAGAAAATAAAGATTTGACATTTCCTTCGAACCTCATTTGGGCATATTCTGCACACATTGACCAATTTTGGTTTGATTTGGTTAATTATTTCGTAAGTTATCATGATAACAAATTTTCCATTAAATATACACACACATATATATATATACACACAACTGATTGCAATTGGTCAATTTCTAAAGAAATCAACCTTATATTTATATATATATATATTCAAAGTAAATTTATTTACACACTTTACTTCTTGTCTTCATATCTCTGTTTACAGAAATATCATTCTGAATCACCTCTTTCGTATACATAATCTTTGTTCAGTTAGGTTTAAAAACAAAAGTATCTCTCACATAATTAATGTTGCTACAAAAATGGGTTATCCTAAAAAATTTATTTATTCAATTGTTTATCATCAAGGGTCTCTGTCTAACACACACAAAAAAAAAAAAAAAAAAAAAAAAAAAAACTACTAAAGTTTAATTAAAAAAAAAAAAAAAAAAAAAAAAATGGTGGATGGGTGGGCAGATGTTTGATTAAGGAGGAAGGGTGGTGTTGTTTGGCTGGTTGGTTGGGAGGGTATGATGTTGAATAAAATTATAAAAAAAAAAAGATGGGGGGATTACTGTAAGTTACATTCTTATTTTTCTGGTTGATTACTATGATTTATGATATTTTTTATCCTTAAATTTAATTATGTGCATCTGGCTACTGAGGCTTCCATTGTTAAGTTTGAACAATCCATCTATTTGCATAACAAAAATAAATATGATCTTATATTATTAAAAAAAAAAAAAAAAATCTTTTAAACTATAATTTTAATTATTGATGACTGCCTTATAATGCTTATCCTTTTATGTGTGCTCTTTGGCATTATTGCTTGTATTTGAGTCTTCTTAAAACTTAACATTTAATACTTTGACTTCAAGATTACTTAATGTTGGGTTAATCATAAGTTCAATTCTTCTTAATACTTAATTGGTGCTAAAAATTCTTCTTATTACTTGATTGGTGCTAAAAATTATCTTAATCTTGCAGTCAATACTTCTAAATTATCTTAATTTTTCAGTAAATAAATCTTAATTACACTCCTTATTGCATTGGCTTATTCTCCTGAAATTATTTAACTGACTTAATGTTTTTATAGCTAACCGAAAGATGGCACTGCCACTCTGATGTCTTATACCTTCCTTCTTCAGTCCTTCACTTAAACGATTTAATTAATAATGTTTTTGGTACGATTTAATTTAACTCTACTAGTTTTAATTTTAATTAACTTTAAAATCTATTTTAACATTATCATTTAATATTTACTCTGTGTATTTTATCTTTAATGATAATGCTCTGAAGTACATCGATTAATCGATAACTGTCGAGCTTTTATTTTACTTCACTTTAGGTTTTGGCATCATTCTTTTCTCCAGTTGGTGTTAAATGTTATACATGTGGTTACTCAGCTTTTTTCATGATATCACTTTGGTTTCAATTAAGTTTTCAATTAATCTTTATTTAATCTTTGTTTTAATTTAATATTTCACATATTTCTCATTCTTTATTGTTCCTACTGCATCGATCTTTCTCCAGTTGGTGTTAAATGTTATGCATGTGGTTACTCAGCTTTTTTCATGATATCACTTTGGTTTCAATTAAGTTTTTAATTAATCTTTATTTAATCTTTGTTTTTATTTAATATTTCACATATTTCTCATTCTTTATTGTTCTTACTGCATCGATCGGGGCGTGAAATGATATAAATTGCTATGAATAGCAATATCGTTTTACGAAATCGTTGCAGTTTTCACAGCTTTATGAAGTATGCGCCCCTTGAAAGGTATGCTTCTAACTTTAAGCATTTACATCTAATTAATTCTGTGATTTTTTATGTTTTTCTCTCTCATAAGTATAATGGTCCTTTTTTATTATCATTCAGGCCAGTGTAAGTTTTTCATGTTACTATCGTAACTCATTGGTTCTTAATCTATATCGCAACTTTTTGTGTAATTCTTTCCTCTATGTTAAATTCAGTTCTATATTTTAGTGTGCTACTATTGTTTTAGTTCCATTAATTGCTAAATTTTAAGATTAAATTTTATTCGATATCTATTATTTATATATATATATATATATATATATATATATATATACAATATTGTTTTTTTTTTTTTCTTGATTGAGATTTTTATTTTATAGCTTCATTGATTTCAAAGAAGAAGTTTTTAATACAAAAAACAAATTAAACAACAAACAAATGAAATTAAATATTGTTTACCAAGAGGCTTGCAAAGCTTTTCCAGGTAAATCTAAAAAATATATAAACATGAATATAAATAAAAACAAACAAAAATTACATAAATGAGAAAATACAAACAATAAAGTAAACACAAAAAATATATAGTAACATAAACATATGTCATAAAAAATTAAACAGGCGACTAACAACGCACAAATCGCAACAAAAAATAATTTAGGGGCTTAATTTAATACAGATTAAATTAATACTTAATAAAAACTAAAAAGTTTATTTACTATAATAGATGGCGAAAATATGCATCTGCACCATCTAAAGACAATAAGAATTTTCCCAGTTTTTCTTTAAATGAGTTTAATCTTAATTCATTTAGAATATATAGCGGTATCATATTAAAACATTTAGGACCCATATAAACAAAACATCTGTGCAATATTTCTTTATTAGCTTTAAGAATTTGTTATACAGAAGGATTTCTCAAATTGTAAGCAATCAAAGTATTAGAAAAATTATTTTTATTTTTAAACATAAAAATTAATAATCGGTACAAATAAAGTTGTTTTATCGTTAAAAATTTATGATAGTGTATCACACCTAAGTAATTTATTAAACGATTTTGTGATGGAAACAAAGGTAAAATATTTCATACATAATCTCCCCCCCCCCCCCCCAAAAAAAAAAAAAAAAAAAAAATAATAATAACTAGTGGATCTGCAGATCAGGAGCCTCAACGTCCTATTTACATCAGACATTATTCAATAGGTCATTTTTATTTATTCCTTATTATATAATCGTATATATTGATTCGATCGACTTGTTACCATAATCAGATACATTGAGGGAGGCTGCCGCCCCCCTCGAACCCCCGCTCTGTCTCTATTTCCATATCTTATAAAGTGTTACGGAATTGTAAATAATTGCATTTATTTTTGTACCAATTCTTTCAAAGAGGTTTAGTAAAGTTAATCAAATGCTAACTTTGTGCATTTCTAGTGGTTTTAGCGTTAAAATAGCCTAATTTTCCCTTAAAAACACTTAAAAAAGCTCCAATAAGGGAAGAAATGGATTTGGCGCCAAATTTAGCGACTGTTTCCCTTCTTGGCGATTTTTTGGCGACCTAGGCGAGAAAATCCTTATTAAGGATATACCAAATATAGAAGCTCTAATCTCATTATGAGATACGAGAATTTTCCAGAACAGTCTGTGTTCGATAGAAAAGTATAAAAGGAGCATTTTTTCGCCAAGGCGGTCAGTCTCAGATCTGTGTCAGTTCCGTCAAATGCTTGCGTAGATTTGAGCCTCTTTAGATGAGACTTTCTTTATGTGTTATTGCTAAACAGTTTGTACTGTTGTTTTGCTGTTAACGGCTGCTGTTTAAGCTGTGTTTACTGCTTGAATTGAAGCTGATACTTGGTTTATAGACCTGTATTTTTCTGGAACTTACTGTGAATATATCACTGAATTTTTGCAAGTTTTGCCTTTCATTCTCGAACAACTTACGGAGCCCCAAGTACGCAACAATATGTATTCTTAATAAACGACGGTCTTGTATTATTTCCCTGAAATTCATAAATACCAAATTTCATAACTACCAAATTTCGTACAAAAAAAATTACATAGCATATTGGAAATATTTTGCGTAACCTTTAAACTAATTTCCAATTCTATGCCCACAATTATCAGTAGGAAAACATGCTTTAAAAATTCTAATAAAATTTCATTATATTCGATGGGGTGTAACTCTGTTAAAATAAACTTTTAATAAATATCGACTATAGACCGTAATAGTACGATATTATTTTATGTATCCCGGAAAAGTAGCCACAGTCATTATAAACGCCAATAATATGAATAAACCTAATTAATTATAACTCATTAATTTTTCAAACTAATTTGACATCATTTGGATGATTACAGTACACACTCGGAATTATTTTGTGTGGTCCCATAAATTATTTAGTCTATACATAACCTTTTTAAAAAGTAAACATAATTTTAAGCATCTTTATAATGTATGTTAATTTTATTAAGTTCAATTCAGCATAAACACATAAAAGTGTTCGCTTAAATAAAAGTTTGTCCATAGGCTCTAATGCTACAAAATTCTTTTGCGCGTCTCTGTAAACAAACCATAAACATTGTATACACCAGTAAAAAATATTCAGCTTACTTTGCGTTCAAAATTAATAATTGTTCCAAATTTAACATCGTTTGGATGACTACGTGACATTGTCAGAACAATTTTGTAAGGTCCTGTACATTAATTAGAAAGTTTAAGAGCACATATTTTTTCAAACAACATAAGTTTAAATATCTTACTCACGTACGCTAGTTTAATTTTCTTGATTGCAAAGTAAAGATGTTAAAATGCGTTTAAACGCAATTCACCTCATACGCCGTAATGTGAAGTATTTTGGCGTGTCCCTGTATACAATCCATAAAAAGTATAGACCTAAAAAAATAAATAGCTATTTCTATACCGAGGCTGAATATATGTGTCAATTTGCAAGTCAATAGGAGAATTTTTGCGGCCGCTATTGCGGTACATACGAATTCTTCCCATAGGCCGTAATGATAAAAAAAATTTGGCGTGTCCCTGTACACGAACTACAAATGGAATGCACACCCAAAATTATACAGCTAATTTCGTGGGGATCATGAACATGCGTACCAAATTTCAAGTCAATAGCGTGATATTTGCGGCCGCTATCGCACGACAGACAGACAGACAGACGGAACACAAAATCCTTTTGAGTCTCACCAGAGGGCGTCCACTGACGTTTCGGAAAAAATTGGAAGTCAATAGCTTGATTTTTGCAGTGGCTATCGCGGTACATACAGATTCTTCCCACAGGCCGTAATGATAGAAAAACTTTGGCGTGTCCCTGTACACGAACTACAAATGGAATACACAGCTAAAACTATACAGCTAATTCCGTTGAGCTCATGAATATGTGTACCAAATTGCAAGTCAATAGCGTGATTTTTGTGGCCGCTATCGCGATACATACAAATTCCTCCCTTAGGCCGTAATGATAAGAAAAACTTTGGCGTGTCCCTGTATACAAACTACAAATGGAATACATACCAAAAACTATACAGCTAATTTTATGGGGTTCATAAACATGTGTACCAAATTTCAAGTCCATAGCGTGATTTTTGTGGCCGCTATCGCAATACATACAAATTCCTCCCTTTGGCCGTAATGATAAGAAAAATTTTGGCGTGTCCCTGTATACGAACTACAAATGGAATACATACCAAAAACTATACAGCTGATTTCGTGGGGATCATGAACATGTGTACCAAAGTTCAAGTCAATTGCGCTATTTTTGCGGCCGCTACAGCGATACATACAAATTCCTCCCATAGGCCGTAATGATAAGAAAAACTTTGGCGTGTCCCTGTATACGAACTACAAATGGAATACATACCAAAAACTATACAGCTGATTTCGTAGGGCTCATGAACATGTGTACCAAATTTCAAGTCAATAGCGCTAGTTTTGCGGCCGCTATCACGCGACAGACAGACAGACAGACAGGCAGACACAGCCCAAAACCGTTTTGAGTCTCAACACAGGGCCTCCACTGACGTTTCGGCAACTAGTGGATCTGCAGATCAGGAGCCTCAACGTCCTATTTACATCAGACATTATTCAATAGGTCATTTTTATTTATTCCTTATTATATAATCGTATATATTTATTCGATCCACTTGTTACCTTAATCAGATACATTCCTGAGGGGGGCTGCAGCCCCCCCTCAACCCCCCGCTGTGTCTCTATTTGCATATCTTATAAAGTGTTACGGAATTGTAAATAATTGCATTTATTTTTGTATCAATTCTTTCAAAGAGGTTTAGTACAGTTAATAAAATGCTAACTTTGTGCATTTCTAGTCGTTTTAGCGCTAAAATGGCCTAATATTCCCTTAAAAACACTTAAAAAAGCTCAAATAAGGGAAGAAATGGATTTGGCGCCAGTTTTGGCGAATGTTTCCGACCTTGGCGATTTTTTGGGGGGACCTTGGCGAGAAAATCCTTATTAGGGATATACCAAATATGGAAGCTCCAATCTCATTATGAGATACGAGAATTTTCCAGAACAGTCTGTGTTCGATAGAAAAGTATAAAAGGAGCATTTTTTCGCCAAGGCGGTCAGTCTCAGATCTGTGTCAGTTTCGTCAAATGCTTGCTTTGCTTTGAGCCTCTTTAGATGAGACTTTCTTTATGTGTTATTGATAAACAGTTTGTAGTGTTGTTTTGCTGTTAACGGCTGTTGTTTAAGCTGTGTTTACTGGTTGAACTGAAGCTGATACTTGGTTTATAGACCTGTATTTTTCTGGAACTTTCTGTTAATACATCACGGAATTTTTGGAAGTTTCGCCTTTCATTCTCGGACAACTTACGGGCCCCCAAGTACGCAACAATCTGTATTCTTAATAAACGACGGTCTTGTATTATTTCCCTGAAATTCATAAATACCAAATTTCATAACTACCAAATTTCATACAAAAAAAATAATTACATAGCATATCGGAAATATTTTGCATAACCTTTAAACTAATTTCCAATTCTATGCCCACAATTATCAACAGGAAAACATGCTTTTAAAATTCTAATAAAATTTCATTATATTTCATGGGGTGTAACCATGTTAAAATAAACTTTTAAGAAATATCGTCTATAGACCGTAATAGTACGAAATTATTTTATGTATCCCGGAAAAGTAGCCACAGTCATTATAAACGCCAATAATAAGAATAAACCTAACTAGTGGATCTGCAGATCAGGAGCCTCAACGTCCTATTTACATCAGACATTATTCAATAGGTCATTTTTATTTATTCCTTATTATATAATCGTATATATTGATTCGATCGACTTGTTACCATAATCAGATACATTCCTGAGGGGGGCTGCCGCCCCCCTCAACCCCCCGCTATGTCTCTATTTGCATATCTTATAAAGTGTTACGGAATTGTAAATAATTGCATTTATTTTTGTATCAATTCTTTCAAAGAAGTTTAGTAAAGTTAATAAAATGCGAACTTTGTGCATTTTTAGTCGTTTTAGCGTTAAAACAGCCTAATTTTCCCTTAAAAACATTTAAAAAAGCTCCAATAAGGGAAGAAATGGATTTGGCGCCAAATTTGGCGACTGTTTCCCTCCTTGGCGATTTTTTTTGGCGACCTTTGCGAGAAAATCCTTATTAGGGATATACCAAATATGGAAGCTCTAATCTCATTATGAGATATGAGAATTTTCCAGAACAGTCTGTGTTCGATAGAAAAGTATAAAAGGAGCATTTTTTCGCCAAGGCAGTCAGTCTCAGATCTGTGTCAGTTTCGTGAAATTCTTGCTTTGCTTTGAGCCTCTTTAGATGAGACTTTCTTTATGTGTTATTGCTAAATAGTTTGTACCGTTGTTTTGCTGTTAACGGCTGTTGTTTAAGCTGTGTTTACTGGTTGAATTGAAGCTGATACTTGGTTTATAGACCTGTATTTTTCTGGAACTTCCTGTGAATACATCACTGAATTTTTGCAATTTTTGCCTTTCATTCTCGGACAACTTACGGACCCCCCAAGTACGCAACAATATGTATTCTCAATGAACGACGGTCTTGTATTATTTCCCTGAAATTCATAAATACCAAATTTCATAACTCCAAATTTCATACAAAAAAAAAAAAAAATTACATAGCATATCGGAAATATTTTGCGTAACCTTTAAACTAATTTCCAATTCTATGCCCACAATTATCAACAAGAAAACATGCTTTTAAAATTCTAACATAAATTCATTATATTTGATGGGGTGTAACCATGTTAAAATAAACTTTTAAGAAATATCGACTATAGACCGTAATAGTACGAAATTATTTTATATATCCCGGAAAAGTAGCCACAGTCATTATAAACGCCAATAATAAGAATAAACTTAATTAATTATAACTCATTAATTTTTCAAACTAATTTGACATCATTCGGATGATTACAGTACATACTCGGAATTATTTTGTGTGATCCCATAAATTATTTAGTCTATACATAACCTTTTTTAAGAGTAAACATAATTTTAAGCATCTTTATAATGTATGATAATTTTATTAAGTTCAATGCAGCATAAACGCATTAAAGTGCGCGCTTAATTAAAAGTTTGTCCACAGGCTCTAATGCTATGAAATTCTTTTGCGTGTCTCTGTAAACAAACCATAAACATTGTATACACCAGTAAAAACTATTCAGCTTACTTTGCGTTTAAAATTAATAATTGTTCCAAATTTAACATCGTTTGGATGACTACGTGACATTGTCAGAACACTTTTGTAAGGTCCTGTCCATTAATTAGAAAGCTTAAGAGCACATATTTTCTTCAAACAACATAAGTTTAAACATCTTACTCACGTACGCTAGTTTAATTTTCTTGATTGCAAATTAAAGATGTTAAAATTCGTTTAAACGCAATTCACCTCATACGCCGTAATGTGAAGTATCTTGGCGTGTCCCTGTACACAATTCATAAAAATTATAGACCTAAAAAAAATAAACAGCTATTTATATACCAAGCCTGAATATATGTGTCAATCTGCAAGTCAATCGGAGAATTTTTGCGGCTGCTACTTCGGTACATACAAATTCTTCCAATAGGCCGTAATGATAAAAGCAACTTTGGCGTGTCCCTGTACACGAACTACAAATGGAATGCACACCCAAAACTATACAGCTAATTTCGTGGGAATCATGAACATGTGTACCAAATTTCAAGTCAATAGCGTGATATTTGCGGCTGCTATCGCACGACAGACAGACAGACAGACGAAACACAAAATCCTTTTGAGTCTCAACAGAGGGACTCCACTGACGTTTCGGCAAAAATTGGAAGTCAATAGCTTGATTTTTGCGGTGGCTATCGCGGTACATACAGATTCTTACCATAGGCCGTAATGATCGAAAAACTTTGGTGTGTCCCTGTACACGAACTACAAATGGAATACACACCAAAAACTATACAGCGAATTCCGTTGGGCTCATGAATATGTGTACCAAATTGCAAGTCAATAGCGTGATTTTTGTGGCCGCTATCGCAATACATAAAAATTCCTCCCTTAGGCCGTAATGATAAGAAAAACTTTGGCGTGTCCCTGTATACGAACTACAAATGGAATACATACCAAAAACTATACAGCTGATTTCGTGGGGCTCATGAACATGTGTACCAAATTTCAAGTCAATAGCGCTATTTTTGCGGCCGCTATCGCGATACATACAAATTCCTCCCATAGGCCGTAATGATAAGAAAAACTTTGGCGTGTCCCTGTATACTAACTACCAATGTAATACATACCAAAAACTATACAGCTGATTTCATGAGCCTCATGAACATGTGTACCAAATTTCAAGTCAATAGCTCTATTTTTGCGGCCGGTATCGCGCGACAGACAGACAGACAGACAGACAGACAGACAGACAGACAGATAGATAGACAGACAGACACACAGACACAGCCCAAAACCGTTTTGAGTCTCAACAGAGGGCCTCCACTGACGTTTCGGCAATAATAATTATTCCATATTGCAAAATTGATTCAACCCATGCATAATATAAGTTTATTAAAAAATCTTTGCTAACATAGCTGCGTAAATGAAAGAAAGTGATTTTATGATATCGAAAGTTTATTTCCGAGGTATTTTAAAGTTTCTGCTTTATTTATAATTGTACAAGAACATTGATTACTACTTGAATTACAAAAAAAAAAAAAAAAAAAAAAACATGATATTTAATTAATAAATCCGTACTTAAATTCATATACTTAGTTTTATCACTATTAATTGATAATTTATTTTCTGTAAGCCATTGTTTAATCTTTAAAAGATCTGAATTTATTTGTTCTTGTATTAAATTTTAGCATTGATATTAAGATTACAAAGGTCGTTTATAAATATTATAAATAATACAGGACCTAAAATCAAGCCTTGTGGAACACCATTATTAATAAGCTCAAAATCACTAGTATAATCACCAATTTTAACACATTGTTTCCGATTATTTAAATATGACTCAAACCATTATTATTGTTTCCCTCGAATTCCTAATAAATTTAATTTCTGCAGAAGTAAAATATGATTAACTGAATTAAAAGCTTTTAATATATCTATATAAGGTAAACGCACCAGTAGTGGACACTTTAAGGACATTTTCCGGCTATTTTTTGTGCAATTTCCTAAATTTTAGAGTTTCAAAAAATAATTAATATTTCACACCTTTACTAACCTTTCTTAACATGACTGTATTATGAAAATTGCTAATTGTAGAATTTATATATGTAAAAAATAAAAAATCCAGAGAGCTTAAAATGAGCCAGTAGTGGACACACTAAAAACCCAGTAGTAGGCCCTTTTTTGTTTCAGTAGTGGACCCCTTTGAGTTTTTTTCTTTAAAATTAAGGTGACCAAATGTTTCTGTCTTGGGGTCAGACTCGTTTTAGCAGTTTGTCTTCACATACATGAATCCCCGTTGGGGCCAACATTTAGGGATGAAATTTGAGTGAATTTTACGTAGCACTAGTGCTACACTATTGGTTATTGGAGACAGTCTGGGAATCACTAATAGGGCTAGTCAGGAGACATCCCATCACAATTTTCTCCTCGTGGCCGCAATGTCCTCCCTGTTCCCATCAAAGTTAAACTTTTGAGGGTTATCAAATGCCTCCGGACTATCCTCAGGGGTGAGTTTCAGACCGTCGTTAACTGCCCATAGTGTAGCACTAGTGCGACATAAAATTCACTCATGTTCAACTCTTTAAATACTGACCGCAGTTATGCTATTTTAATGTCGATGTTTCAGTGGGAACCGAACTTAACTAACTAGTCCAATATTGAACCCCAAAAAAGAAATGCGAATAAAAAAATTAAAATGTCCCAAGATTATCTCATGATTCAAGCGAATTTCCATTTTGTTCAGTTTTCTAAATTTGGAAAAGCCTGGGATCCACCTTCTCCGCAGAAGATCAAAATTGTGATTGTATGTCTCCTTACCCTCCTAGGAGTGAGTCCCAGACCGATGCCATTTGCTAAATGCGTAGCTTTAGAGGGACGTTTAAAAACACTGAATTCAACTCTAAAATTGCGAGATTACAGAATTGTGTCCACAACTGGATCTGACTTAGTAGTGGACAGGACTGTCCACTATTGGTCATGACGACTTTTTTTGGTACCAGTAGTGGACACCCATAAAAATACTATGTGTTGATACAAGATTTAAAAAACAGCAAAAGAATAGAATTCTGCATACTTATTTTAGTCACATGAAAGTAAAAGGTAGAATCAATCAGTTAAAAATAAGCAGAGAGAGAGCAAATAAAATTTCATTTCCTTATTCAAAGTGATAAGAAGAAAACGGCAAAATCACAAAAAGTGCAAATTTTTTTTAGTTAAACTAACATTATTTCAAATCTAATGGCCGGAATTATTTTTAGTTAAAGGGTTTAAGAGTAGAGGACTATAGCTTCCTTCCTGAATATTACTCGAATCTTCAGAATTTTTAGGTAGCTCATTTTCCGAGTTTAAAATTAAAAGTGTCCACTACTGGTACAGGGTCCACTACTGGTGCGTTTACCTTAAATTGCTACAGTTTTTAAACTATTGTAAAAAAATAGAACCAGAAAATTCAGCAAGTGCGCTTTCTGTACTATAATCTTTACTGAAACCATATTGATTTTTTGAAATGAAATTTATTGAATCTAAAACTGAAACAAGTCCAGATCGCATCACTTTTTCAATAATTTTTGAAAAAAACTGGAAGAATTGAAATCGGTCGATTACTACCTAAATTGTTAAAACCTCCCGATTTGTAAATTGCCTGTTTTAATTTATCGGGAAAAACTCCTTCATTAAATGATTTATTTATGATATCAATAATTATATCAGATCTATATTTGAAAATAATTAAAAAAATTTTAATAGGAATATTATCTAAACCAACTGTTTTTTTTTTTTTTTTTTTTTTTTTTTTTTTTTTTTTTTTTATCAGGTATTGAATTGAAAATAGTTTGAACTTCAGATTCATCAGTGTTTAACAAACAAAAAGATTTAACAGTTGAATTTATATTTTGGAAATTTAACCTAAAATCTAAATTATTAGTATGAGTTGCAATATTTATAAAATGATGATTAAATTTATTTACAAGTAACTTAATATCGTTTTCATTGGGATAAACTGTCTTCTTAGTTTTGTTTAAAATATTATTCACTAATTTCCACTGTTTATTTTGATTGCCCGTACATTTGAAAAATTCATTTAAATAATAAGCATATTTTACCCTCTTAATTTCTGATTTTAAATTTTTTACAGCATCTTTATAAGATTTTTTAATGTTTATATCGTAAGGATATATCTTAAACTTTTTATAGAATTTTTCTTTTTTATGTTTAAAACATTTGAATGATTTGAACGTTGCTTGCTCTTCTCTCGAATTAAACTGTTTTAAACAATAATGTTTACTTTGAGTTTTACGAAAAGTGCCTTTGCAGATTTAGTGGATATATTTATGAATGTAATATTTAATTTATGCTCTTTTTTAGTATTATTATTATTACGTATTTAAATCTTCGACTGCTTAGACTCCACAAACTCTATATTTTACTTTGTTTAACCCTTTCAGGGGCGGTGGTATATATTTTATACCACCTAATTTCACTTCCCAACTGCAAAAATTCATCCCAGAAGATTTTTAGAAAAAACTTACGTTTTTAATATATCAGAAAAAGCATTAATAGAGATACATTTCATTAATAGAATTTAATTCAGCTATTAAAAAATAATTCTGTTTTTAAAAAATAATTTATTAAAATTATTATTTTAAAAAATTATCTTTTATGATAATGCAGACGACTTCCATATTAGAGAAGTAGTATAACACTAAATATCCAAAAAAAGTCCATTTTATTCTCAATATTAAAAAAAAAAATTCTAAGTTTTTTTTTCGTTAAAAGTAAAAAAAAATCGATAACTTTGTTTAAAATTATCGCAGATCGATGGTTCAACCATTCGTTTTAAAGGTATTCGTGAGCTCTTTTGAAAGCTACCCATCATGAAAATTTATTCCCCTCGAGGGGGGACTTCCCCCCAGGGGGGGAGGAGAGGCTCCTACATACACATTTTTTTCTCCTGTTGACTATCTCTATTACAAAAAATATATATTCGTTTCATTTGGTTTAGTGCAGTCTATAGATGTTAAACTCAACTCTACCTGCAATTTCCCCCATAGACGTAATGTATTTGAATACTTTTGAGTGTCCCTGTACACGAACCATTTGCTTGATCTTAACGAAAAGTTTAGTGTAGTATCCTTATATGATACACATTTAGAATACCAAGTTTGAACTTTTTGCCATAATTTGTTTTTCAGATATGCTGATAACAGACACACAGACATACACACAGACACACACACAGACACACAGACATACACACAGACACACACACAGACACACACACAGACCATTTGTTAAAAACATGATTTTAGTATTCAGGGCACCTCAGAACATGTAAATATAACAAAAACTCGCGTTCGAAAATTTGACCCAAAAACAATACTTTTTCTACCTTATGGGTAAGAGAAAGTAAAAATATTTGTAAATTTCTAATATTTCAAGGGAGTTGTTTATATAAGTTTCAAGATTTTCTTTTGCAGAAAATTTACATCTGTAATGTTATTTTAAATCTCAAAACATGCTTCAAAATTTCTGTATGTTTAATGCAATACTTATTAGTTTCCATTTAAAATTAATGATTAATAAAAGACTTCGTATGTAACATGGAAATTCATAACCTAATTTGTGACCCCTGTTCGGTAACCTTTGACCTGAATCATACAAGGTAAAATCCGTTTAAGAATATGTTACGTCACGTGTAAGTTTCATCTTCCGAAACTTTTAGCTTTTTCAGTGTTTGTAAAAAATAATTAGGTCTGTCGCTTTCACATATAAATGATAAAACGAGTCCTAATTATTTGCGGAATTCTCTGTGTGTTGCGACACGTATTTATCTTCCCGTAAAAGTTTGAGAAAGTTTCTTTAATGAGTAAGTACTAACGAATGTTGAATATGTCTGACTTACTTTGGTATTGTTTTTCTTTTCACTAATCATTTAACTTCTAGTGTGCTATCCTTTGGTTAGATATTCGTCATAACCGATTTCGTTTGAGCTTGTATTTCCGACACTATCATTATCGAGAAACATATTTTTAATTAAAAGTAAACAGTTAGTTCTATAAAAGTATTTTTTGGAAAATGGGGCATTTCTTTAAAATTTAACCTTGCTTTACTAGAAACCCGGCATATAAAAAGTAATTCCAAAGAATTGTGTCGCACATGCAGTCAACTAACCTTGTGATTGTTAACCCCGTTTAATGTACGGATATTTCGTATATAAGGGAGAGCGGAATCAAATAAATTTATATCGTTGAGAATACAGCATTTGTAACTATTGCTTCATTGGTTGGAAAACTTCATAGATTGGACCCGATGAAATTGGAACTCTTCTACTTTCAAAAAGAAAAATGATGCGACTGGCTAAGGTATGTTTAGAAAATTATTTATTGATTATTTTTATTTTTGCTGATCCGGCTTGCGTGTACTTATCTCTAAATTGTATTGATATATTTGATTGCTTTTCGGGTACTTTTCAAAAGTTAATCTTTTAGAGGACAACGTTCTCAATTGGGAACATCGAATTGAAAATTCATTAAAAATAAATTTTAATCGGTATTGATTTTAAAATATTAGCACATATAATTTAAAGATAGCTTATTTTATTTTTATTTATTTATTTATTTTTAAATAGAAGTCAAATTTTTATCATAAAAAGGAAAATATACAGAAATTTATAAAAATTACTTTACTTATATATTTTGTCCCCTACTTATCATAAAAAATCCTACAAATGTGAAGAAGAATCCAATTTTCAAAAAATCGGTTTCATTACTCAAAATAGATGACATTAAAAAAAAAAAAAAAAAAAAAATGAAATTTTATAATATTAATTAAAAATACTCCTGGCATGATTTGTGAAATATTTGTGTTCCCAATAATAAATGTTATATTTGTATATTAATATATATATATATATATATATATTTAATTATAAATTCAATGAACAATACATTTAAACTAAAGCAATTTATAGTAAAGTATGCGCTAAAGAAATTAAATATATTTCTAAATCTGAATTCGGATTGTAAAATGTTAAAGTGGAAAATGCAACGGATATAAAGGCAAAATTAAATATGATATAACGTTAGATGCTTACAAAAAAAAAAAAAAAAAAAAAAAAAATCTCTTAATTATTATGATTTTTTTTTTTTTTTAAATATAAGCTAAGACGATTTAAAAAATATAATCCAATTTATTTTAAAAATGTAATAGTAAATTTTAATTTTTTGGTGTATAAAGTATAATATAATGTAAGTTAAAAAAAAAAAATAAATAAATAAATAAAATTACATACATTTTACAGAATTTTGGAAACATTACTCTCATACATCGCAGACGCTTCTGGATTTGAAGAATTGATTTTAAAGTTTAAATAAAATGAATTCTAGATGATAACAACTCGCTTACGTGAAATGTTCTTCATTTCAGTTATTTATTATTATTTTTTATGATATTCTTAATACCGTAAAAACCGGCGTATGGACCGCACTCGGTGCTTTATTCAGTAGACATCACTAAAATTCAATTATAGCGTTTGTCTAATCACTTCGAAGAGTAGTCGCCTATTACATAAATGAAATGTCACTCTTAAAAATTATTGGTGACTGTTGATTTAAAAATTTCCCCAGTTTGACGGTACTGACTGCGGCTCATACGCCGGATTTACAGTAATTGTGGACAATTGGTGTTGCCAGATCTGGTGGATTTTTATTCAACAATCATCAATATTTTTTAATTATAACGTTTGTCGAATCACTTCGTAGATAGATATTCTATTATATATATCAAATATCGCCTCTAAAAATTATTGGTGATTATTGAATAAAAAATACGCCAGTTCTGGCGACACTGCTGACAATTACCAGAATCATTACTGATAAATATGGGCAAAGACCAGCAACCTTAAAAACTTTTTTTTCTTAACAATGTAGCATCTACAGACTTGTCTGGAAAATTTAAAGTAAATAGAAATTTAATGAAATTTAATCACTTCCTTATAGTTTATTTCTCCCAGATTCAGAGCAGAAATAAAAAATCTGGTGTTGCATTCACACAGCTTTCTTTCACCCTACATTAAAATACTATAAAAAAGGATCACGTATTAAGGAGTAAGATATAAAGTACTGTATACAACTAAAATTTTAAAATAGTTTTAGAAGCAATTTTATTTCACATATAATTATGTATGAAGGGGTCTACTACCATTTCTACACCTCGTTTGAATATAATACCTATATTCATAAAACATTTCAAACTATTGTTAAATTTAATGGTTTATTCCAAATTATTCGGAAAAACACCATTTTTAAAACTTACCAATTGTGGTCAAAACTTTCGAATGGCACACGCATTTGATCTACAAAATATGAAATTAAAAAATCCTACAATTATTTGTTTTTTAAGTTTTGGTGATAAAAGGGTATAGCGGGTTAAGCATATGAAAACTGCACTAGCGTCGAATGAAGAGTTTTTGCCTTCTATTTATTGTTCTTTATATGAAGCATCTTTACACATAATTTCAAACTTCTAACCTAGACGATAAGGGAGTAATGGGGGGTAGCAACCCAAAATATTAAATCTAATTTTTCTAAAAACTACTGAAGATATTTTATCGAGATCGAAACTATTTATGAATGTCTATGAATTTTATCTTATAAATATTTTTCAGAATTTTCGCTCGATTTTAAATCATGAAAAACGACAAGTATATTTTTGCGGAACGATTTTTTATATCATCCACCGAAGTGACACCTACCGAAAAAATTCAGTTTATTTATTTATTAGTTAGCTATTACATATAAAATTTAAAGTAGTGTCAAATTGCGAAAACATAGTGAAAAATAATAATCACTTAATTATAAATAATAATACTAACGAGATAATATAGAAAAAAAAAAAAAAAAAAAAAAAAAAAACTTGAAATCAATAAACTATGCAAACAAATATAGAAATTATCTATTAACATCAGTTATTAAAAGTAACGATTAGCAATAAATAAGAATTTGATATAATTATTTGCAGGGGTCGTACACCCCGCCCTGTTTTCAAAGTATTTTTAGGGATTAGAAATTTTCGCACTTTTTTCTACCACTCTTTTTATACACTAGTCTGTATCCTATGTAATCACGTTACATTAGTATAAAAATACGATAAATGTTTCTCTATGAAAATAATCGTATCAAAGAAGGCGGAAATTTCCCCCATCTCTAAAAAGTCCTTAAAAAATGGGTGCGTGGAGTATAAGCCATATTATCAGCTGCAAATATACCTACAGTTGCCAACACCCTAATTATTATTCCGTACTACTGTTAGCAACCGCCTATTCTTTTCTTTTCTTTCTTTCTTCCTTTATTTTTTTGCCACGCCACTCTTTTTTCTTATGTCATCGTAAGTACATTTCGAGAAATAAGTGGTGTGGGAAAAAGGGCAGGTACTAACAATACTACGGAAAATTAACACTTTGATGCCCGCATATTTACCTATTTTAATTTGTAGGACACGCCTATTTGGCGTTTCTTTAAAGCATTATATTAATTATTAAAAATCGTTTTTCGTATCCTTGTTTAAATCACTTAAACTTTATCCACAGCAATAAAATTGCCACCGAAGAATATATGCATCGATAGTATCCAAAAAATAAAACACGAGTGCTTTTTTTTTTTTTTTTTTAATAATGCATTGTTTTAGGGCAACTCCTAAAAGAGGTTTTATTCTTTTTAATGAAACGAGTTAACTCGTGGCCGGTCAACAAGGTGTTAATTAATATGTTGGCATCTATGTATACCTGCCAGCGTTTCTATTTTAATGCATAACATTGTTAGGCAGGTCTAACAATGTTACAAAATAAATTAGAAGTGTTGGCAGCTATGAAAAGTACTATTTAATTTAGCTGAACTATATTTATAGGTGTTACCTTTCTGTGATACAGCTCTAGAAATTAATTTATTCTGCGTGTTTGATATTTTTTTCGAATGTGATTTTTTTTTATAAACTATTTATTATTATTATTATTATTTTTTTCATATATTCTTGTTAAATTGTACCTGGAACTATTGACATAACAACTATTTTTTTATAAACTTTTTATTATTATTATTTTTTTTTCATATATTCTTGTTAAATGGTACCTGGAACTATTGACATAACATCATTTCTATATCTTTCCCATATCCCCGCTGAACAAAGTAGAGAACCCTCTTGACATATTCATAAAAATCTGCAAGAGTACATGAAATGAGTACGACCCCCAACTCGTCATTGCACGTAAAGGCATAGATGCCAACATCCTAATTAATATTCAGTGTTATTGCTAGTACCTGCCCCTTTTTCTACACCACTTAACATTTATAGCAATTCTCTCCACATGTAATTACGATGAAATAAGAAAAAAATACCTATTTAAAGAAAGAAAGAAAGAAAAAAAAAAAAAAAAGAAAAAAAACTAGTGTAAAAAAAAAAGTGTACTAACAATACTACGGAATATTAAAACTTTCGTGAACGCTGACGTAGATTCACGTCATTTGAAAATCTGTAACTTCGCCAGTGGGCATTTCTTTTGCAATTTATGTGTCATTTATTTCTTAAAAATATACACAATATTCATATTTGTACAACCAACCGATATATAATGGATATAAATACTTTGATTATAAAGAGTATAATTAGAATGTATATCCATTTCTAATATGAATATGAATATAGAAAAATTTGTTCTGAAATATTGTAACTGGGGAGAATAACTGTGAAAAAGGCAAAAACATGCTGCTGCGAAAGTGTTAATTAGGATGTTGGCAACCATGGATATATTTGCAGCTGATAACATGACTCGTACTCCACGCCCCCATTTTTAGGACCCTTTCAGAGATGGGGGAAATACCCGCCTTCTTTCTACCACTATTTTCATACAGAAATATTTATCGTATTTTCATAGTAATGTAACGTAATTAAATGTGATAGAAAATATTGTATAAAAAGAATGGTAGCGAAAATTGCGAAAATTTCTCATCTTAAAAACTTGTTGAAAAATGGGAGGAGTGAACGAACGCTGCTAAGAATTACATACCTGCCAACCACCTCATTAATAAGTGTAAAATTGTTAAAGTTCCATGATAAAACGCCTCCTTTTTACACCACTTCATTTTTAGAATAATTTTCTCCAAATATTGTTACGATGAAATAAGAATAAAATTACTCTAAACTATGCCTGATGTGAAAAAAAGGCAGGTACTAACAATTTTACGCTTCATAATGAGATGGTTAGCAAGTATGGAATTACATGCAATATTTATTTATTTCTAATCATTACTTTCTAATAACGAATGTTAATAGATCATTTTTATATTTGCTTGCACAGTTTATTTATTAATTTTGAATATTCTTTTGAATAAATATTACCACATTGGTATTATTATTTATAATTGATTATTATTTTTTCACTGCTCCCGCAATTTGGCACTTCTGTAATTCTCATATGTAATAGCTAATTATTAATCAAATAAACTGTATTTTTACTTCCATTACCCTACTACCGTAGGTATTGGAAGTATTGTATTCGGTCTGAAAATTCGATATCAGGTTTTCACCTGATTTACACGTTTTAAGGTCCCCTGAGTCCAAAAAAGTGGTTTTTGGCAATTGGTCAGTGTGTATGTGTGTGTGTGTGTGTGTGTATGTATGTATGTATGTATGTGGAGAATCTTCTGGCTATTATAGCTCAGAAACTAATAAAGATAGAGCTACAAAATTTTAGAATTGAAATACGTCTGGTGTACAGATGAAATTTCCAAATTTTGGTGAAAATTGAAAAACCGGAAGTGGGACATTGGAAACCGGAAGTGGGACATTGGAAACCGGAAGTGGGACCGTAAGTCCGTATCTCAAAAACGGCTCTAACGATTTTCTTCAAACTTGCTATATAAACACTCTATTAGATGTCCTTTCGAATGATATAGTTGGTTAGTTCAGGAAAATTGATAGGCGTCCTGTATAAATAGCTCAATTTCAGGCCTCGCAAAGGCGTTCCTTTAAAAACGGTTGCACGGATTTTTTTCAAACTCGCCATTTTAACTCACTTTTAAATATGCTTTTGTATGTAATTATTGTTTTCCTGTCAATAATTAAGTTTAACCGGAAGTGGGACATCGGAAACCGGAAGTGGGACCGTAAGTCCGTATCTCAAAAACGGCTCTAACGATTTTCTTCAAATTTGCTATATAAACACTCTATTAGATGTCCTTTCGAATGATATAGTTGGTTAGTTCAGGAAAATTGATAGGCGTCCTGTATAAATAGCTCAATTTCATGTCTCCCAAGGGCGTTCCTTTAAAAACAGCTGTACGGATTTTTTTCAAACTCACCATTTTAACTCACGTTTAAATATGCTTTTGTATGTAATTATTGTTTTCCTGTCAATAATTGAGTTTAACCGGAAGTGGGACCGTAAGTCCGTATCTCAAAAACGGCTCTAACGATTTTCTTCAAATTTGCTATATAAACACTCTGTTAGATATCCTTTCGAATGATATAGTTGGTTAGTTCAGGAAAATTGATAGGCGTCCTGTATAAATAGCTCAATTTCAGGCAATCGATTACTTGGAAAAGTTTAACTCAGTGTGAATGCATGTTAAGAAAACGATATTATTCAAGAAAAAACTGTACAGAAATTGCAAAATAAATTATATAATCTAAAATATCGTTCACCACATCTGATAACATATTTCGTATTCTCGAACAAAGAATTTCAAATATTTTACAAATCAGTCAAGCTAAGAAATTTACTAATTAAATTTATTAATTACTTCTTTAATTAATTCCGTCTAAGTAATTAATTAACGAAGATTGACCATAAATTATAATTTGATGAATGTATTACGGAACATCACGAATGAATTTAGAAAATTTTGCTTCAAAAGGCTTATAATACTATTTAATAATGACTGTGATTTTTAGTCAGTAAGTATACATGAATCTATTTTGTTACTTATTTAAATCAAAAATGTATATAAAATGTTTATAATGTGTGTAGTACTGGGTAATGGAAGTCGTGTGGCTGTTACACACCAGATTTTTTTTTTGGTAGGTGTCACTTCGGTGAATAACATAAAAAATCGTTCCCCAAAAATTTATTTGTCGTTTTCATCAATTTAAAATCTAGAGAAAATTCTGAAAAATATTTAAAATATGTAATGCATAGACATTTCTAAATAGTTTCGATCTCGATAAGATATCTTGAGTAGTTAAAAAAAAAAAAAAAAAAAAAAAAAAAAAACTCGATTTACCAATTTTCGGTTGCCACCCCTCCCCCCCATTACTCCCCTATCTTTGAGTGTAGAAGTCTGAAATTATGTGCAAAAATGTTTCAGATAAAGAACAAGAAATAGAAGGCTAGAAATCTTCATTCGACGCTTTTTTCATATGCTAATCCCGCTACACCCTTTATACATACATACCAACTGCTAATTTATTTTTTCTACCTTAAAAACGCATAATTGTAGCAAAAATTCCCTGGCTATATGGGCATTAAAATGTAATTATACTTCTTAAGCAAATTTCCTGGACTTAGTAAAATTTAGTAAAGCACTTCCATCAATACCATTCACTAAAAAAGTAAGTTTATAATAAATTCTGGGTATCTGTGTGTGTTATCTATAAGTTATATATAAACCACATTATGTATTTAAATGTAGCAAAGTGTAAAAATCACATAATGCAGCTTCAAATGCACTTCTAGAAATTTTAAAGTAAAGTCCTAATGTATCTGAATTCTTTTGTGTGGTTCGGTAAATAATTGGGGAATGACTTTCATACTATATATATATATATATATATATATATATATATATATATGTATATATATGTGTGTGTGTGTGTAAAGTATTTATGACAATTGAAACACAGACAGATAGTCACTAAAAGCTTAATTTTCGGATTCAGGCGCCCTAAAACGTGTAAATGAAATTCGACACAAAAACAATACTTTCTTTAACATATACGGGTAAGAGAAGGTAAAAAGGTAAATCAAGGAAACGATTAGCGTTATTCTACAAAAAATAAAAAGAAGTTGCGTGCTGCACTATTTCGACTTTTATAAAATATGATATAGATTATAAAATTCAAATTTGCGAATTCCGAAATCATTTTGGTATCTTCCTGAATTTGTGTTTATGCCTTTAATTTGCACCAGTGGCAAACATAATACCAGTTTTTATCTCCCCTCCCCTCCCCCCGAAAGTATTAGACCTTTATTAGCCTTTAGTGTTCATTTTTCAGAACATTTAATGATTAATATACCAGTTTTTCTGTAATTTTCTTTAATGTTTATTTTCCTGCCAACTTAAAAAGTTTATTTTTGCAGGAAGGCAAAAGTCATATTTTAATGAATCGAAAGATACAAAGAAGTAAAGAAACTAATATATTTTACTAAGAAATTTTGTTATTATCCCTATTTTATTTTTTCATTGAAACTAGGATCAATAGAATAATTCATTCATTGATTATTGCTAATAAATTGCATCTAGAAAATAACATTATAATCTGTTGTGTAAAAGCAAATAAGATGTGGTACGGAAATAATCGAAGAACTTAAAAAAGAAAAATTAAATTACTGTCGCGGGACAGTAGTCAAAAATGAAAACTCGAACTAATGAGGTTGATATTTTATTTATATTCTTTTTATGATGGTATACTCATAGTTGCCAACTTAGCTTTTTGTGGCTACCGGAAAAAAATTAATAGAAAAATTTATTTTATTTTATCAGGGAAACGTAACAGTTTCCACAAATTAAGTCAAAAAAAAAAAAAAATAATAATAATAATAAATAAATAATATATATATATATATATATATATATAGCTGCCAAGTTTTTTTAATTTATTCCGGAATGTTGTTAGTCCCGCCCTTTTTTTCACACCATAATCTTTGTAGAAAAATTTTATTCAATATGTAATTACGATGAAATATGAAGACAATTACTCTAAAAATATTACAGTGTGAAAAAGGAGCGGGACTAACATCATTCCAGCTATGTATATATTAAAATTTTCTGGTAGCCAAAAGGTGCTAAGTTGGCAACTATGGGTATACCGATTAAAGATGTGCAGGATATGTTCAGAAAACATAGCTTCCAATTAGTACGCTTTTTCACACCACTTTCTCTCAGTAAAAGCTTTTACCTTATTTAATCGCTGGAAACTTTTAAAAAAAGTATAAAAAATTCCTATTACATTTTTTCCAGTATATATATATATATATATATATATATATATATATATATATATGTATATAAAGTACAAATTAGTAGTATTACTATTAAAGAGCGAAGCGAGAAGCAACCAAATTCTATCCAATTTTCAGAGATTTTTAATGAAAACTAATCATTGTGGATCATAGATTTAAGTTAATTTAATTATTTTACTAATTTTTTAAAAGTTGATAATGGGAAAAAAAAAAAAAGAAAAAAGAAAGAAAAAATAAATTTCCGTCTCTTTAGCTACCACTTTTTTTTTCTTTTCACTGAAATCTTGATTGTATTTGTAAAGTTATATGTCGTGGTTAAATATGGTAGAAATTGTATAAAAATAGCGGTAGTAGAAAAGGAATAAATTTCACATTTCTGATTGTGTCTTGAAAATAAAGGGGGAGACTACGACCCCTGCTGTACTTCTATACCAGGGGTGCAAGAGTTTCCGTCTCAAGACGGAAAACTGACACCAGTGTATTTTTATCAATAATTTGTATCATATTTGCGCTTTAGTTTATTGCGATTGAGCATAATGGAAATTATTGATAACGAGTGCTGGTGATAGTCTTCTTTAATTTTGAGTCTGAAATTCTTGCACTCTTGTCCTATGCTTTTGAATACCTTTACTCAATTCCAATTGCGTTCTCAAGCCACGCCCTTTCAGGAGCATTTCCTAGTACAAAAATTACTCCATTAGTACCGAAAAAAAATGAGGAAGTTTTCTATGCCGATCACCTAATATCTGGAAAATCTTTTCGAGTTGCTGGTTTACCCGTGCGAAAAAGGCTTCGAGAGCAAACGGTTAAGCAGCATAACACAAACTCACTCATACTTGCCAACCATCTCATTAATAACCGTACAATTGTTAACGCCCCCTGAAAAAACGCCTCTTTTTTCACACCACTATATTTTTAGAATAATTCTCTCCAAATGTTGTTAGGATTGAACAACACTAAAATTACTCTAAAAAATTATTGGTGTGAAAAAAAAGGCGGGTACTAAAAATTGTACGGTTCATAATGAGATGGTTGGCAAATATGCAAACTATGTGTCTAGTAGATTTTGATTTGTATTTTAAATTTATTACTCGCTTCACATAAGTCATTACGCATGAAATAAATATAGAGTATTCTCCCATCTGTAAGAAAAGTGTTGAGTTACTCATTTATATGTACACTCGTGTAGAAAGACGTATTATAAATAGCACTCTAACATTTTATTATTAGCGGATAAGCCCCTATCAGAAATATTATCAGAAATAATTTATCAATAAAAAAAATATTTCTAAAGGAGTGTGCCCCACCAAAGGCCGAGCGGTTAGGCGCTCAAAGTTGGTAGGTGGGAAGTGCCGGGATCGATCCCTGGCCGCGCTCATTAACCTAGCCGTTCGTAATTTTCTATGATTTTCTCCTAAACTCGCATAAATAGGAGCTTGGACACCTTAGAAAGACCCCAAAGGAGGACATTCCATCTATAGTCCTAAGATCTTAGGGTAGTCAATCAGCCTTAAGCCTTACAACCAACCAACCAACAACCCAAAGGGGTGTGACTCTGAGTTACATGGCGAAATTGAAATACGGTTAACACTTTCACGACCGCTGACGTAGATTCACGTTAGTTGAAAATCTGTAACTCCGCCAGTGGGGGTGTTTTTCGCAATTTGTTTGTTGTTTATTCCTTAAGTAAATAACCAATATTCATCTTTTACAATGGAATATACAATGGATGCAAATACTTTGATTAGAAAGAATATAATTATAATGTATATACATTTGCAACATACATGTGAATACAGAAAATTTTGTTCTAAAATATTGCAATTTGGGAGAATAACGCCTATAGGCGGACCTTACTGTCAAAAAGACAAAAGCATACGGTCACGAAAGTGTTAATGTGGTTAAAATACCATCTAGAACAACCTCTACGATGTATATTTATTTACCTGAGAAAGTAAATAAATAACAGTGGTGATAGAAACGAGCCTGTTTTAAAATCTTCCTTCATTTTCCGTTTGTTTTTTCCAAGTGCAGTTATGAGAGAACACAGAATTTTAAATTCTATTCCTGCTTCATATTTTAAAAGATGCTCACTTTCTGCTTGGAAACTTAATTGTTAAATAGGAGGAGTGCTCTAAACGTATTGCACTTATTTAAACTAAGTTATTTAAGATTGAAGCAGGACTGCCAACCATCTCATTAATAAGCGTAGACTTGTTAACGCCCCTTGAAAATACGCCCCTTTTCCCACACCACTTTATATTTAGAGCAATTCTCTCCAAATAGTGTTGCGATTAAATAAGGATGAAATTACTCTAAAAAATTACTGGTGTACAAAAAAAGGCGGTGACTAAAAGTACTACGCTTCATAATGAGATGGTTGGCAAGCATGTTGAAGTGACATTATGACTACATGTAAAATGGTAATATTTTTTACAATATTCTAGATATTTTTTATTTGTTTTAATATTAATTCTTAGTCGTATGTTTTATTTCGTGAAGCAATGTGATTATCGTATACCATACTTGCCAACCATCTCATTATGAACCGTACAATTTTTAGTACCCGCTTTTTTTCACACCAATAATTTTTTAGAGTAATTTTAGTCTTATTTAATGGTAACAATATTTGGAGATAATTACTCTAAAAATATAGTGGTGTGAGAAAAGGGGCGTTTTTTAAGGGGGCGTTAACAATTGTACGGTTATTAATGATATGGTTGGCAAGTATGGCTATATCCATACCCTCCAACATCCTAATAAATATTCCGTACTATTGTTAGTCCCGCCCTTTTACTCGCACCACTAAGTTTTTAGAGAAATATTCTCCAAATGCAATTGCGATTAAATAAGAAAAAAAAAAATCTCTAAAAATATACTGGTGTGAAAAAGAAGGCGGGGCTAACAATACTACGGAATATTAATTAGTATGTTGGAGAGTATGCGTATATCATACATGCAGGGGTCGTACTCTCCGCCCTTTTTTCAGAACATTCTCAAAGATAAGAAATTTCCACCTTCTTTGCCAACTCTAATTTTGTTCAGAAATACTTCTGGATATATATATATAGTTATTTTGCAATGATTATATAAGGAAGAGATTATTGCATGAAACTAGTGATAGCAATAAAAAAAAAAAAAAAAAATCCTGAGATTGTTCTGAAAAAAGGGCGGAGAGTACGACCCCTGCATACATGACGTTTAGTTATTGTAACATTTTATTAAGAATCCTGAAGAGTATCGAAATTTCACAGCAATCTTTACAAATTATTGTTAATTTAAATTCAAATGTCTAGTCAAATTTTAATATAGTGTTTATTATTTTTAAACAATGACTGAGATTTTTGTCTTAATTTTATCAAGTATGTGCAGCTTCAAATCCGAAAATCTTTACAATAAATGAATAACAGTTATAATGATTACACAAATATTGCATTGTTATTGAAATATTTAGCCATATCGTAGTATGTTGGAAATAATATTTTTTACCATTTTACTGATTTTATGAAAAGTAATATTGATACTTATTTTCTTCTACAATTAAAAAACATGAAAGTTTAAAGCAAATTCTACCATGACTTTTTAACAAACATATACTTGATTCAATGTGGTAAATTTGAGAATAGTATGTATAAACTCTAAATCTACGAACTTTACAGTTATTTTCAATTGCAGTTATGCATTTAATTACAGTACTGATAATGCATTTTAATTACAGTTATGCATTTTAATGCATTAAATACATTATTTTTTAATTATAGCTAAATAACTGACTACTGCAATACAATATAAGATGCTTATGAAATGAGATGACGTTACTATGTCATTTGTCATAGCAATATTTTTATAACCACACATTGATGATTTATTAAAGGAAAAAAAAGAAAAGAAAAAAGAAATAGAAGAAGAAGAAGAAAGCCTCACACAGCTGGCGTTTAAAAGTAATAAGTACAAAACTTTGAATAAACATCATAAAAAGCAAGAGCTTGCAAAAATTGTTTCAGGTCGAAAGAAAACACGATCCTTCGTCAGGCAAACAAAGTAGGCACGATTGCTGCATTGCAAAGAAAGTTTGCATTGCAGCACTAATAATTTTTGCTATTAAATATTTTGAAAATTTTTCAGTAAAAATTTACATTTATAACAGAAAAGGCCATAAAAAATAATAATAATTTAAAAAAAAAAAAAAAACCTTGAAATTAAAAATTACTTTTAATTTAATTTTGTTTGTGAATTCCGGAGGCAGTGTAATTTAAATGATCCGGAATACATTGCGCTGCAAAGGGTTAAGAAGCAAAGAATATTCTGAGAAATTTTTAAATATATACAGATGTGTGAAGTTATTAGAATTCTGATTATTTTCTTTCTTTAAAAAAAAAAAAAAAAAAAATCTGGCCGTCAGTGTTTAGGTGCAGGATTTGAATCTCGGTCAGGGCATGGATGTTCTTAATCGTACAGAATTCACTTTAATGTGTTATTTCACTTTATAGGACAATCTTGTTCTTTAAAATTGAGAAAAAACTGTTGTATAAAAGAATAGTCCTAGCAGTTTTCCGCACCCGCATTCTTTGTATTAAATAAAAAACTAATACCAGATATTAGGGTATAATTACCAGGGTACATGAAGTTAATAATAATAAAATGTAGCAATTAGTACTGATATGAAACTTTAACAGTAGTATCATATCGTCTAAATTAATGTATTCTATACTTGCATATAAAGTTTAAGAAACTGAAAATTAACGGTTTATTATATTCCTCCGAGATGCCAATTTAAAAGAATAAAAAATGAAGAAAAGAGTTAATTGTTTCCGTGTTTATTTATTTATTTATTTATTTTTGGTAATAAAATATTATTGACTTTTCATTAAAAAAATAATTAGATTAAGAATAACAAAAAAAGAGAAATGGAAAAGAAAATTATATATAAATAACATATAAAGTAACTACATATAAGAAAATTAAAAGTATAATGTCTTTCAAGTTTTAAGAGAAACTATTATTAATTTTATTTCAAGTTTAGCAAAATTTAAAATTGTTCATTGTTTTCAATATGTAATTTATAGCTGTATATTAACACATTTATCTGTAGAAAGGGGAAAAAAAAAAGTAAAGGGAACAGAGAAAAAATATATGTATATTGGTATGACAAAATTAAACTAAGCACAAAACCCATTGCATTTCATGGCAGTAATTCAAAAATACTTGAAAGTCATATACAGTAAATATAATGAATTAGTCTTTAAAAGAAAAAAATCTGCATGATATAAAACATTTTATTCATGGAAAAACAGTTTTATTAAAAAAAAAAAAAAAATGCGTACGATATATATTACGCTCCTTGGCCATCTATTCATTTTGTTTAACACAATAATATGTATTCGGGAACAGAAGGTGAAAAGGCTGATTATTATATGCATTCGAAAGAAGATTCTGTAATTTTACGTATGCATGAACTATATTGGTGGAAAATGCAGAGCTGCCAACCTAATCCGGCAAATTGTTAGTACCACCCTTTTTTCTACACCACTTAATGTTTAGAGCAATTCTCTTCAAATGTATCTACGACGAATTAAGAAGAAAAATACTCTAACCATTAAGTGGTGTAGAAAAGGGGTGGTATTAACAACTTGCCGGATTAGGTTGACAGCTCTGAAAATATAAAACAGTAAAAAGAGAGCGAATAATTATTAGGTTTATGAAAGAAATGGTTGTGTTGTTGTCAGTTCTATTATTATTTCAGCTTTGGATGCACTTGAAAATTACGACGTAAGTTAATTTGCATTTTACCGACAGTGATAGAAAAGGTTCTCGTCAGAAAGCTGCCAAGTGTCGTTGTTCTGTTTTTCAATGTTTATTTTTTATTTATTTATTTATTTTTTAATTGGCGCTAGGTCCTTATTTGTTTGGAATGGATGTGATGTATAGAACTAATGCTAAATATTATCTGACTGATAATTGCTTTGGGAATTTTTTTTTATGAGTGATCTATTAGATTCGGAAAACCGTCTGAGCATAACACAAGAAAGCAGATGAAATCATAACACAAATCATATTTTAATGAGTTACTATTATCTATGTCTGGAAGATAGTACTGATATAACTTTTTGCTGTTTATTTATTTAGTTTTTTTTTTTCGTTAACAGAATATATATATATATATATATATATATATATATATATATATATATTATTTAAATACTTAGAAAACTCTAAAATGTCTTTTTGTTTCGATATACAAAATGTATTTTTGATTATTTAAATCATAGCATCTGTGTTATGTATAAAAAGAAAAAAAAATGCTTTGATACTGTAGAAAAGCATTTTAAACCAAAAGAAATATAAATAAATAAGGACACATGACAATAGATTTGAGATTATTTAATTTATAATTTTCATAATCATGTGAAGCAGAAAATGTTTGCATCCGTTATCATTATTTATTTTACCATAAATCCTTACATGTGATAAAGAATTCTGTAAAATAAATAAAATAATCACATTTATGATAGTGTAAGAAAATTTCTTTTGAAATTCTCTTTCGTTATATTTATCTTAATTTTGATAGGTTTTTATGTTCCTCATATAATCTTTATAAATCTTTTTTACTTTTGGTTGGTTGGTTGGTTGTAGGATTTAAGGCCGATTGACTCCTGATGTGTCCTACTTTTTTACTTTTGAATCCATTCTTAACCTTTCTATATTTTCTGCTGCAAACAAAGCGTTGCCGCTTTGTTTGCAGCAGCGCTTGCGCTTTGCAACATTTGCGCCTACTTAGTTCGCCTGACGAAGGGTCCCGTCTTCTTCCGACTCCAAACGTTTGTTGCGAGTTCTTGCAATTTATGATATTTATTCAAAGTTTTGTATTTATTACTTTTAATCGCCAGTTCTGTGGGACTTTTATATTATTACTAAGTTATGTTTAAATTTAATAATTTGTACGTATCTTTGCATACTTTATTAATCTTTACTAGTGGGCGAGAGCAGTGTTACCAGATCTGGTGGACTTTTTATTCAATAATCACCAATAATTTTTAGAGGGATATTTGATATAATATGCTATCAATCTAGGAAGTGGTTATAGTCCAAGCAGCGGCTGCAAAAAATTAACATGATAAGGTAAGAAGCTGATTTTTTTCCCTATAGATAGAATTCATTGTTACAATGAAAATCTGATAGGGTTGCCTCGTCAAAGCCGTCAAGTTTAGGAGGAACAACCTCACTTCCGGTTACAATTTAAACGATTTTCGAACCCCACAAGTGTGAAGATGAAACTGGTGCTAAAATGTAGAGATTAATATGCTCTTTAAAATGGCATGGGGTTGCCTGGTCAAAACCGTCAAGTTTCAGAGGTTGCCTCGATAATAGGGGTCAAATTTAAACGATTTTCGAACCCCACAAGTGTGAAGGTGAAACCGGTGCTAAAATGTAGAGATTAATATGCTCTTTAAAATGGCATAGGGTTGCCTGGTCAAAGCCGTCAAGAAACAGAGGTTGCCACGAAAATAGGAGACGTATTTTACGATTTATTTACCCAAGTAAAAAGTGATTTACCCAAGTGTAAAGATGAAACCGGTGCTAAAATGTAGAGATTAATACGCTCTTTAAAATGGCATAAGGTTGCCTGGTCAAAACCATCAAGACCCGGAGGTTGCCTCGAAAATAGGGGTCAAAATTAAACGCTTTTCGAACCCCACAAGTGTAAAGATGAAACCGGTGCTAAAATGTTGAGAATAATATACTTTTTAAAATGGCATAGAGTTGCCTGGTCAAAGCCGCCAAGAAACAGCGGTGGCCACGAAAAAGGGGGACGTATTTTACGATTTATTTACCCAAGTAAAAAATGATTTACCAAAGTGTAAAGATGAAACCGGTGCTAAATTTTAGAGAATAATATGGTCTTTAAAATGGCATAGGGTTGTCTGGTCAAAACCGCCAAGAAAAGACGTTGCCACGAATAGTGTGTGCGTGTGTGTGTGTGTGTGGGGGCGAATTTTAGCGGTTTTCTTACCCTAACATATTTAAAAATGAAACCTTTTATAAAATATAGAGAATAATATTCTCTTTAGAGTATCACAGGGTTGCCAGGTGAAAATCTCGAGAAATAGTGGTTGCCTCGGAAAAAAGAAGAAAAAAAAAAAAAAAAGCTAATTTTGAAGGGTTTTTTATACAATGTGAAGAAAAAATATAAATGTATTAAAAAAAGAAAAAATAAATAAATAAACTATACTGAAACTGTTCTAAAATTTCCCATAAAAACAACGAATTAATGGTAAAAATTAAAAATGTAGCATGCGGATACAGATAAGAAATTACGCCCGCAAAAGTTAACAGAAATGAAGATAATTATGCCCATGAAACTTATTATAAAAAATTCTGTTAGTATACAAAATAAATTATTAAATAAAATGAAAAAAAAAAAAAAACTCTTATTTCAGATTTGCAGCAAGATTTACAAATTTCAATTTCATAAATTAATTCATGGTTATTAAGAAGCGCGAAAAATTTATCAATTTTTTAAAAATGTTTTTCGCTTTATTTGTACCCATAATTAATTTGCAGAAGGTATTATTGATAATTTTTAATTAGATATAAAAAAATGAACTGAGAAAATTTTCTAAAATTCACAAATTTTTAATATAACAAAATCGGCACAACCCAAAATTTTCGTATAAAATTCTACAAAGCAGCCGCATACATTTCTTCAGGGAATTTATCTTCTGAATACTTTGACACAATTTGAATATTTTAAGTACCGTAATTTCTGGCGTATAGTCCGCAAATAAGAAGTGTCATTTCTCCACCAGAAGTTTTATTTAATAGAAAACCCCTTATATCATCGAAGAAACAGTTCGAAGAAATATAAATTTCTCTCTCTAATAAAATTCCTGGTGGAGAACTGACCTACCTAACTTGCGGACTATACACCGGAAATTACGGTATTGAAAAATGGGGAAAAAATGAGCTCGTGAGCTGAAATTAGTTTTATACAGATTAGAAAAAGAATGGTCAAACATAATAATTTAATTTTCTTTATGCTTTAAAATCTCTTATATCATTAAACAAATAAAATAAACGAATATTGAAATTCGCTTCCTTTTTTAAGCTGACCGCTATACCTTGACAGGTTTGAAGCACAATCGTAAGCAAATTGAAAGATGTTGTATGTTTTACATTTAGCTCGCAATTTCATCTTTTAAATATTAATCATTTCGTGTTTAACCTTTTTTAAATAGTCTTCATGTATGTTTCACTTTGTGTTAAACACTTTTAATATTTGTTAGCTTTTTGGAGACTGACCACTATTTCTTTACGAATTTTACCAGGCAAACATATGCCATTTTAAAATAACTCCTACGCTGTACATTCTGGAACCAGCTACACCTTTCAAATATTCATATAATTTCATCCTTATTCATTTTCTTTGTTAATGCTATTCGTATTTTTTTACACTTCGTTAAGAAATCTTCAAAACTCGCCTATTTTTTTGTGGTTGACTGCTTTACTTGACAGATTTGACCTATTTCCGAGGCAACCTCCGGGTCTTGACGGTTCTGACCAGGCAACCTTATGCCATTTTAAAGACCATATTAATCTCTATATTTTAGCACCGGTTTCATCTTTACAGTTGGGTAAATCACTTTTTACTTGGGTAAATAAATCGTAAAATACTTCCCCTATTTACGTGACAACCTCTGTTTCTTGACGGCTTTGACCAGACAACCCTATGCCATTTTAAAGAGCATATTAATACCTACATTTTAGCACCGATTTCCTCTTTACACTTGTGGGGTTCGAAAATCGTTTAAATTTGACCCCTATTATTGAGGCAACCTCTGAAACTTGATGGTTTTGACCAGGCAACCTTATGCCATTTTAAAGAGCATGTTAATCTCTACATTTTAGCACCAGTTTCATCTTTACACTTGTGAGGTTCGAAAATCGTTTAAATTTGACCCCTATTTTCGAGGCAACCTCCGGGTCTTGACGGTTTTGACCAGGCAACCTTATGCCATTTTAAACAGCATATTGATCTCTACATTTTAGCACCGGTTTCATCTTTACACTTGGGTAAATCACTTTTTACTTGGGTAAATAAATCGCAAAATACGTCCACTATTTTCGTGGCAACCTCTGTTTCTTGACGGCTTTGAACAGGCAACCCTATGCCATTTTAAAGAGCATATTAATCTCTACATTTTAGTACCGGTTTCATCTTCACACTTGTGGGGTTCGAAAATCGTTTAAATTTGACCCCTATTATCGAGGCAACCTCTGAAACTTGACGGTTTTGACCAGGCAACCCTATGCCATTTTAATGAGCATATTAATCTCTACATTTTAGCACCGGTTTCATCTTCACACTTGTGGGGTTCGAAAATCGTTTAAATTGTGACCGGAAGTGAGGTTGTTTCTCTTAAACTTGACGGCTTTGACCAGGCAACCCTATCAGATTTTCATTGTAACAATGAATTCTATCTATAGAAAAATAAATCAGCTTCACACCTTATCAAGTCAATTTTTTGCAGCCGCCGCTTGGACTGTTAGGAAAACGTTATAAATAAAAGTTATTGGTGATAGTTGAATAAAATATCTTCCAGATCTGGCAACACTCGTCGAAAGTTTGTGCTCTCTTAGCTAGTACACGAGAATGGGCGAGTTTGAACACGGATTCCATTCGTCCGCATAGCCTATTTTTTTTTTTTTTTTTTCGGAAACTAGTATTAATACGGATTAAGGCACCTTATAAAGAACATCATGGTGGGCATTTCACCCAAGTCTAGGTCTTTAATGCAAATAATTGACCTTAACACTACCTACAACACCAACATTGCACTAACTAACACCAATACGACCTAACAATATTAAAATCAGTTATTTTACAAATTTAATGTCTATTTAAGTTTTTAAACTTATAATGAATTTAATTTATTTTTTCATTTTCAGGTTTTCTTAGTTGCACTGTTCATCACATATCATCTTACAGGAATCAGCTTTGTAACGGGATATGGCGTCGAACAATTCCATAAACCTCAAAGAATGAGTGACTTGTTGTCTTCCGGAAGCAACGATTTTGGACTTGACTTTGTACGCCAAACATCTAACTTACAAAATGTCTTCATTTCACCAATCAGCATTTCAATGCTTATGGGTTTTTTGTATAGTGGTACGAATGGTACATCAGCTGAAGAAATAAAAAATGTTATGAAATTTCCACCTGCTGTTCATAAGGGCTTCAAAGAAATTCTGGATGTTATAAAATCACCTGAAGGCTTGAAAACCAGTAAACTGGATTACAGCTTAGAAATGGCTAATGCGATGTTTGTTGATGACTCTTTTAATATTCGTCCGATTTTTAAAGATGAGAGCCGACAATACTATGAAGCTGCAGTTGAAAGTATTAGTTTCAGTTCGTATCCACAAAAAGCTGTCGAATCTATCAATGGTTGGGTAGCATTGAAAACAAAAAATAAAATTATGAAACTGCTCGAAGAACCTCTGGATCCTCTAACTAAACTGTTTTTGTTGAATGCCGTATATTTCAAAGGAACCTGGAAAATACAATTTAATCAAAGATATACGAAGCCAGATATTTTCTATAATAACGGAGTAGTGCCCAAAACAGTCCCCATGATGCGAAAAAAGGGAAAACAGATGTACTATTTTGATACAAATCTCCAAACGCATGTGCTTGAGTTACCTTACTCTGGTGAGGACATTAAAATGCTACTTTTGCTTCCAGAAAAACTCGACGGTTTGTCTGATATAGAACCTTATCTCTCGAACGACATGTTGACAAAATTTTCATCAAATTTTGAAGAAGTCCTTGTACAAATTATTTTACCGAAATTTAGCTTGACCGAAGAATATGACTTGACGCCAGTTTTAAAGAATATGGGAATTTCAGACATATTTAAAGCAGACATATCAGATTTCAGTGGCATAACCTCAAAACAAGGTCTCTACGTAACAAAAGCTATTCATAAATGTGCAATTGAAGTAAATGAAGAAGGTAGTGAAGCTGCTGCAGTTACAGGAGTTACTCTTCAAGCACGTACAGAAGAATTATTTGTGACACAATTTATTGTTGATCACCCTTTTATGTTTTTTATTCGCAATTCAAAACTAAACCTGACTCTTTTTATTGGAAAAGTTTTAAAACTTTAATACTTCCCTGGATCCAATATATCTTATTGGAAGATGTAAAACATAATTTACCAAAGTTTTCTACTTTATTTAATAATAATAATAAAATAAAAAAAATGAATATTGCCGTAATGAATATTATATAATTTATAGTTAATGAATAATTAAATGTTATTGAATATTGATGTAATAAAATTGTATTTAATTTTGTAACAGTTTACAGTTATGAAATTGTTATGGTTCAGTTTGAATTATTAATTATTATCATTACTAATTTATTAAAGTATTACATTCAAAGTAATGTTAAATTTACATTCTTATCTCCAACAGTGGTATTAAATATGTTATTGATATATTTAGATGTAACATCTGCCCAAATGGTGAATTCACTAACTGCAAAAACAAAGTGACAACACGAATAATAATTTTACATGAATGAATTAGTTATAACATTTTATCAAATTATGTTTAAGGGAGTTCTATCACAAAAACAGAGAAGAGGAGGGAGCAATGTAATCATGAGTCAACGATTCATTCAAAGTTGAGACATTTCCATTGAAGTATCAATAAAAAAGAATTTTTTTTCAGTTACCGTAATTTCTGGTAGATACCCCGCAGGTTACATAATCCAGTTTTGCACCAGAAATTTCAATTGATAAATAAACTTATATTTGTACGAGCTCTTCCTTCGAGAAAGTGTAGATTTCAATATTAAATAAAATTTCTGGTGGAGAAACGACACATCTCACCTGCGGGTTATCTACCAGAAATTACGGTATGCGGACTGTAATATGATAATATTACTCTGATAAAGCGATAAAAAAAAGACCAAAATCCCTTTCCTAAGATTTAATACATTACTATATTTTTGATTAAAATATTCCGAATGTCTTCCTCTACTATGAAAATAAACTGCAATTACTTTTATTTTTTATTTTTTATTTTAAAAATATTGTGATTTTCTCCCTACACACACAAACACACAATTTTTAAGTATAGCCCAGTTTTCATATATTAATGTAATCGAATCCACTGAGTGCTAAATTAGTTAAAGGAATCCTTTTTATTAAACAAGCAATATTTGTATATTTTCGGGACATCGATATCCATACGTAGAAATCCAACTGAATTTAGCAGAGCTGCCAACCTAATCCGGCAAATTGTTAGTACCGCCCCTTTTTCTACACCACTTAATTTTTAGAGTATTTGTATTTTTCTACTTAATTCATCATAGCTACATTTGAAGAGAATTGCTCTAAAAATTAAGTGGTGTAGAAAAAGGGGCGTTTTTCAATAGGCGTTAACAATTTGCCGGATTAGGTTGGCAGATCTGATTTAGCATAGAGGTTCATTAAAAAAAAAAAAAATCTTGCCACAAGAAATATCATTAATATCAGTAATTTAACAAGAAAAGTCTTAGCATTAAGATATCTTTAACAAACGAAATGCTGGAATCCGTCAAGACCGAGACAGATAATCCGGAAGAATATATTTGAAAATGAATCATTTATTACACAACGAATAAACTCAGTGGAAGCCTTTTTCAACACTTTTTAACCAAACGGAGTTGTGTATTTGGAAATTAGTTTAAGATAAACAGCTTTATCATTTGCATTTTGCATGGAGATCAGTTTAAAAAGCTGGGAAAACGAAATATAATTTTTACAAGAGTTAAATTCTAAAAATATGTTTCTTTGCCAGCGTACTGTCCACACTACTACATTCTGTACCTTTACTGAAGTTAGTAAAACGATCAAGCAGTTTCATTGGTTCTCTCCTGCGAGACCATCCCACAGCGAGTTGAAATTCCCCTCCCATATGAACGCGGGCGAAAAATAAAAGAAGCTTAACTTGGGTAAGCTTTCAATTTACGATCGGACGGCAATGTGCCATTCAGTTATTGCAAACTAAAGCTATTCATTGAATACTCATAAACAGCTGTCATCTATTTTTATTAATCACATGCTTTTTCCAGCAAATTTATAAAGGATTTAAAATGCACATTTCATTTTAAGAACGCTCCGAAGCTAGAAAAATCATGTGAATGTCTTTGCTACTAAACTTCTCTTCATCCAGGAAAAAAAAAAAAAAAAAAAAAAGAAAAGAAATAAATAACAAAAGAAATAAGAAAAGAAAAGAAAAATTAGGAAATTAAAATTGAAAATTTAATTGAAAAATGCTTCAACTAAGTTAAAAAATAAAATAAAATATGAAGTTATATATATTTATTAAAAAATGAAAGTGGATACTTAACAATTAACAGTTGTTTAAATCTATTCAAATTAGAGAACTCGTTAAATAAACAAATGGGGAATCGTAGAGTGTTGAGTATTTCTTTTGCAGATATGTGTTATTTAGTGGATTGTAATGCATCCAAATTCTTTTGTGTGTCTTTATAAAAGAACTGCAAACAGTCAGTTCGCAATATCAAAATATTTATTTTTTATTTTAAACTGTTTAACATTATTAAATAATTTAACCTTAAATAATTTGTGCCCATAAACCACAATGTATAAAAAAAACTGTATATTGTGTATATATATTGGTAAAAAAAAAAAAAAAAAAAAAAAAAAAAAAACTCGCACACTCAGGTATATCTATATGGTTCTTGCGATAAAAACCTATAACATGCTTACCAAATTTATTTTGATCGAATGTTGAGTTTAAACATTAATGCAATTCAAATAATTCGAGTTCATATTCCGTAATGATAACGAATTTCTTTTGGTCACTGTAAAAGAACTAAAAGCATTGCATTCATAAAAATTCTACACAGTTCATGCGACAATGTTCTGTAATATACTTAACAATTTTCAGCCCATTCGAACAAAGCATTCAAACGGCATCACACTTTAACTATCTCCCCTATAGGCTATAATTATAAATAATTGTTCTTTGTGTTTTTTGAGAGAGAGAGAAGAGAAGAAGCTATAAGTTTTAAATCTATTAAAAACTATTTATTTCGTGCGAGACGGTGACATGTAAGATACCTACAACTTTCAGTTCATTCGAACATAGCGATTAGATGGTATCGCACTATAGGTCATAATGGTAAAAAAAATGTTCCTTATGTTCCTGAAAAAAAATCATAAAAGTCTGTACAATTCATGCGGCGGTGACCTATAACATAACCATCAACTTTCAATTCATTTAAACAAAGCAGTTTTCACTCATATTTATATATACATCAACAAAGAACAGTAAAAATGAATTCAAGAGACCTCAAAACGTATAGATACATCGAAATTATACACACACTTATATGTATCTCCATAGAAGTTTAAAAAATAATTCAACAAACCTTAAAACGTATAGATACATAAAAAACACACACTTTCTTATATTCATTTCTGTAAAAAAAGCAAAAGATAATTCAGGAGACCTTAAAACGTATAGATATATCAAAATCGCATAGTCGAATTTTTTCATGATTACAATAATTTCCTTAGATAATATATTCTCAGAAAATAAAAAAGAAATTAAAATTTGATTTCATTTTAACAATCATGTTTTCTGAAAATATTTCGGAAAGGTAAACGAGGATCGAAAATATTATATAACTTACAACTATAAAATTGTGTGTCATTCTAGTGTCTAATTTCCAGTGTCTAATTTTATCTTCAATATTATCGAAAGGTGACATTCTGCCTTTTTTGATATTCCTCGCTTACTTTTTTCAGAAGGCACCTTACGATATTAACTGTGATGACATACAAATTTTTTCTGTAAAAATAAAATTAAAATCTATTTTGAGAAAAAGCAAAACAAGAAACGAAAATGATTAAACACATTCCGCACTTTAAGTGGAAAAGCGAAAATTAATTTAAAAACGTGAAAACTAAACTTAGTAACAAACAAACCTTTCTCCTTCAGAGCTGAATCTCTGGCATTCCATTTAGCATTTTTTTTTTTTTTTTTCAAATTCTTTAATCCGTTTATTAATGTCATCCATACATTTTATATTGGAGCGAATGTTTATTCTCAACAATCTCATTTTCAAAATTTGTAGGTAAGCTCTCTGTTGTAAGATTCATGCGAATAGTATGAGGGAATTCCATCTTTATGGTAAATTAAAATGAATAATTCGCATTCGAAAAAAATAAAAATAGGTGTTCGTTCATATGGGAGGAGAATTTCGACTCGCTGTGGGATGGTCTCGCAGGAGAGAACCAATGAAACTGCTTGATTGTTTTGCTAACTTCAGTAGGGGTACAGAATGTAATAGTGCGTACCGTCCAGGAAATGACTTCGTTTCTTGCTGGCACGTATGCGTGACAGCCGACGCAAAGGGTTAAGGCAAAAATAATAAATTCAAGTTTTTTATAAATATTTTTAGCTCTTACCATAATACAAAATACCAAATTGTCAATGATTGCTTGATGGGGCAATGTAGAATGTGTTACATAAAATTAATTTATTAAAAATTAGACTTAACACTTTGCCGGCCTTAACACTCTAAAGCGCTCTAAACAGTGTTGCCAAATTTAGGGATTCTTTTATCCAGTTGTCATAAAAAATGTTGAGAAATGATATTTGATATAAGGTCAAGTTAAGAGAGATCGCGCGGTAGGAAACTTTTCGCAGATAGGGGATCGGCAGGAAAGAGTAGAGTGGGCGAGTTGCGATTTCAGATGGTTGTAAAACGTCAATAGTGCAGTGCCTACTTGAATGTAAATGTTGATTGTTTTAAGAGTCTAGGATATAACGTGATTGTTTTGTCTCGTTTTCAAAAATAATTGCTTGAATCATAACCCTTCCTAGGAATTGCTATAGAATGAAAGTAGTACAAACAAGAATTTTTTTATAAGCTACTAACCTAGACTAATAGTACGAACACCACGATTTTCTTCAAAAGCGAATAATTACTTAATATAAGACTACAATGTCTCCTACTAAAATGGGACAGTTTGCGCTTTTGCTATTTAGGAGAGATTGCGCAATGATTTTTATGCTAATAAAGATTTTGCACCTTACTCGTAATGGCAAGACAATGAGGATGGGTTTGTTGAATGTTTGTAACTAAACCAGGAAATAATGTCTACAAAAGAATGGACTAGTTCAACCCATAGCTGCCAATATTTTAATTTATTCCAGAGTACTTTTAGCCCCGCCTTTATTTCGTAAAACTTATTTTTCAAAAGAAATTTTGTCTTATTTTATCAAAATTATATATTGGAGAAAATTTTTCTATAAATAAAGTGGTGCGAAATAAAGGCGGGGCTAAAAGTACTCCGAAATAAATTAAAATATCGACAGCTATGGTTCAACCTATTCGAGACAGCGTATCTTTTTGGAGATTGTTCCAAGAATCTGAAAATGAACATTATTAGAAAGAGGCATGATCGACAAAAGCCACATTTCTGGTAGGATTTACCTTTTGAATGCGAATATTAGACTGTAAGAAATTTATCGCAAAGTTTTTAAATGTTATTTTTTATCTGTTTAGTTTCACAATATTTTCAAGTATGATGTTCTAGTTTTGTGCAGCTGTCGGTAGCTTAAACAGAAGCGTTAAAACTAAATGTAAGCAAAAAAATATCAGCCGACTCAAAATTCTTTTTAAGGACATTAATCGTCATTAATCGTAAATTTCAATAAAATAAAATATATAAACGTAAATGGTTTTAAAATTAAGAGAAAATTTCAAATTTAACACTTTAGCGACCGCTGACGTAGATTCACGTCATATGAAAATCTGTAACTCCGCCTGTGGGCGTTTCTTTCTCAATTTGTATGTTATTTCTTTCTTAAGTATACACTCAATATTCATATTTTTACAATGAAATGTACTATGGATAAAAATATTTTAACTAGAATATTAGAATGTATATCCATTTGTAATATAAATGTGAATATAGAATATTTTTTTTCTGAAAAATTGTAAATATGGAGAATAACGCCCACAGGTGGACCTTACTGCAGAGTTCCCAACTTTTAAAATTTATTCACGAGCATTTTTAGCACTGCCTCTTTTTCATACCGGAAATTTTGAAAAATCATTTTCTTCTTATTTAACCGTTGTCACATATTAAAGAGAAATAATCTACAAAATTTCTGGGGCGAAAAGAAGGCGGGGGTAAAAATGCTCGTGAATAAATGATAAAAGTTGGGTACACTGCCTTACTGTCAAAAAGGCAAAATCATGCGTACGCGTAAGTGTTAATATTAAACGGTGGGTGGATTCTGGGCTTAAAAGTGGGCGGAACTAGCCATGCATCATTCAGGAATGCCAACCATCTCATTAATAAGCGTAGACTTGTTAACGCCCATTGAAAATACGCCCCTTTTCCCACACTACTTTACATTTAGAGCAATTCTCTCCAAATAGTGTTACGATTAAATAAGAATGAAATTATTCTAAAAAATTACTGGTGTACAAAAAAAGGCGGTGACTAAAAGTACTACGCTTCATAATGAGATGGTTGGCAAGCATGATCATTGCATACACGGTGTGCTATTCATTTTTTGCCTAGAAAATGCATTGCACACCCCGTCTCGAATAGGTTAATTTTTGGCGTATGATTACACGATTAGCTATATCATCAAGAAGTGCAAAGATTGTGGGCAACGAGCGATTTGGTTAGCAAACAATAAAACATTGAAGCTGAAAAGGAAATGTACTAATTTTTAAGTTAAACATGTTATCTGACAACTTAATGTTATTTTACAATTATTTATCTTTATCTGGTCCTGTTCTTTTTTTCTGTTTCTTTAATATTTTGTCTTTAAATAAATTTTTGTAATTCCTTTTATATTTCTTTTATATTTCTGATTTTTTAATTCTTGAATTGAAATATCTACTCCTAATAGAAAAAAAAAAAATGTTTACAAATAACTTACAACAATGTCATTTAACTGCAATTATTACTATTAACAATTCAATTGTAGTTATAACTAAGTGCAATCTCTCCTATGCATGTGCGCAATCAATCCTACCCCATAAGGATAGATTGTGCAAAATAGTAGTCTTGGTTTTATTACAGCTGTATTTTTAAATTATAGCAGAACAACAAAATAGTAATGAAAATGTATAGAAGAAGGTTCAATTCAAAAGTATGCACCAATAGTTTAGCAAAACATTAGTATTCGGATTTTTTATAGTGTTTTATTGAATTTATTGAATTGTGCGCAAACTCTCCCAGTTTTACCTTACATAATGGACGAATAACCTTCGAAGTTATTAGACAACCGTTACAATTAAAATTTAGTGGTGAATATTGAGTGAAAATTCACCAATTAAGTTTGGGAACATTGCCCAGAAGAATGCAAATAAATAATAACCGCCAAAGAGTGAATGCATTCACTTCGACATGTTTTCCTATTCTGAACAGTAAAATTAATCTTTTAGCCTTTTCCTGAAAAGTTACATTTTAAATAAAACATATTTATCGAATTTGTGTTTCAATCACTTCATTTTTATCTTTAGCAATTTATTCGTTGCAGCCTGATATATACACCGACGCCAGAGCACATTTAAAGAATTAAATGCTTATACGCAAAAGCCTGTTAATGAATAATGTAACGTTTTAGAGGAAAGCTAAAGGGCAGACGCATTGAATGGAAAAGTACAGTCGGTAACAAAAGTGTCCGAACACTAGCAAAAATTCCTATTTAAAACTAGTATGCTGTGGCCACCACAAGACTTTCTTCTGTATTTTCCTATACAAATTCACACAGTAACAATATTAAAAAAAAAAAAAAAAAAAAATCGATAACTTTGTTTGAAATTATCACATATTTATAGTTCAACCATTCGTTTTAAAGATATTGACGAGACCGTTCGAAAGATACCCATCTTGAAAATTTACCCCCCCCCGGGGTGTACTTTCCCCTGGGGGGAGGGAAGCGATAACCGAGATATTTATTCCTAATTAACTACTACTATTATCAATAATTCATATTAATTTCACAATCACAGGTTAAGAATAACTCCCATTATGTACATTTATACGAAATTTTGTCCTATATACTGCCATGTTAAAAATTTAGAAAAAATACGATCACAGCACCACCTGTTGAGTGATTGATCCCCAAATCTAATCAGCCCCAGTTTATGTCAGGGGCCAACTAAATACCACGTCTGGTTAAATTTCGTTAAAAAAAAAAAAAAAAAAAAAAAAAAAGATTTTTTTTCTAAGTTACTTTTTGTTAAAAGTAAAAAAAATCGATAACTTTGTTTTAAATTATCACAGATTTATAGTTCAACCATTCGTTTTAAAGGTATTGACGAGACCTTTCGAAAGATACCCATCTTGAAAATTTACTCCCCTCGAGGGGGGACTTCCCCCCCAGGGGGGTTCACGAGGCTCCTACGCATACAAAATTTTTTCCCCAGTTGACTACCTCTATTATAAATAATTCTTGTAAATTTCATAATGATTACTAAAAAATAATTATCTTTATGCACATTTATACAAAATTTTGTCCTATATCACCATGTTAAAAATTTAGAAAAAGCGGGATGGCAACGCAACCTGTAAGACAATTTTTACCAAAAGTTGATAGGCACTAATTTATGTAAAGGTGCAACTACATACTAATTTGTATGAAATTCTGTGCGGTAGTTCCTGAGATACAGTTGCCACAAAATTTTGTCACACACACACACACACACACACACACACACACACAGACAGACAGACAGACAGACATTTTCTAAAAAGGGTCAAATCGTGTTCTACAGCTCTCAAAACGTGTAAATCCATCAAAAACCCGAGGTCGAAAATTTTTACGAATCCAATACTTTCTCTATATTACATATAGAAGAAAGTAAAAAGTACACGTCATACGGTTCTGTTAAATAAATCCTTATCGAATCATGTTCTTAGACTGAATAAGAAGAGGATTCGGCAAGAATTTATTCAACAAAACCGTATGAAGTGTACTTTTTTTACATAGGAATTTTTGCTAGTGTTCAGACACTTTTATTATCGACTGTATTAAGAAGCCAGGTAATATTTTTCTTGACTGCCTCTAGAGTTCGTAGGGTCTTTAAACTTTCATACCACTAATTTTCAATAGATATTTTTATTATAAAATAAGCCCATAAATCTAAGAACGTTATTACTAGATAAAAGTAGTGGAAGAGTTTTTGAGGACAGGCGGGTCGTAGCGAACCCTGCTTTTAAGAGAATGCGCATAAACTTTTCACAAACCACTGGTACCATAGATACTTCGGCAAGGATGTAATTTCATACTTGCCGACATAACCTGGAAGATTTTAAGTTCCTGTCCTTTTTTGTACACACTTAATTTTTAGAATAATTCTATTCAAATATATAAGGTAAAGCTAGGAGAGTTTGCCCTCAATTCAACAAAATGATATAAAAAAATCCACATATTAATTTTTTGCTAAGCTATTGCTGCATAAATTTGAACTGATCCTTCTTCTATGCATTTCCATTACTATTTTTTTTTTCTCTGTTATAATTTCAAACAACTGTGGTAATAAAACCAAGAGAGCTATTTTGCGCAAGCTCTCCTTACAGAGTAGGAGTGATTGCGCACATGGGCAGGAGAGATTGCGCTTAATTATAACTAAAATTACATTATAAATAACAAAAATTCACTTAAATGATATTGTTGTAAGGTATTTGTAAAGAAATATTTTCGCACTGGGAGTAGATTTTTCAGTTCTATAATTAAAAAAAAAAAAAAAAAATCAGAAAAATAAAACCAATTTGAAAGGAACTACAAACAAATATTTAAAGAAAAAAATATTAAAGAAACAAACAAACAAACAACAGCAACAACGACAGCAGCAGAAAAAAAAAAACAGATAAAGAACAAGACCAGAAAATAATATTAAGTTACCAGTTAACACGTAGACTACCTTTTCAGCTAGGAAGATTTCTTGTTTGCTGATCGAATCTCTCGTTGCCCACAATCATTGCATTTATTATTGTACATGTAAAGTTACTGTGCTACCACCTGCCGCAAGTTAACCTGTTCGAGACAGTGTATCCGTCTCGATAACGTATTTTCGAGGAAAAAAAAAAAGAAAGAAGTTAGCACACCGTACGTGCAATGATATGTGTCTAGTCCCGCCCATTTTTAAGCGCAGAATCCGCTCACCATTTACTAAAATTCTTTTATTTTTTATTTTTTCTGAAAATCTTCCGTCAAAAAATACTTTACGTTTTACCATAGCCTCCTCAACTAGATGCCTGTCGCGTAGCTCGGAAACTAGGCAGCAGTTGAAACGGTAGACAGCGTCCCCTGGTACAGATTGCGCGATTTTTTTATTCAACAGCCTCAAAAATTTTTAAAAGCGGGATATGATATGCATAAAAGGCGAACAGATTCGAAAAAACGTCGATTTTATATATCATATATTACTTATTTAAATTATTGGTGACAGTTGAATTAAAAAGTCCCATAATCTGTACTAGGTGGCGCTGCCTACCGCTTCAACTGTGTCCTTGTTTCTGAGCTAAGCGACAGGCATCTGGTTAAGGAAGCTATGGTTTTACAATACTTAACGCTTTAAAATTCTTTACGTTCGTTTTATTTATTTTATTTTATTGAAATTTAGACGATTACATTCCTTAAAACAAGGATCGTACTTTCCGCTCTCTTTCCAGGACACGCTCACAGACAAGAAATTTTCACCTTTTTAGCCACCACAAATTTCATGTAGAATTATTCTAGATATAATTAGTGGAACGAGCCACGATTATACAGGGTAGAGATTATACATAAATATAGTGGTATCAATATATTTGGAAATTTCTTATTTCTGACAGTATTCTGAGAAAAGGGCAGAGAAACCCCTGCCTTAAAAAGAAGATTGAGTAAAATAGTATTTTTTGCTTGCATTTAGTTTCATATCTTCTATTTAAGCAGCCGACAGCTGCACTGAAAACTGAAAACTTGAGCATCATACTTGAAAGTACTGCAAAACTAAATATATATAAAATAAGATTTAAGTACTTTGTGATAAATTTCTCATAGGCTAACAGCATTCTTGAGGTAAATCCCATCAGAGGTGTGGCTTTTATTGATTGTGCCACTCCTGAATAACGTTCAATTTCAGATTCTGTGATATTCTCCATAAAGATTATGCACCGTCTCGAATGATTTGAACTAGTACAATGACTTATGGAAGTTAGGTTTCGGTACAATCCCAGGCATTGAACAAACTCATTATGATTGTCTTGTTATCAGCAATAAGTTGCAAAATCCCTGTTGGTATAGAATTTTAAATGCGCAATCTCTCATAAACAGCAAAAGCGCAAACTCTCCCATTTTGCTAGGAGAGATTGCGCAGTTTTTTAAAATAATTACTCACCTTTAGAGGCAATAATGGTGTTTGTACCGTTAGTCTAGGTCAGTAGGTTATGAGAAATTGTTTAATTAAAAAATATTTTGTACTGCTACGATTGTTTTGAAATTCTTAGAATGGTTTATGAAAATTGAAGTATTTATTTTTGAGGACGAGACAAAATAACCACGTTTTATCTTAAACTCTTAAAGCAATCAACATGCAAATTCAAGTCGGCATTTCCCTATTCATGTTGCACAACCACCTAAAATTTCAACTCGCCCACTCTACTCTTTCCTTCCGATCCGCTATGTGCGCAATCTCTCCTAGCTTTACCTTATACGATTAAATAGGAAGAAAGGTACTTAAAAAATAGACTTGTGTAAAAAGGGACTAGCAATCTTCTGGACAGGCATAACTGCCAATAATTTAATTTATTCCGGAGTACTTTTAGCCCCACCTTTATTGCGTACCACTTATTTTTTTAAAGTATTTTTTTCTTATTTGATCGCAGTTATATATTAGAGAAAAATTTTCTATATATAAAGTGGTGCGAGATAAAGGCGGGTTAGAAATATTCCGGCATAAATGAAAATATTGGCAGCAGTGGACTAGGTTGTCAAACACGTAATTGCGATATGCCATCCTTTGCAGCGGAAGAATGGTTTCTTGATAACATATTACCATATATTCCAAGAATAACGAGCCCTTAGTACGAATATTTTAGATTATTCGAAATATGTTTTATATTTGTTCCGGCATTAGTAGAATAAAATTCAATACTTTTAGTAGCACTGATTAAATGGCATTCAAACATTTAAATTAACAGAATAAAAGTCATAATTTTGTGTGATATAAATGCCTAAATTTTACGATTTATTGTTTATATATTATCGTGAGATTTTGTATCTTTTTTCTTTTTTCTTTTCTAAAAAAAAAAAAAAATAAAATAAAATAAAATAAAATAAAATAAAATAAAATAAAAAATAAATAAATAAATAAATAAAGTGTTGTTTCTACTTATTTTATATATTAAGAAAACAGATTAAAAAAACCTAATGGAAACTAGGTTGATAATACCATCCAAAACGAAATACGTGTTAGCGTATTGTGATAGAAAAACATGCAGAAAGAAAAGAGCTGTAGGGACCAGATTAGTTTTCTTGTTATGTTACAATTTTCGTTTAAATGGAAAAATAAAAATCATTATTCGAAATTTGCTGAATGACATCAAATAAAAACAATCTATGTTTTTCGAAGCTAATTTTTTATATGTTGCTGTCATTTTGCAAACTAATTTTTTCTGGTTCTCTGCGCAAGTTTTGTGGGCGTTTCTTTTCGCCTTCACCTTTTGAATACACCTGATATTAATGTTCTCCAATCGGCCTATGTTTCATATAACAGAGTTGCCAACTTTTATAATTTATTCTGGATTATTGTTAGTCCCGCTTTTTTTAGGTACCACTTAAAAAAATTTTTTTTTTCTTATTTTATCGTTGTTATGCACTACTGTCCATTAAAAATGCAACACTAAAAAGAAATACAAATATCAGAATGATATTTATTGGATACATATACTATATAATAGGAAAAACAATTGATTAAATTTTAAGGAAATTGGAGTAATATATCCTAAGAAATCCGTACTCAAAGCAGCGAACTCTGGGAGCAATGACAACACTTATCTGCTTAGGAATTGAATCGAAAAGCGATTGGATGACATTTACGGATACAGCATTTCAAGAAACGTCAACAAAATGCAACAGTTCATCGACCATAGTTATTGGAGAGTGGTGGCGTGGCAGTCGCTCTTCAATGACTAAACATTCATTATCATTGGGGTGATATCAGGAGAACGGGGTGGCAAGATTAACAACCGAATGCATTCTGTGACAAAGAAGCTGCGGATAATACGGATGACTTGTTGTTGTGCATTGTCCTGTTTAAATGTTACGTTACAGAGGCCTCGAATATAGAGCTGAGCGATGAGACTTAACTCGTGAGAAAGGAAATGATCGCTATTCAAAGTGCCGGGAACGCGAACATGAGATGTTCGAGACGTGTATTTAATGGTACCATATATCATCACACCAAGTGGTGAGCCAGTATGCGGCGACAAAAACTTACTCTAAGCATGATTGAAAACAGCGCTTTTCAATGTGTTAACAAAGACGAACCTGGATGCATGAATGGCGTAACATCGCTTTTTCAGACGAATTACAATGACGAATCACAACTTTGTTTACAGCATCAAGATTGCCGCATCCATATTTGGCGGCATTTTCAAGAATGCACATTGCCAGTTGGCATTCGACAACGTCAATACTGGCCCATTATCTAAAGTGATATGGTATGGGGTCCTATAGGATACACGACTCGATTACTTCTTGTTCTCATTCACGGCACTCTGAATAGCGGCCATTACATTTCTGACGAGTTAAGGCCCGTCACTCTGACCTATAGTTGAAGCCTCTGTAGCACAGCATTTAACCAAGACAATGCATGACCACAAATTGTCCGTATTGTCTGAATCCGCTTTGATACAGAATGTGTTTAACTGTTGCACTGACCAGGGCGTTTTCCTGATCTCGCACTAACGACAATGACTATTTTATCGTTGAAAAGCGAGTGGCATGCCGCCACTCACCAGTAACTACGGCCGATGAACTATGGTATCGTGTTGAAGATTCATGGATTGCTGTAACTGTGCAAGTAATCCAATCTCTATTCGATTCAATTACAGCAGATAAGTGCTGTTATTACTCCCAGAGGTCACTGCTTTAAGTTCTGTTTTCTGAGGTTGCATTACTCCAAATTTCCTGAAATTTTAATCAATTGTTCTTTTTACTATAATGTATGTGCCCAATAAATATCATTCTGATATTTGCATTTCTTCTTGACTTTGCAATTTGATGGCCAGTAGTCTATATTGGAAAAAAAATATTCTCCAAAGAAAGTGATGTTAAAATAAAGGTTGGGCTAAAAATGATCCGGAATAAATTATAAAAGTTAGTGACTGTGGGTAATTCTATGCTTCTGTGTGATTGACACTACAATATGCTATTGAATTATAGATATGTTAATATTTCTAATTTATTCTGAAGCCTTGTTAGTACCGGCTTTTTTTCTCACCACATATTTCATAGTATTTTTCTGCCACATGCAATTACGTTTAAATAGGAAGGGAACTACTATTTAAAAAAAAAAAAAAGTCTTTTGAAAAAGAGGCGAGTACTAGTAAAGCTCCGGAATAAGTTAAAACATTAGCATGCCTGGAATTACCTTTAAATATTTAAAAAATGAATTTTAGAAGCTTCAAATACACTTTCATTATAACTTCGCAGTATATGATGAATTAGGTTTTTGTTAATTATATTTTGGCTAGTTTTCTTCGGTATCTTTTAACATTATCTTTATTTTCAATGCGGCAAGTAAAAGGATCAGTTGAGTTTGGTTTTAGCTTTACAGTGAATTTTTCGCTCACTAAGCCTCATTAGACAGAACCTAAGACTAAAAGTCAGATGGTAAAAGAAGACAGTCCGCTAATACAGTGCAAATGTGTTATTTCAAAGCTGCCAACATTGCTATTTTTTAAATCAGATTTATACGCCAGTATTTAAAAAAAAAGAATCCGTCACATATATTATCGACGAATACATAAAATTAAATAAACTGAAAACATCTATAAAAACTTTCCGCTATGAAGTCTCCGTTGAATAAACGGGGACTTGGCACCTATGTTATTTACCTATGTACAGTCACCCCAAAAAAAAACGCCACCCCCCACCTAATTTTGCCGTAAATTATCGTAGAAACATGCGACTGGTACCAATCAGTTTGTAATAACGTCTAGTTTATAATGTTATAGTTAGATTTTACTTAGGGGATCGTCTACATATTAAAACTGACATCAACTTCATTTTTTTCAATGGTAACTCCCATTTTTTATAATTTATTTGAATTCTTTGGATCAAATCATCACGGAAAATGGTATAGTTTATATATTTCGCTCAATTTTTCATAGAGTTATAAGCTGTCAAAGTTTGGGGGTGCTAATGTTAAATGAATGTGACAAACATTAAATCATATCTTCCGAAATAATTATGATATTTAAATTCTGTTTTTTTTATTCGTTAGAATGAAGTAACCCAAACATATTCCATGCAAAATTTTGCTAAAAATACATTTTTTGAATTATGAAAATTATTAATAAATTCATATTTGAAAAAATTATGAATTATGACCTATGTTAATTTTTGCACGAATAGAACGGGCATCATCAAAAACATGGGTTTCCAAATTTACAGCTCGTTCCTAACATTATTTTTTGAGTTACAGTGATATTTCACTTTTTATTTCTGTTAGGGGGCCGTCACTTGTTATAATCTGTATCCTCTATAAGTAAATGCTTGTATATAATTTGACGGAAAACTATTTTAATTTACCTTTATGTTATTTTTATTGTTTCCTAAGCAATATTTCGATGTTTATTATACAAATTGGCATATTTTTGTAAAATTATCACAATGTAGGCGAGGGATTGTGAAAGAATTTCAAAAGAAAAGAAGCCCCGCCTCTGATTCGCTGAAACACTATTTTAAAAAAAAGACAAATTTGCATATTCCTATTTGACTCTATATGTGACGCTGGTATGCATAAATCACAATGGTATTTACTACATCGATTATTCAAGACAAAACTTAAATGATTTAATTACAAATATGCAAAATTATTTTGCTTTATATTATAAAGTTTTAGAAAATTTGTGAAAAGGCGTGGCTATTTACATTAAGCCTTGATATGGAAGCTATGTTGCTGTTTTTCGATGCTGCGAAATTTACAAAATATATTTGTGTTAATATACTATACAGATAGAAGAATAATTATATAATATCAACAAATCTTCTTTAATCAATATGTTTATATACATTACTGTATGGAAATGTTTATATATGAATATTGTATTTATTTTTAATGAGACATATAAACACAAAATACTAAAAAAAAAGAAGAAAATGTGTTATAAATTTTTATAAATCAAGGAAAATATATATGCATACTTGCCAACCTAACCCGTAACATTGTTAGTTCCCGCCCCTGTGTGTACACAATTTAATTTTTAGAGTAATTAACTTCAAATACATTTACGATTAACTCATTGAGCGCCACGCGAATTCTTATGGAAATCCCATTCAGGCCACACGTGCTGCTTAGAAGCGTGTTATGTTTATCGAGTTTCAATAAACCCCATTAGGCCTTAACGATATAATCCTATAAAAATCCTATTAAAAAAAAAAAAAAAAACATGAAGTAAATTTTAAATAAAGTGTCAGTAATTACTTAAAACTATGTAAGTTCTGTAGTTTTATATCATATTTTACACTGCCGGCTGACTTAGCCTAAATGGAAAGATCAGTGTCAGCCACCGATGGCTGACACAGCTCTAAAAAGACTGATGTGAAAAAAATGTACGGAAAGGGGCGGGACCAGTAATCCTCCGGGTTAGGTTGACAAGAATGTATATACATAGAGCAATGCCAGAAAATGTTCTTTATATTTCATGAACCAGATGAATGGTATTTTTTTTTCTGAATAGTCTATGTATTAAATATAATGCTGCTTTAAATACCCTTTAAATGAAAAGTTTTATTACATAAAGTAATTTTCTGGCACTCTACAGCTCCCAAATGACACACAATACAAAACCCCGCCTTTTTCCAGTGTTTAAAGGGTATTGACGTTTAATATGCTTTATATTCGTTTTGTTCTTTCCTTCTCCTCCTTATCTTCTTCTTTTTTCCTTAAAAAAAAAAAAAAGAGTTATGTAACATTTTGACCTTTTCAAGTGAAGATTTAGATTAAGGGTAGTCAGCCTTTCTACACCCACCGTCCACTTCGGCATCTGTGTTAAAGTGTAGAATTTTAGAACACCCCATTAAGTAGTAGGATTTATTATTTTACATATTAATTTGTTACACATTATAAAATATAAAAGCAAAAGAATATCGTGGAGATTTATGTAAAAGTTTTTAATAATGTCATGAAAAAAAAAAAATAATAATAATTAATTAAAAAAGTAAAAAAAAAAAAAAATCTGTTTTAATATTTTAAAAAAGTCAATTAAAGAAAATGAAAGTACTGCAGTATGAGAACAAACTCCCATTGTCACTGTGAAACGGCCGTGGGAACCAGGTTGAGTGTCGCCGTTTCAGACAATTATACGGCAGCTTGAGTTAAAATAATTTTGAATTTTCAAACAAATTTAAAACCATTCATCTTTTTTTTTTTTTTTTTTTTTTTCTTTTGATAGATATTTTAATATCTATTCAAGCTATTTAATTTTCTTCGTATGAAGTGAACTAGCTGATGTTTAATCAATAGAAACCAATAAAAATCTTTTAATTCATAAACTAACTCAGAAAGTTCTGTGAATTAGTCATTTTTTTTATTTTATAATTAATATTTCTTAAATTTTTTTCCGGTGTGAAACTTAATAAATAATGTATACTGGGTGGTAGATCGTGATTTATATATTCTAAATGTATAGACGGACTCCTAATACATTTTCACGTGTAACTCTATTTAAAATTAATTTAAGGAATATAAATAGGTATGTTTTTCGAACCGCCTTGATCTCAGAAATCTGAATATGAAGTCAAAAATAGGGGTTGCCATTGAAGAAAATGAAGTTAATGCCAGTTTTAATATGTAGACGACCCCTTAGGCAAAATTTAACTATACCGTTATAAACTAGACGTTATTACAAATCGATCGGTACCAGTCAAATGTTTCTATGATAATTTACGGCGAAATTAGGTGGGGGGGGGTGGCGTTTTTTTTTTGGGTGACTGTACCTAAAAAATTAATACCGTAATTTCTGGTAGAAAACCCGCAGATAAGATTTGTCATTTCTCCACCAGAAATTTTATTTAATAGAGAAATCTGTACTTTTTCGAAAGAAGAGCTCGTACAAATATAAATTTATTTATCAATTGAAATTTCTGGCGCAAAACTGGTTTATGTAACGTGCGGGGTGTCTACCAGAAATTACGGTAATTGCAATGAGCTGTAAAATCCAACACCCAAATTTTTGCCATTATCAATTACACAGGTCTACGAAATTGTACTTAAATTTTTTTTATATTTTTTTGCACTGCTTTGTGTGCTTTTAATGTGTTTTGATGCGCTGAATTCAGAAATGATGATCTGTTTTTCCTATCACGTAAGGCATTTTTACAATATAAGGGTAAAGATGTGAAGAAATTACTTAGAGACTAAAACAAATTTCAATCAACTTATGCATAAAATACATTAAAGTCGGCTGTTTATTACTCATTATCATTTAAATGTGTTTCTTTACATTGAAGCTTCGATCATTTTACTTTGTACCCGGCTTGAAGGCCTTGAAGGGGGGGGGGGATTCTCTATCCAGCATCCAATAATAATCTACTAACATGTTAACGCCCCCAACGTCCCTGATACTATCTGTATATTTCTTTGGTATCTTGCTGAAATAGCTCTCCTTGTTCTTCACACACATCACACATATTTTCGAGGAAATGATTTAGACGTAAAAATCCTTATCCAAAAGTTCACCTGAAAAACATATCACTTGGAAGAAAAAAATTTCATCGTTGACCTATGGTTCATTTTATCGAAAACTTAGTGTAGTTCAGGGCTACCGCTGGCGACTTTTTTTTTTATTATTATTTTCGTACCACTGTTTCCAAAGCAGGAAATATTCGGAAATTTAAGGTCTAGAAGACCACTATCATAAAATTTCGGTGTAAAGTCATCCCGATAATCGGAAATATTTGGCAGCTATGATTTATTAATATTTTTGATAGTTTGAATGGTTTTGAATCAAAAGTTTCACTAGAATATGCTTAGTTCTCTTCAATGTATCTGGTTAATAAAAATTATATTAATGAAATGTTTTTTTTTCTTTGTGAGTGTATAAATCAAAATTTGCGTTATGAGATTTAACATTAGTATTCTCAAATTTTAAAATATTGTAACTCTAAAAAATTATAAACAAACTTTGCAACAAATTTATTTTTTCACACTGTCGTGATCCAAGGTTTTTTTTAACTTGAAGTTAAAAATGTGTTTTACCATACTTGCCAACATTCTAATTAACACTTTCGCGACCACTGTCGTGAATTCACGTCATTTGAGAATCTGGAACTCCCCCAGTGGGCATTTCTTTTGCAATTTGTATGTTATTTGTTTCTTAAAAATATACACAATATCCATTTTTGTACAATCAATATACTATGGATACAAATACTTTGATTAAAGAGAGTATAATTATAATGCATATCCATTTGTAATATAAATGTGAATACAGAATTTTTTTTTCTGAAAAATTGTAACTTATGAGAATAGCGCCCACAGGCGGACCTTATTGTCAAAAAGACAAAAACATGCGGTCGCGAAAGTGTTAATATTCCGTAGTATTGTTAGTCCCGCCCTTTTTTTCACACCAGTAAATTTTTAGAATAATATTTTTTAAGTGTAATTGCGATTAAATACGAAGAAAAATATTCTAAAAAAAATACTGTGTGAAAAAAAGGCGGGGCTAATAATACTACGGAATATTAATTAGATTGTTGGCAAGTATGGTTTTACTGTTGAAAAATAAATCAAACTTCAAGCACTTTTTTATGTAGACGTCGTAAAATCCAAAATTTAATACCATGTACTAAAAGTCTGTATAATTCCCTGCTGAATGATACCTACTACATTTTTTTTGGCTCAGTTACTAAAACAATAATTTCAGGTACGGAGGGGGGGGGGGTGTCTTATAACGGAACACTTCCACTACTATTTATTAACGGTAATGTCTTATTTAGTCATAAAATATTAATGTTAAAGTACATGAATACTTATAAATAAAGACAATGATGCCGGAAATGCGGAAACCTTTTTACCCCTGAACGGGTAGTAAGCTTTCGCACCACTGTTCAATGAAATGTGTTTGCAGCCAGAAATGTAGAAGTAGAAATGCTTTTCATGCTAATCTATAAAATGTTTTCGATAACTCTTACTCTGAATCTTCACTGTCAATTAAAAAGGCATTCCGGACAGTGTTGCCTGATCTGGCGAATTTTTTATTGAATAATCCCTAATAATTTTAAAAAATAATATTTGATATACATAATAGACGATTAATTTTCGAAGTGATTAGGCAAGTTACAATTAAAAATTATTGGTGATTATTGAATAAAAAATCTGGCAACGCTGGCAACCAGATCTGGCAACGCTGAGTTTATCACTGGTACTTACCATCGTATTCTCCGCCTTTTTTTACAGGACGCTGTTAGAGGTAAGAAAATTTTCCCTCTTTTGCCACTACTAATTTCATGCAGAAATATTTATAGTATTTTTATAATAGTAATGTGCAGTGATTCATTAGGATAGAGATTATTCTATAAAAATTGTGGTCGCAATTAAAATAGAACTATCTAATCCCTGAGAGTGTCCTGAAAAAAGGGCGGAGAGGGCGACCCCTGCCGTATGCATCAATTGTTAGTGGAAACTAGCCAAAAATAAATAAATAAATAAGACTCCTCTTGTCAGTTCAAATTCTAGTTTTATTCATCACAGGTTAGCACTTATCCTCTTACAGACCAATCCCTATAAATATCTTGGTAATCACTTAATATAAAGAATTTAGCAGGAAAAGAAAAACCGATTTATGTAGAAATCAATCCTCTAAATTTTGAGATTTTATATCCGATTATCAGACTGCAATACATTTTTTTAAAACTTTTATATAAAAATAAACTATGAAATGGCTATTGTTAATTGTGATACACTACGAAATGTATCAATGAAAATAAATCTACAATGAAAGCATCACATTGAGCATTATATTTGGAATGATAAATTTTAAGAAAATGAATGCAATATATAAAAAATAATATTGCATTAAGTTTAAGGCTAGTATATAATTAGGTTAGTATGAAGCTTTTTATGATTGTACAGGTGAGCAATCCAAAACCTGCATAGGACCTTTAATTTTTCATAGATGTTTTTGCCCACTAAAACCGAAAACAAATAATTAAAAAGTTCAATCCTGTAAATTCATTTTATAAAACAATTTTCTTCCTTTTTTAATTTAAAATATGGTATTCTATTATTAATTCTAAAAACTATAGTCAATAATTAATTCTTACTTTAAAACAACTTTTATAAGAGTGAATCTAAAAATAATTCAAATTGGAAAATAAGGCTTGGGTGTAGTGTAAAGAGTAAAACAAAGGAATTTCCTGAAGGAAATCAAAAGATGAAGAAAACGATACGCACACAAACAGTTTGAACACAACATGTTATATATACCACGAAAGAATTGTTTGTTTAATTATAAGAAACAATATGTTTAATTCGATGAAATAAACCTTGTGAATTTTTATTGTAAACTTTGAAACCGTTAGTATAAAGAGTTAGCTGTGATATTGCTCGAAAGATCTTGGCTACTGAATTCATTTACAGGTGTGAAGTTTTCTCCACTGGATTTATCTTCTAAATTCTATGTATTCTATGTATTCTTCTTTCGAAGGAAGTTCAATGTGTATTAGGAATTTTTTTTCTGTTAATTTGAGCTGTCGATTTTTTTAAATATTTGTTTTTCTATATTAATAGTCAAATGACAGTGCTGTTGCAGGCATACCGGTGATCACGGCATCGGCATAAGATTATATAGTTTTTGTAGACCATTGACATCTATCTAAAAATGATTCTCTGTAAGGATGTTTATTTATAACGTGCGTTGGCAAGAAGCCACTTTTCTTAAATTCTAACTCTTTAATATGATTTTTTTTTCACAATTGTGTTGCAACAGCTTATTTAAATTTTGTAATTTATTTCTTTAGAATTTTCAGCAAAATATCTTGAGTAATGTAGTAATGCAGAAGTTTAATTTTGAGCTTGTAAATGTGTTTATTAAAGTTCAAGAGATTTCATCTACTTTAATTTCAAGGAGCTTTAAGTATTTAACATTTTCAGTGGCAAAGAAATTTCCCTCATTTAAGACAAAATACCGCCAGAATTTACGAACAAATACACTGCTTGACAATTGCTAAGGAACAGTTACATTTTTCGAAATAATTAATAATAGACATTGATTGAAGAAATGAAACTAAGTACATATTTAGTAGAGACAGTGTGCATTTATTATCATGCAAAGTGGTGGAGCTATCACCACATTGAAAAATAAGAAAATTAAAAAATTGAAAGATGCTCCTTGAAGCATTTCCAAACAGCCACGGGTCTCCTTGTTGCCAGAATGAAACAGATATGAGTACCTCAGTAAGATGTGTGATTTCCTCGGACACTAATGCCCACTTTGCATCTGTTATTCATGTTGTCTACTAAACTATCGAGAAGTTCTTGGGGAATATTTTTACCCTCCTCTCTCAAGGCGATTTTTAGCTCTTGCACTGTTCGGAGAGGACGAGTTCTTTGTGAAACACGTCTGCGAAGAGCATCCTAGGCATGCTCAATAGGATTTAGGTCCGGAGAGTACTCAGGCCATTGCATACGGTTAATAACTTCCCTTTTTGGTGTCTTTGATACCTCAGCACTCCTGCGTGGGCACACATTGTTGTCCATAAACAGAAAGTCTGGAACTACCGCACCCCAAAAAAGACGAACATGATTCAGAACAATCTCTCTGCAATACCGCTGTGATGTAACGCTATCTCGCTCAAAGATGGGAAGCGGTGTTCTGCCATTGTGTATAATGTCTGCGCACACCAACACGCCTGGACCATACTGATCACGTTCACGAACATACTGTTGTAATCCCTTCTCTCTCCACTGTAACTGGTGGCCAGAATCACATATCACAGTGAAACGGGACTCGCCGGAGAACATCACTGTCGACCACTGTTGATGACCCCAACCAATATGTCCCTTACACAAACGTAATCTTTCTCGACGATGGCGTGGTTGAAGCGGGATGCATCGAACACGCTTCTGTGCATATAAATCAACTTGATTTAATCGGCGTGAAGTGGTTCTGGTAAAAATATGTGTACCGGTAGCGATTGCAAGGTCTGCAGCTATCTGACTAGGAGTGGCATTTCTGTTCCTTTTCGCCATTAGGTATACATATCGATCCCTTTGAGGTGTGGCGATCCTTCCACGACCACTGGCATCCTTTCGCATAGCATTTCTACCTTCAGCGACCTTTTTTAAACGCGAGATTACACTTTTGCCACTCCCATTGCCGTGGCCACAGATGCCTTCCGCGTGGCTCAGAAACTTGGAAACAGTTCAAGCGGTAGAGAGCGCCATCTGGTACAGATTGCGCGACCTTTTTATTCAACTGTCACCAATTATTTTAAGAAGTGATACATGATATATATAATCAACGTTTATTCGATTCTATTCGGCTTTTATGTATATCAAATCCCACTTTTAAAAACTTTTGGCGGCTGTTGAATGAAATAGTCACGCAATCTGTACCAGGTGGCGCGGTCTACCGCTTGAACTGTTGCCAAGTTTCCGAGCCTTGCGGAAAGCATCTAGTTTAGGAGGTTATGGTTGACCTTTATCGATGGTTACCTTGGAGTACCTCTTGGTTTTGTTCGAGTTAAGGTTTTAATTTTACTTTATAATAGTTTTACAAGTAGTTCTTAAAATGTTAACAGAGATCTGGGATAGTTACGATTGTCTTATGCACCAAATTTTGCAAGTTCTTCCTCCTAATATGAATGTAAAGTCCTCCACCAAAGTTATTATTTTGTGTACTACACTGTTAAAAAAATGCAGAAAAAATGCAGAAATTCTCTGTAAATTCAGAAGAAAAGGCGTAAATTACGGAAAAATTACGTAGACAAACCGTATTTTACGACTTTTTTTCTGAAATTACAGAGAATTTCTGTATTTTTTCTGCATTTTTTTAACAGTGTAGTTCGTTTATTACTGTAAATAATTTGCTAGCTATGAAGATCCAGTGCATAGGTTCAAGACAGGAGTTTTGTGAGCAACCTTTATGAATTGGATGCTGGGTTTAACCAGATTTCCAATTTGTTAAAACATTTTTATTTCTAAAGTAGAAGCAATTGTGTAATGCTTTGTCTCAGAAAAAAAGGAAAATTTTAGGGTTTTTGATAAGTACCGTAATTTCTGGTAGAAAACCCGCAGATAAGATTTGTCATTTCTCCACCAGAAATTTTATTTAATAGAGAAATCTGTACTTCTTCGAAAGAAGAGCTCGTACAAATATAAATTTATTTATCAATTGAAATTTCTGGTGCAAAACTGGATTATATAACCTGCGGGGTATCTACCAGAAATTACGGTACTTGTTCAAAGTATTAAAATATGGTTTACAATATTTAGTGTAACTGTTATATATATACGCTCTGCGACAAAAAGATAGGAACAGTGCATTATCAGACAAATCTTATACAATAAACGTTTAATTTAAATCATATATTTAGTATGCATTTTAAGGATAAAACTGATTTATAAAAATAGCAAATTAGTGTATTTCCCGCGCTTCATAGTAGTTTATTCCCGAAATGTCATTAATTATGCACGACAAAAAGATAGGGACAACAACTTTTCTGCCGACGAAAGCATTTGATTGGTTAGAATTCTTATCTCAGTTACTTTTTTTTCGCATAAATGAAGTTGTTATCCTCAAAACCGGTTTGTCTCACTCTTTTCCGACATCAGATGTTAAGAATATGACGCGGTAAATGTTTGAGTGCAGTTGAACAAGGAAAAATTACCGTTTTGCGTAACGGAGGTTTAACCTATCGACAGATTGCTTCAAAAATAGGTCGAAGCATTAGTGTTATATGTAATTTTTTAAAAGATACTGCAATTTATGGGAAAAAGAAGTCTCCTAGACTACCTTCCGTATTGAACATACACATGAAAAGAGTCATTTTGAGAGTTGCTTCGAATTCTGCATTGTCTGCTCGAGAGATAGCTGAAGAAGCCGGTGTTAAAACGAATGTGCGGAATGTTCAAAGACTTTTAAAGAGTTGTCCAACCATTAAATATAAGAAAATAAAGAGGAAGCCACCTTTTACTGAATTGCACAAGAAAGCCAGACTAGATTTTGCAAGAAAACATATGCCGTGGACTAACGAATGGAAAAGAGTTATTTTCTCTGACGAAAAAAAATTTAACTTGGATGGGCCAGACGGCTGGGATTACTATTATCACGATCTGCGTAAAGAGCAACGTATTCTTTCACAACGACAAATAGCTGGTGGCTCTTTCATGATCTGGGCAGTGATTGGTATCAATGGGAAAACTGATATAATTGTCCTTCTGTGACAATTAAATGCGAAAACATATATCTTGATCTTTTACAAAGACATTTATTACCGAAGGCTCCCATCATAGCTTCCTGTAATTTTATTTTTCAACAGGACAACGCCACTGTTCACACGGCCAATGCTGTAAAAACATGGTTTTCTAATAAGAAAATTACAATTCTTGACTGGCCAGCTAGATCTCCTGACCTAAATATAATCGAAAATCTTTGGGGCTACCTCGCAAGAGAAGTCTATAAAAACCGTTAACACTTTTCTACAACAGCAGAACTTAATAAGCCATTACAGAAGAATGGGAGAAAATTTCTCAAAAGTATATAGAAAAATTATTTCACAGTTTACCTGATAGAATTTTTGAGGTTATCAAGGTGAATGGAAAATGCACTCATTTTAGTTTTTCCAATTTAAGACTAATTAGAATGTTATTTCCTATGTTCCTATCTTTTTGTTGCTCATGAAAAACCCAAAGACGGGTAAGACTTATTTATTTATGAAATAAAAATTGTTATCATATCTTCTATAAATATTTAGTATGTTTTTGATAATAATAAATGATCAGCACAATTTAGATAATGTTATTTTATGAAAAATTAAAAAAAAAACTTTTGTACCTATCTTTTTGTCGCGGAGTATAGGTACTATATAATACCTATTGAATTAGATCAGGGATTTTTTCTTTCTTCTTTATAATTTAGATAATCTAAGTTTATGCGTATTTAGGGTTTTGTGAATAATTGTCATTATACTGAAAAAAATGTTATGTCTTAAGTTTCAGGAGATTTGAAGGCGTAGTCGCAAAATACTTGTTTGATAAGATATTTACATTGCTTTGCTTGGATGTTTTGACATAAAGTAACATTAGCTGTATTTTGTCTGGAAAAAATTACAGCGAAAAATTTCTTTGACGGTTCGAAAAATTCAGATTCCTTAGAACAAAAATCTGTCCAGGCTTTTAGCTTCACCGCGATGGTTAGCTGACTTTTTAAATTCTTCAGCGAATTTGTTATATATGATTTTTAAATTGTTTAACTATGTTTATGAAGGTGAATATATATCACAGGAAATACGAAAACAATGATTAAATCTTTTTATAATTGCCGAAGTCTTTACAAGAAGTGAAGTGATAATCTTAATGAGCCTCTCCTTATCCCAAAATAATAAAATCATCACAAAGATATTTGTCTTACAGAACGCTGCGCATAGAAATATTTAATAATAGTTTGTGCATTAAATTATTAAAGATTAAATTATTTAACTCCTTGGCATGAATTTAGTTTTTATCTTCTGAGAAAAAAGTATCCACATTTTTTACACCATTTTGTCAGTAAACTCAGCCAGTGGGCATTACTTTTTGCAAGATACATTATATTAGGTCTACCGAAAAGTTCTGCCGTTTTGAATTATAATACTGACATTGGAGATTTATCATGGATTTAAGATATTCTTGGGTAACTTTTAAGATGATAATTAGTAAAACACCATATAAATATTGATAAACAAGAATTTTGTCATATCAATATGTCAAAAAGACAGAACTTTTCGGTAGATCTAATATTTGGATAATATTGTCAAAATTTGGGACTTTTTTTTTGTTGAATATCTACCACTAAATTTTTACTGTAATGGTTGCCTAATCACTTCGAAGATTAATCGTCCATTTTGTATATAAAATACCACTCCTCAAAATTATTGATGATTATTGAATGAAAAAGTCCTTAAATTTGGCATCACTGTATTTGGACAAAGCCTGAGTTCAAAGTTACCGTCTTCCCTTCACAATAATTTCAAGTGCTAAATTTAAGTACAAGACTTTATAATAAAATTAGATTGAAAGTTTAAAAAGAATTTTATTATTTCTCAATAGAGGGGAGAAAATGCCCTAAAAAATGGGGACATATCGATCTCTTTCTGTTTTCGTATTTATATTACAAATGGGTATACGTTATAATTATACTTGTTCTAATCAATGTACTTGTATCCGTTGTGAATTGATTGAAAAAATATGAATATTGGATATATTTTTCTTCCTGGGTTTATTTGGATACGGTTTTCTCTAGGTTTTTCTAATAACATATTCATATAGTTATTTTTACTTTAATTAATCGTGGAAACATATTACCAAAGTATTCTTAGTCTAGTTTTGTTTTCATATCACTTTTTGAGGGTAATTTTATTTTAATGATTTTATCGTTAGTTATATATTGGAAAACATCATTTTGCAAATAAAATGGTGTGAAATAAAGGTGGGACTAAAAATGTACCGGAATAAATTATAAAACTTGACAACTTTGATATTACAGAAGATTACAGTTTAAAAATCTAGGTCTGGAACATACACTACACTGATTCTTAAAAATAAAATAAAAAGTAACAAACAAATTGAAACAGAAACGCCTACTGATAGCGTTAGTCGCAAGGGTCGTACTTTCCGCCCTTTTTTTCAGGACACTCTCATAGATAAGACATTTACGTCTTTTTTGCCGCCACCAATTTCATGCAGAAATACTTCTGGCATATTTATAGTAATGTGCCTTGAATATACAGAGTAGAGATTGTTTTATAAAAATAGTGGAAGCAATACATTTGAAAATTTCTCCTTCATTAGAGAGTCCTGAAAAAGGGCGGAGAGTACGACCCTTGGTTATGGATTTTCAAATAAACCATGAATAATGAATTAAATCATACAACTTTTTTTTTTTTTAATTCAACGAATGAATTTTCGAGCAAGCAGTTAACCCTTTCAGCGACAAGGAAATTCTGTTCATATAACCCTTTGCGGCGCAAGACAATTTGAAACATTTAAATTATACTGCCACCGGAATTCATGAACTAAGTTAAACTAAAAGAAATTTTAAATTTTAAGGTTTAAAAAACCGGCGTTTTCTGATATGTTATAAACGTGAATTTTTGCTAAAATATTTCCGGGATGAATTTTTGCAGCTGGATCTTAAATTTTGCGTCCTCGTGGCGAGGACACTGCGCGTTAAGGGGTTAAAATAAACTAGCACTAGAATTTACGAACAAGTCTAAAACAAAAGTAATAAATGAACTTTCTCCTCTGTATTATTAAAGTTAAACATAAAAAAAAAAAATAATAAAAAAAAAAAAAATTCCAAGATGAGTTTTTGCAGTTGAGAATTAAAATTAGGTGGATATCGCATTGCTCAAGAAAGGTTCAAACACAAGTACGTAAAATATTTTGGTTAATAATCTAACGTCTTAAAGGAACGCTAGATGAACCTTATATGGAAATGGGAACTATGTGGGCGTGAAAATGCTAAATTTTATACTTGGCCAAATTTAACTTTTTAAGTTACTAGAAATTTAACAAAAAAGTATGATAAGAGTTAATTTAATGTGAATTACTTGTAACAATTTCAGGTTCCTCAAACTATTTTGAAATGTTTTATAGTAGTCGCTAACTGACAAATACAGCTAGTGATCAAACAAAAGAAAAGGTTCCGGACATTGTCGTATTATCCGGCTTAAAGGAGAAGTGATATATGCATCCGTTTTCTATTATATATTTTACTTTATTATAGAAAATGTTGTGTGCTATCTGGTAGAAATATAAACATCGCTGTAAATTACAATTTTTGATGTAACACAAATTTGTTTGAACCATAGCTTATACACCAAAAATTGCGATAAATCTTGATAAATAACGGTTCGATGGAATGTGAATACATGATAAATAAATTCAATCCAGCAGGGATGAAACACGGGCGCAGAATTCATGCCACAATGAATGTAAGAAATTTTTCTTCTTCTTAAATCAGTGATATTATAGTTAAAAAAATTCTTAAACAAATACCGGTATCAATTCTGCGCCCGTGTTCCATCCCTGATCCAGGAAGGGTATAAAATGTAGAATAGCAGGAAATCTAGTCAAACATAAACTCAATTCACTATCTTACAGAGCTGCCAACCTAATCCAGCAAATTGTTAGTATCGCCTCTTTTTCTACACCATTTAATTTTTAGAGTATTTGTTTTCTTCATTCATTGCAAATGTATTTGAAGAGAATTACTCTTAAAATTAAGTGGTGCAGGAAAAGGGGCGGTACTAACAATTTTCCGGATTTGGTTGGCAGCTGTGATCTTACATTTGATGTCCTACACCAGGATACACATGTCATTTTTACGAAAAGAAAGGTAACACCAATGTAGATTGGGACCAAATATTTATCATTGATAAACGAAGAATTCCTTATCACAGCAGGGAAATATGAATTTTAATAATAAGCACTCACTTGCACTTCTCAGTAGATATTTTAGAAGAATCTAGTTAAATAAAATTGATAAAGTTGGAAGTCTTAAGTTCCATAAATTCATGCAAAACTTCTAACATTCTAAACAATTGGACATTACCATATAATGAGCAAAATTGTGTCATAATTTTTGGCGTATGATTCGCAGGCCAGATAAGTCAGTTCTGTACCAGAAATGTTAATTGATAGATAAATTAATCATCGAAATTATATGTGACATATCCCTTTAAAGAAATAATGATGATAAATCTGATTTAAAAATATTAGAAAATTTGGCAGTTCGAAAGATTATACGCTGAAAATTACGGTCCCTTTTAACAGCAAGTTTCTTGTGCTGCATTTAATTATGCTTTTCTAAGTTTTCTTTATGCTTCATTTAATTTTCTATTCATAATAAATAAATAATATTTGTTTTAACTTAATGATTAAATCGGTGCGGCTGACGCTGAATTTTCCGTTTAAGGCCACCGGTGGATGACAGTGTAAAATATAATATAAAACTAAAAACTTTACTTTGTTTTAAGTAATTACTGAAAATTTATTTAAAATTATCTTAATTTTTATTTATTACAGGATTATATAATTAAGGCATTTTAATGGATTTTATTGAAACACGGTAAACATAAAAAAAGGTATAGTGCAATACCAACTCTTCTAAGCAGCGCGCGTAGCCTGACGGGGATTTCCTTAAGAATTCGTGTGGTGCTCAACGTGTTAACAGAGTGCTGTCTTTGTGAGTAAAAAATTTTTTCAGTAATCAAGTTTAAACAGTTTAATTTTATCCTTAGAAATCCATGCGATAAATGCAACTGGTATAAACATATATGCTGACAACATTTTAGGAATTAAATACGAATATGCAACATCTTTTTTTTTTTTTTTTTTTTTTTAAATGTATGGTCTTAGAGTAAAGCCTAAGGGCGGCTATTTATTGGCGCTCATTCTCAAAGGGTAAAAAGTGAAATCTTAATGCAAAAAGCGGTATTTCTTTGCCTTTAGTGTAGACATGTGCATAACTGTCAAAATTTTAATTAATATTCCGTAGAATTGTTAGTACCCGGCTTTTACTAACATCAGCATTTTCCCCCAAATTCTTATGTACAGTCGAGAAAAAAAAAAAAAAAAAAAAAAAAAAAAAAAAAAAAAAACAGCAACACTCAACGTAACTTCGTTGCTAATCGATGTAGAAAAATGTAATATGTGTCATACGGGGAATTGTGAGTAGTTTCGGAAAATGAACGCAAAATTTTGAATTGAGGTTCGTCTACATATTAAAACACGCCCATTTTTATTTTATATTTGAATTCCTGAGATCACGACAACGCGAAAAAGTATATTGGTTGTATATTTTGCTTATTTTTTCATTGAGTTATAAGCGCTCAAAGTTTGAAGGTGCTAATATTAAATTCATATTTTAAACTTTTATTAATATCTTCTCAAAAAATAACTTGATCGATATAATTTTTTTTTTTTTTTTTTTTTTTACGGGATACAGTGAAGAAACCCAAACACAATCCATCATTACTTTTGAATCTGAAAAACATTTTTAATTCTAAAAAATATTAATAAATTTATAGTCATAAAAATTATGAATTATGACCTACATTAATTTTTACATAAAATGAATCCTAATGCTGAAAAATATGGGTGTGCAAATTTGCAGCTTATTCCAGTTATTAGTTTTCGAGGTATAAATAAATGTATACTACTAAAATAGGAGAGTTTGCGATTTTGCTGTTTAGGAGAAATTGCGCAATGATTTTTATACTAATAAAGATTTTGCACCTTACGCGTAATGGCAAGACAATGAGGATGGTTTTGTTGAATGTTTTTAACTGCACCAGGAAATAACGTCTACAAAAGACTGGACTAGTTCAACCCATTCGAGACAGCGTTTCTTTTTGGAGACTGTTCCAAGAATCTGAACATGAACATTATTGGAAAGTGACATGATCGACAAAAGCCGTATCTCTGGTAGGATTTACCTTTTGAATGGGAATATTAGCTTGTAAGAAATTTATCGCAAAGTTTTTAAATGTTATTTTTTATCTGTTTAGTTTCACAATATTTTCAAGTATGATTTACTAGTTTTGTGCAGCTGTCGGTAGCTTAAATAGAAGCGTTAAAACTAAATGAAAGCAAAAAAAATCAGCCTACACAAAATTCTTTTTAAGGACATTAATCGTGTAAATTTCAATAAAATAAAATATATAAACGTAAATGATTTTAAAATTAAGAAGAGAAAATTTCAAATTAAGTAAAATTTAGGTTTTGTGTTTTGAGCATTTTTGTGCGGAAGATTTTAAGGAACAAAAAAAAAAAAAAAAGCTTTATTTAACACTTTAGCGACCGCTGACGTAGATTCACGTCATTTGAAAACCTGTAACTCCGCTCTTTCTGAATTTGTATGTTATTTATTTCTTAAGTATATACCCAATATTCATATTCTTAAAGTGAAATGTATTATGGATAAAAATATTTTAATTAGAATGTATATCCATTTCTAATATAAGTGTGAATATACAATATTTTGTGCTGAAATATTGTAAATTGGGAGAATAACGCCCACAGGCGGACCTTACTGCAGAGTTCCCAACTTTTATAATTTATTCACGAGCATATTTAGCCCTGCCTCTTTTTCATACAGGAAATTTTGAAAAATGATTTTCTTCTTATTTAATCGTTGCCACATATTAAAGAGAAATAATCTACAAAATTTCTTGTGCGGAAAAGAAGGCGGGGCTAAAAATGCCCTTGAATAAATTATAAAAGTTCGGAACGCTGCCTTACTGTCAAAAAGGCAAAATCATGCGTACGGGTAAGTGTTAATATTAAACGGTGGGTGGATTCTGGGCTTAATAGTGGGCGGAACTAGCCATGCATCATTGCATACACGGTGTGCTATCCATTTTTTTGGCTAGAAAATGCATTGCACACCCCGTCTCGAATAGGTTAATTTTTGGCCTATGATTACACGATTAGCTATATCAGCAAGAAGTGCAAAGATTGTGGGCAACGAGTGATTTGGTTAGCAAGAAATAAAACATTGCAGCTGAAAAGGAAATGTACTAACTTTTAAGTTAAACGTGTTTTCTAACAACTTAATGTTATTTTACAATTATTTATCTTTATCTGGTCTTGTTCTTTTTTTTCTGCTTCTTTAATATTTTGTCTTCAAAAAAATTTTTGTAATTCCTTTTATATTTCTTTTATTTTTCTGATTTTTTAATTATTGAACTGAAATATTTACTTCTAATAGAAAAAAAAGTTTACAAATAACTTACAACAATGTCATTTAACTGCAGTTATTACTTTTAACAATTTATAATTAAGCGCAGTTATAATTAAGCGCAATCTCTACTATGCATGTGCGCAATCAATCCTACCCGATAAGGATAGATTGTGCAAAATAGTTGTCTTGGTTTTATTACAGCTGTAATTTTAAATTACAGCAGAACAACAAAATATTAATGAAAATGTATAGAAGAAGGTTCAATTCAAAAGTATGCACCAATAGTTTAGCAAAAAATTAATATTCGGATTTTTTATAGTGTTTTATTGAATTGTGCGCAAACTCTCCTAGTTTCACTTTACATAATGGACGAATAACCTTCGAAGTTATTAGACAACCGTTACAATTAAAATTTAGTGGTGAATATTGAGTGAAAATTCACCAACTAAATTTAGCAACATTGACCAGAAGAATGCAATTAAATAAAACCGCCAAAGGGTGAATGCATTCACTTCGACATGTTTTCCTATTCTGAACAGTAAAATTAATCTTTTAGCCTTTTCCTGAAAAGTTACATTTTAAATAAAACATATTTATCGAATTTGTGTTTCAATCACTTCATTTTTATCTTTAGCATTTTATTCGTCAAATTTTGCAGCCTGATATATACACCGACGCCCGAGCACATTTAAAGAATTAAATGCTTATACGCAAAAGCCTGTTAATGAATAATGTAACGTTTTAGAGAAAAGCTAAAGGGCAGACGCATTGAATGGAAAAGTACAGTCGGTAACAAAAGTGTCCGAACACTAGCAAAAATTCCTATTTAAAAAAAGTACACTTCATACGGTTCTGTTAAATAAATCCTTATCGAATCATGTTCTTAGACTGAATAAGAAGAGGATTCGGCAAGAATTTATTCAACAAAACCGTATGAAGTGTACTTATTTTACATAAGAATTTTTGCTAGTGTTCGGACACTTTTGTTGTCGACTGTATTAAGAAGCCAGGTAATATTTTTCTTGATTGCCTCTAGAGTTCGTAGGGTCTTTAAATTTTCATACCACTAATTTTCAATAGATATTTTTATTATAAAATAAGCCCATAAATCTAAGAACGTTATTACTAGATAAAAGTAGTGGAAGAGGTTTTGAGGACAGGCGGGTCGTAGCGAACCCTGCTTCTAAGAGAATGTGCATAAACTTTTCACAAACCACTGGTACCATAGATACTTCGTCAAGGATGTAATTCCATACTTGGAAGATTGTTAGGAACTGGAAGATTGTTGACCTGGAAGATTGCTAGTTCCTGCCCTTTTTTGTACACACTTAATTTTTAGAATAATTCTATTCAAATATATAAGGTAAAGCTAGGAGAGTTTGCCCTCAATTCAACAAAATGATATAAAAAAAATCCACATATTAATTTTTTGCTAAGCTATTGTTGCATAAATTTGAACTGATCCTTCTTCTATGCATTTCCATTACTATTTTTTTTTTTTGCTCTGTTGTAATTTAAAACAACTGTGGTAATAAAACCAAGAGAGCTATTTTGCGCAAGCTTTCCTTACAGAGTAGGAGTGATTGCGCACATGGGTAGGAGAGATTGTGCTTAATTATAACTACAATTACACTATAAATAACAAAAATTCACTTAAATGACATTGTTGTAAGATATATGTAAACAAGTATTTTTGCGCTGGGAGTAGATATTTCAGTTCAATAATAATTAAAAAAAAAAAAAAAAATCAGAAAAATAAAACCAATTTAAAAGGAACTACAAACAAATATTTAAAGAAAAAAATATTAAAGAAACAAACAAACAAACAACAACAGCAACAACAGCAGCCAAAAAAAAAAAAAAAAAAAAAAAAAAAAAAAAAAACAGCTAAAGAACAAGACCAGAAAATAGTATTAAGTTACCAGTTAACACGTAGCCTGTTCAGCTAGGAAGATTTCTTGTTTGCTGATTGAATCTCTCTTTGCCCACAATCATTGCATTTATCATTGTACATGTAAAGTTACTGTGCTACCACCTGCCTAACGCATTTTCGAGGGAAAAAAAAAGAAAGAATATAGCACACCGTACGTGCAATGATATGTGTCTAGTCCCGCCCATTTTTAAGCGCAGAATCCGCTGACCATTTACTATTTATTAAAATTTTTTTTCCTGAAAATCTTCCGTCAAAAAATCCTTTACGTTTTATCATAGCCTCCTCAACTAGATGCCTGTCGCGTAGCTCGGAAACAAAACAGCAATTGAAACGGTAGACAGCGTCCCCTGGTACAGATTGCGCGATTTTTTTATTCAACAGCCACCAAAAATTTTAAAAGCGGGATATGATATGCATAAAAGGCCAACAGAATCGAAAAAACGTCGATTATATATTTCATATATTACTTCTTTAAATTATTGGTGACAGTTGAATAAAAAAGTCCCATAATCTGTACTAAGTGGCGCTGCCTACCGCTTCAACTGTGTCCTTGTTTCCGAGCTAAGCGACAGGCATCTAGTTAAGGAGACTATGGTTTTACAATACTTAACGCTTTAAAATTCTTTACATTCGTTTTATTTATTTTATTTTATTGAAATTTAGACGATTACATTCCTTAAAACAAGGATCGTACTTTCCGCTCTCTTTCCAGGACACACTCACAGACAAGAAATTTTCACCTTTTCAGCCACCACAAATTTCATGTAGAATTATTCTAGATATGATTAGAGGAACGAGCCACGATTATACAGGGTAGAGATTATAGATAAATATAGTGGTAGCAATATACTTGGAAATTTCTTATTTCTGACAGTATCCTGAGAAAAGGGCGGAGAAACCCCTGCCTTAAAAAGAAGATTGAGTAAAATAGTACTTTTTGCTTGCATTTAGTCTCATATCTTCTATTTAAGCAGCCGACAGCTGCACTGAAAACTGAAAACTTGAGCATCATACTTGAAAGTACTGCAAAACTAAATATATATAAAATAAGATTTAATGACTTTGTGATAAATTTCTTATAGACTAACAGCATTCTTGAGGTAAATCCCATCAGAGGTGTGGCTTTTATTGATTGTGCCACTCCTGAATAACGTTCAATTTCAGATTCTGTGATATTCTCCATAAAGGTGATGCACCGTCTCGAATGATTTGAACTAGTACAATGACTTATGGAAGTTAGGTTTTGGTACAATCCCAGGCATTCAACAAACTCATTATCATTGTCTTGTTATCAGCAATAAGTTGCAAAATCCCTGTTGGTATAGAATTTTAAATGCGCAATCTCTCCTAAACAGCAAAAGCGCAAACTCTCCCATTTTGCTAGGAGAGATTGCGCAGTTTTTTTAAATAATTACTCACCTTTAGAGGCAATAATGGTGTTTGTACCGTTAGTCTAGGTCAGTAGGTTATGAGAAATTGTTTAATTAAAAAATATTTTGTACTACTACGATTGTTCTGAAATTCTTAAAATGGTTTATGAAAATTGAAGTATTTATTTTTGAGGACGAGACAAAATAACAACGTTTTATCTTAAACTCTTAAAGCAATCAACATGAAAATTCAAGTCGACATTTCCCTATTCATGTTGCACAACCACCTAAAATTTCAACTCGCCCACTCTACTCTTTCCTTCCGATCCGCTATGTGCGCAATCTCTCCTAGCTTTACCTTATACGATTAAATAGGAAGAAACCCAAGCAGCACGGAAACGTTCTCTGAACGTTTAAAAATAGTTCTACTAACACGTTCTATGAACGTTCAGCTTGAACGTTTTATAGACGTCTATTTGTCCATCTTGAAGACGTCGAATAGTACGGTACAAAACACGTTCTGCACACGTGTAAATATCACCATTGTTTCTATAGACACGTTCTCAGAACGTTCTTCATGCACGTTTTTGCAACGTCCTGAACGTTGTTTGAACGTTTTAAAATCGTTCTTTGAACGTTTTAAAACGTTCTTTGAATCGTTCTTCGAACGTTCTTTGTACGTTTTAAGGGGACATACGACCCTTAGAACATCGATTTAATTATAGTCTTTTTTAAAGTAAATCATTGTTAACTACGCTTCATTGAACATGTCTAATTGTTACATATAAGTTTATTATGTATTTTTGAATATAATTTAAATTCTGTGGTGAATTATTTAATAATTTATGTGTTAATAATAAATGCGTTTTTTTTTCCACCTTACGCGCAAGATATCTCTGAAACTATTTAATATTTTTTCTTGAAATTTTCACAGATTATGTAAAATATCAGATCCTTCAAACTGAATCTAAATTTGTATCCCCCCCCCCATATTTTTTTATACAGGTGATACTTCAGATTTTATTAAAAAATAAATTATCTTTGAACTTTTTTTTTTTTTTTTAACCTAAACTGGAACAAATTTAGGTTCAGTTTGAAGGATCTGATATGTTACATAATCTGTGAAAATTTCAAGAAAAAATATTAAATAGTTTTACAGGTATCCTGCGTGCAAGGTGAAAAAAAAAAAACATTTATTATTAACACATAAATTATTAAATAATTCACCACAGAATTTAAATTATATTCCAAAATACATAATAATCTTATAGGTAACAATTAGACATGCCCAATAAAGCTTAGTTAACAATGATTTACTTAAAAAAAGACTATAATTAAATCGATGTTTTTTGAAGTTCTAAGGGTCGTATGTTCCCTTAAAATTGTGTGACGTGTGTACTTTATTTTTTTTTTCTCTTTTCCTTTACTTTCTTTCTTTTTTTCTTTTTTCTTCTTTTTTTTGTGTGTGTGTGTGTGTTTGTTTGTTTTTGTAAATTACTGTCATAGTATTATGCAATTTTACATAAATGCATTGAAGTATAATATTATTACATAGAAAGCAATTTCTCGAAATCTATTTAAATTGACAATAACAATAATTTTTTTTAATTTCAAAGTTTTTTTAATACTTTAAATGTATATTTTAACAAAGACATTGTTAAAACACACTGTTAACATTTAAAGACACTGTTAAGATTTTAAGATTCCTCTTATCAAAGTTTTATTTTATTTTTCCATCGATTGTGCATTATTAACGTTTAGTTACATAATTTAGATATTTCTGACTATTAATTAATCATTCATAGATAAAATTTAAAAAATATTTTTTTTTGAATGATGAAATTTATTCCCAAGTTTCAGCATTTAAATATAAAATTATTTTTAAAACATTAACTTATGAATAAATTTACCTAAACGTGTGTAGATTCTATTTCGAAATTATTATAATGCACAACAGATGGAAAACTAAAACAAACATTTGTCAAGAGGTACATCTAAAATATTTTCAAAAGACTAAAATTTAAAAAAAAATTGTTATTGTAAATTTAAATAGATTTCGAGAAATTTTAATATACTTAACAATATTATATTTTAATGCATATGTATGAAAATTTTATTTAAATTATTGACTTACGAAATTTTAAATTTTCCATCTATATGCGCTGAAATAAAACAAAATAAAATTTTAAATTCCAGAAACGTACTCTTTTTTTTTTAAGAACTTCCTGCCAACTAATTTTTAATATTATCCCTTGATTTTGCATTACTATAATGTAATAATAACATCTAAACATATCTGATTTTTATTATTTTTATTATTTTAATTTTTTTATGGATTCATTAATAAGTTAATGTTTTAAAAATATTTTTATGCTTAAATGCTAAAAATTAAATTTCAGCACTCAAACACAAAAATATTTTTAAGAAGTATCTTACTTATCACTGTACTACAAATTAATACTCAAATATATTTATCGTTAAACTATAATAATATAAAATTAACGGAAAAAAATAAAAGAACTAAAATGGAACATTTTAAAATTTTGAAATATACATATATTAGGTTAATTTAGCTTTAAATTTAAACAGTTTTCGAGAATTTTTTACATGCTTAATAGAATTGTTAAATTTTGATGTATATATATAATGTAAAATGAAAAACTTATCTGTGTTCTGTAGCTCTTTTTTCAACGTGTCGGGTGATGTGATGTTAAACACTCATTGCCAATTGCCATATGCCTGTGCCATTGACTTTGCACTTTGGCTCGCAACATAGGCTGGCAACCTAGAGGAAGTTTGGCGACAGCGATTTGGCGTTTGGCGAGATTTAACAAAACACACTATTATTATTTTAATTTTATTATTAAAAAGGAATTAATTTATTTTTAGTCTATGTATTTTTTTTTCTTCAAAAATTTTTAATAATTTTTTTTTAAATTGATCGTAGTTAAAATACTAAATGCCTGTTTAATTCGTTTGCTTAAATGAATTACACGCACTGTTATTTTTATGAAAGAAAACTGTTAATGAAAATTAATAAAAATTGCATAGAAAAACTATAATCATAAAGAAAGAAACACAATAAAATTGTTAGCTTTTTTATTTGTTCCAGACTGAATATTTTAAATTCATATGGAATATTTAGAAATTTATATTTATTCTTGCTGTTGTGTTTTGTTTTTATTACTTTTTTTGGGACGTTACTTTTTTTTTAAAATAGTTTTAGACAATGTGATAATGAAAATATAGTTTTAGATAATGTATTCTGCCACTGTCCCAGAAATAAGACGATCTGCGGTAGTATGCTTAATTTCTTGAAATTTGTTATAATTCTTAAATAGTTTTTACTAAAACTTATAAAACTCACTAATTAAGAAAAAATTTGAAAATTAGTTTGGCAAATAATGGGTTAATAGAAAAATCTGTTTAAACGGTATGAAACATAACTATTGTATTATGTAATTTGAAAAAAATAATAATAATTTTATTCAATTATTGCAGCAATCACACATGTTTTACCAATTTATTAATTAATAAAAGAGAAAAGTTTTGCAGTTTGTATAAATTAGAAAACTCTTTCCAAGTACACTTTGTCCGTTATATCGTTCAATCTGAAGTGAAATTTACCTCAATGATGATGCCTTAAACTGTATAGTGTTTTTAATTACGGAGAAAGAAATCTCATAAAAGCTTGCTTTATACCTTTATTATTATTATTACTATTATTATTATTATTATTATTATTACGAAAGGGAAAGCATGAAGTGGATCATTATTTTTTTATAAGCTTGTATATTGTTTAAAGTTTCCATACGTTCTACATACAATACCAAAGAAAAAAGAAAGGGCGAAAAAACCTTTACAACACTGAAAGTTTACATGCGCAATTTCGACTTATATCTCATAATGTATCTAAAAACGATTGTAAAGCCCTATAAACTTATTAATTTTGCTAATCATATTCTACAGGAAACACTTCATTTTACAGCAGAATAATGTATGCTAATTCTGTTATTTTGTGCAAAATATACAACTTTTAAAATATGCTTTAAGGAAAGATCTCCCATAGATCCTAATGTGTCGGAATTGTTTTCTGAGTTTCTGTGCATAAAACAGTACTATTTTTATTATTCTCAATAAAAATAGAGCCAAAGTAAACCTGAACAACATATCAAAAATATAATATTCTAAAATTATTTACTGAATAAATGAGCAAAAATACAGATAGACAAACAAACCCAAATCACAAACGCTTTTTGATTTTGTTAGATTGTTGAAAAGCATAAAAGAACTAAATATGAACTCAGAAATTCTCACATATATCCCCCAATGCACCTTAATATTTTATTTGTCGCAAAGTGAATATTATGCTAATCATGCCACATTTTATACAAAGCGTGTATTTAGGCTTATGAATTACATAAATTATGTAATATAAGTGAACGTATGTATGTAATATATGTTTTCTTATGTTTTACGCTGTATAAAAATATAATAAAATAAGTTTTACTGAAATATCTCTGGTAGACCCTAATTTATCAGTGTTCTTTTCAGGCATCACCGCATCTAAAGCACTAGTGCTATTTATACCATTTTCAGTCAAGAGCAAGACATAGTTAAATTGAAATATATACATATATATATATAGGTTTTGTAGTATGTTAAAAATATTTATAAAATTAAAGCGCGAAGAAGCAGATCAAGAGATAGAAAAACTGGTATCATATAAGCTTGTCAACTTTGCTGGGAAATGTTGAAAAATAAAAAAAATAATGGCTTGTGTATTGCTAAATAAACACACACAAACACATATCTGGGATCGCACAGCGCAAGTATTATTCAACACAATTAACGCTCTATCTTTTTTAACACTTTCCAAGAAAACTGAACAGCATTTAAGATTTCGGTTCATCTGTCTGTCTACTCTTTCCTTTCCTTGATTATTTTTAGAATAAGTTTAATCTGATATACTGATACACTATTATTCAGCTGATTATGGCATGTTCTTTATTGAAAATAGTATAAAAATACGACTAGATTTTATACAAGGATTTACGAAAGAATTAGGATATATTGCGTTCTATGACGAATATTTTCTAAAACATCCTGAAAATTTCGCTGTAATATCCTGAATATGAATGGAATTTGATCGAAGTGCATTTCTGTTGAGTTATCAGTTATGCGTTTTTAAAATTTTCAAATAAAATTGAAAAGAATTAATAACTTTTGTTTGTCTGTAGAATGGTGTATCAATCTGCCTGCGTTCTCATTTCCATAAATAGTTTTAGAATTCATTGAAATTAATATGTGTCGATCAGGTATTTAGTTTTATTAGAAAATTCCTTATTAATTATCTTGCATGTGGTACGAGTAATTTATGTAAAAGTATAAAAAATAATTCGAATAAATATTGGTCTAAAAGAGATATTTTTACTAGTTAAATTCTAAAATACTACGCTGCAATAATCATAAAGAAACTAACATACATATTTCTGATGAAATAAATTAAACCAAGGTTGATTAACTGTAATTGATTTAAAGGGCCTTAAAAATATTCGATATGATTGAAAATTTGTTGATGCGCATTTTCATAGTCTTATGCGTTTTAAATGACCAGTTAAATAACCAGTTATTATGAAAAAAAAAAAAAAATCCTTCTTTAATCCATTACCGTTTGAAAAAATGAATAGCAGCACATGGAATCGTAAAAAGTGTACGATTAGCTGTTTATGAAGTTGTTATTTTTAAGCTGATGTTTGATATCAAATCAAATTAATAGCAAGAAGATTAAAATTCTACAGATTGTTTTGAAAATCTATTTATTTATTTATTTATTTTTCCAAGTGCAAAACAAACATTTTTATAGAAATGCATTAAATTTGCTTAATAACTGCGAGTGAAGGTATAGAAAGTAATGAAAGTGGGAATACCTTGTATCAAGTTTTATTCATTGCTGAAGTTATACGTTTTAAGTAATTCTTCAAAAGATATTAATCTATATTCTGATAATCGGTATTCTTTTTCTTAAGAATGATGTAGAAAAAAGAATTTTTACTTCTTTATAAAGAAAAAAAAATCTAAAATCTGTAATATATAAAACTTATATATAAAAAAAAAACTTCATTATTTAATTAATTAGAAATAACTAAATAAAAATACCTTTTTGCACTGAGAATTGCGTTGCATATTTTTATATATTTTTTGTTATTAATAAGTGAAAACTAATGTCAGATTAATAAAAATAAAAGTTTATAATTTAAACATTATTAAAGATTACAGTTTTATATTTACTGCCCTATCTCTAGTAAAAACTTTTCGCTTTTAAAATTGACCATTTGCTATTTAAAAGCAAAAGGGAAAAATAACAAGTGAGAAAATCGCCAAGAAGCGAAATACGCGCATAAATTACCAACCGTCTCTGTACCAGAGCAGATGTTTTTGCGAATGCAAATAATTATGAGTTTCCGGTTTCAGCTCTAACGTTTCTAATAGCTAGAATTTTACATTCAAAAATTAATCCTTTAATATATATATTTCATATATATATATATATAATTCAAATTTATTTTATTATTTCAAATTATATTATTTTTTTAAATATTTTCTAAAGGGTAGATTGATATAAAAATAATGAATTTGTAGATTCAAGTAATATTATAACATTCAGTATGTAAGTAGTTCAATATTTGAATAACTTCTAAATCAAAGAATTTTTATCATCAAATATATAATATGTGTATATTATTATATTAAAATATTTTTTACGATTTTTTTAAACAAAATAATGAAGTGAAATTTGAAAAAAAAAATCACGAATAGTGTAAAATTTTTAAAAAATATATTTTTTTTAATTTGTAACAATATGACTTCCATAATTCACTACTATACATATTATATACTCTTTTCAGATATAGTGCGATCAGAATACATAAATTGGATTTAACATATTAAACATATAACAATTTTCTTGTAAAAAACCTAATCCATGCGTCGTGAAAAACACATAAAAAGGATTTTACACAGCAAGTTAAAATATATATATATAAAACCTTTTTTTGAAACACCAATTTCCGAGCTACTTAATTAGGATGCCTGTCAATTTTCTTGTAGTAATTAAGTAATATACGTGGAAAGACATCTAAAAAGGGTTTATGTAGCAAATTTGAAGAAAATCGTTCGAGCCCTTTTTGATAGAATTATATATATTCTCACTTACGATTTTCTACAAATTAACCTTTTCACCGTAAACCTTAAATTACATACGAATGTACATCTAGATGAAAGGTAAAATGGCGAGTTTGAAGAAAATCCGTGGAATCATATTTACGCACTGGCGAGGTTTAAAATTTCCATATTCATATAGAAGGCTTATAATTTTTTATTTTTATTTTTTTAACTAACCAACTAATACATACGGAAGGGCATTTAAATCGCGTGCATACACATATACACTGACGAATTGCAAAAACCATTTCTTTGTACTCTTAAAACATATAAATTAGGCAAAAGTGTAATATCGAAATACTTGATCGAATTAAATAATTCCATTTTATTCCAAAATATTTTCCAATACAGCAAACTAATATAACAATCAAATAATAATTTTATATAGAGTAAGTCAACAAAATTACATGATTATGCGTTCATTTTAATTAGAGTTTTCGCGAAGAGAAATTCAATTGCAAATATCAGATAATTATAATTTAAAATTATGTTAAAAAACAAAACCACCTCTTCACTTTTATTTCCCAATGAATATTATTATAAATTGTATCAACAAAATCAAGTTCTGCCTTGTTTTCAAAAATTTTATACATTATAACGGAAAATAGAGCACTTTGTCATTTTCGTTATAATTGTACTGAAACAGAACGTGTTACGACGGTGTTTCCCTTAACGTTTTTTATAAAACTGAAATTGCACGTTTTATGAATGGTACAAAACACACCTTTTTAGAACGTTCTGAATAATACTGCTTTTGAACGTCGAGTAGAACGTTCTTTTGACACGAAACACGGTGTTTGAACCAGTGTAACCGTTATTAGACGTTCAGAGAACGTTCATGTGCTACTTGGGAAGGTACTTAAAAAATATACTTGTGTGAAAAGGGACTAGCAATCTTCTGGACAGGCATAACTGCCAATATTTTAATTTATTCCGGAGTACTTTTAGCCCCGCCTTTATTGCGTACCATTTATTTTTTTAAAGTATTTTTTTCTTATTTGATCGCAGTTATATATTAGAGAAAATTTTTCTATATATAAAGTGGTGCGAGATAAAGGAGGGTTAGAAATATTCCGGCATAAATGAACATATTGACAGCTGTGGACTAGGTTGTCAAACACTTAATTGCGATATGCCATCCTTTGCAGCGGAAGAATGGTTTCTTGATAACAATTAATCATATATTCAAAAACAAACGAGCCCTTGCGACGAATATTTTAGATTATTCCAAATATGTTTTATATTTGTTCCGGCATTAGTAGAATAAAATTCAATACTTTTAGTAGCACTGATTAAATGGCATTCAAACATTTAAATTAACAGAATAAAAGTCATAATTTTGTGTGATATAAATACCTAAATTTTACGATTTATTGTTTATATCGTGAGATTTTGTATCTTTTTTCTTTTTTCTTTTCTAAAAAAATAAATAAATAAATAAAAAATAAATAATAAATAAATAAATAAATAAAGTGTTGTTTCTACTTATTTTATACATTAAGAAAACAGATTAAAAAAACCTAATGGAAACTAGGTTGATAATACCATCCAAAACGAAATACGTGTTAGCGTATTGTGATAGAAAAACATGCAGAAAGAAAAGAGCTGTAGGGACCAGATTAGTTTTCTTGTTATGTTACAATTTTCGTTTAAATGGAAAAATAAAAATCATTATTCGAAATTTGCTGAATGACATCAAATAAAAACAATCTATGTTTTTCGAAGCTAATTTTTTATATGTTGCTATCATTTTGCAAACTAATTTTTTCTGGTTCTCTGCGCAAGTTTTGTGGGCGTTTCTTTTCGCCTTCACCTTTTGAAAACACCTGATATTAATGTTCTCCAATCGGCCTATGTTTCATATAACAGAGTTGCCAACTTTTATAATTTATTCTGGATTATTGTTAGTCCCGCTTTTTTTAGATACCACTTAAAATTTTTTTTTCTTATTTTATCGTTGTTATGCACTACTGTCCATTAAAAATGCAACACTAAAAAGAAATGCAAATATCAGAATGATATTTATTGGATACATATACTATATAATAGGAAAAACAATTGATTAAATTTTAAGGAAATTGGAGTAATATATCCTAAGAAATCCGTACTCAAAGCAGCGAACTCTGGGAGCAATGACAACACTTATCTGCTTAGGAATTGAATCGAAAAGCGATTGGATGACATTTACGGATACAGTATTTCAAGAAACGTCAACAAAATGCAACAGTTCATCGACCGTAGTTATTGGAGAGTGGTGGCGTGGCAGTCGCTCTTCAATGACTAAACATTCATTATCATTGGGGCGATATCAGGAGAACGGGGTGGCAAGATTAACAATCGAATGCATTCTGTGACAAAGAAGCTGCGGATAATACGGATGACTTGTTGTTGTGCATTGTCCTGTTTAAATGTTACGTTACAGAGGCTTCGAATATAGAGCTGAGCGATGAGTCTTAACTCGTGAGAAAGGAAATGATCGCTATTCAAAGTGCCGGGAACGCGAACAAGATATGTTCGAGACGTGTATCTAATGGTACCATATGTCATCACACCAGGTGGTGAGCCAGTATGCGGCGACAAAAACTTACTCTAAGCATGATTGAAAACAGCGCTTTTCAATGTGTTAACAAAGACGAACCTGGATGCATGAATGGCGTAACATCGCTTTTTCAGACGAATTACAATGATGAATCACAACTTTGTTTACAGCATCAAGATTGCCGCATCCATATTTGGCGGCATTTTGAAGAATGCACATTGCCAGTTGGCATTCGACAACGTCAATACTGGCCCATTACCTGAAGTGATATGGTATGGGGTCCTATAGGATACACGACTCGATTACTTCTTGTTCTCATTCACGGCACTCTGAATAGCGGCCATTACATTTCTGACGAGTTAAGGCCCGTCACTCGGACCTATAGTTGAAGCCTCTGTAGCACAGCATTTAACCAAGACAATGCATGACCACAAATTGTCCGTATTGTCTGAATCCGCTTTGATACAGAATGTGTTCAACTGTTGTACTGACCAGGGCGTTTTCCTGATCTCGCACTACGGCCGATGAACTATGGTATCGTGTTGAAGATTCATGGATTGCTGTAACTGTGCAAGTAATCCAATCTCTATTCGATTCAATTACAGCAGATAAGTGCTGTTATTACTCCCAGAGGTCACTGCTTTAAGTTCTGTTTTCTGAGGTTGCATTACTCCAAATTTCCTGAAATTTTAATCAATTGTTCTTTTTACTATAATGTATGTGCCCAATAAATATCATTCTGATATTTGCATTTCTTCTTGACTTTGCAATTTGATGGCCAGTAGTCTATATTGGAAAAAAAATATTCTCCAAAGAAAGTGATGTTAAAATAAAGGTTGGGCTAAAAATGATCCGGAATAAATTATAAAAGTTAGTGACTGTGGGTAATTCTATGCTTCTGTGTGATTGACACTACAATATGCTATTGAATTATAGATATGTTAATATTTCTAATTTATTCTGAAGCCTTGTTAGTACCGGCTTTTTTTCTCACCACATATTTCATAGTATTTTTCTGCCACATGCAATTACGTTTAAATAGGAAGGGAACTACTATTTAAAAAAAAAAAAAAGTCTTTTGAAAAAGAGGCGAGTACTAGTAAAGCTCCGGAATAAGTTAAAACATTAGCATGCCTGGAATTACCTTTAAATATTTAAAAAATGAATTTTAGAAGCTTCAAATACACTTTCTTTATAACTTCGCAGTATATGATGAATTAGGTTTTGTTAATTATATTTTGGCTAGTTTTCTTCGGTATCTTTTAACATTATCTTTATTTTCAATGCGGCAAGTAAAAGGATCAGTTGAGTTTGGTTTTAGCTTTACAGTGAATTTTTCGCTCACTAAGCCTCATTAGACAGAACCTAAGACTAAAAGTCAGATGGTAAAAGAAGACAGTCCGCTAATACAGTGCAAATGTGTTATTTCAAAGCTGCCAACATTGCTATTTTTTAAATCAGATTTATGCGCCAGTATTTAAAAAAAAGAATCCGTCACATATATTATCGACGAATACATAAAATTAAATAAACTGAAAACATCTATAAAATTTTTCCGCTATGAAGTCTCCGTTGAATAAACGGGGACTTGGCACCTACGTTATTTACCTATGTACCTAAAAAATTAATACCGTAATTTCTGGTAGAAAACCCGCAGATAAGATTTGTCATTTCTCCACCAGAAATTTTATTTAATAGAGAAATCTGTACTTTTTCGAAAGAAGAGCTCGTACAAATATAAATTTATTTATCAATTGAAATTTCTGGCGCAAAACGGGTTTATGTAACGTGCGGGGTATCTACCAGAAATTACGGTAATTGCAATGAGCTGTAAAATCCAACACCCAAATTTTTGCCATTATCAATTACACAGGCAGGGATGGAACACGGACGCAGAATTCATACCACTGTCGATGTAAGAAAATTTTCTACTTCCTAAATCAACGATATTATAAGTAGAGAAATTTCTTAAACGGATTCCGGTATGAATTCTGCGCCCGTGTTCCATCCCTGCACAGGTCTACGAAATTGTACTTATAATTTTTTTTATATTTTTTTGCACTGCTTTGTGTGCTTTTAATGTGTTTTGATGCGCTGAATTCAGAAATGATGATCTGTTTTTCCTATCACGTAAGGCATTTTTACAAAATAAGGGTAAAGATGTGAAGAAATTACTTAGAGACTAAAACAAATTTCAATCAACTTATGCATAAAATACATTAAAGTCGGCTATTTATTACTCATTATCATTTAAATGTGTTTCTTTACATTGAAGCTTCGATCATTTTACTTTGTACCCGGCTTGAAGGCCTTGAAGGGGGGGGGGATTATCCAGCATCCAATAATAATCTACTAACATGTTAACGCCCCCATCGTCCCTGATACTATCTGTATATTTCTTTGGTATCTTGCTGAAATAGCTCTCCTTGTTCTTCACACACATCACACAGATTTTCGAGGAAATGATTTACACGTAAAAATCCTTATCCAAAAGTTCACCTGAAAAACATATCACCTGGAAGAAAAAAATTTCATCGTTGACCTATGGTTCATTTTATCGAAAACTTAGTGTAGTTCAGGGCTACCGCTGGTGACTTTTTTTTTTATTATTATTTTCGTACCACTGTTTCCACAGCAGGAAATATTCGGAAATTTAAGGTCTAGAAGATCACTATCATAAAATTTCGGTGTAAAGTCATCCCGATAATCGGAAATATTTGGCAGCTATAATTTATTAATATTTTTGATAGTTTGAATGGTTTTGAATCAAAAGTTTCACTAGAATATGCTTAGTTCTCTTCAATGTATCTGGTTAATAAAAATTATATTAATGAAATGTTTTTTTTTCTTTGTGAGTGTATAAATCAAAATTTGCGTTATGAGATTTAACATTAGCATTCTCAAATTTTAAAATATTGTAACTCTAAAAAATTATAAACAAACTTTGCAACAAATTTATTTTTTCACACTGTCGTGATCCAAGGTTTTTTTTAACTTGAAGTTAAAAATGTGTTTTACCATACTTGCCAACATTCTAATTAACACTTTCGCGACCACTGTCGTGAATTCACGTCATTTGAAAATCTGGAACTCCCCCAGTGGGCATTTCTTTTGCAATTTGTATGTTATTTGTTTCTTAAAGATATACACAATATCCATTTTTGTACAATCAATATACTATGGATACAAATACTTTGATTAAAGAGAGTATAATTATAATGCATATCCATTTGTAATATAAATGTGAATACAGATTTTTTTTTTCTGAAAAATTGTAACTTATGAGAATAGCGCCCACAGGCGGACCTTATTGTCAAAAAGACAAAAACATGCGGTCGCGAAAGTGTTAATATTCCGTAGTATTGTTAGTCCCGCCCTTTTTTTCACACCAGTAAATTTTTAGAATAATATTTTTTAAGTGTAATTGCGATTAAATACGAAGAAAAATATTCTAAAAAAAATACTGTGTGAAAAAAAGGCGGGGCTAATAATACTACGGAATATTAATTAGATTGTTGGCAAGTATGGTTTTACTGTTGAAAAATAAATCAAACTTCAAGCACTTTTTTATGTAGACGTCGTAAAATCCAAAATTTAATACCATGTACTAAAAGTCTGTATAATTCCCTGCTGAATGATACCTACTACATTTTTTTTGGCTCAGTTACTAAAAAATAATTTCAGGTACGGAGGGGGGGGGTGTCTTATAACGGAACACTTCCACTACTATTTATTAACGGTAATGTCTTATTTAGTCATAAAATATTAATGTTAAAGTACATGAATACTTATAAATAAAGACAATGATGCCGGAAATGCGGAAACCTTTTTACCCCTGAACGGGTAGTAGGCTTTCCCACCACTGTTCAATGAAATGTGTTTGCAGCCAGAAATGCAGAAGTAGAAATGCTTTTCATGCTAATCTATAAAATGTTTTCGATAACTCTTACTCTGAATCTCCACTGTCAATTCAAAAGGCATTCCGGACAGTGTTGCCTGATCTGGCGAATTTTTTATTGAATAATCCCTAATAATTTTAAAAAATAATATTTGATATACATAATAGACGATTAATTTTCGAAGTGATTAGGCAAGTTACAATAAAAATTATTGGTGATTATTGAATAAAAAATCTGGCAACGCTGGCAACCAGATCTGGCAACGCTGAGTTTATCACTGGTACTTACCATAGTATTCTCCGCCTTTTTTACAGGACGCTGTTAGAGGTAAGAAAATTTTCCCTTTTTTGCCACTACTAATTTCATGCAGAAATATTAATAGTATTTTTATAATAGTAATGTGCAGTGATTCATTAGGATAGAGATTATTCTATAAAAATTGTGGTTGCAATTAAAATAGAACTATCTAATCCCTGAGAGTGTCCTGAAAAAAGGGCGGAGAGGGCGACCCCTGCCGTATGCATCAATTGTTAGTGGAAACTAGCCAAAAATAAATAAATAAATAAGACTCCTCTTGTCAGTTCAAATTCTAGTTTTATTCATCACAGGTTAGCACTTATCCTCTTACAGACCAATCCCTATAAATATCTTGGTAATCACTTAATATAAAGAATTTAGCAGGAAAAGAAAAACCGATTTATGTAGAAATCAATCCTCTAAATTTTGAGATTTTATATCCGATTATCAGACTGCAATACATTTTTTTTAAACTTTTATATAAAAATAAACTATGAAATGGTTATTGTTACGAGGGTTGCTATTTATATTTCTGGCCTAATAATGAAAAAACAAATATGTAGGATCGAAATTGGTTTTATTGTTTTTCAAAATACTCTCCATGATGATCAATACACTTTTGCATGCGTTTGAACCAATTTTCAAAGCACTTTTTCCAGTCCGATAGAGGTAACTCCAAAACATGCGTTTTGAATGCATCAACCGCTTCTTCGGGGGTCGAAAATCGTTGTCCACGTAATTTATTTTTGATGTGTGGGAATAAGAAGAAGTCATTGGGTGCCAAACCAGGGCTGTACGGCGGATGACCCATCAGTTCGATCTTTCGCTCAGTCAGAAATGCATTTGTTTGAGTCGATGTGCGAGATCTCGCATTGTCATGATGAAGAATGATTCGCCTGTTCTTCTGCTTTTTTCGAATTTCTCCGATGACTTCTGGCAAACAAATGGTCGTGTACCATTCAGAATTGACCGTCCTGCGTTGCTCTAACGCCACTGTTGCCACATGACCGTTAATGCCGAAGAAACAGGCAATCATTTGTTTCGATGTGCTTCTTCCTCGAACAACTTTTGTTGGTTTTGCCTCGCCTTGGAAGACCCATACAGTTGATTGCTGTTTTGTTTCCGGCTCATATGCATAGATCCATGATTCGTCACCTGTGTAGATGTTATACACAGCCTTTGATGTACCTTGAACGTATTTTTCCAACATTTCCTTGCACCAATCGACACGAGCCTTTTTTTGAGCGTTTGTCAGATTATGCGGGATCCAACGCGAACAAATTTTTTTTACGCTCAAATGTTCATGCAATATTTTATTAATGCTAGTCATACTAATGTCCAAAGACGCCTCAATCTCACGGTATGTCACATGACGATCTTGCTTTATCAGTTCACGCACAGCATCGATCTTTTCTGGCACAACAACGGATTTTGGACGACCTGCACGGGATTCGTCCTGGATCGAACATCGACCACGATTAAATTCGTTATACCAATTTTTTACAGTGCTGTAGGATGGCGCTTTATCGCTGTATAAAGAATTAAGTTCATCGAAGCACTCTTGTCTTGACAATCCACGTCGAAAGTTATGAAAAATAATCGCACGAAAATTTTCACGATTCAATTCCATTTTTTGAAAGAGAAGAACTTTTCAATTTACTGTCAACAACACAAATAAAGCTATAATGGTAAATCGTCTGCTGAATTTACGTTTAAAAATGTCAAACTTTCGATTAAAATCGTCTGCGGTTGCCTAGCAACACTTACTGTTGCCAAGGCCAGAAATATAAATAGCAACCCTCGTAATTGTGATACTCTACGAAATGTATCAATGAAAACAAATCTACAATGAAAGCATCATATTGAGCATTATATTTGGAATGATAAATTTTAAGAAAATGAATGCAATATATAAAAAAAAAATATTGCATTAAGTTTAAGGCTAGTATATATTTAGGTTAGTATGAAGCTTTTTATGATTATACAGGTGAGCAATCCAAAACCTGCATAGGACCTTTAATTTTTCATAGATGTTCTTGCTCATTAAAACCGAAAACAAATAATAAAAAAGTTCAATCCTGTAAATTCATTTTATAAAACAATTTTCTTCTTTTTTTAATTTAAAATGTGGTATTCTATTATTAATTCTAAAAACTATAGTCAATAATTAATTCTTACTTTAAAACAACTTTTATAAGAGTGAATCTAAAAATAATTCAAATTGGAAAATAAGGCTTGGGTGTAGTGTAAAGGGTAAAAACAAAGGAATTTCCTGAAGGAAATCAAAAGATGAAGAAAACGATACACACACAAACAGTTTGAACACAGCATGTTATATCTGTACTGATAAGTATAAAGGATTTAAGTCCATATTCTTGATTTTTCAGGAGACGAAAAATAAAGTTTAACCCGTTAGTAGTCGCTATAGACAGCGCCATCTATTACAGATTACGCACTTTTTATTTAACTGTCACCAATAATTTAAAAAAGTGATGTGATCGACGTTTCTTCGATTTTATTCGCGTTTTATATATATCAAAGGCAACTTCTAAAAATTTTTGGTGGCTATTGAATAAAAAAAATCTGGTAACACTGAAGTATGGGCGGCAAATCGACCAACTAGCGACTACTAACGAGTTAACTAGCTAAAAACAAATCAGAAGAATCGATTAGGAAAAAGGTATTTCGTTGCTTTATACCCTTTATACCATTCAGTGGTTGTCAACCTTCATTTAATAACGGGAAAAATTGAATTAAATATTTTATACCGTACATGAATGGTACATTTCTGAATTGGTCCTTTTTTTACCATTGGATTTTCTCAAAGACTAAATGACATAGAATTAAATCCTTTATACCAATCGATAGAGAAATTTTTTCTGAGTCTGACTATGTACTTAACTCAAAATCGACATTTTAAACTTAAATCCTTTATACTTATCAGTACAGATATATACCATGAAAGAATTGTTTGTTTAATTATGAGAAACAATATGTTTAATTCGATGAAATAAACCTTGTGAATTTTTATTGTAAACTTTGAAACCGTTAGTATAAAGAGTTAGCTTTGATATTGCTCGAAAGATCTTGGCTACTGAATTCATTTACAGGTGTGAAGTTTTCTCCACTGGATGTATCTTCTAAATTCTATGTATTCTATGTATTCTTCTTTCGAAGGAAGTTCAGTGTGTATTAGGAATTTTTTTTTCTGTTAATTTGAGCTGTCGATTTTTTTAAATATTTGTTTTTCTATATCAATAGTCAAATGACAGTGATTTTGCAGGCATACCGGTGATCACGGCATCGGCATAAGATTATATAGTTTTTGTAGACCATTGACATCTATCTAAAAATGATTCTCTGTAAGGATGTTTATTTATAACGTGCGTTGGCAAGAAGCCACTTTTCTTAAATTCTAACTCTTTAATATGATTTTTTTTTCACAATTGTGTTGCAACAGCTTATTTAAATTTTGTAATTTATTTCTTCAGAATTTTCAGCAAGATATCTTGAGTAATGTAGTAATGCAGAAGTTTGATTTTGAGCTTGTAAATGTGTTTATTAAAGTTGAAGAGATTTCATCTACTTTAATTTCAAGGAGCTTTAAGTATTTAACATTTTCAGTGGCAAAGAAATTTCCATCATTTAAGACAAAATACCGCCAGAATTTACGAACAAATACACTGCTTGACAATTTCTAAGGAACAGTTACATTTTTCGAAATAATTAATAATGGACATTGATTGAAGAAATGAAACTAAGTACATATTTAGTAGAGACAGTGTGCATTTATTATCATGCAAAGTGGTGGAGCTATCACCACATTGAAAAATAAGAAAATTAAAAAAATGAAAGATGCTCCTTGGAGCATTTCCAAACAGCCACGAATGGGTCTCCTTGTTGCCAGAATGAAACAGATATGAGTACCTCAGTAAGATGTGTGATTTCCTCGGACACTAAAGCCCACTTTGCATCTGTTATTCATGTTGTCTACTAAACTATCGAGAAGTTCTTGGGGAATATTCTTACCCTCCTCTCTCAAGGCGATTTTTAGCTCTTGCACTGTTCGGAGAGGACGAGTTCTTTGTGAAACACGTCTGCCAAGAGCATCCTAGGCATGCTCAATAGGATTTAGGTCCGGAGAGTACGCAGGCCATTGCATACGGTTAATAACTTCACTTTCTGGTGTCTTTGATACCTCAGCACTCCTGCGTGGGCACACATTGTTGTCCATAAACAGAAAGTCTGGAACTACCGCACCCCGAAAAAGACGAACATGATTCAGAACAATCTCTCTGCAATAACGCTATGATGTAACGCTATCTCGCTCAAAGATGAGAAGCGGTGTTCTGCCATTGTGTATAATGTCTGCGCACACCAACACGCCTGGACCATACTGATCACGTTCACGAACATACTGTTGTAATCCCCTTTCTCTCCACTGTAACTGGTGGTCAGAATCACATATCACAGTGAAACGGGACTCGCCGGAGAATATCACTGTCGACCACTGTTGATGTCCCCAATCAATATGTCCCTTATACAAACTTAATCTTTCTCGACGATGGCGTGGTTGAAGCGGGATGCATCGAACACGCTTCTGTGCATATAAATCAACTTGATTTAATCGGCGTGAAATGGTTCTGGTAAAAATATGTGAACAGGTAGCGATTGCAAGGTCTGCAGCTATCTGACTATGAGTGGCATTTCTGTTCCTTTTCGCCACTAGGTATACATATCGATCCCTTTGAGGTGTGACGATCCTTCCACGACCACTGGTATGCTTTCGCATAGTATTTTTACCTTCAGCAACTTTTTTTAAACGCGAGATTACACTTTTGCCACTCCCATTGCCGTGGCCACAGATGCCTTCCGCGTGGCTCGGAAACTTGGAAACAGTTCAAGCGGTAGACAGCGCCATGTGGTACAGATTGCGCGACCTTTTTATTCAACTGTCACCAATAATATTAAAAGTGATACATGATACATGTAATCAACGTTTCTTCCATTCTATTCGCCTTTTATGTAAAGTCACCCCCCCCCAAAAAACACCACCCCCCACCTAATTTTGCCGTAAATTATCGTAGAAACATGCGACAGGAACCGATCAGTTTGTAATAATGTCTAGTTTATAATGTTATAGTTAGATTTTATTTAGGGGGTCGTCTACACATTAAAACTGACATCAACTTCATTTTTTTCAATGGTAACCCCCATTTTTTATAATTTATTTGAATTCTTTGGATCAAATCATCACGGAAAATGGTATAGTTTATATATTTCGCGCAATTTTTCATAGAGTTATAAGCTGTCAAAGTTTGGGGATGCTAATGTTAAATGAATGTGACAAACATTAAATCATATCTTCCGAAATAATTATGATATTTAAATTCTGTTTTTTTTATTCGTTAGAATGAAGTGACCCAAACATATTCCATGCAAATTTTTGCTAAAAAAACATTTTTTGAATTATGAAAATTATTAATAAATTCATATTTGAAAAAATTATGAATTATGACCTATGTTAATTTTTGCACGAATAGAACGGGCATCATCAAAAACATGGGTTTCCAAATTTACAGCTCGTTCCTAACATTTTTTGAGTTACAGTGATATTTCACTTTTTATTCCTGTTAGGGGGCCGTCACTTGTTATAATCTGTATCCTCTATAAGTAAATGTTTATATATAATTTAACGGAAAACTATTTTAATTTACCTTTATGTTATTTTTTTTTTTGTTTCCTAAGCAATATTTCGATGTTTATTATACAAATTGGCATATTTTTGTAAAGTTATCACAAAGTAGGTGAGGGATTGTGAAAGAATTTCAAAAGAAAAGCCCCGCCTCTGATTCGCTGAAACACTATTTAAAAAAAAGACTAATTTGCATATTCCTATTTGACTCTATATGCATGAATCACAATGGTATTTACTACATCGATTATTGAAGACAAAACTTAAATGATTTAATTACAAATATGGAAAATTATTTTGTTTTATATTATAAAGTTTTAGAAAAATTGTAAAAGGGCGTGGCTTACGGTACAAGAGAGGAATATATCCCATCCTAATATGTTAAGTCTTTCTTCATAAGTATTAAATATCTTTTCTAGTTTTTCGCTGCTAAAATTCTATTTTAACCCTGTTACACTTTTTTTCGCATTTCAATATTCAAGAGTACGTACACCTCTAGTTAAATATCATGTTTTAGAAAACACGGTACAGCGAAACTGATTGCATGAAACAGCAATTATGCATTCGACAACCGTTTTATTATTATTATTATGAATATTTAATAATTTTAAAAAGATTTTTTACCATGAATTTTCTGTTTAAATTTTGTTGTGACATATTTGCATTTGGTTACTGTACCGTTTGTAAGCTTTGTGTTATTTAAAATTTATCCCATAATGTAACATAATAAAATATCAAATTTCTATTAAAAGTTTTTTAATACAGAATCAAATAGTGAAAAATTGGTTTATTATTTATATATTTTTTTTAAGTTTATAAGATCTATTATTGGAACATAGCTCAACAGTATTTATTTTCAATTTCCTAATCACGAAATCAAAGTCACAGTTATTATGGAATAAAAATTTAAAACAAAGGAATTGTCTTATTACTTTCAAATATATAGATATTGATCTTACAGAATCGTGAAATTTTATTTAAAAGTCTTTAAACGTCTAAACTTAAAAATTCAAAATAAAATAAATTAATCTAAATGCTTTTAAAGTTGAAACGGGAAGATTTCAAAATATATGAAAATTGGCATTTGTGTTTTGAACATTTTGGTGCGGCAGATATTAAAAACAATATTTTAATGATGAGCTGAACCTGAGCTTAAGAGAGGGCGGATCCAGCTATTTAGCACGAGTGATATCACCTGACTAAAACCAGAATAAACAACATTTTAATTTATTCCGGGGTATTTTTAGCCCACTGTTATTCTTTTTTTTTTTTTCAATCTTCAACACTAGCTACAGTACGCTTACGTCCTATTTACATTAAGCTTTGATATGGAAGCTATGTTGCTGTTTTTCGATGCTGCGAAATTTACAAAATATATTTGTGTTAATATACTATACAGATAGAAGAATAATTATATAATATCAACAAAACTTCCTTAATCAATATGTTTATATACATTACTGTATGGAAATGTTTATATATGAATATTGTATTTATTTTTAATGAGACATATAAACACAAAATACTAAAAAAAAAGAAGAAAATGTGTTACAAATTTTTATAATTCAAGCAAAATATATATGCATACTTGCCAACCTAACCCGTAACATTGTTAGTTCCCGCCCCTGTGTGTACACAATTTAATTTTTAGAGTAATTAACTTCAAATACGTTTACGATTAACTCATTGAGCGCCACGCGAATTCTTATGGAAATCCCATTCAGGCCACACGTGCTGTTTAGAAGCGTGTTATGTTTATCGAGTTTCAATAAACCCCATTAGGCCTTAACGATATAATCCTATAAAAATCCTATTTAAAAAAAAAAAAAAAAACATGAAGTAAATTTTAAATAAAGTGTCAGTAATTACTTAAAACTATGTAAGTTCTGTAGTTTTATATCATATTTTACACTGCCGGCTGACTTGGCCTAAATGGAAAGATCTGTGTCAGCCACCGATGGCTGACATGGCGCTAAAAAGACTGATGTGAAAAAAATGTACGGAAAGGGGCGGGACCAGTAATCCTCCGGGTTAGGTTGACAAGAATGTATATACATAGAGCAATGCCAGAAAATGTTCTTTATTTTTCATGAACCAGATGAATGGTACTTTTTTTCTGAATAGTCTATGTATTAAACATAATGCTGCTTTAAATACTCTTTAAATGAAAAGTTTTATTACATAAAGTAATTTTCTGGCACTCTACAGCTCCCAAATGACACACAATACGAAACCCCGCCCTTTTCCAGTGTTTAAAGGGTATTAACGTTTAATATGCTTTCTATTCGTTTTGATCTTTCCTCCTCCTCCTTATCTTCTTTTTTCCTTAAGACAAAAGAGTTATGTAACATTTTGACCTTTTCAAGTGAAGATTTAGATTAAGGGTAGTCAGCCTTTCTACACCCACCGTCCACTTCGGTATCTGTGTTAAAGAGTAGAATTTTAGAACATCCCATTATGTAGTAGGATTTATTATTTTGCATATTAATTTGTTACACATTATAAAATATAAAAGCAAAAGAATATCGTGGAGATTTATGTAAAAGTTTTTAATAATGTCATGAAAAAAAGTAATTAATTAAAAAAATAAATAAAAAAAAAATAAAATAAATCTGTTTTAATATTTTTAAAAAGTCAATTAAATTAAAGAAAATGAAAGTACTGCAGTATCAGAACAAACTCCCTTTGTCACTGTGAAACGGCCGTGGGAACCAGGTTGAGTGCCGCCGTTTCAGACAATTATACGGCAGCTTGAGTTAAAATAATTTTGAATTTTCAAACAAATTTAAAACCATTCACCTTTTTTTTTTTTTTTCTCTTTTGATAGATATTTTAATATCTATTCAAGCTATTTAATTTTCTTCGTATGAAGTGAACTACCTGATGTTTAATCGATAGAAACCAATAAAAATCTTTTAATTCATAAACTAACTCAGAAAGTTCTGTGAATTAGTCATTTTTTTTATTTTATAATTAACATTTCTTAAATTTTTTTCCGGTGTGAAACTTAATAAATAATGTATAATGGGTGGTAGATCATGATTTATATATTCTAAATGTATAGACGGACCCCTAATGCATTTTCACGTGTAACTCTATTTAAAATTGATTTAAGGTGTATAAATAGGTATGTTTTTCGAACCGCCTTGATCTCAGAAATCTGAATATGAAGTCAGAAATAGGGGTTGCTATTGAAAAAAATGAAGTTAATGCCAGTTTTAATATGTGGACGACCCCATAGGCAAAATGTAACTATACCGTTATAAACTAGATGTTATTACAAATCGATCGGTACCAGTCAAATGTTTCTACGATAATTTACGGCGAAATTAGGTGGGGGGGGGGTGGCGTTTTTTTTGGGGGTGACTGTACATCAAAACCCACTTAAAAAAATTTTTGGCAGCTGTTGAATGAAACAGTCGCGCAATCTGTACCAGGTGGCTCTGTCTACCGCTTGAACTGTTGCCAAGTTTCCGAGCCACGCGGAAGGCATGTAGTTTTGGAGGTTATGGCTGACCTTTATCGATGGTTATCTTGGAGTACCTCTTGGTTTTGTTCGAGTTAAGCTTTTAATTTTACTTTATAATAGTTTTACAAGTAGTTCTTACAAATGTTAACAGAGATCTGGGATAGTAAGGATTGTCTTATGCACCAAATTTTGCAAGTTCTTCCTCCTAATATGAATGTAAAGTCCTCCACGAAAGTTATTATTTTGTGTACTAGTTCGTTTATTACTGTAAATAATTTGCTAGCAATGAAGATCCAGTGCATAGGTTCAAGACATGAGTTTTGTGAGCAACCTTTATGAATTGGATGCTGGGTTTAACCAGATTTCCAATTTATTAAAACATTTTTATTTCTAAAGTAGAAGCAATTGTGTAATGCTTTGTCTCAGAAAAAAAGGAAAATTTTAGGGTTTTTGATAAGTACTTGTTCAAGGTATTAAAATATGGTTTACAATAGTTAATGTAACTGTTATATATATACACTCTGCGACAAAAAGATAGGAACAGTGCATTATCAGACAAATCTTATACAATAAACGTTTAATTTAAATCATATATTTAGTATGCATTTTAAAGATAAAACTGATTTATAAAAATAGCAAATTAGTGTATTTCCCTCGCTTCATAGTAGTTTATTCCTTAAATGTCATTAATTATGCACGACAAAAAGATAGGGACAACAACTTTCCTGCCGACGAAAGCATTTGATTGGTTAGAATTCTTATCTCAATTACTTGTTTTTCGCATAAATGAAGTTGTTATCCTCAAAACCGGTTTGTCTCACTCTTTTCCGACATCAGATGTTAAGAATGGGACGCGGTAAATGTTTGAGTGCAGTTGAACAAGGAAAAATTACCGTTTTGCGTAACGAAGGTTTAACCTATCGACAAATTGCTTCAAAAATAGGTTGAAGCATTAGTGTTACCAGAGCCTGATTAAGGAGGAAGCACACATTATTTATACTTACACCGTTATTTTTTAACAAATACTTTCCTAATATAATAAACAGAAAATTATTTTAATAGAATTCTGGTGTCTAATAACGGTGAGTAAAGTGGATTGTTTTACACCGTTCATTTTTTATAAAAAATATTTCCTCGTCAAAGCGTGGAATTTCTATGACATGAAGTACAAAATAATTGTAAAAATATTCCGGTGAGAGCGGTGATAATGTGTGCTTCACCCTTAATCAGGCTCTGAGTGTTATATGTAATTTTTTAAAAGATACTGCAATTTATGGGAAAAAGAAGTCTCCTAGACTACCTTCCGTATTGAACATACGTATGAAAAGAGTCATTTTGAGAGTTGCTTCGAATTCTGCATTGTCTGCTAGAGAGATAGCTGAAGAAGCCGGTGTTAAAACGAATGTGCGGAATGTTCAAAGACTTTTAAAGAGTTGTTCAACCATTAAATATAAGAAAATAAAGAGGAAGCCACCTTTAACTGAATTGCACAAGAAAGCCAGACTAGATTTTGCAAGAAAACATATGCCGTGGACTAACGAATGGAAAAGAGTTATTTTCTCTAACGAAAAAAAAAAAATTAACTTGGATGGGTCAGACGGCTGGGATTACTATTATCACGATCTGCGTAAAGAGCAACGTATTCTTTCACGACGACAAATAGCTGGTGGCTCTGTCATGATCTGTGCAGTGATTGGTATCAATGGGAAAACTGATATAATTGTCCTTCCGTGCAAATTAAATGCGAAAACATATCTTGATCTTTTACAAAGACATTTATTACCGAAGGCTCCCATCATAGCTTCCTGTAATTTTATTTTTCAACAGGACAACGCCACTGTTCACTCAGCCAATGCTGTAAAAACATGGTTTTCTAAAAAGAAAATTACAATTCTTGACTGGCCAGCTAGATCTCCTGACCTAAATATAATCGAAAATCTTTGGGGCTACCTCGCAAGAGAAGTCTATAAAAACCGTTAACAATTTTCTACAACAGCAGAACTTAATAAGCCATTACAGAAGAATGGGAGAAAATTTCTCAAAAGTATATAGAAAAACTATTTCACAGTTTACCGGATAGAATTTTTGAGGTTATCATGGTGAATGGAAAATGCACTCATTTTTAATTTTTCTAATTTAAGACTAATTAGAATGTTATTTCCTATGTTCCTATCTTTTTGTCGCTCATGAAAAACCCAAAGACGGGTAAGACTTATTTATTTATGAAATAAAAATTGTTATCATATCTTCTATAAATATTTAGTATGTTTTTGATAATAATAAATGATCAGCACAATTTAGATAATGTTATTTTATGAAAAATTAAAAAAAAAAAAAACTTTTGTACCTATCTTTTTGTCGCGGAGTATAGGTACTATATATAATACCTATTGAATTAGGTCAGGGATTTTTTCTTTCTTCTTTATAATTTATAGAATCTAAGTTTATGCGTATTTTGGGTTTTGTGAATAATTGTCATTATACTGAAAAAAATGTTATGTCTTAAGTTTCAGGAGATTTGAAGGCGTAGTCGCAAAATACTTGTTTGATAAGATATTTACATTGCTTTGCTTGGATGTTTTGACATAAAGTAACATTAGCTGTATTTTGTCTGGAAAAAATTACAGCGAAAAATTTCTTTGACGGTTCGAAAAATTCAGATTCCTTAGAACAAAAATCTGTCCAGGCTTTTAGCTTCACCGCGATGGTTAGCTGACTTTTTAAATTCCTCAGCGAATTTGTTATATATGATTTTTAAATTGTTTAACTATGTTTATGAAGGTGAATAAATATCACAGGAAATACGAAAACAATGATTAAATCTTTTTATAATTGCCGAAGTCTTTACAAGAAGTGAAGTGATAATCTTAATGAGCCTCTCCTTATCCCAAAATAATAAAATCATCACAAAGATATTTGTCTTACAGAACGCTGCGCATAGAAATATTTAATAATAGTTTGTGCATTAAATTATTAAAGATTAAATTATTTAACTCCTTGGCATGAATTTAGTTTTTATCTTCTGAGAAAAAAGTATCCACATTTTTTACACCATTTTGTCAGTAAACTCAGCCAGTGGGCATTACTTTTTGCAAGATACATTATATTAGGTCTACCGAAAAGTTCTGCCGTTTTGAATTATAATACTGACATTGGAGATTTATCATGGATTTAAGATATTCTTGGGTAACTTTTAAGATGATAATTAGTAAAACACCATATAAATATTGATAAACAAGAATTTTGTCATATCAATATGTCAAAAAGACAGAACTTTTCGGTAGATCTAATATTTGGATAATATTGTCAAAATTTGGGACTTTTTTTTTGTTGAATATCTACCACTAAATTTTTACTGTAATGGTTGCCTAATCACTTCGAAGATTAATCGTCCATTTTGTATATAAAATACCACTCCTCAAAATTATTGATGATTATTGAATGAAAAAGTCCTTAAATTTGGCATCACTGTATTTGGACAAAGCCTGAGTTCAAAGTTACCGTCTTCCCTTCACAATAATTTCAAGTGCTAAATTTAAGTACAAGACTTTATAATAAAATTAGATTGAAAGTTTAAAAAGAATTTTATTATTTCTCAATAGAGGGGAGAAAATGCCCTAAAAAATGGGGACATATCGATCTCTTTCTGTTTTCGTATTTATATTACAAATGGGTATACGTTATAATTATACTTGTTCTAATCAATGTACTTGTATCCGTTGTGAATTGATTGAAAAAATATGAATATTGGATATATTTTTCTTCCTGGGTTTATTTGGATACGGTTTTCTCTAGGTTTTTCTAATAACATATTCATATAGTTATTTTTACTTTAATTAATCGTGGAAACATATTACCAAAGTATTCTTAGTCTAGTTTTGTTTTCATATCACTTTTTGAGGGTAATTTTATTTTAATGATTTTATCGTTAGTTATATATTGGAAAACATCATTTTGCAAATAAAATGGTGTGAAATAAAGGTGGGACTAAAAATGTACCGGAATAAATTATAAAACTTGACAACTTTGATATTACAGAAGATTACAGTTTAAAAATCTAGGTCTGGAACATACACTACACTGATTCTTAAAAATAAAATAAAAAGTAACAAACAAATTGAAACAGAAACGCCTACTGATAGCGTTAGTCGCAAGGGTCGTACTTTCCGCCCTTTTTTTCAGGACACTCTCATAGATAAGACATTTACGTCTTTTTTGCCGCCACCAATTTCATGCAGAAATACTTCTGGCATATTTATAGTAATGTGCCTTGAATATACAGAGTAGAGATTGTTTTATAAAAATAGTGGAAGCAATACATTTGAAAATTTCTCCTTCATTAGAGAGTCCTGAAAAAGGGCGGAGAGTACGACCCTTGGTTATGGATTTTCAAATAAACCATGAATAATGAATTAAATCATACAACTTTTTTTTTTTTTAATTCAACGAATGAATTTTCGAGCAAGCAGTTAACCCTTTCAGCGACAAGGAAATTCTGTTCATATAACCCTTTGCGGCGCAAGACAATTTGAAACATTTAAATTATACTGCCACCGGAATTCATGAACTAAGTTAAACTAAAAGAAATTTTAAATTTTAAGGTTTAAAAAACCGGCGTTTTCTGATATGTTATAAACGTGAATTTTTGCTAAAATATTTCCGGGATGAATTTTTGCAGCTGGATCTTAAATTTTGCGTCCTCGTGGCGAGGACACTGCGCGTTAAGGGGTTAAAATAAACTAGCACTAGAATTTACGAACAAGTCTAAAACAAAAGTAATAAATGAACTTTCTCCTCTGTATTATTAAAGTTAAACATAAAAAAAAAAAATAATAAAAAAAAAAAAAATTCCAAGATGAGTTTTTGCAGTTGAGAATTAAAATTAGGTGGATATCGCATTGCTCAAGAAAGGTTCAAACACAAGTACGTAAAATATTTTGGTTAATAATCTAACGTCTTAAAGGAACGCTAGATGAACCTTATATGGAAATGGGAACTATGTGGGCGTGAAAATGCTAAATTTTATACTTGGCCAAATTTAACTTTTTAAGTTACTAGAAATTTAACAAAAAAGTATGATAAGAGTTAATTTAATGTGAATTACTTGTAACAATTTCAGGTTCCTCAAACTATTTTGAAATGTTTTATAGTAGTCGCTAACTGACAAATACAGCTAGTGATCAAACAAAAGAAAAGGTTCCGGACATTGTCGTATTATCCGGCTTAAAGGAGAAGTGATATATGCATCCGTTTTCTATTATATATTTTACTTTATTATAGAAAATGTTGTGTGCTATCTGGTAGAAATATAAACATCGCTGTAAATTACAATTTTTGATGTAACACAAATTTGTTTGAACCATAGCTTATACACCAAAAATTGCGATAAATCTTGATAAATAACGGTTCGATGGAATGTGAATACATGATAAATAAATTCAATCCAGCAGGGATGAAACACGGGCGCAGAATTCATGCCACAATGAATGTAAGAAATTTTTCTTCTTCTTAAATCAGTGATATTATAGTTAAAAAAATTCTTAAACAAATACCGGTATCAATTCTGCGCCCGTGTTCCATCCCTGATCCAGGAAGGGTATAAAATGTAGAATAGCAGGAAATCTAGTCAAACATAAACTCAATTCACTATCTTACAGAGCTGCCAACCTAATCCAGCAAATTGTTAGTATCGCCTCTTTTTCTACACCATTTAATTTTTAGAGTATTTGTTTTCTTCATTCATTGCAAATGTATTTGAAGAGAATTACTCTTAAAATTAAGTGGTGCAGGAAAAGGGGCGGTACTAACAATTTTCCGGATTTGGTTGGCAGCTGTGATCTTACATTTGATGTCCTACACCAGGATACACATGTCATTTTTACGAAAAGAAAGGTAACACCAATGTAGATTGGGACCAAATATTTATCATTGATAAACGAAGAATTCCTTATCACAGCAGGGAAATATGAATTTTAATAATAAGCACTCACTTGCACTTCTCAGTAGATATTTTAGAAGAATCTAGTTAAATAAAATTGATAAAGTTGGAAGTCTTAAGTTCCATAAATTCATGCAAAACTTCTAACATTCTAAACAATTGGACATTACCATATAATGAGCAAAATTGTGTCATAATTTTTGGCGTATGATTCGCAGGCCAGATAAGTCAGTTCTGTACCAGAAATGTTAATTGATAGATAAATTAATCATCGAAATTATATGTGACATATCCCTTTAAAGAAATAATGATGATAAATCTGATTTAAAAATATTAGAAAATTTGGCAGTTCGAAAGATTATACGCTGAAAATTACGGTCCCTTTTAACAGCAAGTTTCTTGTGCTGCATTTAATTATGCTTTTCTAAGTTTTCTTTATGCTTCATTTAATTTTCTATTCATAATAAATAAATAATATTTGTTTTAACTTAATGATTAAATCGGTGCGGCTGACGCTGAATTTTCCGTTTAAGGCCACCGGTGGATGACAGTGTAAAATATAATATAAAACTAAAAACTTTACTTTGTTTTAAGTAATTACTGAAAATTTATTTAAAATTATCTTAATTTTTATTTATTACAGGATTATATAATTAAGGCATTTTAATGGATTTTATTGAAACACGGTAAACATAAAAAAAGGTATAGTGCAATACCAACTCTTCTAAGCAGCGCGCGTAGCCTGACGGGGATTTCCTTAAGAATTCGTGTGGTGCTCAACGTGTTAACAGAGTGCTGTCTTTGTGAGTAAAAAATTTTTTCAGTAATCAAGTTTAAACAGTTTAATTTTATCCTTAGAAATCCATGCGATAAATGCAACTGGTATAAACATATATGCTGACAACATTTTAGGAATTAAATACGAATATGCAACATCTTTTTTTTTTTTTTTTTTTTTTTTTTAATGTATGGTCTTAGAGTAAAGCCTAAGGGCGGCTATTTATTGGCGCTCATTCTCAAAGGGTAAAAAGTGAAATCTTAATGCAAAAAGCGGTATTTCTTTGCCTTTAGTGTAGACATGTGCATAACTGTCAAAATTTTAATTAATATTCCGTAGAATTGTTAGTACCCGGCTTTTACTAACATCAGCATTTTCCCCCAAATTCTTATGTACAGTCGAGAAAAAAAAAAAAAAAAAAAAAAAAAAAAAACAGCAACACTCAACGTAACTTCGTTGCTAATCGATGTAGAAAAATGTAATATGTGTCATACGGGGAATTGTGAGTAGTTTCGGAAAATGAACGCAAAATTTTGAATTGAGGTTCGTCTACATATTAAAACACGCCCATTTTTATTTTATATTTGAATTCCTGAGATCACGACAACGCGAAAAAGTATATTGGTTGTATATTTTGCTTATTTTTTCATTGAGTTATAAGCGCTCAAAGTTTGAAGGTGCTAATATTAAATTCATATTTTAAACTTTTATTAATATCTTCTCAAAAAATAACTTGATCGATATAATTTTTTTTTTTTTTTTTTTTTTACGGGATACAGTGAAGAAACCCAAACACAATCCATCATTACTTTTGAATCTGAAAAACATTTTTAATTCTAAAAAATATTAATAAATTTATAGTCATAAAAATTATGAATTATGACCTACATTAATTTTTACATAAAATGAATCCTAATGCTGAAAAATATGGGTGTGCAAATTTGCAGCTTATTCCAGTTATTAGTTTTCGAGGTATAAATAAATGTATACTACTAAAATAGGAGAGTTTGCGATTTTGCTGTTTAGGAGAAATTGCGCAATGATTTTTATACTAATAAAGATTTTGCACCTTACGCGTAATGGCGAGACAATGAGGATGGTTTTGTTGAATGTTTTTAACTGCACCAGGAAATAACGTCTACAAAAGACTGGACTAGTTCAACCCATTCGAGACAGCGTTTCTTTTTGGAGACTGTTCCAAGAATCTGAACATGAACATTATTGGAAAGTGACATGATCGACAAAAGCCGTATCTCTGGTAGGATTTACCTTTTGAATGGGAATATTAGCTTGTAAGAAATTTATCGCAAAGTTTTTAAATGTTATTTTTTATCTGTTTAGTTTCACAATATTTTCAAGTATGATTTACTAGTTTTGTGCAGCTGTCGGTAGCTTAAATAGAAGCGTTAAAACTAAATGAAAGCAAAAAAAATCAGCCTACACAAAATTCTTTTTAAGGACATTAATCGTGTAAATTTCAATAAAATAAAATATATAAACGTAAATGATTTTAAAATTAAGAAGAGAAAATTTCAAATTAAGTAAAATTTAGGTTTTGTGTTTTGAGCATTTTTGTGCGGAAGATTTTAAGGAACAAAAAAAAAAAAAAAAGCTTTATTTAACACTTTAGCGACCGCTGACGTAGATTCACGTCATTTGAAAACCTGTAACTCCGCTCTTTCTGAATTTGTATGTTATTTATTTCTTAAGTATATACCCAATATTCATATTCTTAAAGTGAAATGTATTATGGATAAAAATATTTTAATTAGAATGTATATCCATTTCTAATATAAGTGTGAATATACAATATTTTGTGCTGAAATATTGTAAATTGGGAGAATAACGCCCACAGGCGGACCTTACTGCAGAGTTCCCAACTTTTATAATTTATTCACGAGCATATTTAGCCCTGCCTCTTTTTCATACAGGAAATTTTGAAAAATGATTTTCTTCTTATTTAATCGTTGCCACATATTAAAGAGAAATAATCTACAAAATTTCTTGTGCGGAAAAGAAGGCGGGGCTAAAAATGCCCTTGAATAAATTATAAAAGTTCGGAACGCTGCCTTACTGTCAAAAAGGCAAAATCATGCGTACGGGTAAGTGTTAATATTAAACGGTGGGTGGATTCTGGGCTTAATAGTGGGCGGAACTAGCCATGCATCATTGCATACACGGTGTGCTATCCATTTTTTTGGCTAGAAAATGCATTGCACACCCCGTCTCGAATAGGTTAATTTTTGGCCTATGATTACACGATTAGCTATATCAGCAAGAAGTGCAAAGATTGTGGGCAACGAGTGATTTGGTTAGCAAGAAATAAAACATTGAAGCTGAAAAGGAAATGTACTAACTTTTAAGTTAAACGTGTTTTCTAACAACTTAATGTTATTTTACAATTATTTATCTTTATCTGGTCTTGTTCTTTTTTTTCTGCTTCTTTAATATTTTGTCTTTAAAAAAATTTTTGTAATTCCTTTTATATTTCTTTTATTTTTCTGATTTTTTAATTATTGAACTGAAATATCTACTTCTAATAGAAAAAAAAGTTTACAAATAACTTACAACAATGTCATTTAACTGCAGTTATTACTTTTAACAATTTATAATTAAGCGCAGTTATAATTAAGCGCAATCTCTACTATGCATGTGCGCAATCAATCCTACCCGATAAGGATAGATTGTGCAAAATAGTTGTCTTGGTTTTATTACAGCTGTAATTTTAAATTACAGCAGAACAACAAAATATTAATGAAAATGTATAGAAGAAGGTTCAATTCAAAAGTATGCACCAATAGTTTAGCAAAAAATTAATATTCGGATTTTTTATAGTGTTTTATTGAATTGTGCGCAAACTCTCCTAGTTTCACTTTACATAATGGACGAATAACCTTCGAAGTTATTAGACAACCGTTACAATTAAAATTTAGTGGTGAATATTGAGTGAAAATTCACCAACTAAATTTAGCAACATTGACCAGAAGAATGCAATTAAATAAAACCGCCAAAGGGTGAATGCATTCACTTCGACATGTTTTCCTATTCTGAACAGTAAAATTAATCTTTTAGCCTTTTCCTGAAAAGTTACATTTTAAATAAAACATATTTATCGAATTTGTGTTTCAATCACTTCATTTTTATCTTTAGCAATTTATTCGTCAAATTTTGCAGCCTGATATATACACCGACGCCCGAGCACATTTAAAGAATTAAATGCTTATACGCAAAAGCCTGTTAATGAATAATGTAACGTTTTAGAGAAAAGCTAAAGGGCAGACGCATTGAATGGAAAAGTACAGTCGGTAACAAAAGTGTCCGAACACTAGCAAAAATTCCTATTTAAAAAAAGTACACTTCATACGGTTCTGTTAAATAAATCCTTATCGAATCATGTTCTTAGACTGAATAAGAAGAGGATTCGGCAAGAATTTATTCAACAAAACCGTATGAAGTGTACTTATTTTACATAAGAATTTTTGCTAGTGTTCGGACACTTTTGTTGTCGACTGTATTAAGAAGCCAGGTAATATTTTTCTTGATTGCCTCTAGAGTTCGTAGGGTCTTTAAATTTTCATACCACTAATTTTCAATAGATATTTTTATTATAAAATAAGCCCATAAATCTAAGAACGTTATTACTAGATAAAAGTAGTGGAAGAGGTTTTGAGGACAGGCGGGTCGTAGCGAACCCTGCTTCTAAGAGAATGTGCATAAACTTTTCACAAACCACTGGTACCATAGATACTTCGTCAAGGATGTAATTCCATACTTGGAAGATTGTTAGGAACTGGAAGATTGTTGACCTGGAAGATTGCTAGTTCCTGCCCTTTTTTGTACACACTTAATTTTTAGAATAATTCTATTCAAATATATAAGGTAAAGCTAGGAGAGTTTGCCCTCAATTCAACAAAATGATATAAAAAAAATCCACATATTAATTTTTTGCTAAGCTATTGTTGCATAAATTTGAACTGATCCTTCTTCTATGCATTTCCATTACTATTTTTTTTTTTTGCTCTGTTGTAATTTAAAACAACTGTGGTAATAAAACCAAGAGAGCTATTTTGCGCAAGCTCTCCTTACAGAGTAGGAGTGATTGCGCACATGGGTAGGAGAGATTGTGCTTAATTATAACTACAATTACACTATAAATAACAAAAATTCACTTAAATGACATTGTTGTAAGATATATGTAAACAAGTATTTTTGCGCTGGGAGTAGATATTTCAGTTCAATAATAATTAAAAAAAAAAAAAAAAAAATCAGAAAAATAAAACCAATTTAAAAGGAACTACAAACAAATATTTAAAGAAAAAAATATTAAAGAAACAAACAAACAAACAACAACAGCAACAACAGCAGCCAAAAAAAAAAAAAAAAAAAAAAAACAGCTAAAGAACAAGACCAGAAAATAATATTAAGTTACCAGTTAACACGTAGCCTGTTCAGCTAGGAAGATTTCTTGTTTGCTGATTGAATCTCTCTTTGCCCACAATCATTGCATTTATCATTGTACATGTAAAGTTACTGTGCTACCACCTGCCTAACGCATTTTCGAGGGAAAAAAAAAGAAAGAATATAGCACACCGTACGTGCAATGATATGTGTCTAGTCCCGCCCATTTTTAAGCGCAGAATCCGCTGACCATTTACTATTTATTAAAATTTTTTTTCCTGAAAATCTTCCGTCAAAAAATCCTTTACGTTTTATCATAGCCTCCTCAACTAGATGCCTGTCGCGTAGCTCGGAAACAAAACAGCAATTGAAACGGTAGACAGCGTCCCCTGGTACAGATTGCGCGATTTTTTTATTCAACAGCCACCAAAAATTTTAAAAGCGGGATATGATATGCATAAAAGGCCAACAGAATCGAAAAAACGTCGATTATATATTTCATATATTACTTCTTTAAATTATTGGTGACAGTTGAATAAAAAAGTCCCATAATCTGTACTAAGTGGCGCTGCCTACCGCTTCAACTGTGTCCTTGTTTCCGAGCTAAGCGACAGGCATCTAGTTAAGGAGACTATGGTTTTACAATACTTAACGCTTTAAAATTCTTTACATTCGTTTTATTTATTTTATTTTATTGAAATTTAGACGATTACATTCCTTAAAACAAGGATCGTACTTTCCGCTCTCTTTCCAGGACACACTCACAGACAAGAAATTTTCACCTTTTCAGCCACCACAAATTTCATGTAGAATTATTCTAGATATGATTAGAGGAACGAGCCACGATTATACAGGGTAGAGATTATAGATAAATATAGTGGTAGCAATATACTTGGAAATTTCTTATTTCTGACAGTATCCTGAGAAAAGGGCGGAGAAACCCCTGCCTTAAAAAGAAGATTGAGTAAAATAGTACTTTTTGCTTGCATTTAGTCTCATATCTTCTATTTAAGCAGCCGACAGCTGCACTGAAAACTGAAAACTTGAGCATCATACTTGAAAGTACTGCAAAACTAAATATATATAAAATAAGATTTAATGACTTTGTGATAAATTTCTTATAGACTAACAGCATTCTTGAGGTAAATCCCATCAGAGGTGTGGCTTTTATTGATTGTGCCACTCCTGAATAACGTTCAATTTCAGATTCTGTGATATTCTCCATAAAGGTGATGCACCGTCTCGAATGATTTGAACTAGTACAATGACTTATGGAAGTTAGGTTTTGGTACAATCCCAGGCATTCAACAAACTCATTATCATTGTCTTGTTATCAGCAATAAGTTGCAAAATCCCTGTTGGTATAGAATTTTAAATGCGCAATCTCTCCTAAACAGCAAAAGCGCAAACTCTCCCATTTTGCTAGGAGAGATTGCGCAGTTTTTTTAAATAATTACTCACCTTTAGAGGCAATAATGGTGTTTGTACCGTTAGTCTAGGTCAGTAGGTTATGAGAAATTGTTTAATTAAAAAATATTTTGTACTACTACGATTGTTCTGAAATTCTTAAAATGGTTTATGAAAATTGAAGTATTTATTTTTGAGGACGAGACAAAATAACAACGTTTTATCTTAAACTCTTAAAGCAATCAACATGAAAATTCAAGTCGACATTTCCCTATTCATGTTGCACAACCACCTAAAATTTCAACTCGCCCACTCTACTCTTTCCTTCCGATCCGCTATGTGCGCAATCTCTCCTAGCTTTACCTTATACGATTAAATAGGAAGAAAGGTACTTAAAAAATATACTTGTGTGAAAAGGGACTAGCAATCTTCTGGACAGGCATAACTGCCAATATTTTAATTTATTCCGGAGTACTTTTAGCCCCGCCTTTATTGCGTACCATTTATTTTTTTAAAGTATTTTTTTCTTATTTGATCGCAGTTATATATTAGATAAAATTTTTCTATATATAAAGTGGTGCGAGATAAAGGAGGGTTAGAAATATTCCGGCATAAATGAACATATTGACAGCTGTGGACTAGGTTGTCAAACACTTAATTGCGATATGCCATCCTTTGCAGCGGAAGAATGGTTTCTTGATAACAATTAATCATATATTCAAAAACAAACGAGCCCTTGCGACGAATATTTTAGATTATTCCAAATATGTTTTATATTTGTTCCGGCATTAGTAGAATAAAATTCAATACTTTTAGTAGCACTGATTAAATGGCATTCAAACATTTAAATTAACAGAATAAAAGTCATAATTTTGTGTGATATAAATACCTAAATTTTACGATTTATTGTTTATATCGTGAGATTTTGTATCTTTTTTCTTTTTTCTTTTCTAAAAAAATAAATAAATAAATAAAAAATAAATAATAAATAAATAAATAAATAAATAAATAAATAAAGTGTTGTTTCTACTTATTTTATACATTAAGAAAACAGATTAAAAAAACCTAATGGAAACTAGGTTGATAATACCATCCAAAACGAAATACGTGTTAGCGTATTGTGATAGAAAAACATGCAGAAAGAAAAGAGCTGTAGGGACCAGATTAGTTTTCTTGTTATGTTACAATTTTCGTTTAAATGGAAAAATAAAAATCATTATTCGAAATTTGCTGAATGACATCAAATAAAAACAATCTATGTTTTTCGAAGCTAATTTTTTATATGTTGCTATCATTTTGCAAACTAATTTTTTCTGGTTCTCTGCGCAAGTTTTGTGGGCGTTTCTTTTCGCCTTCACCTTTTGAAAACACCTGATATTAATGTTCTCCAATCGGCCTATGTTTCATATAACAGAGTTGCCAACTTTTATAATTTATTCTGGATTATTGTTAGTCCCGCTTTTTTTAGATACCACTTAAAATTTTTTTTTCTTATTTTATCGTTGTTATGCACTACTGTCCATTAAAAATGCAACACTAAAAAGAAATGCAAATATCAGAATGATATTTATTGGATACATATACTATATAATAGGAAAAACAATTGATTAAATTTTAAGGAAATTGGAGTAATATATCCTAAGAAATCCGTACTCAAAGCAGCGAACTCTGGGAGCAATGACAACACTTATCTGCTTAGGAATTGAATCGAAAAGCGATTGGATGACATTTACGGATACAGTATTTCAAGAAACGTCAACAAAATGCAACAGTTCATCGACCGTAGTTATTGGAGAGTGGTGGCGTGGCAGTCGCTCTTCAATGACTAAACATTCATTATCATTGGGGCGATATCAGGAGAACGGGGTGGCAAGATTAACAATCGAATGCATTCTGTGACAAAGAAGCTGCGGATAATACGGATGACTTGTTGTTGTGCATTGTCCTGTTTAAATGTTACGTTACAGAGGCCTCGAATATAGAGCTGAGCGATGAGTCTTAACTCGTGAGAAAGGAAATGATCGCTATTCAAAGTGCCGGGAACGCGAACAAGATATGTTCGAGACGTGTATCTAATGGTACCATATGTCATCACACCAGGTGGTGAGCCAGTATGCGGCGACAAAAACTTACTCTAAGCATGATTGAAAACAGCGCTTTTCAATGTGTTAACAAAGACGAACCTGGATGCATGAATGGCGTAACATCGCTTTTTCAGACGAATTACAATGACGAATCACAACTTTGTTTACAGCATCAAGATTGCCGCATCCATATTTGGCGGCATTTTGAAGAATGCACATTGCCAGTTGGCATTCGACAACGTCAATACTGGCCCATTACCTGAAGTGATATGGTATGGGGTCCTATAGGATACACGACTCGATTACTTCTTGTTCTCATTCACGGCACTCTGAATAGCGGCCATTACATTTCTGACGAGTTAAGGCCCGTCACTCGGACCTATAGTTGAAGCCTCTGTAGCACAGCATTTAACCAAGACAATGCATGACCACAAATTGTCCGTATTGTCTGAATCCGCTTTGATACAGAATGTGTTCAACTGTTGTACTGACCAGGGCGTTTTCCTGATCTCGCACTACGGCCGATGAACTATGGTATCGTGTTGAAGATTCATGGATTGCTGTAACTGTGCAAGTAATCCAATCTCTATTCGATTCAATTACAGTAGATAAGTGCTGTTATTACTCCCAGAGGTCACTGCTTTAAGTTCTGTTTTCTGAGGTTGCATTACTCCAAATTTCCTGAAATTTTAATCAATTGTTCTTTTTACTATAATGTATGTGCCCAATAAATATCATTCTGATATTTGCATTTCTTCTTGATTTTGCAATTTGATGGCCAGTAGTCTATATTGGAAAAAAAATATTCTCCAAAGAAAGTGATGTTAAAATAAAGGTTGGGCTAAAAATGATCCGGAATAAATTATAAAAGTTAGTGACTGTGGGTAATTCTATGCTTCTGTGTGATTGACACTACAATATGCTATTGAATTATAGATATGTTAATATTTCTAATTTATTCTGAAGCCTTGTTAGTACCGGCTTTTTTTCTCACCACATATTTCATAGTATTTTTCTGCCACATGCAATTACGTTTAAATAGGAAGGGAACTACTATTTAAAAAAAAAAAAAAGTCTTTTGAAAAAGAGGCGAGTACTAGTAAAGCTCCGGAATAAGTTAAAACATTAGCATGCCTGGAATTACCTTTAAATATTTAAAAAATGAATTTTAGAAGCTTCAAATACACTTTCTTTATAACTTCGCAGTATATGATGAATTAGGTTTTGTTAATTATATTTTGGCTAGTTTTCTTCGGTATCTTTTAACATTATCTTTATTTTCAATGCGGCAAGTAAAAGGATCAGTTGAGTTTGGTTTTAGCTTTACAGTGAATTTTTCGCTCACTAAGCCTCATTAGACAGAACCTAAGACTAAAAGTCAGATGGTAAAAGAAGACAGTCCGCTAATACAGTGCAAATGTGTTATTTCAAAGCTGCCAACATTGCTATTTTTTAAATCAGATTTATGCGCCAGTATTTAAAAAAAAGAATCCGTCACATATATTATCGACGAATACATAAAATTAAATAAACTGAAAACATCTATAAAATTTTTCCGCTATGAAGTCTCCGTTGAATAAACGGGGACTTGGCACCTACGTTATTTACCTATGTACCTAAAAAATTAATACCGTAATTTCTGGTAGAAAACCCGCAGATAAGATTTGTCATTTCTCCACCAGAAATTTTATTTAATAGAGAAATCTGTACTTTTTCGAAAGAAGAGCTCGTACAAATATAAATTTATTTATCAATTGAAATTTCTGGCGCAAAACGGGTTTATGTAACGTGCGGGGTATCTACCAGAAATTACGGTAATTGCAATGAGCTGTAAAATCCAACACCCAAATTTTTGCCATTATCAATTACACAGGCAGGGATGGAACACGGACGCAGAATTCATACCACTGTCGATGTAAGAAAATTTTCTACTTCCTAAATCAACGATATTATAAGTAGAGAAATTTCTTAAACGGATTCCGGTATGAATTCTGCGCCCGTGTTCCATCCCTGCACAGGTCTACGAAATTGTACTTATAATTTTTTTTATATTTTTTTGCACTGCTTTGTGTGCTTTTAATGTGTTTTGATGCGCTGAATTCAGAAATGATGATCTGTTTTTCCTATCACGTAAGGCATTTTTACAAAATAAGGGTAAAGATGTGAAGAAATTACTTAGAGACTAAAACAAATTTCAATCAACTTATGCATAAAATACATTAAAGTCGGCTATTTATTACTCATTATCATTTAAATGTGTTTCTTTACATTGAAGCTTCGATCATTTTACTTTGTACCCGGCTTGAAGGCCTTGAAGGGGGGGGGGGATTCTCTATCCAGCATCCAATAATAATCTACTAACATGTTAACGCCCCCATCGTCCCTGATACTATCTGTATATTTCTTTGGTATCTTGCTGAAATAGCTCTCCTTGTTCTTCACACACATCACACAGATTTTCGAGGAAATGATTTACACGTAAAAATCCTTATCCAAAAGTTCACCTGAAAAACATATCACCTGGAAGAAAAAAATTTCATCGTTGACCTATGGTTCATTTTATCGAAAACTTAGTGTAGTTCAGGGCTACCGCTGGTGACTTTTATTTTTATTATTATTTTCGTACCACTGTTTCCACAGCAGGAAATATTCGGAAATTTAAGGTCTAGAAGATCACTATCATAAAATTTCGGTGTAAAGTCATCCCGATAATCGGAAATATTTGGCAGCTATGATTTATTAATATTTTTGATAGTTTGAATGGTTTTGAATCAAAAGTTTCACTAGAATATGCTTAGATCTCTTCAATGTATCTGGTTAATAAAAATTATATTAATGAAATGTTTTTTTTTTCTTTGTGAGTGTATAAATCAAAATTTGCGTTATGAGATTTAACATTAGCATTCTCAAATTTTAAAATATTGTAACTCTAAAAAATTATAAACAAACTTTGCAACAAATTTATTTTTTCACACTGTCGTGATCCAAGGTTTTTTTTAACTTGAAGTTAAAAATGTGTTTTACCATACTTGCCAACATTCTAATTAACACTTTCGCGACCACTGTCGTGAATTCACGTCATTTGAAAATCTGGAACTCCCCCAGTGGGCATTTCTTTTGCAATTTGTATGTTATTTGTTTCTTAAAAATATACACAATATCCATTTTTGTACAATCAATATACTATGGATACAAATACTTTGATTAAAGAGAGTATAATTATAATGCATATCCATTTGTAATATAAATGTGAATACAGATTTTTTTTTTCTGAAAAATTGTAACTTATGAGAATAGCGCCCACAGGCGGACCTTATTGTCAAAAAGACAAAAACATGCGGTCGCGAAAGTGTTAATATTCCGTAGTATTGTTAGTCCCGCCCTTTTTTTCACACCAGTAAATTTTTAGAATAATATTTTTTAAGTGTAATTGCGATTAAATACGAAGAAAAATATTCTAAAAAAAATACTGTGTGAAAAAAAGGCGGGGCTAATAATACTACGGAATATTAATTAGATTGTTGGCAAGTATGGTTTTACTGTTGAAAAATAAATCAAACTTCAAGCACTTTTTTATGTAGACGTCGTAAAATCCAAAATTTAATACCATGTACTAAAAGTCTGTATAATTCCCTGCTGAATGATACCTACTACATTTTTTTTGGCTCAGTTACTAAAACAATAATTTCAGGTACGGAGGGGGGGGGGTGTCTTATAACGGAACACTTCCACTACTATTTATTAACGGTAATGTCTTATTTAGTCATAAAATATTAATGTTAAAGTACATGAATACTTATAAATAAAGACAATGATGCCGGAAATGCGGAAACCTTTTTACCCCTGAACGGGTAGTAGGCTTTCCCACCACTGTTCAATGAAATGTGTTTGCAGCCAGAAATGCAGAAGTAGAAATGCTTTTCATGCTAATCTATAAAATGTTTTCGATAACTCTTACTCTGAATCTCCACTGTCAATTCAAAAGGCATTCCGGACAGTGTTGCCTGATCTGGCGAATTTTTTATTGAATAATCCCTAATAATTTTAAAAAATAATATTTGATATACATAATAGACGATTAATTTTCGAAGTGATTAGGCAAGTTACAATAAAAATTATTGGTGATTATTGAATAAAAAATCTGGCAACGCTGGCAACCAGATCTGGCAACGCTGAGTTTATCACTGGTACTTACCATAGTATTCTCCGCCTTTTTTACAGGACGCTGTTAGAGGTAAGAAAATTTTCCCTTTTTTGCCACTACTAATTTCATGCAGAAATATTAATAGTATTTTTATAATAGTAATGTGCAGTGATTCATTAGGATAGAGATTATTCTATAAAAATTGTGGTTGCAATTAAAATAGAACTATCTAATCCCTGAGAGTGTCCTGAAAAAAGGGCGGAGAGGGCGACCCCTGCCGTATGCATCAATTGTTAGTGGAAACTAGCCAAAAATAAATAAATAAATAAGACTCCTCTTGTCAGTTCAAATTCTAGTTTTATTCATCACAGGTTAGCACTTATCCTCTTACAGACCAATCCCTATAAATATCTTGGTAATCACTTAATATAAAGAATTTAGCAGGAAAAGAAAAACCGATTTATGTAGAAATCAATCCTCTAAATTTTGAGATTTTATATCCGATTATCAGACTGCAATACATTTTTTTTAAACTTTTATATAAAAATAAACTATGAAATGGTTATTGTTACGAGGGTTGCTATTTATATTTCTGGCCTAATAATGAAAAAACAAATATGTAGGATCGAAATTGGTTTTATTGTTTTTCAAAATACTCTCCATGATGATCAATACACTTTTGCATGCGTTTGAACCAATTTTCAAAGCACTTTTTCCAGTCCGATAGAGGTAACTCCAAAACATGCGTTTTGAATGCATCAACCGCTTCTTCGGGGGTCGAAAATCGTTGTCCACGTAATTTATTTTTGATGTGTGGGAATAAGAAGAAGTCATTGGGTGCCAAACCAGGGCTGTACGGCGGATGACCCATCAGTTCGATCTTTCGCTCAGTCAGAAATGCATTTGTTTGAGTCGATGTGCGAGATCTCGCATTGTCATGATGAAGAATGATTCGCCTGTTCTTCTGCTTTTTTCGAATTTCTCCGATGACTTCTGGCAAACAAATGGTCGTGTACCATTCAGAATTGACCGTCCTGCGTTGCTCTAACGCCACTGTTGCCACATGACCGTTAATGCCGAAGAAACAGGCAATCATTTGTTTCGATGTGCTTCTTCCTCGAACAACTTTTGTTGGTTTTGCCTCGCCTTGGAAGACCCATACAGTTGATTGCTGTTTTGTTTCCGGCTCATATGCATAGATCCATGATTCGTCACCTGTGTAGATGTTATACACAGCCTTTGATGTACCTTGAACGTATTTTTCCAACATTTCCTTGCACCAATCGACACGAGCCTTTTTTTGAGCGTTTGTCAGATTATGCGGGATCCAACGCGAACAAATTTTTTTTACGCTCAAATGTTCATGCAATATTTTATTGATGCTAGTCATACTAATGTCCAAAGACGCCTCAATCTCACGGTATGTCACATGACGATCTTGCTTTATCAGTTCACGCACAGCATCGATCTTTTCTGGCACAACAACGGATTTTGGACGACCTGCACGGGATTCGTCCTGGATCGAACATCGACCACGATTAAATTCGTTATACCAATTTTTTACAGTGCTGTAGGATGGCGCTTTATCGCTGTATAAAGAATTAAGTTCATCGAAGCACTCTTGTCTTGACAATCCACGTCGAAAGTTATGAAAAATAATCGCACGAAAATTTTCACGATTCAATTCCATTTTTTGAAAGAGAAGAACTTTTCAATTTACTGTCAACAACACAAATAAAGCTATAATGGTAAATCGTCTGCTGAATTTACGTTTAAAAATGTCAAACTTTCGATTAAAATCGTCTGCGGTTGCCTAGCAACACTTACTGTTGCCAAGGCCAGAAATATAAATAGCAACCCTCGTAATTGTGATACTCTACGAAATGTATCAATGAAAACAAATCTACAATGAAAGCATCATATTGAGCATTATATTTGGAATGATAAATTTTAAGAAAATGAATGCAATATATAAAAAAAAAATATTGCATTAAGTTTAAGGCTAGTATATATTTAGGTTAGTATGAAGCTTTTTATGATTATACAGGTGAGCAATCCAAAACCTGCATAGGACCTTTAATTTTTCATAGATGTTCTTGCTCATTAAAACCGAAAACAAATAATAAAAAAGTTCAATCCTGTAAATTCATTTTATAAAACAATTTTCTTCTTTTTTTAATTTAAAATGTGGTATTCTATTATTAATTCTAAAAACTATAGTCAATAATTAATTCTTACTTTAAAACAACTTTTATAAGAGTGAATCTAAAAATAATTCAAATTGGAAAATAAGGCTTGGGTGTAGTGTAAAGGGTAAAAACAAAGGAATTTCCTGAAGGAAATCAAAAGATGAAGAAAACGATACACACACAAACAGTTTGAACACAGCATGTTATATCTGTACTGATAAGTATAAAGGATTTAAGTCCATATTCTTGATTTTTCAGGAGACGAAAAATAAAGTTTAACCCGTTAGTAGTCGCTATAGACAGCGCCATCTATTACAGATTACGCACTTTTTATTTAACTGTCACCAATAATTTAAAAAAGTGATGTGATCGACGTTTCTTCGATTTTATTCGCGTTTTATATATATCAAAGGCAACTTCTAAAAATTTTTGGTGGCTATTGAATAAAAAAAATCTGGTAACACTGAAGTATGGGCGGCAAATCGACCAACTAGCGACTACTAACGAGTTAACTAGCTAAAAACAAATCAGAAGAATCGATTAGGAAAAAGGTATTTCGTTGCTTTATACCCTTTATACCATTCAGTGGTTGTCAACCTTCATTTAATAACGGGAAAAATTGAATTAAATATTTTATACCGTACATGAATGGTACATTTCTGAATTGGTCCTTTTTTTACCATTGGATTTTCTCAAAGACTAAATGACATAGAATTAAATCCTTTATACCAATCGATAGAGAAATTTTTTCTGAGTCTGACTATGTACTTAACTCAAAATCGACATTTTAAACTTAAATCCTTTATACTTATCAGTACAGATATATACCATGAAAGAATTGTTTGTTTAATTATGAGAAACAATATGTTTAATTCGATGAAATAAACCTTGTGAATTTTTATTGTAAACTTTGAAACCGTTAGTATAAAGAGTTAGCTTTGATATTGCTCGAAAGATCTTGGCTACTGAATTCATTTACAGGTGTGAAGTTTTCTCCACTGGATGTATCTTCTAAATTCTATGTATTCTATGTATTCTTCTTTCGAAGGAAGTTCAGTGTGTATTAGGAATTTTTTTTTCTGTTAATTTGAGCTGTCGATTTTTTTAAATATTTGTTTTTCTATATCAATAGTCAAATGACAGTGATTTTGCAGGCATACCGGTGATCACGGCATCGGCATAAGATTATATAGTTTTTGTAGACCATTGACATCTATCTAAAAATGATTCTCTGTAAGGATGTTTATTTATAACGTGCGTTGGCAAGAAGCCACTTTTCTTAAATTCTAACTCTTTAATATGATTTTTTTTTCACAATTGTGTTGCAACAGCTTATTTAAATTTTGTAATTTATTTCTTCAGAATTTTCAGCAAGATATCTTGAGTAATGTAGTAATGCAGAAGTTTGATTTTGAGCTTGTAAATGTGTTTATTAAAGTTGAAGAGATTTCATCTACTTTAATTTCAAGGAGCTTTAAGTATTTAACATTTTCAGTGGCAAAGAAATTTCCATCATTTAAGACAAAATACCGCCAGAATTTACGAACAAATACACTGCTTGACAATTTCTAAGGAACAGTTACATTTTTCGAAATAATTAATAATGGACATTGATTGAAGAAATGAAACTAAGTACATATTTAGTAGAGACAGTGTGCATTTATTATCATGCAAAGTGGTGGAGCTATCACCACATTGAAAAATAAGAAAATTAAAAAAATGAAAGATGCTCCTTGGAGCATTTCCAAACAGCCACGAATGGGTCTCCTTGTTGCCAGAATGAAACAGATATGAGTACCTCAGTAAGATGTGTGATTTCCTCGGACACTAAAGCCCACTTTGCATCTGTTATTCATGTTGTCTACTAAACTATCGAGAAGTTCTTGGGGAATATTCTTACCCTCCTCTCTCAAGGCGATTTTTAGCTCTTGCACTGTTCGGAGAGGACGAGTTCTTTGTGAAACACGTCTGCCAAGAGCATCCTAGGCATGCTCAATAGGATTTAGGTCCGGAGAGTACGCAGGCCATTGCATACGGTTAATAACTTCACTTTCTGGTGTCTTTGATACCTCAGCACTCCTGCGTGGGCACACATTGTTGTCCATAAACAGAAAGTCTGGAACTACCGCACCCCGAAAAAGACGAACATGATTCAGAACAATCTCTCTGCAATAACGCTATGATGTAACGCTATCTCGCTCAAAGATGAGAAGCGGTGTTCTGCCATTGTGTATAATGTCTGCGCACACCAACACGCCTGGACCATACTGATCACGTTCACGAACATACTGTTGTAATCCCCTTTCTCTCCACTGTAACTGGTGGTCAGAATCACATATCACAGTGAAACGGGACTCGCCGGAGAATATCACTGTCGACCACTGTTGATGTCCCCAATCAATATGTCCCTTATACAAACTTAATCTTTCTCGACGATGGCGTGGTTGAAGCGGGATGCATCGAACACGCTTCTGTGCATATAAATCAACTTGATTTAATCGGCGTGAAATGGTTCTGGTAAAAATATGTGAACAGGTAGCGATTGCAAGGTCTGCAGCTATCTGACTATGAGTGGCATTTCTGTTCCTTTTCGCCACTAGGTATACATATCGATCCCTTTGAGGTGTGACGATCCTTCCACGACCACTGGTATGCTTTCGCATAGTATTTTTACCTTCAGCAACTTTTTTTAAACGCGAGATTACACTTTTGCCACTCCCATTGCCGTGGCCACAGATGCCTTCCGCGTGGCTCGGAAACTTGGAAACAGTTCAAGCGGTAGACAGCGCCATGTGGTACAGATTGCGCGACCTTTTTATTCAACTGTCACCAATAATATTAAAAGTGATACATGATACATGTAATCAACGTTTCTTCCATTCTATTCGCCTTTTATGTAAAGTCACCCCCCCCCAAAAAACACCACCCCCCACCTAATTTTGCCGTAAATTATCGTAGAAACATGCGACAGGAACCGATCAGTTTGTAATAATGTCTAGTTTATAATGTTATAGTTAGATTTTATTTAGGGGGTCGTCTACACATTAAAACTGACATCAACTTCATTTTTTTCAATGGTAACCCCCATTTTTTATAATTTATTTGAATTCTTTGGATCAAATCATCACGGAAAATGGTATAGTTTATATATTTCGCGCAATTTTTCATAGAGTTATAAGCTGTCAAAGTTTGGGGATGCTAATGTTAAATGAATGTGACAAACATTAAATCATATCTTCCGAAATAATTATGATATTTAAATTCTGTTTTTTTTATTCGTTAGAATGAAGTGACCCAAACATATTCCATGCAAATTTTTGCTAAAAAAACATTTTTTGAATTATGAAAATTATTAATAAATTCATATTTGAAAAAATTATGAATTATGACCTATGTTAATTTTTGCACGAATAGAACGGGCATCATCAAAAACATGGGTTTCCAAATTTACAGCTCGTTCCTAACATTTTTTGAGTTACAGTGATATTTCACTTTTTATTCCTGTTAGGGGGCCGTCACTTGTTATAATCTGTATCCTCTATAAGTAAATGTTTATATATAATTTAACGGAAAACTATTTTAATTTACCTTTATGTTATTTTTTTTTTTGTTTCCTAAGCAATATTTCGATGTTTATTATACAAATTGGCATATTTTTGTAAAGTTATCACAAAGTAGGTGAGGGATTGTGAAAGAATTTCAAAAGAAAAGCCCCGCCTCTGATTCGCTGAAACACTATTTAAAAAAAAGACTAATTTGCATATTCCTATTTGACTCTATATGCATGAATCACAATGGTATTTACTACATCGATTATTGAAGACAAAACTTAAATGATTTAATTACAAATATGGAAAATTATTTTGTTTTATATTATAAAGTTTTAGAAAAATTGTAAAAGGGCGTGGCTTACGGTACAAGAGAGGAATATATCCCATCCTAATATGTTAAGTCTTTCTTCATAAGTATTAAATATCTTTTCTAGTTTTTCGCTGCTAAAATTCTATTTTAACCCTGTTACACTTTTTTTCGCATTTCAATATTCAAGAGTACGTACACCTCTAGTTAAATATCATGTTTTAGAAAACACGGTACAGCGAAACTGATTGCATGAAACAGCAATTATGCATTCGACAACCGTTTTATTATTATTATTATGAATATTTAATAATTTTAAAAAGATTTTTTACCATGAATTTTCTGTTTAAATTTTGTTGTGACATATTTGCATTTGGTTACTGTACCGTTTGTAAGCTTTGTGTTATTTAAAATTTATCCCATAATGTAACATAATAAAATATCAAATTTCTATTAAAAGTTTTTTAATACAGAATCAAATAGTGAAAAATTGGTTTATTATTTATATATTTTTTTTAAGTTTATAAGATCTATTATTGGAACATAGCTCAACAGTATTTATTTTCAATTTCCTAATCACGAAATCAAAGTCACAGTTATTATGGAATAAAAATTTAAAACAAAGGAATTGTCTTATTACTTTCAAATATATAGATATTGATCTTACAGAATCGTGAAATTTTATTTAAAAGTCTTTAAACGTCTAAACTTAAAAATTCAAAATAAAATAAATTAATCTAAATGCTTTTAAAGTTGAAACGGGAAGATTTCAAAATATATGAAAATTGGCATTTGTGTTTTGAACATTTTGGTGCGGCAGATATTAAAAACAATATTTTAATGATGAGCTGAACCTGAGCTTAAGAGAGGGCGGATCCAGCTATTTAGCACGAGTGATATCACCTGACTAAAACCAGAATAAACAACATTTTAATTTATTCCGGGGTATTTTTAGCCCACTGTTATTCTTTTTTTTTTTTTTCAATCTTCAACACTAGCTACAGTACGCTTACGTCCTATTTACATTAAGCTTTGATATGGAAGCTATGTTGCTGTTTTTCGATGCTGCGAAATTTACAAAATATATTTGTGTTAATATACTATACAGATAGAAGAATAATTATATAATATCAACAAAACTTCCTTAATCAATATGTTTATATACATTACTGTATGGAAATGTTTATATATGAATATTGTATTTATTTTTAATGAGACATATAAACACAAAATACTAAAAAAAAAGAAGAAAATGTGTTACAAATTTTTATAATTCAAGCAAAATATATATGCATACTTGCCAACCTAACCCGTAACATTGTTAGTTCCCGCCCCTGTGTGTACACAATTTAATTTTTAGAGTAATTAACTTCAAATACGTTTACGATTAACTCATTGAGCGCCACGCGAATTCTTATGGAAATCCCATTCAGGCCACACGTGCTGTTTAGAAGCGTGTTATGTTTATCGAGTTTCAATAAACCCCATTAGGCCTTAACGATATAATCCTATAAAAATCCTATTTAAAAAAAAAAAAAAAAACATGAAGTAAATTTTAAAGAAAGTGTCAGTAATTACTTAAAACTATGTAAGTTCTGTAGTTTTATATCATATTTTACACTGCCGGCTGACTTGGCCTAAATGGAAAGATCTGTGTCAGCCACCGATGGCTGACATGGCGCTAAAAAGACTGATGTGAAAAAAATGTACGGAAAGGGGCGGGACCAGTAATCCTCCGGGTTAGGTTGACAAGAATGTATATACATAGAGCAATGCCAGAAAATGTTCTTTATTTTTCATGAACCAGATGAATGGTACTTTTTTTCTGAATAGTCTATGTATTAAACATAATGCTGCTTTAAATACTCTTTAAATGAAAAGTTTTATTACATAAAGTAATTTTCTGGCACTCTACAGCTCCCAAATGACACACAATACGAAACCCCGCCCTTTTCCAGTGTTTAAAGGGTATTAACGTTTAATATGCTTTCTATTCGTTTTGATCTTTCCTCCTCCTCCTTATCTTCTTTTTTCCTTAAGACAAAAGAGTTATGTAACATTTTGACCTTTTCAAGTGAAGATTTAGATTAAGGGTAGTCAGCCTTTCTACACCCACCGTCCACTTCGGTATCTGTGTTAAAGAGTAGAATTTTAGAACATCCCATTATGTAGTAGGATTTATTATTTTGCATATTAATTTGTTACACATTATAAAATATAAAAGCAAAAGAATATCGTGGAGATTTATGTAAAAGTTTTTAATAATGTCATGAAAAAAAGTAATTAATTAAAAAAATAAATAAAAAAAAAATAAAATAAATCTGTTTTAATATTTTTAAAAAGTCAATTAAATTAAAGAAAATGAAAGTACTGCAGTATCAGAACAAACTCCCTTTGTCACTGTGAAACGGCCGTGGGAACCAGGTTGAGTGCCGCCGTTTCAGACAATTATACGGCAGCTTGAGTTAAAATAATTTTGAATTTTCAAACAAATTTAAAACCATTCACCTTTTTTTTTTTTTTTCTCTTTTGATAGATATTTTAATATCTATTCAAGCTATTTAATTTTCTTCGTATGAAGTGAACTACCTGATGTTTAATCGATAGAAACCAATAAAAATCTTTTAATTCATAAACTAACTCAGAAAGTTCTGTGAATTAGTCATTTTTTTTATTTTATAATTAACATTTCTTAAATTTTTTTCCGGTGTGAAACTTAATAAATAATGTATAATGGGTGGTAGATCATGATTTATATATTCTAAATGTATAGACGGACCCCTAATGCATTTTCACGTGTAACTCTATTTAAAATTGATTTAAGGTGTATAAATAGGTATGTTTTTCGAACCGCCTTGATCTCAGAAATCTGAATATGAAGTCAGAAATAGGGGTTGCTATTGAAAAAAATGAAGTTAATGCCAGTTTTAATATGTGGACGACCCCATAGGCAAAATGTAACTATACCGTTATAAACTAGATGTTATTACAAATCGATCGGTACCAGTCAAATGTTTCTACGATAATTTACGGCGAAATTAGGTGGGGGGGGGGTGGCGTTTTTTTTGGGGGTGACTGTACATCAAAACCCACTTAAAAAAATTTTTGGCAGCTGTTGAATGAAACAGTCGCGCAATCTGTACCAGGTGGCTCTGTCTACCGCTTGAACTGTTGCCAAGTTTCCGAGCCACGCGGAAGGCATGTAGTTTTGGAGGTTATGGCTGACCTTTATCGATGGTTATCTTGGAGTACCTCTTGGTTTTGTTCGAGTTAAGCTTTTAATTTTACTTTATAATAGTTTTACAAGTAGTTCTTACAAATGTTAACAGAGATCTGGGATAGTAAGGATTGTCTTATGCACCAAATTTTGCAAGTTCTTCCTCCTAATATGAATGTAAAGTCCTCCACGAAAGTTATTATTTTGTGTACTAGTTCGTTTATTACTGTAAATAATTTGCTAGCAATGAAGATCCAGTGCATAGGTTCAAGACATGAGTTTTGTGAGCAACCTTTATGAATTGGATGCTGGGTTTAACCAGATTTCCAATTTATTAAAACATTTTTATTTCTAAAGTAGAAGCAATTGTGTAATGCTTTGTCTCAGAAAAAAAGGAAAATTTTAGGGTTTTTGATAAGTACTTGTTCAAGGTATTAAAATATGGTTTACAATAGTTAATGTAACTGTTATATATATACACTCTGCGACAAAAAGATAGGAACAGTGCATTATCAGACAAATCTTATACAATAAACGTTTAATTTAAATCATATATTTAGTATGCATTTTAAAGATAAAACTGATTTATAAAAATAGCAAATTAGTGTATTTCCCTCGCTTCATAGTAGTTTATTCCTTAAATGTCATTAATTATGCACGACAAAAAGATAGGGACAACAACTTTCCTGCCGACGAAAGCATTTGATTGGTTAGAATTCTTATCTCAATTACTTGTTTTTCGCATAAATGAAGTTGTTATCCTCAAAACCGGTTTGTCTCACTCTTTTCCGACATCAGATGTTAAGAATGGGACGCGGTAAATGTTTGAGTGCAGTTGAACAAGGAAAAATTACCGTTTTGCGTAACGAAGGTTTAACCTATCGACAAATTGCTTCAAAAATAGGTTGAAGCATTAGTGTTACCAGAGCCTGATTAAGGAGGAAGCACACATTATTTATACTTACACCGTTATTTTTTAACAAATACTTTCCTAATATAATAAACAGAAAATTATTTTAATAGAATTCTGGTGTCTAATAACGGTGAGTAAAGTGGATTGTTTTACACCGTTCATTTTTTATAAAAAATATTTCCTCGTCAAAGCGTGGAATTTCTATGACATGAAGTACAAAATAATTGTAAAAATATTCCGGTGAGAGCGGTGATAATGTGTGCTTCACCCTTAATCAGGCTCTGAGTGTTATATGTAATTTTTTAAAAGATACTGCAATTTATGGGAAAAAGAAGTCTCCTAGACTACCTTCCGTATTGAACATACGTATGAAAAGAGTCATTTTGAGAGTTGCTTCGAATTCTGCATTGTCTGCTAGAGAGATAGCTGAAGAAGCCGGTGTTAAAACGAATGTGCGGAATGTTCAAAGACTTTTAAAGAGTTGTTCAACCATTAAATATAAGAAAATAAAGAGGAAGCCACCTTTAACTGAATTGCACAAGAAAGCCAGACTAGATTTTGCAAGAAAACATATGCCGTGGACTAACGAATGGAAAAGAGTTATTTTCTCTAACGAAAAAAAAAAAATTAACTTGGATGGGTCAGACGGCTGGGATTACTATTATCACGATCTGCGTAAAGAGCAACGTATTCTTTCACGACGACAAATAGCTGGTGGCTCTGTCATGATCTGTGCAGTGATTGGTATCAATGGGAAAACTGATATAATTGTCCTTCCGTGCAAATTAAATGCGAAAACATATCTTGATCTTTTACAAAGACATTTATTACCGAAGGCTCCCATCATAGCTTCCTGTAATTTTATTTTTCAACAGGACAACGCCACTGTTCACTCAGCCAATGCTGTAAAAACATGGTTTTCTAAAAAGAAAATTACAATTCTTGACTGGCCAGCTAGATCTCCTGACCTAAATATAATCGAAAATCTTTGGGGCTACCTCGCAAGAGAAGTCTATAAAAACCGTTAACAATTTTCTACAACAGCAGAACTTAATAAGCCATTACAGAAGAATGGGAGAAAATTTCTCAAAAGTATATAGAAAAACTATTTCACAGTTTACCGGATAGAATTTTTGAGGTTATCATGGTGAATGGAAAATGCACTCATTTTTAATTTTTCTAATTTAAGACTAATTAGAATGTTATTTCCTATGTTCCTATCTTTTTGTCGCTCATGAAAAACCCAAAGACGGGTAAGACTTATTTATTTATGAAATAAAAATTGTTATCATATCTTCTATAAATATTTAGTATGTTTTTGATAATAATAAATGATCAGCACAATTTAGATAATGTTATTTTATGAAAAATTAAAAAAAAAAAAAACTTTTGTACCTATCTTTTTGTCGCGGAGTATAGGTACTATATATAATACCTATTGAATTAGGTCAGGGATTTTTTCTTTCTTCTTTATAATTTATAGAATCTAAGTTTATGCGTATTTTGGGTTTTGTGAATAATTGTCATTATACTGAAAAAAATGTTATGTCTTAAGTTTCAGGAGATTTGAAGGCGTAGTCGCAAAATACTTGTTTGATAATATATGTACATTGCTTTGCTTGGATGTTTTGGTATAAAGTAACATTAGCTGTAATTTGTCTGGAAAAAAATTACAGCGAAATATTTCTTTGACGTGCCGAAAAGTTCAGATTCCTTAGAACAAAAATCTGTCCAGGCTTTTAGCTTCACCGCGCTGGTTAGCTGACTTTTTAAATTCCTCAGCGAATTTGTTATATATGATTTTTAAATTGTTTAACTATGTTTATAAAGGTGAATACATATCTCAGGAAATACGAGAACAATGATTAAATCTTTTTATAATTGCCGAAGTCTTTACAAGAAGTGAAGTGATAATCTTAATGAGCCTCTCTTTATCCCAAAATAATGAAATCATCACAAAGATATTTGTCTTACAGAACGCAGCGCATAGAAATATTTTATAATAGTTTGTGCATTAAATTATTAACCCTTTGCGGCGCAAGACAATTCTGATAATTTAAATTATACTGCCACCGGAATTCATGAACTAAATTAAACTAAAAGAAATTTTAAAATTTAAGGTTAAAAAAACTGGCCTTTTCTGATATGTTATAAACGTAAATTTTTGCTAAAAATTTTCCGGGATGAATTTTTGCAGCTGTATCTTAAATTTTGCGTCCTTGCAGCGAGGACGCCGCGCGTTAAGGGGTTAAAGATTAAATTATTTAACTCCTTGGCATGAATTTAGTTTTTATCTTCTGAGAAAAAAGTATCCACATTTTTTACATCATTTTGTCAGTAAACTCAGCCAGTGGGCATTACTTTTTGCAAGATACATTATATTAGGTTTACCGAAAAGTTCTGTCGTTTTGAATTATAATACTGACATTGGAAATTTATCATGGATTTAAGATATTCTTGGGTAACTTTTAAGATGATAATTAGTAAAACACCATATAAATATTGATAAACAAGAATTTTGTCATATCAATATGTCAAAAAGACAGAACTTTTCGGTAGATCTAATATTTGGATAATATTGTCAAATTTTGGAACTTTTTTGTTGTTGAATATCTACCACTAAATTTTTACTGTAATGGTTGCCTAATCACTTCGAAGATTAATCGTCCATTTTGTATATAAAATACCACTCCTCAAAATTATTGATGATTATTGAATAAAAAGTCCTTAAATTTGGCATCACTGTATTTGGACAAAGCCTGAGCTCAAAGTTACCGTCTTCCCTTCAGAATAATTTCAAGTGCTAAATTTAAGTACAAGACTTTATAATAAAATTAGATTGAAAGTTTAAAAAGAATTTTATTATTTCTCAATAGAGGGGAGAAAATGCCCTAAAAAATGGGGACATATCGATCTCTTTCTGTTTTCATATTTATATTACAAATGGGTATACGTTATAATTATATTTGTTCTAATCAATGTACTTGTATCCGTTGTGAATTGATTGAAAAAATATGAATATTGGATATATTTTTCTTCCTGGGTTTATTTGGATACGGTTTTCTCCAGATTTTTCTATTAACATATTCATATAGTTATTTTTACTTTAATTAATCGTAGAAACATATTACCAGAGTATTCTTAGTCTAGTTTTGTTTTCATATCACGTTTTGAGGGTAATTTTTTTTAATGATTTTATCGTTAGTTATATATTGGAAAACATTATTTTGCAAATAAAATGGCGTGAAATAAAGGTGGGACTAAACATGTTCCGGAATAAATTATAAAACTTGACAACTCTGATATTACAGAAGATTACAGTTTAAAAATCTGGGTCTGGAACATACACTACACTAATTCTTAAAAAAAAAAATAAAAAGTAACAAACAAATTGAAAAAGAAACGCCTACTGATAGCGTTAGTCTCAAGGGTCGTACTTTCCGCCCCTTTTTAAGACACTCTCATAGATAAGACATTTACGTCTTTTTTGCCGCCACCAATTTCATGCAGAAATACTTCTGGCATATTTATAGTAATGTGCCTTGATTATACAGAGTAGAGATTGTTTTATAAAAATAGTGGAAGCAATACATTTGAAAATTTCTCCTTCACTAGAGTGTCCTGAAAAAGGGCGGAGAGTACGACCCCTGGTTATGGATTTTCAAATAAACCATGAATAATGAATTAAATCATACAACTTTTTTTTTTTTTTTTTTTTTTTTTTTTTATTCAACGAATGAATTTTCAAGCAAGCAGTTAACCCTTTCAGGGACAAGGAAATTCTGTTCATTTAAAATAAACTAGCACTAGAATTTACGAACAAGTCTAAAACAAAAGTAATAAATGAACTTTCTCCTCTGTATTATTAAAGTTAAACATAAAAAAATAAAAATAAAAAATAAATTCCAAGATGAGTTTTTGCAGTTGAGAATTAAAATTAGGTGGATATCGCAACGCCCAAGAAAGGTTCAAACACAAGTACGTAAAATATTTTTGTTAATAATCTAACGTCTTAAAGGAACGCTAGATGAACCTTATATGGAAATGGGAACTATGTGGGCGTGAAAATGCTAAATTTTATACATGGCCAAATTTAACTTTTTAAGTTACTAGAAATTTAACAAAAAAGTATGATAAGAGTTAATTTAATGTGAATTACTTGTAACAATTTCAGGTTCCTCAAACTATTTTGAAATGTTTTATAGTAGTCGCTAACTGACAAATACAGCTAGTGATCAAACAAAAGAAAAGGTTCCGGACATTGTCGTATTATCCGGCTTAAAGGAGAAGTGGTATATGCATCCGTTTTCTATTATATATTTTACTTTATTATAGAAAATGTTGTGTGCTATCTGGTAGAAATATAAACATCTCTGTAAATTACAATTTTTGATGTAACACAAATTTGTTTGAACCATAGCTTATACACCAAAAATTGCGATAAATCTTGATAAATAACGGTTCGATGGAATGTGAATACATGATAAATAAATTCAATCCAGCAGGGATGAAACACGGGCGCAGAATTCATACCACAATGAATGTAAGAAATTTTTCTTCTTATTAAATCAGTGATATTATAGTTAAAAAAATTCTTAAACAAATACCGGCATCAATTCTGCGCCCGTGTTCCATCCCTGATCCAGGAAGGGTATAAAATGTAGAATAGCAGAAAATCTAGTCAAACATAAACTCAATTCACTATCTTACAGAGCTGCCAACCTAATCCAGCAAATTGTTAGTATCGCTTCTTTTTCTACACCATTTAATTTTTAGAGTATTTGGTTTCTTCATTCATTGCAAATGTATTTGAAGAGAATTACTCTTAAAATTAAGTGGTGCAGGAAAAGGGGCGGTACTAACAATTTTCCGGATTTGGTTGGCAGCTGTGATCTTACATTTGATGTCATACACCAGGATACACATGTCATTTTTACGAAAAAAAAAGGTAACACCAATGTAGATTGGGACCAAATATTTATCATTAATAAACGAAGAATTCCTTATCACAGCCTCACTTGCACTTCTCAGTAGATATTTTAGAAGAATCTAGTTAAATAAAATTGATAAAGTTGGAAGTCTTAAGTTGCATAAATTCATGCAAAACTTCTAACATTCTAAACGATTGGACATTACCATATAATGAGCAAAATTGTGTCATAATTTTTGGCGTATGATTCGCAGGCCAGATAAGTCAGTTCTGTACCAGAAATGTTAATTGATAGATAAATTAATCATCGAAATTATTATATGTGACATATCCCTTTAAAGAAATAATGATGATAAATCTGATTTAAAAATATTAGAAAATTTGGCAGTTCGAAAGATTATACGCTGAAAATTACGGTCCCTTTTAACAGCAAGTTTCTTGTGCTGCATTTAATTATGCTTTTCTAAGTTTTCTTTATGCTTCATTTAATTTTCTATTCATAATAAATAAATAATATTTGTTTTAACTTAATGATTAAATCGGTGCGGCTAACGCTGAATTTTCCGTTTAAGGCCACCGGTGGATGACAGTGTAAAATATAATATAAAACTAAAAACTTTACTTTGTTTTAAGTAATTACTGAAAATTTATTTAAAATTATTTTAATTTTTATTTATTACAGGATTATATAATTAAGGCATTTTAATGGATTTTATTGAAACACGGTAAACCTAAAAAAAGGTATAGTGCAATACCAACTCTTCTAAGCAGGGCGCGTAGCCTCACGGGAATTTCCTTAAGAATTCGTGTGGTGCTCAACGTGTTAACAGAGTGCTGTCTTTGTGAGTAAAAAATTTTTTCAGTAATCAAGTTTAAACAGTTTAATTTTATGCTTAGAAATCCATGCGATAAATGCAACTGGTATAAACATATATGCTGACAACATTTTAGGAATTAAATACGAATATGGAAAATCTTTTTTTTTTTTTTTTTTTTTTTTTTTATGTATGGTCTTAGAGTAAAGCCTAAAGGCGGCTATTTATTGGCGCTCATTCTCAAAGGGTAAAAAGTGAAATCTTAATGCAAAAAGCGGTATTTCTTTGCCTTTAGTGTAGACATGTGCATAACTGTCAAAATTTTAATTAATATTCCGTAGAATTGTTAGTACCCGGCTTTTACTAACACCAGCATTTCCCCCCAAATTCTTATGTACAGTCGAAAAAAAAAAAAAAAAAAAAAAACAGCAACACTCAACGTAACTTCGTTGCTAATCGATGTAGAAAAATGTAATATGTGTCATTCGACGGGGAATTGTGAGTAGTTTCAGAAAATGAAAGGAAATTTTGAATTGGGGTTCGTCTACATATTAAAACACGCACAACTTTGGTTTTTTCAATAGTAATGCCCCATTTTTATTTTATATTTGAATTCCTGAGATCGCGACAACGCGAAAAAGTATATTGGTTGTATATTTTGCTTATTTTTTCATTGAGTTATAAGCGCTCAAAGTTTGAAGGTGCTAATATTAAATTCATATTTTAAACTTTTATTAATATCTTCACAAAAAATAACTTGATCGATATAATTTTTTTTTCTTTTTTACGAGATACAGTGAAGAAACCCAAACACAATCCATCATTACTTTTGAATCTGAAAAACATTTTTAATTCTAAAAAATATTAATAAATTTATAGTCATAAAAATTATGAATTATGACCTATATTAATTTTTACATAAAATGAATCCTAATGCTGAAAAATATGGGTGTGCAAATTTGCAGCTTATTCCAGTTATTAGTTTTCGAGGTATAAATAAATGTACCCTACTAAAATAGGAGAGTTTGCGATTTTGCTGTTTAGGAGAAATTGCGCAATGATTTTTATACTAATAAAGATTTTGCACCTTACTCGTAATGGCAAGACAATGAGGATGGTTTTGTTGAATGTTTGGAACTGCACCAGGAAATGACGTCTACAAAAGACTGGACTAGTTCAACCCATTCGAGACAGCGTTTCTTTTTGGAGACTGTTCCAAGAATCTGAAAAAGAACATTATTGGAAAGTGACATGATCGACAAAAGCCGTATCTCTGGAAGGATTTACCTTTTGAATGGGAATATTAGCTTGTAAGAAATTTATCGCAAAGTTTTTAAATGTTATTTTTTATCTGTTTAGTTTCACAATATATTCAAGTATGATGTTCTAGTTTTGTGCAGCTGTCGGTAGCTTAAATAGAAGCGTTAAAACTAAATGAAAGCAAAAAAAAATCAGCCTACACAAAATTCTTTTTAAGGACATTAATCGTCTAAATTTCAATAAAATAAAATATATAAACGTAAATGATTTTAAAATTAAGAAGAGAAAATTTCAAATTAAGTAAAATTTAGGTTTTGTGTTTTGAGCATTTTTGTGCGGAAGATTTTAAGGAAAAAAAAAAAAAAAAAAAAAGCTTTATTTAGCGACCGCTGACGTAGATTCACGTCATTTGAAAACCTGTAACTCCGCTCTTTCTCAATTTGTATGTTATTTATTTCTTAAGTATATACCCAATATTCATATTCTTACAGTGAAATGCATTATGGATAAAAATATTTTAATTAGAATGTATATCCATTTCTAATATAAGTGTGAATATACAATATTTTGTGCTGAAATATTGTAAATTGGGAGAATAACGCCCACAGGCGGACCTTACTGCAGAGTTCCCAACTTTTATAATTTATTCACGAGCATATTTAGCCCTGCCTCTTTTTCATACCGGAAATTTTGAAAAATGATTTTCTTCTTATTTAATCGTTGCCACATATTAAAGAGAAATAATCTACAAAATTTCTTGTGCGGAAAAGAAGGCGGGGCTAAAAATGCTCTTGAATAAATTATAAAAGTTCGGAACGCTGCCTTACTGTCAAAAAGGCAAAATCATGCGTACGCGTAAGTGTTAAAATTAAACGGTGGGTGGATTCTGGGCTTAATAGTGGGCGGAACTAGCCATGCATCATTGCATACACGGTGTGCTATCCATTTTTTGGCTAGAAAATGCATTGCACACCCCGTCTCGAATAGGTTAATTTTTGGCCTATGATTACACGATTAGCTATATCAGCAAGAAGTGCAAAGATTGTGGGCAACGAGTGATTTGGTTAGCAAGAAATAAAACATTGAAGCTGAAAAGGAAATGTACTAACTTTTAAGTTAAACGTGTTATCTAACAACTTAATGTTATTTTACAATTATTTATCTTTATCTGGTCTTGTTCTTTTTTTTCTGCTTCTTTAATATGTTGTCTTTAAAAAAATTTTTGTAATTCCTTTTATATTTCTTTTATTTTTCTGATTTTTTAATTATTAAATTGAAATATCTACTTCTAATAGAAAAAAAAAAGTTTACAAATAACTTACAACAATGTCATTTAACTGCAATTATTACTTTTAACAATTTATAATTAAGCGCAGTTATAATTAAGCGCAATCTCTCCTATGCATGTGCGCAATCAATCCTACCCGATAAGAATAGATTGTGCAAAATAGTTGTCTTGGTTTTATTACAGCTGTAATTTTAAATTACAGCAGAACAACAAAATATTAATGAAAATGTATAGAAGAAGGTTCAATTCAAAAGTATGCACCAATAGTTTAGCAAAAAATTAATATTCGGATTTTTTATAGCGTTTTATTGAATTGTGCGCAAACTCTCCTAGTTTCACCTTACATAATGGACGAATAATCTTCGAAGTTATTAGACAACCGTTACAATTAAAATTTAGTGGTGAATATTGAGTGAAAATTCACCAATTAAATTTAGCAACATTGACCAGAAGAATGCAATTAAATAAAACCGCCAAAGGGTGAATGCATTCGCTTCGACATGTTTTCCTATTCTGAACAGTAAAATTAATCTTTTAGCCTTTTCCTGAAAAGTTACATTTTAAATAAAACATATTTATCGAATTTGTGTTTCAATCACTTCATTTTTATCTTTAGCAATTTATTCGTCAAATTTTGCAGCCTGATATATACACCGACGCCCGAGCACATTTAAAGAATTAAATGCTTATACGAAAAAGACTGTTAATGAATAATGTAACGTTTTAGAGAAAAGCTAAAGGGCAGACGCATTGAATGGAAAAGTACAGTCGGTAACAAAAGTGTCCGAACACTAGCAAAAATTCCTATTTAAAAAAAGTACACGTCATACGGTTCTGTTAAATAAATCCTTATCGAATCATGTTCTTAGACTGAATAAGAAGAGGATTCGGCAAGAATTTATTCAACAAAACCGTATGAAGTGTACTTATTTTACATAAGAATTTTTGCTAGTGTTTGGACACTTTTGTTATCGACTGTATTAAGAAGCCAGGTAATATTTTTCTTGATTGCCTCTAGAGTTCGTAGGGTCTTTAAATTTTCATTCCACTAATTTTCAATAGAGATTTTTATTATAAAATAAGCCCATAAATCTAAGAACGTTATTACTAGATAAAAGTAGTGGAAGAGTTTTTGAGGACAGGCGGGTCGTAGCGAACCCTGCTTTTAAGAGAATGCGCATAAACTTTTCACAAACCACTGATACCATAGATACTTCGTCAAGGATGTAATTCCATACTTGGAAGATTGTTAGGAACTGGAAGATTGTTAACCTGGAAGATTGTTAGTTCCTGCCCTTTTTTGTACACACTTAATTTTTAGAATAATTCTATTCAAATATATAAGGTAAAGCTAGGAGAGTTTGCCCTCAATTCAACAAAATGATATAAAAAAAAATCCACATATTAATTTTTTACTAAGCTATTGTTGCATAAATTTGAACTGATCCTTCTTCTATGCATTTCCATTACTATTTTTTTTTTGTTCTGTTGTAATTTAAAACAACTGTGGTAATAAAACCAAGACATCTATTTTGCGCAAGCTCTCCTTACAGAGTAGGAGAGATTGCGCTTAATTATAACTACAATTACACTATAAATAACAAAAATTCACTTAAATGACATTGTTGTAAGATATATGTAAACAAGTATTTTTGCGCTGAGAGTAGATATTTCAGTTCAATAATTAAAAAAAAAAAAAAATCAGAAAAATAAAACCAATTTAAAAGGAACTACAAACAAATATTTAAAGAAAAAAATATTAAAGAAACAAACAAACAAACAACAACAACAACAACAGCAGCCAAAAAAAAAAAAAAAAAGAAAAAAAAAAAAAAAAACAGCTAAAGAACAAGACCAGAAAATAATATTAAGTTACCAGTTAACACGTAGACTACCTTTTCAGCTAGGAAGATTTCTTGTTTGCTGATTGAATCTCTCGTTGCCCACAATCATTGCATTTATCATTGTACATGTAAAGTTACTTTGCAACCATCTGCCAAACGCATTTTCGAGGGAAAAAAAAGAAAGAATATAGCACACCGTACGTGCAATGATATGTGTCTAGTCCCGCCCATTTTTAATCGCAGAATCCGCTCACCATTTACTATTTATTAAAATTTTTTTTCCTGAAAATCTTCCGTCAAAAAATCCTTTACGTTTTACCATAGCCGCCTCAACTAGATGCCTGTCGCGTAGCTCGGAAACAAGACAGCAATTGAAACGGTAGACAGCGTCCCCTGGTACAGATTGCGCGATTAGCGGGATATGATATGCATAAAAGGCTAACAGAATCGAAAAAACGTCGATTATATATATCATATATTACTTCTTTAAATTATTGGTGAAAGTTGAATAAAATGTCCCATAATCTGTACTAGGTGGTGCTGCCTACCGCTTCAACTGTGTCCTTGTTTCCGAGCTAAGCGACAGGCATCTAGTTAAGGAGACTATGGTTTACAATACTTAACGCTTTAAAATTCTTTACATTCGTTTTTTTAATTTATTTTATTGAAATTTAGACGATTACATTCCTTAAAACAAGGACTTTCCGCCCTCTTTCCAGGATATACTCACAGACAAGAAATTTTCACCTTTTCAGCCACCACTAATTTCATGTAGAGTTATTCTAGATATGATTAGAGGAACGAGCCACGATTATACAGGGTAGAGATTATAGACAAATATAATGGTAGCAATATATTTGGAAATTTCTTATTTCTGACAGTGTCCTGAGAAAAGGGCGGAGAAACCCCTGGCTTAAAAAGAAGATTGAGTAAAATAGTATTTTTTGCTTGCATTTAGTTTCATATCTTCTATTTAAGCAGCCGACAGCTGCACTGAAAACGGAAAACTTGAGCATCATACTTGAAAGTACTGCAAAACTAAATATATATAAAATAAGATATAAATACTTTCTGATAAATTTCTCATAGGCTAAAAAAATTCCTGAGGTAAATCCCATCAGAGGTGTGGTTTTTATTGATTGTGCCACTCCTGAATAACGTTCAATTTCAGATTCTGTGATATTCTCCATAAAGATGATGCACCGTATCGAATGATTTGAACTAGTCCAATGACTTATGGAAGTTTGGTTTTGGTACAATCCCAGGCATTGAACAAACTCATTATCATTGTCTTGTTATCGGCAATAAGTTGAAAAATTCCTGTTGGTATAGAATTTTAAATGCGCAATCTCTCCTAAACAGCAAAAGTGCAAACTCTCCCATTTTGCTAGGAGAGATTGCGCAGTATTTTTTAAATAATTACTCACCGTTAGAGGCAATAATGGTGTTTGTACCGTTAGTCTAGGTCAGTAGGTTATGAGAAATTGTTTAATTAAAAATATTTTGTACTACTATGATTGTTCTGAAATTCTTAGAAAGGTTTTTGAAAATTCAAGTATTTATTTTTGAGGACGAGACAAATTAACCACGTTTTATCTTAAAGTCTTAAAGCCATCAACATGCAAATTCAAGTCGGCATTTCCCTATTGAAGTTGCACAACCACCTAAAATTTCAACTCGCCCACTCTACTCTTTCCTTCCGATCCGCTATGTGCGCAATCTCTCCTAGCTTTACCTTATACGATTAAATAGGAAGAAAGGTACTTAAAAAATAGACTTGTGTAAAAAGGGACTAGCAATCTTCTGGACAGGCATAACTGCCAATATTTTAATTTAATCCAGAGAACTTTTAGCCCCGCCTTTATTGCGTACCACTCATTTTTTTAAGTATTTTTTTCTTATTTGATCGCAGTTACGTATTAGAGAAAAATTTTCTATATATAAAGTGTTGCATAAATTAAATTCCAGCATGAATTAAAAAATTTGCAGCTGTGGACTAGGTTGTGAAACACGTAATTGCGATATGCCATCCTTTGCAGCGAAAGAATGCTTTCTTGATAACATTTAACCTTGCATTCGTATAAGAACGAGCCCTTAGACGAATATTTTAGATTATTCCAAATATGTTTTATATTTGTTCCGGCATTAGTAGAATAAAATTCAATACTTTTAGTAGCACTGATTAAATGGCATTCAAACATTTAAATTAACAGAATAAAAGTCATAATTTTGTGTGATATAAATGCCTAAATTTTACGATTTATTGTTTATACAGGGATGGAACACGGGCGCAGAATTCATACCGGAATCCGTTGAAGAAATTTCTCTACCTATAATATCGTTGATTTAAGAAGTAGAAAATTTTCTTACATTGAGAGTGGTATGAATTCTGCGCCCGTGTTCCATCCCTGTTTATATATTATCGTGAGATTTTGTATCTGTATTCTTTTTTTTTTTTTTTTTCTAAAAAAATAAAAATAAATAAAAATAAAAAAATAAAAAAAATAAAGAGTTGTTTCTACTTATTTTATATATTAAGAAAACAGATTAAAAAAACCCAATGAAAACTAGATTGATAATAACATCCAATACGAAATGCGTGTTAGCGTATTGTGATAGAAAAACATGCAGAAAGAAAAGAGATGTAGGGACCAGATTAGTTTTCTTGTTATGTTACAATTTTTCGTTTAAATAGAAAAATAAAAATCTTTATTCGAAATTTGCTGAATGACATCAAATAATAGCAATCTATGGTTTTCGAAACTAATTTTTTATATGTTGCTATCATTTTGCAAACTCAGTTTTTTTTTCTTTTTCACTGCGCAAGTTTTATGGGCGTTTCTTTTCGCCTTCACCTTTTGAATGCACCTGATATTAATGTTCTCCAATCGGCTTATGTTTAATATGACAGAGTTGCCAACTTTTATAATTTATTATTGTTAGTCCCGCTTTTTTTAGATACCACTTAAAAAAACTTTTTTTTCTTATGTTATCGTTGTTATGCACTACCTTGCATTAAAAATGCAACACTAAAAAGAAATGCAAATATCAGAATGATATTTATTGGATACATATACTATATAATAGGAAAATCAATTGATTAAATTTTAAGGAAATTGGAGTAATATATCCTAAGAAATCCGTACTCAAAGCAGCGAACTCTGGGAGCAATGACAACACTTATCTGCTTCGGAATTGAATTGAAAAGCGATTGGATGACCTTTACGGATACAGCATTTCAAGAAACTTCAACAAAATGCAACAGTTCGTCGACCGTAGTTATTGGGGAGTGGTGGCGTGGCAGTCGCTCTTCAATGACTAAACATTCATTATCAGAGGTCGTACTCTCCGCCCTTTTTTCAGGACACTTTCAGAGATTAGAAATTTCCGCCTTTTTTGCCACCACTATTTTTATGCATAAATGCTTTTGGTATATTTATGGTAACGTACCGTGATGATACAGAGTAGAGAATGTTTTATAAAAATAGTGGTAGCAATAATTTTTTAAAAAATTTTTTCATGAGAGTGTCCTGAAAAAAGGGCGGAGAGTACGACCCCTGCATTATCATTGGGGCGATATCAGGAGAACGAAGTGGCAAGAGTAACGATCGAATGCATTCTGTGACAAAGAAGCTACGGATTATACGGACGACTTGTTTTGTTGTTGTGCATTGTCCTGCTTAAATGTTACGTTACAGAGGCCGCGAATATAGAGCTGAGCGATGGGACTTAACTCTTCAGAAATGAAATGATCGCTATTCAAAGTGCCGGGAACTCGAACAAGAGGTGATCGAGACGTATCTAATGGTACCATATATCATCACACCAGGTGGTGAGCCAGTATGCGGCGACAAAAACTTACTCTCAGAGCTGCATGATTGACAAGAGCGCTTTTCAATGTGTTAACAAAGATAAACTTAGACGCATGAATGGCGTAACATCGCTTTTTCAGACGAATTACAATGACGAATCACCAGGGCCTGATTAAGGGGGAAGCTCGCTCATACCGGAATATTTTTACAATTATTTTTTACTTCATGTCATAGAAATTCCACGCTTTGACGAGGAAATTTTTTTTATAAAAAATGAACGGTGTAAAACAATCCAATTTACTCACCGGTATTAGACACCAGAATTCTTTTAAAATAATTTTTAATGAAAATTTTCTGTTTATTATAGGAGGAAAGTATTTGTTAAAAAATAACGGTGTAAGTATAAATAATGTGTGAAGAGCGAGCTTCCCCCTTAATCAGGCCCTGCGAATCACAACTTTGTTTACAGCATCAAGATTGCCGCATCCATATTTGGCGGCATTTTGAAAAATTCACATTGCCAGTTGGCATTCGACATCGTCATACTGGCCCATCATCTGAAGTGATATGGTATGGGGTCCTATAGGATACACGACTCGATTACTTCTTGTTCTCATTCACGGCACTCTGAATAGCGGCCATTACATTTCTAATGAGTTAAGGCCCGTCACTCTGCCCTATATTTGAAGCCTCCGTAGCACAGCATTTAAGCAGGACAATGCATGACCACAAATTGTCCGTATTGTCTGAATCCGCTTTGATACAGAATGTGTTCAACTGTTGCACTGACCAGGGCGTGTTCCTGATCTCGCACCAATGAAAATGACTGTTTTATCGTTGAAAAGCGAGTGGCATGCCGTCACTCACCAGTAACTACGGCCGATGAACTATGGTATCGTGTTGAAGATTCATGGACTGCTGTACCTGTGCAAGTAATCCAATCTCTATTAGATTAAATTACAGAAGATAAGTGCTGTTATTACTCCCAGAGGTCACTACTTTAAGTACTGTTTTCTGAGATTGTATTACTCTAAATTTCCTCAAATTTTAATCAATTGTTCTTTTTACTATGATGTATGTGCCCAATAAATGTCATTCTGATATTTGCATTTCTTCTTGATGTTGCAATTTGATGGCCAGTAGTCTATATTGGAAAAAAAATATTCTCCAAAGGAAGTGATGTTAAAATAAAGGTTGGGCTAAAAATGATCCGCAATAAATTATAAAAGTTGGTGACTGTGGGTAATTCTATGTTTCTGTGGGACTGACACTACAATATGCTATTGAATTATAGATATGTTAATATTTCTAATTTATTCTGAAGCCTTGTTAATTCCGCCTTTTTTTCTCACCACATATTTTATAGTATTTTTCTACATGGAATTACGTTTAAATAGGAAGAAAATTACTATTTAAAAAAAAAAAAAGTCTTTTGAAAAAAAGGCGGTTAGTAGTAAAGCTCCGGAATAAGTTAAAACATTAGCATGGGTGAAATTATCTTTAAATATTTAAAAAATGAATTTTAGAAGCTTGAAATACACTTTCTTTATAACTTCGCAGTATATGATGAATTAGATTTTTGTTAATTATATTTTGGCTAGTTTTCTTCGGTATCTTTTAACATTATCTTTATTTTCAATGGGGAAAATAATAGGATCAGTTTAGTTTGATTTTAGCTTTACAGTGATTATTTCGCTCACTAACTACAGTCCGCTAATACAGCGCAAATGTGTTATTTCAAAGCTGACAACATTGCTAATTTTTAAATCAGATTTATGCACTAGTATTTTTAAAAATGAATCTGTCACATATATTTTCGACGAATACATAAAATTAAATAAACTGAAAACATCCGCTATGAAGTCTCCGTTGAATAAACGGGGACTTAGCACCTATGTTATTTACCTATGTACACGAAAAATTAATAATTGCAATGAGTTGCAAATTCGAACACCCATATTTTTTTGCCATTATCAATTACACAGGTCTACGAAATTGTACTTATCATTTTTTTTCTTTTTTTTTGGACTGCTTTGGATGCTTCTAATGTGTTTTGGTGCGCTGAATTCAGAAATGATGATCTTTTTTTCCTATCACGTAAGGCATTTTTACAAAGTATGGATGAAGATGTGAAGAATTTACCTAGAGACTATACCAAATTCGAACCAACTTATGTATAAAATACATTAAACTCGGCTATTTTTTACACATTATCATTTAAATGTGTTTCTTTTCATTGGAGCTTTTGCATCGATCATTTTATCTTGTACCCGGCTTGAAGGCCATGTGGGGGAGAGGAGGTGATTCTCTATCCAGAATCCAATAATAATATACTAAGATGTTAACACCCCCATCGTCCCCGATACTATCTCTATATTCCTTTAGTATCTCGCTGAAATAGATCTCCTTGTTCTTCACACACATCTCCCAGATTTTCATGGAAATAATTTAGACGTAAAAATCCTTATCCAAAAATTCATCTGAAAAACATATCACCTGGAAGAAAACAATTTCATCATTGACCTATGTTATTTTATCGAAAATTTAGTGTAGTTCAGGGCTACCACTGGCGACTTTTTTTTTTTTATTATTATTATTTTCGTACCACTGTTTCCACAATATAAAAGGTTTGGAGATTTAAGGTCTAGAAGATCGCTATCATAAAATTTCGGTGTAAAGTCACCCCGATAATCGGAAACATTTGGCAGCTATGATTTATTAATATTTTTGATAGTTTGAACGGTTTTGAATCAAAAGTTTCACTAGAATATGTTTAGTTCTCTTCAATGTATCTGGTTAATAAAAATTATATTAATGAAATTTTTTTTTTTTTTGTGAATACATAATCAAAATTTGCGTAATAAGATTTAACATTAGCATTCTCAAATTTTAAAATATTGTAACTCTAAAAAACTATAAACAAAATTTGCGACAAATTTAATTTTTTGCCCTGTCGTGATCCAAGGTTTTTTTTCTTTATCTTGAAGTTAAAATTGTGTTTTACCATACTTGCCAACATTTTAATTAACATTTTCGCGACTGCTGACATGAATTCACGTTATTTGAAAATCTGAAACTCCACCAGTGGGCGTTTCGTTTGCAATTTGTATGTTATTTGTTTCTTAAAAATATGCACATTATCCATTTTTGTACTATCAATATACTATTGATACAAATTCTTTGATTAGAGAGAGTATAATTATAATGCATATCCATTTGTAATATAAATGTGAATACAGAAAATTTTGTTCTGAAAAATTGTAACTTATGAGAATAACGCCCACAGGTTGACTTTACTGTTAAAAAGACAAAAACATGCGGTCGCGAAAGTGTTAATATTCCATAGTATTGTTAGTCCCGCCCTTTTTTTCACACCAGTAAATTTTTAGAATAATATTTTCTAAGTGTAATTGCGATTAAATAATAAGAAAAATATTCTAAAAAAAAAAAAAAAAAAAAATTCTGGTGTGAAAAGAAGGCGGGGATAACAATACTAGGGAATATTATTTAGATTGTTGGCAAGTATAGTTTCACTGTTGAAAAGGAAATCAAACTTCAAGCACTTTTTTATGTAGACGTCATAAAATCCAAAATATATTATCATGTACTAAAAGTCCGTATAATTCCCTGCTGAATGATGCTTACTACATTTTTTTTTGAGTCAGTTACTAACATAATAATGTCAGGTACATGGGGAGGGGGAAAGAGTGTCTTATAATGGAACTCTTCCATCTCAATTTATTAATGGTAATGTCTTATTTAATCATAAAATATTAATGTTAAAGTACATGTAATACTTATAAATAAAAAGAATGATGCCGGAAATGCAGAAAACTTTTACCCCCGAACGGGTAGTAGGTTTTCACACCACTGTCATACTTGCCAACCATCTCATTAATAACCGTACAATTGTTAACACCCCCTGAAAAAACGCCCCTTTTCTCACACCACTCTATTTTGAGTTATTCTCTCCAAATGTTGTTACGATTAAATGAGACTAAAATTACTGGTGTAAAAAAAAAGGCGGGTACTAAAAATTGTACGGTTCATAATGAAATGGTTGGCAAATATGCACTGTACAATGAAATGTAGTTGCAGCCGAAAATGCTGAAGTAGAAATGCTTTTCATGCTATAAAATGTTTGCGATAAGTTTTATTCTGGATCTCCACTGTCAATTCAAAAGGCATTCCGTACAGTGTTGCCAGATCTGGTATATTTTTTATTCAATAATCCCCAATAATTAAAAAAATATATATATTTGATATACATAATAGACGATTAATTTTCGAAGTGATTAGTCAAACGTTAACATTAAAAATTATTGGTGATTAGTGAATAAAAATTCCTCCAGATCTGGCAATACGGATTCCGGAGACTTTAGTTAATCACTGGTACTTACCGTATCAGGGGTCGTACTCTACGCCTTTTTTTTAGGACACTGTTAGGGATAAGAAATTTTTCCCTTTTTTACCACCACTAATTTCATGCAAAAATATTCATAGTATTTTTATAGTAATGTGAAGTGATTCATTAGGATAGAGATTATTGTATAAAAATTGTGGTAGCAATTAAAATAGAAATATCTAATCCCTGAGAGTGTCCTGAAAAAAGGGTGGTGAGTACGACCCCCTGCCGTATGCATCAATTGCTAGTGTAAACTAGCCAAAAATAAATAAATAAATAATTACAAGATAAAAAGAACTTTTATACACCACGTTTTTAAATTTTCTGTTGAATCATATAAACGCTGCTGAAGACAGCGAGAACCCGTAGAAATTGGATAAAAGTATTAAAAAAATTCCTTGCTATCGTGTTTTAAGCTATTATAAAAGTTTCAAATGGCTATCTAGACGGAAAGTTAGTTAAAAGTTGATTGCAGGCTTTGTACTGGTAACGCTGCCGAAGGCAGCAGGGTCCCGAAGCAATTGGTTAAAAATATTTTTGAAATGCATTTTCACCGTATTCTGAACTATTCTGAAAGTTTCAAATGTCTAGCTACTAGGGAAGTTGGTTAAATAAATTTTCTGTTGAATCATATAAACGCTTCCGAATACAATAGGGACCAGAAGCAGTTGACTAAAAGTATTAAAAAAAGTATTGTCACCGTGTTCTGAGCTATCCTGAAAGTTTCAAATATCTAGCTAGTCGGGAAGTTAGTGAAAAATCGATTGCAAGCTTTGTACTGGTAACGCAGTCGAAGGCAGCAGGAACCAAAATCTGTTGGATGAAAATATTTAAAAATTGCATTTTCACCGTATTCTAAACTATTCTGAAAGTTTCAAATGTCTAGCTAGTCGGGAAGTTAGTTAAATAAATTTTCTGTTGAATCATATAAACGCTGCCGAAGGCAGTAGGGACCTGAAACAGTTGACTAAAAGTATTAAAAAAATGTATTGTCACCGTGTTATGAGCTAGCCTCAAAGTTTCAAATGAATAGCTAGTCGGAAAGTTAGTGAAAGATTGATTGCAAGCTTTGTACTTATAACGCTGCCGAAGGCAGCAGGAACCCGAAACAGTTGGCTGAAGGTATTAAAAAATGTACTTTTACCGTGTTCTGAACTATCCTGAAAGTTTCAAATGTCTAGCTATTCGGGAAGTTAGTGAAAAATCGATTGCAGGCTTTGTACTGATAACGCTGCCGAAGGCAGCAGGAACCCGAAACAGTTGGCTAAAGGTATTAAAAAAATGTATTTTCACCGTGTTCTGAAATATCCTGAAAGTTTCAAATGTCTAGATAGTCGGGAAGTTAGTGAAAAATCGATTGCAAGCTTTGTACTGGTAACGCTGTCGAAGGCAGCAGGAACCCGAAGCAGTTGATTAAAAATATTTAAAAAGTGCATTTTCGCCGTGTTCTAAACTATTCTGAAAGTTTCAAATGTCTAGCTAGTCGGGAAGTTAGTTAAATAAATTTTCTGTTGAATCATATAAACGCTGCCGAAGGCAGTAGGGAGCTGAAACATTTGACTAAAAGTATTATAAAAATGTATTGTCACTGTGTTATGAGCTAGCCTGAAAGTTTCAAATGTCTAGCTAGTCGGAAAGTTAGTGAAAAATCGATTGCAAGGTTTGTACTAATAAAGCTGCCGTAGGCAGCAGGAATCCGAAACAGTTGGCTAAAGGTATTAAAAAAATGTATTTTCACCGTGTTCTGAACTATTCTGAAAGTTTCAAATATCTAGCTAGTCGGGAAGTTAGTTAAAAATCGATTGTAAGATTTGTCCCTGACAAACACATAGACAAACAAACAAACAAGAATCGAAGTTAATAAAAACATGGTAAAATGTATTGTCACCGTGTTCTGAGCTATCTTGAAAGTTTCAAATATCTAGCTAGTCGGGAATTTAGTGAAAAATCGATTGCAAGCTTTGTACTGGTAACGCTGTCGAAGGCAGCAAGAACCGGAAGCAGTTGGTTAAAAATATTTAAAAATTGCATTTTCGCCGTGTTCTAAACTATTCTGAAAGTTTCAAATGTCTAGCTAGTCGGGAAGTTAGTTAAATAAATTTTCTGTTGAATCATATAAACGCTGCCGAAGGCAGTAGGCACCTGAAACAGTTGACTAAAAGTATTAAAAAAATGTATTGTCACCGTGTTATGAGCTAGCCTGAAAGTTTCAAATGTCTAGCTAGTCGGAAAGTTAGTGAAAAATCGATTGCAAGCTTTGTACTGATAACGCTTCCGAAGGCAGCAGGAACCCGAAACAGTTGGCTAAAGGTATTAAAAAAATGTATTTTCACCGTGTTCAGAACTATCCTGAAAGTTTCAAATGTCTAGATAGTCGGGAAGTTAGTGAAAAATCGATTGCAAGCTTTGTACTGGTAACGCTGTCGAAGGAAGCAGAAACCCGAAGCAGTTGGTTAAAAATATTTAAAAATTGCATTTTCGCCGTGTTCTAAACTATTCCAAAAGTTTCAAATGTCTAGCTAGTCGGGAAGTTAGTTAAATAAATTTTCTGTTGAATCATATAAACGCTGCCGAAGGCAGTAGGGACCTGAAACACTAAAAGTATTAAAAAAATGTCTTGTCACCTCGTTATGAGTTAGCCTGAAAGTTTCAAATGTATAGCTAGTCGGAAAGTTAGTGAAAAATCGATTGCAAGGTTTGTACTGATAACGCTGCCGAAGGCAGCAGGAACCCGAAACAGTTGGCTAAGGGTATTAAAAAAATGAATTTTTACCGTGTTCTGAACTATTCTGAAAGTTTCAAATGTCTAGCTAGTCGGGGAGGTAGTTAAATAAATTTTCTGTCAAATTATATAAGCGCTGCCGAAGGCAGTGGGACCTGAAATAGTTGAATAAAATTATTAGAAAAATTTATTGTCACCGTGTTGTGAGCTGTCCTGAAAATTTCAAATATATAGCTAGTCGGGAAGTTAGTTAAAAATCGATTGCAAGATTTGCCCCTGACAAACACACAAACAAACAAGAATCGAAGTTAATAAAAACATGGTAAAATGAACTTTCTCCTCTGTATTATTAAAGTAAAACATCGAAAAAAATTTTCAAGATGAGTTTCTGCAGTTGAGAATAAGAATTAGGTGTACGCAACGCCCGAGAGAGGTTCAAACACAAATACGTAAAATATTTTTGTGAATAATTTAACGTTTTAAAGGAACACTAGATGAACCTTACTGTTCAAATGGAAACTATGTTGGCGTGAAAAGGCTAAATTTTATACTTGGCCAAATTTTCCTTTTTAAATTACAAGAAATTTAACAAAAAATTATGATAAGAGTTAATTTTAATGTGAATTACATGTAACAATTTCAGGTTCCTCGAACTATTTTGAAATGTTTTATAGTAGTCGCTAACTGACAAATACAGCTAGTGATCAAACAAAAGAAAATGTTTCGGACATTGTCGTATAATCCGGCATAAAGGAGACGGGATATATGCATCCATTTTCTATTATCTATTCATAGCTGCCAATATTTTAATTTATTCCGGAGTACATTTAGCCCCGCCTTTATTCCACACCACTTTCTTTATCGAAAAATTTTCTTCAATACATAATTTCGATAAAATAAGACAAAATACTTTTAAAAAATAAGTGGTACGAATTAGAGGCGGGGCTAAAATTACTCCGGAATAAATTAAAATATTGGTAGCTATGTATATTTTACTTTATTATAGAAAATGTTGTATGCTATCTGGTAGAAATATAAACATCTCTGTTAATTACAATTTTTGATGTAACACAAATTTGTTTGAACCGTGGCTTATACACCAAAAATTGCAATAAATCTTGATAAACAACTGTTCGGCAGAATGTGAATACATGGTAAATAAATTCAATCCAGGAAGGGTATAAAATGTTCAATAGCAGGAAATCTAGTCAAGAAACATAAACCCAATTCATTATCTTACATTTGATATCCACACATGTCATTTTACGGAAAAAAAAAAAAAAAAAAATACAAGTAACACCAATGTAGATTGGGGCCAAATATTTATCATTGATTAACGCAGAATTCCTTATTACAGCAGGGAAATATGAATTTTAATAATAAGAGAAACTCACTAGCACTTCTCAGTAGATATTTTAAAAGAATCTAGTTAAATGAAATTGATAAAGTTGGAAGTCTTAAGTTGCATAAATTCATGAAAACTTCTAACATTCTAAACGATTGGACATTACCATATAATGAGCAAAATTGTGTCATAATTTTCAGCGTATGATTCGCAGACCAGCCAAGTCAGTTTTGTACCAGTAATTTTAATTGATAGATAAAGTTACATTTATATGAGTTTTTTTTTTTCTTTTCGAAAAATTACAGATTTTTCTCTTAAATAAAATTTTTGGTGGGGGATTGATATATGTTACCTGCGGATTCATAGGTCGCAAGCTCCTATTTTCCAAGGGAATTTTATATTAGAATTTTTGGTAATTGTTTTCAGCTTATTTAATCATCGAAATTATATGTGACATATCCCTTTAAAGAAATAGTGGTGATAAATCTGATTTTAAAATATTAGAAAGTTTGGCAGTTATGCGGATTATACGCGGAAAATTACGGTCCCTTTTCACCGTAAGTTTCTTGTACTGCATTTAATTATGCTTTTCTAAGTTTTTTTTTTTTTATGCTTCGTGTAATTTTCTATTCATAATTAAATAAGTAATATTTGTTCGGTTTGGTTGACGCTGAATTTTCCGTTTAAGCCGCGTCAGCCACCGGTGGATGGTAGTGTAAAATATAATATAAAACTAAAAACATTACTTTGTTTTAAGTAATTACTGAAAATTTATTTAAATTAACTTAATTTTTATTTATTACAGGATTATATAATTAAGGCATTTTAATGTATTTTATTGAAACATGGTAAACACAAAAAACGGTATATCGCAATACCAACTATTCTAAGCAGCGCGCGTAGCCTGACGGGGATTTCCTTAAGAATTCACGTGGCGTATTTGTGTGTAAAAAAATTTTCAGTAATCAAGTTTAAACAGTTTAATTTTATCCTTAGAAATCCATGCGATAAATGCAACTGGTATAAATATATACGCTGACAGCATTTTAGGAATTAAATACGAATATGCAATTTAAAAAAAAAATAATTTATGGCCTTAGAGTAAAGCCTAAAAGCGGCTATTTATTGGCGCTCATTCTCAAAGAGTAAAAAGTGAAATCTTAATGTAAAAAGCAGTATTTCTTTGCCTTTGGTGTAGACATGTGCATAACTGACAACATTTTAATTAATATTCCGTAGAATTGTTAGTACCTGGCTTTTACTAACACCAGCATTTTCCCCCAAATTCTTATGTACTTATTGTCATTCACTACGGTATGTTTGTGAATCTCAAGCTAATAAAAAATGCGCCTATATTTTAAGGCAAATATAAGCTTTTTCATGTGTCTCTCCGTGGCTCAGGTGGTTAGAGCGCCATGTTAGTAACGCGGTGGCCGAGCGTTCGATACCCCAAAGGTCCGGAGCGTTAATTTTTGCAGGTAATTAGTAGAAAAGATGTCAATTGATAAAAGAAAATTTTTCGTTGACTACACAGTATCCTAAGAATTTTTCAAGAGTTTTTTTAAGAAGCCTTTTTTTATGTTCGAATATTGAAATTTAAGGCGAAAATTTAGTACTCAAACATAAAAATGTTTTATAAAAATTAACACATCGATAAATTCACACAAACATATTTAAAATATTTTTTAAAACTCATTTCAAAATTAAAAAAAAAAAAATGTTTGCAGTGAGCAACATTGTATGCATATTTTTATAATTCTAAAACAATTATGCAGTTATTAAAAAAAAAAAAAAAAAGTTTTTATGCATATTTACGTTTGTAATGACCGATAGTGGGCACAACCAGAACACAAAATCATAACTTCGAAAAGATTTATGTGATATGATACATTAAGAATTTGGGTTTTAAAAGTTTTTTTTTTAAATAGATTATTTCTTATTTAATCGTAATTACTACTCTGTAAAAAAAGTAATGTAGAAAGAAAGCGGGTACTAAAATTGCCACGGAATATTAATTAGAACGTTGCAAGTACGTACGTAGCAAAAGTGTTTGAATCCAAAGAAAACTCGTTTTTCGTTTCCACGCTCTCCTCGACAGAAGAGCGTTGTCCAGACTAGAGTAAACCTATCATTATTGCCCTTGATTCATTAAATAAACCTCCTTTTAATTACATTTTAAATTTAAGTATTATAAAAAGTTTCCGGCGTTAGAAGAATAAAATTAAAATCTTTTAAACAGAGATGAAATTTTAGCATTTCCTTGTTTTTGAATTCTTTAAAAGTGAACGGACCTGGATGTAAATTTACATCATTCTGCATAGAGGGTGTTGGTGTTGTGGTAAGGCCAAAACTTTGAATAAACACTATAAAATGCTAGAACTCGGAACAATTGTTTCGGGTTGAAAAAAGACACGACCCTTCGTCAGGCGAACAAAGTAGGCCCAAGTACGGCGATCAAAGCGGCAACGTACAAAACCGATTTAAGTGAAGAGCAAAAACAAATTAAGTCGAATGTAAATAAAAATATTGGTCTGCAGGAATTAGAAACGTGAATTAATGAAACAAATAAATAAATTAAATTAAAAACTAAAATGAGATCCAGCTGTCGAAAGCAATAGAAGATTTGGAAATCTCTTCATTATGAACACTGCGACGGTGCTCCTTTATCCTATATTTCAAACGCTTCCTAGTTTGATGAATTTAACTCAAATTATACGAGGAAGATGAAATGAAATAAATGCCTGCCAGATCGTTTTTCAGTGGGAATGAGATCTTTAAGAGTAGGTAATTTAATTTTATTGACGGGTTTGAAAATACATCGTATTCCCAAAATCCTTGCATTAAAAATATACTAAACTGTAGAAATTGTTTATTTGTGGGCATTTAAATAATTTTCAGATCTTCACTTTGTTGAAAATTTGAAAAACATACTTTATTTAGTTATGAAAATGAAGTAGTAGCAAGATTCTAAACTCAAGTAAAATAAAATATGCATGATTTAAAATAAATAAGGACATTAAATCGTATTTTCATCACCGATTTTCAATAAGTTATGCATAGTCAATTAGTTTTTATGATATAAATACACTTGATTATTTCTAGATATTTTATTCTTTGCAAAATATCATACATATTACACAAAATGGGCTAGATAAAATGTTGTAATAAATAGAAAAAAATTATATAATTAAAGTCATATTTACAGAAGTACATATTTTATTCAAATTAGACTGTAGAATTCTTACCAAAATAATTTTACTGTGCATTTGCTGTTCATTTTTTTCTAAATTGTCTTCGTTATCGTGAGGCGACCTTTGTAAACCTTGTCTTATAGTGCTTAAAACGAAATGGCTGAATGACTGCATACAAAAGGCAAATCCTTGTAATTATGTCTTTAAGTGGCAGAAAATAAATTGCAGTGAGTGTTCAAACTGTTAGATTTTTTTTTTTTTTTTTTTTTTGACATTTTTTCGATTACCTTAAATAATACTAGACGAATTGGCCTGAAACTGCATACGTCCAAAGAGCATTTAAAAACTCATATTTTCCATTATCGATTTAGTCAGAGTGCAATTAGGGGACCAAGCACAAATTGAAGAAGAGCGAAAATCCTTTGGATTTTCGCTCAAAAGCTACACAAAAAGCTACTCAAGCTAAAAGCTTTTCACAAAAAGCTACAGATAACTTGTAACTTTAACACATTGTTACACATACTATATAGAATAATTGTATGATTTTGTGCGGGAATTGCGCAATTATTTAGGCAAATATATATGTTTTTTTTTCAAAAATTACTGACTATTTTGACAAGTTTTTTGCTTGTACTAGAACGGATATCCATAAAATTTTACAAAACTTGCTGAAAAATTGGAAAAACATTAGAGAAACATTATTTTGATACATAAAATTCACACGTGTAATATTCGTTGAGATATGAGCATTTTTAGTAAATATTATTTTACTGTGCATGCGTGAAAGATAGAAAAGTTTTCATTGCATAGGTTCAAAGCTAGTTATATTGAGCAACTTTTGTCAAAAGCTCATTTGAATAGAAGAAAAAATAAGAAAATGGTTGGCAAAAGAACGAGCTAGATTTTAGGTATTTTCCAGAGTTGAAATTTCATAGGGATTTTTCACATGCTGCGTATTTAATTTGAAATTCCAATTATTTCAACCGCATAGCAATATTTCTTTTTTGTGAAAAAATCCTTATAGGCTTGTAACTTTAACATATTTTTATTTTGTTACTAAGATTTGTGAGTTCATAAGGTTTTCTTTTCTTTTCTTTTACTTTTTTTTGTGTTATTTCTTTTATTTCTTTTATTTCCTTTTTTGTTTTGTTTGATTTTTGCATGATGCTGTCCTATTGACTGGTTGTGTTGCTCTTTTCCTCCTGATTTTTCACTGCTATCAGTCTTGGTTTTGCCTCCAAAGTAAAAGCACGCGCTTTTTCGCCTGAAGAAGAAAGGTCACGTCTTTTCGAAACCGACAGTACTTGCATTTATTTTACAGTGTATGGAGAAGTTTTAAGTTTATATAAAGTACTAACATCAACACTAAAAATAAATACTATCGGCGATTTTTAATATTTTCCGAATTAATAAACTAATTATAAGGACACGATTAATTTTTTAATTTCTTATAATTCAAACTGTATGTAAAAAAAAAAAAAAAAAAAAAAAAGGAGAAGAGGAAAAAGAAGAAAGGAAAAAATCCACAAAAGTTTAGAAAGCCGGTATTAAAAGCACTATGTCAAAAAATACCAAAACTAAATTATATCTGAAGCAAATTATATTCCGTCGTTCATTAAACTTGTTTATCTCACATTACGGATGAATTCTTTTTTCTTTTGATGCTCTCAGAGAGAAAGTAAAAATACCCAAAAATGAATTTGGTTTAAACGAGTGTTGTTCTATTGGGAATAGTGAATAAAAACACTAAAAGAAGTAATGCTTTGTCATCTATAAAAACCAATAAATTAACGCACAAGCGAACCAGGTAAAAGTTATCGTTTTTGTAACGACACCTTTTATCTAAATTACATATTTCACTCGAATATTTTGATTATTTAATTTAAAGGTATAGTGTAAATATCGAATTTTGTAATTTAGTTTATCAATATGTGAATAGATATTAAAAACCAATTTTTATCGAAATCTTTATAAGATTCAAGAAGATAAGTGAGCTTGATAAAAACTATTGTCGGTTGAAACAATTCATTGCTAACCTTAAAAGAAAATGCTTTTAGGCTTCACGTTGTCCCTATTTTGTTTTGCCACAAATATATAGCAGCAGTTTTGTCGTACAATAAAACCATAAATTTAAAAACAGGATTTTTTTTTTTTTTTTTTTTTTTTTTTTTTTTTTTTTAACTTTAAAATTAAAAACAGCCTTTGCTTCCTTGGTCCATTCGACCGGCAGCCCTGTCATCTTCAGGGAACTGTTGTGTCATCTCCTTCTCCTTCTCTCATTTTCTTTTAGTATAACATGCCATCTGTCATCCAGGCTCTAATTGGTTTGTTTGTGATTGCAGGAAGCAAAAGTAGGCTGTTTTTAATTTTAAAGTAAATTCTTTGCTTCTATTTAAAGTAAATACATAATTTCATTTTAGAATAGTCCTTACAAAAAGGAGAGTCCGTGCAAAGTTTGCAGATTAAAGCTTATTATCTATACACACTGAACCTAGGCCTGGCTGCGATAAAGAAGTCTCTGTGCGGAATCCTCCTTGGGGGTGCCTTTCTACTTCGATTATAAAGAAGAAGAAGATGAAGAAGAGAGAGAGAAAACTATATAAAATCAATTGAAGCTTCTCAAAAAAAGTAATTCATACTTTCATTCCTCGAAAATAGTTTAAATGAGCCTTTCAGAGTTTTACGCAGTTTTTCCCGACACTCGTGTGAATGCGGATTAGGACTCTTAGAAAGATTCTCCACAGGGATTATCCCACTCAGGCCTAAGATCCTCGGTTACTCTCTTAGCCTTAAACGGAAATAGCAAAACAAACCAATTTTTAAAATTTATTAATTTTTAAAAACAAATAAATTGTATTTAGGATAGATATTTTTTGTTCTCGATATTGCTTTGTTTTTAAAATGTAATCTTCATCTATGATAAAATACATGTTACGTTTGTACTGCTGAAAATGCACCCTAATGTAAACTCACACATTCACATAGTATTTTTTATTATCGTTGACAAAATTACAGTTTTCGAAATCACTTGTCACAGTACGGTTTTATGTTTCACGTTACAGAAATATTTAATGCATAAAATAATAATAATAATAACAAAAATAATAATAAAGAATATCTGTATTTAATTTAAAAGTTATCTTTCCATTTTCGCATCCAATCTTCCTTTTTTTTTTTTTTTTTTTTTTTTTTTTAAATTCAATCTTTACAGCATTGAAAAAAAAAGTTTCTAATATTGAAAACATATTATTTGATGTTACATAATTAATTGTCTCTAGAAAAAAAAAAAAAAAAAAAAACCTATCATTCCGATTAATATTCTGTTTTCAATTCTTTCAAATATTTTTTATTTGTCTACAATTAGCATCTCTTTCAATTAATTTAATTTAAACAGAAATAATAATTGCAACATAAAGAAAAAAAAAAAAAAAAAAAAAAAAAAAACAAATATGAGCTTAGAATTTACAGCAGTGAGGATTTAGACCTAATCTTGAACGAGAGTATTTACTTATTGAAATTAAATCTTTTTATATATCTTGTTTTTGTACAGCATCTTTCGCTTGCCTTGAATAAAAAATACAATTAAAAATAAGTTGTTTTGAAAATAATTAAAATTGACATTAATATCATAGGATGATTTCTTCAGATGTCACAAAATTTAGAATTAATATTTCTTTAAATTAATTTCTTTAACGATGCATATTTTAAAAAATTAAATACGTGACAGTTATTAATGTAAAAAAAAAAAAGATGAAGAAGGAGGATTTTTTTAAAGACAATAAATATGATTTTTTATTGGTGATTTTTATTTTCTACATGAAATTTGTGTTACATTGAAATAATGAGAATTTTGCAGTTAAAAGACACATTTCTGTAACTTATTTAGAAATAAGAATTTTTATTTTATTTTATTTATTTATTTATTTTATTTAGTAGGTTGATTTCGTAAGTAATTTTTCTGCATTTAGTTTTGATTTTTTACGATTACAGTGATTATGCTTTATCCATTTTTTTTTTCCCGATTATTTTTCTGATTATTTATTTCTCATTATAACTTTCTTGGATTTCAGAGAAATTTTCTTTTAGTTTTTAGATTGGTTTTGAAAGTTCTTTTTAACGGTATATAATAATAATAATAATAACAACAATAATGATAGTAATGGTTTTATAATGTAATTATCAAACATTTTTAAGGTTAAATATTTATTTCATTGATAGTTTTTTGTTATTTAAATAGATTTTCAGATATTACTTAATTAGCATTATAATTCAGTTTTTATTTAATTTTCATTCAAGATAAAGAAGAATTTCTCTGTTTTGAAGAATTATTAGACTTTCAGTCATTTGATACGTTGCTGCTTTCACTCTATCATCGTGCCAAATTTTGTCGCCTGATGAAGAAGCATTAGGGAAAAATTCCTATTACTTTTTCTAGTGAAATCATTTAGTATGACTTAAAAACATTACGATGTAGAGAATGTAACAAATATAAATAATGTTGCAGAATACAATAGGAGAGCACAAAGATGCTAATAATTAAACTGTTAGATTGTTGTAATTTATGGGTTTATTATTTTCCACACTCAGAGATATTATTTTATTTTCATTTATGTTGGAAAATTTCATAAAATTTTGTGGGAAGCGTGACTAGTTTAGGGCTGTTAAATTTTATAAGAATTTTACGAAAAACTATCAAGAATCAAAACACACACACACACACACACACACACACACACACACACACACACACACACACACACACACACACACACACACACATATATATATATATATATATATATATATATATAGCTACCATTTATCTAAACTAATTTTATTTATGTGTATTTTATAATTTTTTATCTTACATACTTCTTGACATTTACGGGAAAAGCATTCTAGTGCGGATACATTTATACTTTAATTAAACTAGTAATATCGCATTGTTCAAACATTAAAATTGTTAATCAACTATTATTAAAGACAATAAAATTTAGGAATTAAAACATGTTGGAAGGCTGATAAGGAAAATGTCATGGTGGTCGATCTGGAAGGGCAAAATAATACAAGGATTTGATAACAAAATAAATAAATAAATAAAAATAAAACATTAAATAAATTAGATGCCAACTTTTATGTTTTTAAAATAAAATTTTAATTAAACAGAAATGTTCACCTTATTTTCAGTAAGAACGCTTACATAAATTTATAATATATATATATATATTCTATCAAATGTCTCTGGTTAAAAAAAAAAAAAAAAAACTTAAAAATTATCTGCTAAGATATAGGAATAGAAAATTGTAAATTAATAATAATAATAATAAATAAATAAATAATCACTATTTTTTTTTTCAAGATTAAAATGAGTCTATAACATATATGTAAAATTTTCGGAAGAAATTTTACCGAATCTGTAACATTTGTCATAATTAAATCATATGAAGCCATTTTACAAAAATAAAAATGACTCAGTTTACATTTTTTTTTTTTTTTTTAATTTTACATTTATTATTATTATTATTAGGTTTAGTGTAAATTATCTAAACAGATGAATTAAGGGGGTATTCTGGTCTAGAAATTTAAAAAAATCGATTTTTTTTTTTTTGCATATTTTGAAAGTTTAGACTTTCAAAAATATGATCCTAAAAGGATTTTTCAAAATTCGAATTATTTTCGGAGATACAGCCGATTTTGTGACGTGGCGTCCGAGCCGGCCGTTTGGGATGTAATAGTTTATGTTAAGTAATATAGTTGGGATGTAAAAGTTTTGGATGTAATAAAGCCTATTTATACCAGCTTATCATCTGATGATTTATTACATCGATGTTTGGGGTCCGAAACACAAAATAATAATGAATCACTGAATTGTTTCCTAAACTTTAAACGCGTTTTCTCGAAACTACTTTTTTTGAGGTGGTTGACATGATATTTCAAGTTCTACTGAACCGATTGCTTTGAAATTTGGTATATATCTTGTTTATACAACTCTCTATCGCGTCTGCCTTGGATTTAAAAAAATTTTGATTTTCAATATTTTTAAAAAATTCGAAAAGGTCGGAAAAAGTCGGGTAAAAAAAATTTTTTTTTCAAATCGACGCTATTTTGTCATTTTTTTTTTTTTTTTTTTTTTTTTTTTTTTTTTTGAAAATGGTCAACCCGATAGCGACATCTTTATTAATGAAGAATTTGTTTGATTTTTTTGTTTTAGATCACTACAAGGGTTGAAATCATGTCAACCAGGACGCACCGTTTTTTTTTAAGCCCCCACTCCATCGGCCTGTATCTCGGCGAATTTTTTTTTTTTTTTTTGTGATTTTTTTTTTTTACATTCTCAAAATGTCAATAAAAAACATATAAAAAAATGGATAGTAAAAATGTTTTACATTTTTTTTTTATCTTACTTTAAAAAATGCCTAAAATTCAGGCTTCTAGACCAGAATACCCTCTTAAATTTTAAATGTTTAAAATTAGCTTTTAATTTTCTTTTTATTTAGCTACTAGTAACTTTTTAAAATAATTATTTTCTTTTTCGACGACCTTATGTTAGAAAATGCGATAAAATTGAAAATGTGGTGAAATCTGAAAATTTCTTAGAGACCCAGTGCAGCAGTTCTTAATTGTTGGCTATGAAAACGGGCTACGAATAAAAAATTAATTAAACATATACAAAGTCTTTTGGAAAAAGAAAATCAATATTTAATAATATTTTCTTAATGATATGCAGGGTGATTCAAAATGAATACAGCTATTATAAATGGCTATAACTATTTAAAAGAATTTATCTATAAGAATTACACAGAATGTTGAAAGAAGTTCAAAATTTTGCTTGCATACTTTATAAATGTTTTAAATATCTCCCCTTGGTAACACGAATAATATTTAAGCGATAGTTCACTTCACGCCATGCATTCTGAAGCATATCTGGAGTCGTCAATGCAAGCGCATTAGAAATGCGCATTTTGAGTTCTGGAACTGTATTCGGAAAAGAAATTTCAGTGGAGTTATGTGACAAACCTTGTATATGTGCTTTCTTTGCGAAAACAATTCCAAAAATCAAAATGCACGCTTTCATTTGGTGACTCCAGATATGCTTCAGAATACATGGCGTGAAATAGGTTACCATTTAGGCGTTCAAAGCAGTATATAAACAAAACATTGAAATTCCCTTTACATTTTGTATAATTCTTATGGATAAATTCTTTTCAATTAGTCGCTTGTAATCATTAAATTAATTTTGAATCCCCCTGTACATCTGTATGTTTTAAAAATATATTTATCTAATAAATTTTTATAAGTAGTTTTCTTTAAATTTCAAAAAGCACAGAATAACATAAAACAATATGAAAGAAAGTAACTTTCAATGAATAAAATAAGTTAGTTTCTAACTATTCACTGTTATTAAACTCCCTTATTTAACAAACTAAAATTTAGTAAATAGTAATTTATATATTTCTTAACATTTGCATTTTTTTTTCACACCTGTTACCACTTAATTAATTATACTTTTATAATGGTAAAAAACCGAAGTTAATAAAGCGATTTTATTTTATCTTTTATATTCATGATAAATGAACTTGGGCAAAATACTCCTGTTTTTCTTTAAATTTCAAAACGCAAAGAATAACATAAAGCAATATGAAAGAAAGTAACTTTCAATGAATAAAATAAGTTAATTTCTAACTATTTACTGTTATTAAACTAATTAAAATTTAGTAAATAGTAATTTATATATTTCTTAACATTTGCCTTTTTTTTTTTTTTTTTTTTTTTTCACACCTATTACCACTTAATTAATTATACTTTTATAATGTTAAAAAACCGAAGTTAATAAAGAGATTTTATTTTATTTTTTATATTCATGATAAATGAACTTGGGCAAAATACTTCTTAAACATTTATAAAAATATAACATTTCACTGAATCGTAATATAATATTATTTTAAATACTTTTTGGAGTCTAAAAATGAATACAAAGACAGTTCGTTTTCGAAAGGCAATAATTAATTATATTCAGAAGTCATACACAAAAATTAATGAAGCTTGACTATTTGCGAAACTGATAATAAAATAGCGCAACGAAGAGAAAGGCAAAAAGTTTGCAATTTGTTTTTGAAATGTTGTGGAAAGTTTAATTAAGTTAACTGAAGTTAATTAAATTTCGAGAATATCTCTTTACCAGCAAACAGACAAAACAGACAGAATTTCAAATAGATAAATGATTCCGCAAAATAAGCTTGGAGTTTTTATTTCTTAACGTTTTTAAATTTATACTGATAAACTCAAGAATAATTTGTTTTCCTTAAGTTTGTTTTAATTTTTCTTTTTCGCAAAAGACAAAATTTGAATTTTGTATTGAAGTTATTTGCTAATATCATCTTAAAACTTTTCCCCTAAAGTCTTACATATTTATAAGGTTGCATTCAGAATTTATTTAATTTGAGAAAGCTTCTTTAATCAGTTATGTCGAATGATTAATAAAACAAAATGCATGTAAGAACAAAAATTCATGGAATAAAATTATTAATTATTATTAGTCTTATGTAATTTTAATGTACTATAGGTACAATATAGATGTGCAAAATATTTTTCTCTATTCTGGAGAAAAAATTATCCTTTTAAGTACAAGATGATTTAAATTAAATTAAAAAATTTAAAAAGCTGTAAACAGTAACTACTGGTTGGAATGACCTGGAAATTAACTTGAATATACGCGAATGAAGCATACCAGATTTTTTTTTTTAATTGCATTATAGTAGCATTATAGTATTGCATTATAGTATTATGCTCAGAATATGCAAATAAACAAATGTGCCATGCACACCACGCAATAGATTTGTGATTAAAAAAATCATGTGGACACCACACGACTTCCTTTACAACCACAGGAATATATATATTGTTGTTTAAACATTGACATTTTTGTGTGAGGTAAACGATTCTTAAATAAACAAGCATGTTCCAGTTCAAGAACGTCCCTTAAAACCATAAACAGAACAAGGAGAAAACTGCTACTCCAACCAAAAGTCACGACAATACAATTATATATACCGCCGAGACCAATACAGCAGTTGTTTTCAGGAATAGTACTTCACGGCTTATTACAGAATCTCTTATTGGCAAATGCACTGCTTAAAGTTCGATGAAAATCATCCGAGTCTAGTTTTGTTTTCTTTGGCTAATATTAGTGGCGAGAAACGATAAATTTCACCAAAACAGTTAACTTAAACAATTCAGTTAAAATTGAGAAAGCGTTTCTGGCTATCCTGAAACAATATTTGCCGCACAATTTTATCGCTAATCTCGCCAAGCCACCAAGTTAGTAGTCAGAGTAGAATTTTAGTCTTGACATCGAATTTGGCGATTCAGCGTCGAATTTGACAAGTTAACGACCGAATTTGGCAAAATTTTGTAGTTTAGGTTTGCCAAGGTTTGGAAGCTCTAACTTCAATAAGAACAAAGTTCTGAAGTTTTTCGGAAAAATTAATTAAAAGTTAATTGGTTTATAACGACAGGTACTAACAATAGGTACTAACGACAGGTACTAAAAAAGACAGGTACTAACAATGCTACTTAATATTTTGGAAATGTTTGTAGCTCTGAGGCTATTTTTAATAAAGGATCCCGCTTTGCATATGTAGTTGTTTTACAAGAAGGATGGTTGCAGTGAAAAAAATTCGGACATTAAATGGTCTGCAGAAAATTTTAAATATTAATACATAAAATGTGAGGGTTATAGCGTTCTACTTTTTTCATACCACTATTTATTTATAACATTCTTTTCTGTGTTCTATCGCAGAAATTCGTCGAATTTCTGCAATTAAATATAGAAAAAAATATTATGAAATATTAGTATTATGAAAAATGTACAACGTTATGGCTCGTGAAAGCGTTATTTTCATGCATGAAATTATTATAAGTATTATTATTATTTTGTTTTCGAGTTTAATTTTTATTTGGCGAAAAAAAAATTGAAATGCATAATTCAAATCAGTCCCTCACTCCTAAGACGCAAGATGTTTCAGATAGAGAACATTGCTTTGCAGGTATAAACAGATCATATGTATACTAAACTCATGTCCTAACTTGGCTATAAAACAAAATTTTCAAGCATCTTAGATCAGTTTTTCAATGTGGAAAGAGAAATTGAATAAACAGATTGGTTGGGTGTTAAGATGATATCATTATTCCCTAATTTAAATTTATTAACTCAATTTACTTATTAAAACGATATTATCGAGCCTTTTCATTTCTCTGAACGGATAATTTGATAATAGGTCTTGTTTTCTAATTTTATTTATAATGACCAATTTCAGAAGCTAATAATGTTAATTTTATCAGTTGAGGGAACAATGTTTTTGAGTGAGAATTATTCTACTGGTTTTAATAAAAATAATAATATCATAGCAAAAGGAGAAGAGAAAAACTAAAAGTGAGAAAAAATAGGAAATACAAATAAAAGAAGGATAAAATACTTTTAAAAGAAACAAAAAATCCAGGTAGTCTTTAATTATATTTCTTGCGACCATGGAAGCTTCTGCACAAGCACTGACTGAGTGAGTCTAGTGTGAAAGTAGGGGTGATAACCTTTGTCTTTGGGTGAAAATAAGCGATAAGGGAACACCGAATGACTGAGTGTCTACCAAATCCTAATCTGTCGTGAATTTGCACCCCTTCAGGCCTTTGGATTCATCCTCAACGTTGGTCTTTAGAAACATGGTTACACTATAACATCCATTTCTGTAATAATTAGACGGAAACGAAATGCAAAGACGCTCGAATGATAGAAAATTGCAGAAAAATATAGGAAGAAAAAGAATCGAATAATTCTGAAATCCAGAAATTACAGTATTACAGTATTATTTAATACTAGCAAACCCGTGTTAAATTTTCGCACTTATTTCTTTCCTTTCTTATTTTCATATTTGAAACTCATAAATCTTAAACTTATATCCCTACCCAATAAGTCTGAATTTATCAGAAATTAAATTATTATTAGAATCTAAATCAATATTGTGAGATGACACGTTAATGATAGTTTAACCGAAATCATTCAAACAAGGGCTTCAAAATAAAATTCTTGTTTAACTACTCAATTTTCGTATTTAGTATAATTAGCTGTTAAACTGCACTCAGTACAGTTTTAGTGTAGGAAGCCCTTGGTGACTTTGACATTTTTGTGGCATGTTGACGATGCATTTTTATCTTTTTATTTATTTATGTTGCAATAATTTTTTGTTTAAAAAGTTTTAGCACCTATTTTGATTAACCTTTTGATTATTGCTTTTTTTTTTTTTTGGTTAATTTATGAGAATAGTTCATATTTTGTTTATATTTCTAAAGTATTGATAGGTTGAAAATGAAACTTGTAAAGGTGATAAGGATGCAACATTTAGGAATGCTACATTTTTCTCTAAAATGATCTAATCAGAAAAATGACGAAAGAACTAAAACCACGCGTTTAAATGTTGTCAATGTATAAATATTATTTTTTTTATCCTCGTGTATTTTATTTTTTGGGAAACGTAACGCCAAATAATAAACAGCCATATTTTGGCCAAAATTTAACTCATAATACTTAGAAATATTCAAATTTCAATTTTTTATTTTATTTTATTTTATTTTTCTGCGATAGGTTACAATTAGCACAATCTTTCATATGCTGAAAATGATCCTGATCCGCTCAATTTTACATGTATAAATACTTGCTTCTATTTATAAATCTACTTTTCATTTATTTACATTCAGCTGCTGCCATTACCAGTGTAGAAATAATTTAGTGCCGTATATGTTAATGTAATATATATATAGATTATCATGCACATTGTTTCTCTCTCTTCTATTAATTTATTTATTTAATTTACACTATGAATCTAAGAAATTTCTCTCAGGATGTCACTATCGCAGTGTTGCCAGACTGAGGATTTTTTTTATTCAATATCCACCAGTAAATTTTAATTGTAATGGTTGCCTAATCACTTCGAAGTTTAATCGTCTATTACATATGTCGAACATCACTTCTCAAAATTATTGCTGGCAGTTGAATAAGTCCCCAATGAAGTCCCCAATGATGTCCCCAATTTGGCAACACTGCACTACCGTATCGCTTCTATAAAATTTAATCGTAGCTACACCACGTTAGAGAAATATTTATATAAATTAAGTATGACAGAAATTTCTTTTTATATTAAATATCTTTTCCAGCAACTTACTACTACAAAATAATAATAATAATAATAATAATATTAATAAATAAATAAATAAAATAAAATAATAAAAAAATAAAATAAATGAATAAATAAAGAAGCTTTTGACATGATTTTTATTTTTATTTATTTATTTATTTATTTATTTATTTTTTTGTTCTATCACTAATACTAAAAGGGCCTACTTGAAGAAAATCGCTAATTTTTGACTAATTTTGTAAAATTAAACAAAGAAAAATGTATTATTTGTAAATAGTAGTGTCAAAGTTGGCAAGATATTACATTACCCGTAGTATTACAAAACTTTTAAAAAAGTATCTGATAAGTCGATATCGATAACTTTTTTTGTTATTTTTACTAAAATCAACGTAAATATTAACTATTAATCACATTAAAAACTAAGACAGATAATATACATTAAACATATACATTTTAAAATATTAAAAACACAAATTTAAACGTTTCGAGCCTTTTACAGGCTCCTCATCAGTAAAAAACATCAAATGTAAATGCTGAGATGAACAACAGACTTTCATTAAGTGAGTACAACGTATTCATCAGGAACTGCGCCTGCCTCATTAAGTGGCGAAACTTCGCCACTTAATGAGGCTTTGTTTTTATCAACTATATATGTTTGTTGCTCAGGCGAAACTAAATTGAAATCAGTCAAAACTACAATAGTAATTAGCCATTTTAGCCGGTCCCTAGGGTGGTCACTTTAGACAGGTTCCACTGTATTAACTAAAGTATCTTATTAGAATTTTATAATTTTAAGTTAAAATTGTCTAAAAGAATTGGAATAGATTAATTTTTATTAAAACTTTTTTACCATTAATTCAAAAATAAACTGCCGATCTCTATTCAAAAATATTAATTTTGAAGATGCAACAATTAAAAGTTCTAACTTGAGTATTTATTTATGCGATTTTATTTTTGCATACAGAATTTTTTAGCATTTACATTTAACCCCACCACCAGTAACCCCCAATTTTAGAGTAACACTTTTTGAATAGTACTCTTTATTAGTAATTTTATATGACTAATAATGTCAACATTTATTTAAGGAACTATTTGGTAAACAAAAACACGATTGGCCTTGACATAAGCAGATCTATCAAATATTTTAAATTATTCCGTAGCGTTGTTACTACAGTCGGCAGCAAAAGTACCCGAGCACTAGCAAAATTTCCTATATTAAAAAAAGGACACCTAATAGGGCTTTGTTAAATAAATCCTTGTCGAATTCTGTTCTTAGACAGACTACGAACATGATTCGACAAGGATTTATTTAACAAAACAGTATTAAGTGCACCTTTTTTATATAGGAATTTTTGGTAGTGCTCGGATGCTTTTGCTGCCGACCGTACTTGTCCTTTTTTTTCTACATTACTTTATTTGTAGAATTATTTTCTTCAATACGTAATTATGATTAAATAAGAAGAAAAATACTCTTCAAAATAAGTGGTGTTAAAAAAAGGCAGGTAATAATAAGGCTACGGAATAGCTGCTCATGAGTATTGATTTTATATATGTATTTTTTAATTTTAATTTTATATTATATATATATTTTTTAAACTTTAGTAATTCTATATATCTGAAATGGTTCTAATTAACATATTACTTGCTATTTTGAATATGGAAAATAAAATATTTAGTAAAATATTTATTCTTTATAAACTCAACCTGATTAAGTTTTGGTACAGTACATCACTATTTTTAAGCAATAGTTTTTACTTATTTATGAGAGAAATTCTGTGCTTTATTCAGGCAAGGATTATTATTAAATAACAGAGGTGCCCAAGAACCTAATTTACGAAGAGCCAAACACATACGTCTATTTAAAAAATAATTTTCATTTTATTTTAAAGAAAAATTTCTATTATTTTAAACTCATTAATAACTGTTTAATATGAGTAGTGACAGAGTGCCCCACTCTGTCAATATAGGATTAATAGGATTGTTTGTAATAATTTGTAATTGTTTGTAACAAGGGTTGAAGAATTTTCGTCTTAAGACGGAACTCTTACGCAAGAGTTGTGAAACTTTATAATGTATTCAACAGCATTTTTAGTCTCGCCTTTATTTCACACCACTTGATTTATAGAGTAATTTTCTCCAATGTACAGTTTTGATAAAATAAGAAAGAGAATTACACTTAAAAAAGCGGTATTAAAGAAGGCAGGAGATACGATGCTCCGGAATAAATCATAAAAGTTGGCATCTGCATTACACTACTATATTTTATCAATAATTTCTCTCATTTTTGTACAGTATTTTTTAAAAATTGAATACGATAGAAATTATTGATAAAAAATAGTGGTGTAACGTAGTTTCCAACAAACTCTTGCACTCTTATTTTACCAATTACACTATTAAAAATAAATTCCAACGTTTTACTGAAGAGAGAGAGAGAGAGAGAGAGAGAAAGAACCTTATAAGCTAAAAAAAAAAAAAAAAAAAAAAAAAAAAAACGCTGCCATTTGAGAATTATTTATTTGCTGTCAGTATTTTTAGAAATTTGGGTCTAAATTGCACCATTTTAATAATGCTTATTACTAAAATAGTCAAATTTTATTTTTTACATTCGTATGTTCATTTATTCCAAAATTATGCGCTAAAATAGATAAAGAGAAAACAAGCTGTGCTGTAACTTTTGAGAAAAGTGTACATATCTGCCCATAAAAATTTTGTATTTTTTGTATATTTCATATTGAAATTTATAAGTGTTTGAATGGAATAAGAATTTTACACATTCAATATAAATAAGTTAAGTATTGTACGAGTTATTCAACCAATAGCCTTTTATATATGGGTTTATTTACTTAAAATCTTGATTTTGTATTGTCTTAATTTTCTATTACGACTTTATTTATGCTTTAAATTTTAATTCAAGATTTACATGGCCACCCCAGTTTGCTTACATATTAACTTTTAGGTTTATCTTTCTTTCTTTCTTTCTTTCTTTTTTTTTTTCTTTTTAATATTCCTTCAATGACACATGAAGAAGCATTATTTACTTTTTCTATAATTACCTTTAAATAAAAAAAGTAATTATTAAAAAGTAATTAATTTTCCATTAACTATTTGATATTTGCCAAACTATAGCTAAGTAATTTATTTTCAGATGTTTCATTGTGATATTTTCAGTAGTTTAATGATAGCAGAATTTAATAAAAATATATCTCGTTAAGCTATCGCACGTTGATCAAATATCGATGCTAATTTCTTTTTCAATAAATTATCCGACTCATTAGAATTAACAAAGAAATGAAACTATGAAATTCAAATTTTGAAATTTAAAAAAGTTATCTCAAATTAAAATGATATGATTATTTATCTTTGAGAGTGGGAAGATAAATACAAGATCTGATTAATTAATAATGTTACATCTATTGTCAAATATTTATTTAAGAACTGCGATTACATAGTATGATGAACTTATATATATATATATATATATATATATATATGTATATATATATATATATATATATATATATATATATATATATATATGTATATATATATATATATATATATATATTAAAAATTTAATGGAATTGAAATTTGAGAAAATGTAAAAGATGAAATTTCTGTTCCATACTTATAATATTAAAAATTATAAAATAAATTAAGTCGGGCAAAATATTTAGAAAATGACTTTTAAAATATTTTTATTCTTTTTATCTGAAACTTTTGTTTTGATTTTGTTACATAAAATTTTATTTTTCATTCCTAATTTTTTGATAAAATTTATGTTTTATGAGAAGCATTTAAAAATTTAGATAAAATAAAATTAAAAAAATTTTTTTCATTGCAATATGTTAAAAAAAAAAAAATAAGTTTAATTTTAAAGTAATATAAAGAATCTTATTTCATATCTATTATATGGAAAAGAAACAAAATCTAAGACTTAATGAATGTATATATAACTTTTTTAATTATAAGCAAAGAGATCTTTTTCAATTGTAACATACTGAACAACAAAATTTATATACGATGAGACAGATAGAGGTAGATGTATAAATATAGAAGATGGACAGAGATAGAAAGATAGAAAGATAGAGATATAGAGAGATGGACAAGAGAGGTTTCCTGTATTAAATAAATAAACCGAAATATGCAATAGAATTGTTGATGTAATGCCACATAGCCATAGTTGTAACTGAAATTCTTTAAAGACAGAGAATTTCATAGTGCATATTAAAAACTTATGCAAAAATCATTATTATTAATAAAAATTTGTTTTTTAAAAAAACATTATTCTGCTGGTTAGCAATATAGGAAAACCGTAATCTAGATTCTTAACCCCGGAGATAAAAAGGGGGGGGGGGTATTAAAAAAAGTTTAAAGTCTTTTTCTGCGTGTGCGTCTTTTTATGGCACTGTAACTTCCAAACAAAAAGACGGTTTTCAAAGTTTATTATTATTATTATTATTAGTAGTAGTAGTATTAGTATTAAAACGCTGATTTAATCGGGATGGTTCTTAGCTATGTTTGAGGAAAATCTGTTTGATAACTTTTTAAAAATTAATTAAAATGTGTTTCTTCAAGCCATTTTACAATGGTATTTTAAATTTTTCGATTTGACAATGCTTCAACTTCCAAATCACGTTAGGTTGTAAGTCATATGGTTTTTTGAATCGATCTATAAAAATGCTTAAAAATAAATAAAATCACGAATTTTAAACGGATTTTGACAGAAGTTAAAAAATTTGATATTTTAAAATTTGTGAGCTGTCAATTTGCCAGCTGACAAGATACAGTCGGCTGCAAAATTATTCGAGCACTAGCAATAATCCTTGCCAAAAAAAAGTACACTTAATACAGCTTTTTTCAATAAATCCTTGTCGAGTCATGTTCTTAATCAGTCTAAGAACATGATTCGACAAGGATTTACTTAGCAAAACAGTCTTAAGTGTACTTTTTAAATATAGGAATTATTGGCTAGTGCTCGAATAATTTTGCAGCCGACTGTATGTTAAATGTGAAGTCATATTTTCTTGCTTTCTTCCCTTTTCTTTTCTTTTTAAGATCAGTGTATATAAAAGTCTTTTTTTTTTCTTTCAAAAATCTCGAATTTTTAACCTAGCGTTCATCTGACTGAAAATTTCAGACGTTATAGAAAAAAATAATATTTAATTAATATTAAAAATAATATAATAATAATTATTATTATACTAATACTAATATAATAATATTTAATTCAAACTCGAGTTTTTTATTTATTTATTAATTATTATTATTATTATTATTATTATTATTATTATTATTATTATTATTATTTTGGGGGGGGGTCTTAAAGTTTTTCACTTTGAAATGATTTTCTGATTCACATTGACAAAAATTTAAGGCTTCATTTGTTCATTTCTTTAAATCTGACAATTAACTTATAGTGATTGTTTTCAAAATTCTGAGTTCATTAATGAATACTATTCTGAATATTTTTTTACGTTATAAATGCTTTTTAACACCCTAAATATTTTAAATTATATTAATTTGGCCTGAATCAAGTTTTGAAGAAACACGGTTCTTACAGAATAACCTTTATATGAAATTAGAAAGACTATTCTTTATTCATCTATTTATCTGTGACAGTTATTATAGATTGTCCGTAACCTTAATACTGGATTTTTTTAAGAGAACTTTTTTATAGCAATTATATGCGATTGAACATGACAAAAGACGTCTATTTCTGAAAAGTTGTATGAAACTTATTTTTCGTCGGTGGTATCTTGGCACCTCTGCTATAAGAGAACTGGCATTAAGATTTTAAAACCTCTATACATGAGCACTACTTTATTTCATATAAGATATAATAATAATAATAATAATAATAATAATAATAATAATAATAATAATAGAAAATGTACTGATTGTCATACTGCTAATTAGTCTGTGCGATGTAGAAGACAAAAAAGGTAATGTGGCTTATATATATATATAAATATATATATATATATTTCCCCACTAGTATTTTGAAATAGTAATCTTTGCTACATGCAGTAGTAAAAATTTGACGCAAAAGACTACATTATATTATTAGAGCATAGATACAGGGTGATTATACTTAAAGTTACGATTTTAAAACTACCCATCAAAGCGATTTGATATTTTACCAGAACAATCGAGAGGCAATGAAATTTTGCTTGGAAAAAGGTTCAAAAAAGGTTCAAAAATGTTCTGTTAATTATCTGTAAAGTATATGTTTCATGAAGCTCCTTTTTTTCTCTTTTCCCCATAAGTGTTTCTCCGCTGTAAACACGTATTCTTGTCTTTTTGCTAAAAAAAATTGTAGTAAACCTTTGAAGTCTATTGTTTCCTGCTATTCCATTGTGTTGCTAACAACATCCCTCTGTTTAATGAGTCCATTTTGGCGTTTCCCCTGACATTACCCTGACAGCGCCATCTATAGGAACATATTGGAACTACTTTTTTCCTGCCCCAAACAAAATTTCATTGCCTCACGATTGCTCTGGTAAAATATCAAATCACTCTGATGGGTAGTTTTAAAATTATAGCGTTTTGAAATCAGAACTTTAATTATTTATAATCACCCTGTATTATTTATAACCTTTGATTATAGATTTTAAAATCAAAGAACAGAGAAAGAACTGATTATTTTTCTGCATTTTTATCTAGTTATACACATCAGTAAAAAAGTAATGTGGTTTATATATATATATATATATATATACATATATTAGCAATATTATTTTGAAATAACAATTTTTGCCATATCTAACAGTATACATTTATTATAAAAGGGTACTATTAAAAAAAAAAAAAAATCATTATTATTATTAACTTCTTTGCAATAGATTAAAAAAATCTCTTCATAAGCTTTATAACCAATATGTATCAATATCTCTGAATTGTATTTTATAACATCAAATTTGTATTACTTAATCGTCAAAAATTATTATAAAACATCACTTTTCGAAAACACTGGTGTTATAAAAGCAAACTCTGTCTGGTGTAAAAAAAAAAAAAATTAGTGCCCGAATCGAGATCAAGCAACAAAGGGTTTATAATATTCTTTTATTTGTAAACTAAACATGGATTCGTAAAATAGGATTTCTACGCATAGATATAGTAATAAGACATAGATTGATCAGCGAGGGCGAAAAAGTGATGCCTTTTTTATTCGGGGAAAGACGGCCATTTTACTATCTTGTGAATGTCTTTCCCCGAGTAAATATACACGGGAATACACACAGATAATTTAGCAAATAAAATTTATGAATAATTTATGTACTAAAGATGAATGAAAAAACTCCAGATACTTATTTTTCTTTCTCTCTTTTCCTCTTCTTCTTTTTTTTTTTTTTTTTTTTTTTTTTTTTTTGTGTGTGTGGAATAACGACATTTAAAGAAATTTATCGTTTCCACCTACTATTTCTGTCTGTTTAGGAGTTTTTTGGGTCGGAAAACGATTGGACTTAGCCTTATCGTTTGAGGAAATCGAGTTAACCCTTTAAATGCCAATCGCAATATATAGTAGAAATTTATGTTTACTCGGAAATGGTTATAACGATATTAATAAAAGTTTGGGATAAGTGCTTTTTAGAGACCTAAAACAATTAGAACATCCTTAGCTTCAAGAATATTAGTGTTAACCCTTTAACTGCCAATCGCAACATATAGTAGAAATTGAGTTTACTCAGAAATGGATATAACGATTTTGATTAAAGTTTAAAGTTAAGTGTCTTTTTTTATTTTATTTATTTATTTTTTTACAGAACTAAAACGTTTGGACATATCCTCATCTTCAGGAAAATTTGCGTTAGCCCTTTAACTGACAATCGCAACGTATAATAGAAATAGGTTTTACTCGAAAATGGATTTAACGACTTTTATAAAAGTTTGGTGTTAAGTGTTCTTTAGAGAGATAAAACGAATCGACATATCCTCGTATTCAGTAAAATTCGCGTTAACCCTTTAACGGCCAGTCGCAACATATAATAGAAATTAGGTTTACTCGGAAATGGCTATAACGATTTTTATAAAAGTTTGGGGTTAAGTGTTCTTTAGAGAACTAAAACGAATGGACCTATCGTCATCTTCAGGAAAAATCACGTTAACCCTTTAACAGCCAGTCGCAATTTATAGCATAAAATGGGTTTACTCTGAAGTGAATGTGACGTATTTGATTAAATTTTGGGGTTAAGTGTTTTTTTTTTTTTTTTTTTTTTTTTTTTTTATAGAAAGCTAAAACAATTGTACATATTATCATCTTCAGGAAATTTCGCTTTAACCCTTTAACTGCCAATCGCAACACATAATAAAAATTAGGTTTACTCGGAAATAAATGTAATGATTTTGATTAAATTTTGGGGTTAAGTGTTTTTTTAGAGAGCTAAAACGATTGGACATATCTTCACCTTCAAGAAAATTTGCGTTAACCCTTTAACGGCCAGTCACAACATATAGCAGAAATTGGGTTTACTCGGAAATGGAGCGCGGACAGGTGTGCAAGCAGACAGGCAGAAAAACTAATTAATGTCATAATATTTTCTTAAACCTTGTTCGAAACTGTAAGAAACGCTTAACACAACTAAATATGCAATTCTAGCAATTTCGAATTATAGCTCCTAATATAAACGAAATTCTTGTATTCAGTTGGACCTTGACCTAAACTGGTGCTGATTAGATTTGGGAATCAATCGCTTAACAGGTGGTGCTGCCATCCTATTTTTTTCTAAGTACTTAACATGACAGTATAGGACAAAATTTCATATAAATGTACATCATGTGAGTTATTTTTGACGCCTGAATGTAAAATTTATGTGAATTACTGATAATAATAGTAATAAACTTGAAAAAAAAATGTGTGCAATTAGGAGCATTGCTTTCCTCCTGGAAGGGAAGTGCCCTTCCCCCGGGGTTTGTGTAAATTTTCAATGTGGATATTTTCGAAAGAACTTATCAATATTTCTAAAACGAATGGTTGAACCATAGATCTGTATTACTTTAAAATGAATCTACAGATTTCTTTTATTTTTAATGTTAAATATATATATATATATATATATATATATATATATATACAGTCGAACCTCGTTAACGTGAACACTGTTAACGTGAATTACTTTTAACATGAACTGTTACCACAATCCCCGTCAAATGGAGATTACTTTAGTTATATGACGATCAATTACTGATAGCATGAACTACTGATAACATGAACAGATTTTTTATCCCCCTTGAGATTCACGTTAACGAGGTGCGACTCTATATCTTTTCATGTCAGCACAAAAATGATTTTTTTCAGCATTTATTATTATACTACTTTAAGAAAAAAATCTTCTGCATTCATCAGGGAAAATAGCTTTAATAAATTATAACTTAATAAATAATTTGTATTGCGTATATTTGTATAGGATTATATATAGAAGAAAGTCTTGTGGTAATACTAGTTATAATACATTAAAACAAGCGGGCTTTACTTCTGCCGCTGCTAACTACATTTAAAAGAATTTTGAAAATTCGATATTACTTACTAATATAAAAACTTAAAAAATATTAAAATTAAAAAAAAAAAGTACTCCATTAAAAATCAAAACAGTATTTAAACCATAATAATAACATTATAAAAAATCATATTTTTCATAAATTAGTTAAATTTAACTTACTTATGAAAACTTATTTCACTTCCTTTCATAAATGAATTTGTACAATTAAAAGCCGCGCAGTATTTGGGCATTTTCAATATATATCAACATTCTATTCCATTATTGTTTCCGAGTTTTATACTCTCTCATTGCTGATGTCAAAGAACTTTTTCGGCATCAAAAATCTTTGCACGTTAACATGGGGATGATAGATCTATATACATTACTATATCTATGTTTCTACGGGAATTTTGATATGCGAAATTAATTAAATCGTTGAATGTTGCGAAATAAACTGTTAAGATTTTTGACAGCTGCCATTGTAAAACAGTTATAATTCTTGAATGAGCATACCAGGTGTATAAGCTTAAATCCGCTGTTTTTTAGTAATAAAAACACATTTATTTTTTATATAAAGCAAAACAAAATTTTATTCAAAATAGTTTCCCTCGCTAACTATACATTTTTCCCATCTTTCGGGCAATTGGTGAATTCCACGCCAAAAGAATTCCTTATCTTTTGAGGCAAACCACTCGTCCAGCCATTTTCGAACGTCTTCGTAAGAAACGAAGTGCTGTTCGGCGAGTGCATGGCCCATTGATGAAAACAGGTGATAATCAGAAGGAGCCAGGTCTGGTGAATTAAGCGGGATGGGGTAACACCTCCCAGTTAAGTGTTTTGAGATAATTTTGGACCAATTTTGACGTGTGTGCTGGCGCGTTATCATGAAGAAAAATCAGTTTGTCATGTCTTTGTTGATAATAAGGCCTTTCCCATGGCATGTAGACGGATAGAAATGGCTGGTTGAGTGACACCTAACTTCTCGGCAAGCATTTTTTGCGATTGGGTATCATCTTCGTCCAAAAGAGCCTGTAATTCATGGTCGTCAAACTTTCGGGGCCGATTTTCACGCTCTTTGTCATTTAAGTCAAAATAGCCATTTTTGAACCGACGAAACCAGTCTCTGCAAGTTGTTTCTGACAAAGCACTGTCACCATAAGCTTCCACAAGCATTCTATGCGATTCGGCAGCTGATTTCTTCAAATTGAAGCAGAAAAGCAGAGCTTCCCGCATATGCTCTTTTTTTGGTACAAAACGAGACATGTTTACACGAAGAAAAATTAATGTTTTTATATGAAATCACTAACGATTTGCACTGATTTATGTGAACAGACGTCAAACTAATACAAAAACAATAAGACATTTAAATGTCCGCTGTTAATACACTCACTAGCGCCATCTATACGCAAACAGCGGATTTAAGCTTATACACCTGGTATACATTATTTAATATGTTTAAGATTGCATTTAAAAAAAAAAAAAAAAAAACTTTTATGTGAAGCTCTTTAAAATGTTAAAATATTTTAAAAATTCTGAAAGCTTTAATAAAATGTAATTTAATTGAATAAATTAAACCTTTGAACATTTTTTCAATAATAATGGTTTCATTTTTTACACAACTTTTATCATTTTTACGGAAAAATGAAATTATAAGCGAGAAGAACATTAATAAATCATTTTTATCGTTTGGACAGAGAAATATCAAAGGTTAGCTTTATTACACAGTGGTAAACTTCGGAAATGAAGGTCAGAGGAAAGAATTTATTGTTTATTATCTTTAAAGAATTCAATAAAGAAATTTGAAAGAAAATTCATGTTTTGCTTTCTTTTAATATGTAATAAACACAATGCGATACATAATAAATTAAAAATTGAGTTTAGAAATGTAAGTTTCTGTGAATTTTTGTTTAAAAAGGTGAATAAATTATTTCTTCAATGTTATCTAAGTCTGTTTCGATAGCTAAAAATATTTCAAGATTTAATGAGGTGTTAGATATCCAATTAACTTTAATAAAGATGACAATTTTTATAAAATATTTTCATACCTTATATGTCTTTCGTTATCTTTACTGAAACACAAAAATTAGAGGTAAGTAAGATATTTATAAAGCATAATAATCCATTTGTTGTATAAGAAGCAGTAATCAGCACCTTTTGAAATAAATTTTTGTAGAAAAAATGATCGATTTTTATTGATTTTAAATCTTTAATGGAATCTGAGCAAAAATAAAATAAATTAATAAGATTTTTAATGTTTTACTCACTTAGTACAGTCGATAACAAAAGTGTCCGAACACTAGCAAAAATTCCTATGTAAAAATTGTACACTTCATACGGTTCTGTTAAATAAAACCTTATCGAATCCTGTTCTTAGACTGACTAAGAGCAGGATTCGACAAGGATTTATTTAACAAAAACGTATGAACTGTACTTTTTTTACATAGGAATTTTTGCTAGTGTTCGGACACTTTCTAAGAACATGATTCGATAAGGATTTATTTAACAGAACCGTATGAAGTGTACATTTTTTACATATGAATTTTTGCTAGTGTTCTGACAATTTTGTTACCGACTGTACATAAAAATAATAAATCTGTTGTACAGATTTTTACAGTTTATGTTTAAAACTTATTATAACTAAGTAATTATAACGATATTATTTAGATGCATCTTGTTTTGTGTGAAAGATTATAACATTACAAAGTTACTGGAAATATTCTATCTTTTAGTCTGTGATACCGGAGGTGATATCAACAAATAACGAAGCATCGTACACGTAGCTCAGTATTCAGGGACTTTGACGAAGGGATTTGATTTTGACATAAAATTATAATCTTAATTATTAATTTGTTTTTTTGTTTTTTTTAAATAGGCGATTTATCAAGTAAGAAAAAATCTTTTTCTTAACCCTTTGAGTGCTATGGACGCACATATGCGTCCAGCGAAAGTCATTAATATAGACTATGGACGCAAATACGCGCTTAGCAGATGTTATCAGTATGGACTATGGACGCAAATACGCGCCCGGCAAAAATGATCAGTGTACTATGCAACACTCGCATAAAGCGCGTCCGCGATAAGAATGAGACAACTCGTCAGCGCCAACCGCGCGCCGTCCGTATGGACCGCATAGGTCGCGAGTATTCAGCACTCAAAGGGTTAAGTAGTGATATGAGTTCTGCAACAAAATATCGTTTCACGGATGGTGGTAAATTGAAGTTGCAACCAGAAGTGGTAGGATTTATCAACTTTAACCACTTTACCTGATGTCATATTTCACTCAAGATATCTTGGAAATACCGTAAAAACCGGCGTATGAGCCGCAGCTAGTACCGTCAAACTGAGGGAATTTTTAAATAAATAGTCACCAATAATTTTTAAGAGTGATATTTCATATATGTGATAGACTACTACTCTTCGAAGTGATCAGACAAACGTTAAAATAAAATTTTTGTGGTGGCTATTGAATAAAGCACCGAGTGCGGCTCATACGCCGGTTTTTACGGTAATTTTATAGCATTTTTTTTTTCTTTAATTAGAAACAAAGCTCTAGATTAAAATTCAAATATTTTTTACTAGAATAAGGACTTGTGAGATAGGTAAAAATCGTTTGTGTCAGTGTGTTCCATCATATTTTAATTGTTGTATATAGATTATCTGAATCATGTTACATCATGTAATAGGTTGATTTACACGAGTTTGTTTATGATGGCTGTTCAGTTACATAGATATAAAACGATAAAGTTTTGATGCTTGTGAATTTCAGATATAAACATTTTAAAATAAGAAGCTGTGAAACTATTCGATGTCAAGCTATTAGGTGAACAGAGTTAATAAAATAGACATGAAAAATACAGTCGGCAACAAGATTATTCGAGCGCTAGCAATACTTCCTATGTAAAACACAGTACACTTAATGCTGCTTTGTTAAATAAATCTTTGTCGAGATATGTTCTTGGACAGTCTAAGAACATAATTCGACAAGGATGTATTTAATTACGAATAATTTTGCTGTCGACTATATAACAAACACATCGTAAGTACTTCATAATAAAATAACCTAATTTATAACTGACACTTATGCATTAACACACTTTAAAGTACACTTAATACTATTTTGTTAAATAAATCCTTGTCGAATCATGTTCTTCGACTATCTAAGAACAGGATTCGACAAGAATTTACTATATATATATATATATATATATATATATATATATATAAAGTGCACTTTTTTATGTAGGAATTTTTGCTAGTGCTTGGATACTTTTGCTGCCGACTGTACATCAAATGTTGTATACCAAATTTGCGAAAGATTATTTTATAAGTAATGCAATGAAAAGTACTGAAAAGAATAAAAAAAAAAAATATTAAGTTTTGAAAAATAAATTTAATATTTTCGACACCTTAAGATAAAGTACGTAAAGGCAGTTTGATGAAGTTGTATTATATAACATTTTTGCTTTAGTTCCAGTTTGAGGGAAAATTTCCAGTTTGCTACCCTACTAAAAATGGTCCATAGAGATCAATACAAAAACTTATTGACATCAATAGAGTTCTATTGGTACGAAATGATTTCTATGGATATCCCTATCGCTATCAATAGAAGCTATTGATATCTGTAACCTATTGATTATATCCTCAACTGATATCAATAGACCTTTACTGACATCATTAGAAATATGATCAGTAGGCTATAGATATCAATAGATTTCTATGGATTTCCCTACCGCTATCAATAGAAGCTATTGACGTCTGTAACCTATTGATTATATCCTCAATCGATATCAATAGATCTTTACATACATCAGTAGAAATTCGATCGGTAGGCTATTGATCCCAATTGGTATCAGTAGAAAAAATGATAGCTGCAAATTTTGTTCATTTCTTTTTCCAAGTCCCGAAAAAAAAAAAGTTTAAAATGTTTAAAAATCTGTATCTCCCGTTTCAAAGCATGCAGAATCACGTGCTACGCATTGTTTTAAACGCAATAAAGTATTCCTCCAAAAAAAAAAAAAAAAAAAAAAAAAAAAAATTTTTTTTTCATGCTCCTCAGCCCCCCTCCCCTTTTGGGGGGGAATGGGAAATCAGGTTCAGTAACACAAAATTTATATTTCGGCTTCTTTCCACGATAACAAATAAAACAAGAAGTTTCATTAAGATTTTTCAGTAACTAAGCCTCTTTATGTATTTTTAAACACAATTTTACCCTGTGTCAGGTATAACGTTAACAAAACTGCAATATTCGAATAAAATGCGAAGTTTTGATCGAAATTTTAAAATATTCCATTTTATTTTATTGACATTTTATTATAAAACAGAATTAAACTAGTATGTTGTGGCCACCACAAGACTTTCTTCTATATTTACCTATACATATTCAATCAGTAACAATATTAAGAAAAAAAAAAAAGTACGATTTTTTTTCTAAGTTTTTTTTTTTTTTTTTTTTTTGTTAAAAGTAAAAAAAATCGATAACTTTGTTTTAAATTATCACAGATTTATAGTTCAACCATTCGTTTTAAAGGTATTGACGAGACCTTTCGAAAGATACCCATCTTGAAAATTTATCCCCCCCGGGGGGTACTTCCCCCCAAGGGGGGGACCGATGCCCCCCCATGCAGAAAATTTTTTTCCTAGTTACATACTACTATTATCAATAATTCATATTAATTTTACAATCACAAGTTTAAAACAACTCTTATTATGCACATTTATACGAATTTTTGTCCTATGCTGCCATGTTAAAAATTTAGATAAATGCTATCACAGCGCCACCTGTTGAGCTATTGATCCCCAAACATAATCAGCACCAGTTAATGTCGGGGACAAACTAAATGCCAAGTTTGGTTAAATTTCGTTAAAAAAAAAAAAAATAAAAATTGCGATTTTTTTTCTAAGTTTTGTTTTGTTAAAAGTAAAAAAAATCGATAACTGGTTTAAATTAACACAGATTTATGGTTCAACCATTCGTTTTAAAGGTATTGACGAGACCTTTCGAAAGATACCCATCTTGAAACTTTGCCCCCCCCGGAGATACTTCCCCCCCGGTGGGGGGGGGAACCGATGCCCCCACATGCACAAAATTTTTTTCCTAGTTAACTACTACTATTATCAACCTGATCTTTCGAAAGATACCCATTGTGAAAATTTACCCCCCCCCCTGGGGGGGGGATATTGCCCCCCCATGCAGAATATTTTTTTCCTAGTTACATACTACTATTATTAATAATTCATATTAATTTTACAATCACAAGTTTAAAACAACTCTTATTATGCACATTTATACGAATTTTTGTCCTATGCTGCCATGTTAAAAATTTAGATTAAATGCTTTCACAGCGCCACCTGTTGAGCTATTGATCCCCAAACATAATCAGCACCAGTTTATGTCGGGGACCAACTAAATACCAAGTTTGGTTAAATTTCGTTAAAAAAAAAAAAAAAAAAAAAAATTGCGATTTTTTTCTAAGTTTTTTTTTTTGTTAAAAGTAAAAAAAATCGATAACTTTGTTTTAAATTATCACAGATTTATGGTTCAACCATTCGTTTTAAAGATATTGACGAGACCTTTCGAAAGATACCCATCTTGAAACTTTGCCCCCCCCCCCCGGAGGTACTTCCCCCCCGGTGGGGGGGGGAACCGATGCCCCCACATGCACAAAATTTTTTTCCCTGTTAACTATTACTATTATCAACGAGACCTTTCGAAATATACCCATCTTGAAAATTTACTTCCCCGGGGGGGTACTTTCCCCCAGGGGGGGAACCGATGCCCCCACATGCACAAAATTTTTTTCTTAGTTAACTACTACTATTATCAATAATTCATATTAATTTTACAATCACAAGTGTAAAATAACTCTCTTTATGCCCATTTATACGGAATTTTGTCCAATGCTGCCATGTTAAAAATTTGCATAAAATGCGATCACAACGCCACCTGTTGAGCGATTGATCCCCAAATGTAATCTGCACCAGTTTATGTCGGGGACCAACTAAATAACAAGTTTGGTTAAATTTCGTGGGAAAAAAAAAAAAAAAAAAAAAAAAAAAAACGATTTTTTTTCTAAGTTTTTTTTCGTTAAAAGTAAAAAAAATCGATAACTTTGTTTTAAATTATCACAGATTTATAGTTCAACCATTCATTTTAAAGGTATTGACGAGATCTTTCGGAAGATACCCATCTTCAAAATTTACCCCCCCGGGGGGGAGGAGGGGGTACTTCCCTCCCAAGGGGGTAGCGATGACCCCACATGCACAGAAATTTTTTCCTAGTTAACTATTACTATTATCAATAACTCATATTAATTTTACAATCACAAGTTAAAAATAACTCTCATTATGTACATTTATACGAAATTTTGTCCTATGCTGCCATGTTAAAAATTTGCATAAAATGCAATCACAGCGCCACCTGTTGAGCTTTTGATCCCCAAATGTAATCAGCACCAGTTTATGTCGGGGACCAACTAAATACCAAGTTTGGTTAAATTTCGTTAAATATATATATATACATATATACGATTTTTTTTCTAAGTTTTTTTTTGTTAAAAGTAAGAAAAATCGATAACTTTGTTTTAAATTATCACAGATTTATGGTTCAACCATTCGTTTTAAAGGTATTGACGAGACCTTTCGAAAGACACCCATCTTGAAACTTTGCCCCCCGGGAGGTACTTCCCCCCAGTGGGGGGAACCGATGTCCCCACATGCACAAATTTTTTTTTCCAGTTAACTATTGCTATTATCAACGAGACATTTCGAGAGATACCCATCTTGAAAATTTACTTCCCCGGGGGGGGGGGGGAACCGATGCCCACATGCACAAATTTTTTTTCCTAGTTACCTACTACTATTATCAATAATTCATACAAATTTTACAATCACAAGTTTAAAATAACTCTCATTATGCCCATTTATACGAAATTTTGTCCTATGCTGACATGTTAAAAATTTTCATAAAATGCGATCACAGCGCCACCTGTTGAGCTATTGATCCCCAAATCTAATCAGCACCAGTTCATGTCAGGGTGCAACTAAATACGAAGTTTGCTTAAATTTCATTCATTGGTTCGTGAGATATAGCGTCCACAAAAAAATTATACAGACAGCGACAGAAAGACGTTTTCTAAAAACTATTAATTCGTGTTCTGGACATCCCAAAACATGTAAATCCATCAAAGAACGGAGTTCGAAAATTTTCGCGAAACCAATACTTTCTCTATATTACATATAGAAGAAAGTAATAACTCTCATCTTTTAATTTATACGAAATTTTGTCCTACTGCCATGTTAAAAAATTTGGAAAAAATGCGATCACAGCGCCACCTGTTGAGCTATTGATCCCCAAATGCAATCAGCACCAGTTTATGTCGGGGACCAACTAAATACCAAGTTTGATTATATTTCGTTTTAAAAAAATTTATGTATATATACGATTTTTTTTCGAAGTTTTTTTTTTTTTTTTTGTTAAAAGTAAAAAAAAATCGATAACTTTGTTTTAAATTATCACAGATTTATGGTTCAACCATTCGTTTTAAAGGTATTGATGAGACCTTTCGAACGACATCCATCTTGAAACTCTACCCCCCTGGGGGGTACTTCCCCCCTCCAGGGGGGTGCGAACCGATGTCCCCACTTGCACAAAATTTTTTTCTTAGTTAACTACTACTATTATCAACAAGACCTTTCGAAAGATACCAATCTTGAAAACTTACTCCCCCGGGGGGTACTTCCCCCCCAGGGGGGGACCAATGCCCCCACCTGCACAAAATTTTTTTCCTAGTTGACTACTACTATTATCAATAATTCATATTAATTTTACAATCACAAGTTTAAAATAACTCTCATTATGCACATTTATACGAAATTTTGTCCTATACTGCCATGTTAAAAGTTTGCATAAAATGCGATCACAGCGCCACCTGTTGAGCTATTGATCCCCAAATCTAATCAGCGCCAGTTCATGTCAGGGTGCAACTAAATACCAAGTTTGGTTAAATTTCATTCATTGGTTCGTGAGATACAGCGTCCACAAAAAAATGATACAGACATACAGACATTTTCTAAAAACTATTAATTCGTGTTCTGGAAATCCCAAAACGTGTAAATCCATCAAAAAACGGAAGTCGAAAATTTTCGAGAATCCAATACTTTCTCTATATTACATATAGAAGAAAGTAATATGATTTTTTATTAATATTGGTTAAACATTTTTTAATATATCCTCATACAAATATTAATTGGTTTATCAAGCTATCTTCTATTTAATTTACTTACGAAGTAAAATCTACTCAATCTCAACTTGAAAGAATATATCTATTTTTTGTTTAGCAGATTGCAGTATTTTGAAAAACAGATATGGCAACGAACGCTGTTTGTTTACAAGATCAAGGAGAAAATTAAAGATGGATGCCGCCTCGCGTGATAAGCAGAACGTGGTCTTGCAATTAGGTAACATTTTAATTATCAAGGTAAGTTCATGAATAAAATGTTTGTTACATTTTAAAATGTTTTCATTTTAAATTCAGAGTGCACTTATTGTTAAAACTTACTTTTGCCATATACTATTTCTACACTGCGATTCACTGTTTCGAGTTCGACTGTAAATTAAACTAATTTCTACGAACATATTTTTCTAGTGCTTGTATGGGCCTATAATATAATGGTAGTAATGACAGTAATGTTTTAAATTTGATTCTGTATGTTTTTAACAAAAAATAAATAAATTTTCTGTTTTATTATTATCGTTTTAATTTTTCTACCAAACAGTATTTTTCAAAATATAGTCTTCTCCCAAAAACGCACATTTCTTAAACGGACAAATTCTAGAAACTTACATATCACAATAAATTAAAACAATGAAACTTGAAAGTGTTCAAAACACAAGATAGCAGGAACAGTAATTTATTAGAACAGTTTAAAAAATATATATTTATAGGAAAAAAAAACATTGTAAAGCTGTTTAGCTTAGCATTTACTCTATATAATAATATTTGGTAGAAACTAGTACAGGCAATGTTTTAAACTGCTTTTCAAAAATGTGTAAAAAATTTTGTGAAAGGATCATTATTTTTTATAAAGCAAAATTTGATTAAATATATTAAAAAAGGTCTTAGACCTGACTCTTGACTAATTTGGCAGCGCACAATATCCAGTGGCCCTCTTTAAACTTTAGCTTCTGGGAACCCTTTCCAATGCTATGTTTTGATGCCTTTAAATGTATTTTAAAATTAAATAAACTGCTTTGTGAATTTTGGTTAATTGTTTGGGGAAGCGTAATCAATTTTCACAAACTTACTTGATTTTTCACAAATTATTTTATAAATTTACGAAAGGGGTACCATTTTAAAATATTTGAATTAATCTATGGTGTAGACTGTAATCTGAATTTAAATACTCGCCCAATTCTTAGCATTTACTTTTGCAAGTTATAGCTTATTCTTTTAATTTTTTGTGTTTAATTTATCTGAGAAAAATATTCAAAAAATTTAAAAACAATTTAAAAATACACTATTTGACGAATGTTATTTTAAAATATCTTTCTTGTCCCAGTGGCAGAAACCCCGTGACACGGCGACATAGTCGTGGACGCAGAAAAACGTCTTGCAGACAGTTTTTGTCTGCACTAATAAAAAAATTAGTCTGCAACTTTCGGACACTCTTTGTCTGTACTAATAATCAAAAATTGTCCACAACTTTCAGACTGTTTTTGTCTGCAGTCATAAAAAATTGTCTGCAATTTACGGACATTTTTCGCCCACGACAATGCATTACCGATGTATGACGTGTTAGATGCTCTCTGTTAGGAACTCTAGAGCCCCCTATAGGTGCCTTGGTAGGAACACACAAAACAGTGCTTAACAAGGGCGACCTAGGAGTAAAGCTAGAAATTAGCGGTCGCCACTCGCCACATGGTGGCTAGATTTTTAAAAGTGGCGACTAAAGAAATTGCCTTTGGTCGCCACTGCAGTGGCCACTTCTCTTCTACCCATTCTTTATAAAATATACCCCATTCCAAGGCAAACTTGGATCGTGCGGCGGCTTTTCCGCGGTAAACGTGCCACACAAAGAATTCAGGCTGTTCTAAAATCTAACCTCGCCACTTGCAAACATATTTCAGAAGTCAATTTTAATAGTAAACACTTAAAATTCTTCTACCCATTCTTTATAGACTACCCCATTCCAATGCAAACTTGGATCGTGCGGCGGCGTTTTCGCAGTAAACGCGCCGTGCGCCTCGAATTCAGGCTTTCTCAAATCTAACATCGCCACTTACAGACATTTTCAGAAGTCAATTTTAACAGTAAACACTGGAAATTGGCAGGTAGTCTTATTCATATACTAAAAAAATGTACGACTTTTTTCCATTTTTCTATAAAAGTATTAGATTTTGATTTTAAAAAAATGTCAAAATGAGAGTTTCGACTTTCGGGAGAAAGAGACGAAAAGAAAGCTTGTGAGATAATCAATCGGCTGAAACTCCGATTGTATTACGTTCGCAGAAAAATTAAAAACGTCATTCGACGCATTTTCACTTCAATAGCCCCGTCTCCGAATGTCCAAAATTAATTCACATTCATCCAAAAAAAGTAAAAAAGTCCTTCAAAAGAAAATTAGAACGCACATTTAAAGCCTCTTTTTTTTTTTTTTTTACAAAAGGGAAAGAAAATTTCAACCCTTTTATTCAACAAAAATGTGCACCTGGCTTGTTTTTGTTGAATTCGCATTTTAGGATAAGAAGATTGCCACAGTTAAAAACAACTGTATTTAAAAACATGGATTTAATAATTGAATCTTAATAATATAAAGAAATAGAATAAAATAGATATAATTAATATTAAGAAAGAATAAATTATGCAATTTTCTTTTTCATGCACAAGTCCTACTTTTTGCATTAATTATTAATTAATTTCATATTTTATTAGTTTTACAGGTTAATAATTTTTTTTAATTTTTTGTGCACTTTGATTATACAATTTTATGTATTGTAAAATATTTTCTGTTCTTTTACTATTTTATTTTTCAATTATATGTAATTTGTTATGCCTAATCTGAGTTACACTGATGTACTACATACTACAGACCATTAAATTACAAATTTGATAATATCTTAAAATTGATTTCTTTTTTTTTTTTTTTTTTTTTTTCTATTGAATTATCATTTAATGATTAAGCTTAAGATCTTGTTTATCCTTAAGATGAATTAGTGCTGCTAATTTTAAAATATTTCAAAATTAACTTTTTAAAAAGTGACAGCTACAATTACATTGTGAAATCTCGACTACAGCCACACTCTCTAAATTCAGTTAGAGAGGGGGATTATAATTGCAAATTATTAAAAATTCATTATTATTAAAGAAAAATTAATTTATAATTCATTTGTAACAAGAAAAAAAAAAGGAAAAAGAAACTTGCAAAATAAAAAAGTATTATTAAAAAAATATTTTTTTTTATTTACATATACTAATATATTTTCATGAATAAAGATGTTTTTTTTTTTTTTTTTTAAAGTAGAAAATCAACACCATTCAGGATAGTGAAGGGGCAAAAAATCAGAATTTTTCTGTTATAAAATAATATAACCAAAAGAGCATTTTAAACATATGAATTTTGTATTGAATAGTATTTTCTTACATTCATAGTATAAATTATGTAAATCTATTCCTATTTCATTTACTAAAATTTATCAGAAATGTATTATTGTGGATGAGTTTCAAAAAGTTGACTACCTTAATTATTTTCTTAATGATTTGTCGAGACTGAACATCGAAAAAATTAAAGAAAAGAAAATTTTATTTTACTTTAACTTTTATCAGCAAGTGGCTAGTGGCCACTAAAAAAATGAAGGCTAGTGGCCACTGGCCACCAACCAAATTTCTTAATTTCTACCTTTACCTAGGAGCCTAGATCTCCCTTTATAGGCAGCGTTATACTTGTTACCTGTATCCTGTTACCTGTTACTGAGATTCTACGGGAATGTAGAAAAGTGCTAATTTCATTAAAAACTGCTCCAAAACTTCTCCTCCACTTCAAAATTCACTTATAAAAATTTCTGTATCAAAACTAATACTTTTATTATTTATAATTATTTTTATTGTGTTGTGTCAAACATTGCTATAAAATATTTAATTGAATGGGTTAATCTTATTATTTGACAGTTGTGTATACTAAATTGTTCTGTAGTAAAATTGTATTATGTATTGTATTGTTGCACGAGATCACCACTGTTGTTAACGCCCCCCCCCTCCCCCCCCCCTTCCAGATTGCTGCTATCATCTTTCAGGCTTTTTGAGTGTAAGCCATTTTCACCCCTGACTACATGCAAATATCACAGACAGATTATGAAGTTTTAAAAACCTGTTGCAGATGCAGACATCTACAAAATTTTCTGTCACTGAGTTCCTTGTAGTAGGGTAATTTTAATCTCATACGACAAGAAGCGATAAACATTCCAAACATAGATTGTGTCATTGCATAGGATTATAATTTGTCAGGGCCCACAGTTTTCATTTTTAGAATTAAGTTCTAAAATAATGTAAGAATAAAAACGTAGTGTCAGTGGCGTAGCTAGGTGGGGGCGGCAGGGATGATCTGCTCCGGGTGTCACCCAATCAGTTTGAGAAGATGCTTCATAAGTGTTTTTGTGGAAATGTTTATAAAATACATAACAAATTAACAGGCTTTGCCCGTTTTTGCTGGTCACTATATTTAAAGAAAACTCTTTTCTATATAGCTTTATGAAAAAAGAAAAGAATACTGAAATCGCTCAAAAGCTCACTTTGGGTTCCCAGCACCTTCGGCAGCGATTTGTTTGTCCTCGCAGTCTCCAGTGCCTGTCTCTATTGCCTGCGACAATGGCTTACCCGTGAGCTTTCATTTGGGTGCTTATCATATATGACAGTTTCGATAAATTTGAAGTAGCCCTTTTATATTTGAATCCCAGTTACATATGAACAACATTATACGTGATGTATATAATATTTGCTTTCAAGTTATTTCCTATATTTATTTGAATTAATCGATCAATCATAAAATGACAGCAATTTTAAGCCAAATATAATATTACAATATGGTATGATCGGCTACGTCTATGGCATGAGATAATTATTATTATTATTTTATTTTTTGGTTATATATACTTCATGCTTAGTTAATAGTAGTTGGTATATAGAAAAATAAATAAATTAATTAATATGTAAACCTGATCATGGTACAGCCTTAATGTAGCTCCCCTTGGCGACTTTTGAAATTTTGTCGCCGTTTTAGACCAAATTATAATTTATGCGATTATTTTTCCTATTTCTTTCTATCTTTTCTTTCTTTCTTTTTTAATATTTTATAATCTAGTTATATTTTTATGCGCTACTTGGCTTTAAGTGGTTGTCCTTGGCGAAATATGGCCGATCTACTTCAGCATCAAAATTAAAAAAATTGTCCAGAATTATCAATAAATACCTTTAATATAATGCTGAATTAGTTTTTATGCCAAGCGTGATTCATCTGTGCTAAAAAAAAATTAAAGTTGAGGTATATAAAAAAGTGCTGTGAAATAAAATTCAGAAGAAACGTGTTAGATTTGTATTATTACTATTTTATTTTAAAGTTATAAAGATGTCATTTTCTCATTTTCAATTTAACATTTAGTTTTTTTTTTTTTTTTTTTTTTTTTTTTTCGTGTGAAAGCATATTTCATTTTATGTCGGAAAAATAATTAAATAAAAATGCCTCATAAACTTTTTTGGCAACAATTAAAAATTTAAACGGCTTATATTAAGGCAATTACCAGTTTATTATTTTCATATTTTAATTAATTTTAAAAGATCTAATCAAATTTCCGGCATAAATAGTAGCCTATGTCCTATTCCAGACTATTATCAATCTCTGTACCAGATTTTATACAGATTCATTTAGCCGTTGTGACATGATTGAGTAACAAACATACATATCCAATCTTTCGCATTTATAAATATTAGTATAGATATGTAAAATGAATTTTTCAGCCTAAAACATAAAGTAACTTAACTCTATTAGTAGTGATGAGATTGTACATGAAATAGAGTTACATAAATAAAACAGTTAACAAAAACTTATTAATTTGATTTAGGCCACAACAAGCACAGCACACGAGAAAGTCAAAATTATTGAAATTCTATTGGAACATAATAAATTCTTCTTTTTCGATTCTGAATGGCAGTCTTATTTTTAAATACACAATATACTAGTGAATGAACAAAAGCTCTGTGTTAAGGGCCCGATTAAAAAAAAAAGGTCTGGACCATTAGGCATAGTACATCTTGGCTGATGCACTTCCTAAAACATAGGGTTTGTTAAATTTTTGTTTTGACTTACCACATTAAATCGACTAATGCATATTGATAAGTTTTGAATATTGTAGTATATAATAGTTTTGAATATTTTAATTAAAGAAAAAAAAGTTACTGTTAAGAAAGGTGGTATTTTTTGCAAAATTAATATATAATACATAATTAATATATGTATGTATTTGTTTTCATAAAAAAATTTTCGATGCTGTCTGTTTTGAAACTTTCATCTGATAAGCACCCAAATGGAAGCCCACTGGTAAGCTATTGTCACAGGCAATATGGACAGACACCCGAGAGTCTGCAAAGGAGTGGACCGCTGCCGAAGGCAGCAGGGAACCAAAACGGGCTTTAAAACAATTTCATGATTTCTTTAAATTTTATTTTTGTTTGTAAAGCGGTATAGAAAAGAGTTTCCTTTAAATGTAGTGACCAGCAAAGCGAGAGAAACCTTCGTTGACCTTCATTGATTTCATGAATTAAAAAATGGTTTCATTAAGAAACTTTGATCTATAAGCACGTAGGCTGCATCAGGATGAGTTATGTGCATTTCAAGTTTGATTTTGAAATTTTTCCCGCATTCGGAATTTGGTTCGTTCCCGAACTGGGGCTTTGCTAGTTTAGCCTAATTGATAAAGGTTGCAATACTTTAAAAGCTGATTTTCGTAAATCACGATATCTTTATATAGCTGATAGCAGGGTTGGCAAAGTGGACCCAGCCCAGAAAAACCCGGGCAGGTTTTTCTGGGCGGGCCCACCAACAAAAACCCACTGGGTTTTTGCAAATAAGCGGGTTTTTGTTAAAAATTATTTATAATTTACAAATCCCATCTATAAAGTATAGAAAAACACCTTACCTTTAAAGAAAACTCTTTTATTTTCTATAAAATAGTATTAAACATAAAAAGTAACTACAGTTATAAATATAATAAAAGCAAGTTTATCTTCTATAATTGGTTCAATTTTCCTTTTCCTGTAAAACCGAATGATATTTTTGTTTAACAGTGGACATAAATGTTGTCCAGAATCAATATTTAACTAATTAAATTGCTTAGTTTTAAAACTTTATAATAATTTAATTTTAATTTTAGTACCAACATAATTATAAATCTAATAAAATAAAATTTTCTTCTATAACCGTTTCAACTATTAAAATACTTAAAAAAAAAAAAAAAAAAAAAAAAGGATAAAGCAGTGCAACTTATTTTTATAATTAAAACTAGTTAGCATAAGTGAACTCTGCTCAGTTCCCCATCATATATATGTTCTCATAAATTTCTAGTACAGGACATTCTCTTAACATGATTATTATGTTAAGAGAAATGAATCTGACCAAACACTTGACACAGAGATAGAATGAAATCCCCACCTAATAGGCTATCCACCGTACACTTTGATACATTTATCTTATTCTAATCTATTAATTTATTTTATTAGGATCAATTTTGTAGTTTTGTTTTCATGCTACAATTTCCAATTCAACAATCCTCAAAATGCATATTTATATGGGATATCCCCCCCATTTTGCTATGTTGATAAAATCTTAAATTATGAGTAACTTCCAAAATTTTCCTATTAGAATATTTGTAGTCAATTATGTTCAAACAAGTATCATAAATGTTTTTTGAAGTTGTCTGATATATTTATGATCCTCAAAATGGACATTTATGCTCAATTTTACCCTATTCTGCCATTTTAAGTAAATCGTAAATTCCAAATAATTTAGGAATTTTTTAAATTGAAAAATTTATGCTCTATGATATTCATAATCTATGATATTATGATCTATGATATTATGCTCTATGATATTCAGATGAAATATGCAGTAGAAAAGGGATTTTCATGGAAGTATTAAAAAAATACTTCGTTTTTATCGCCTATATTCGCTCCATTCCAGAAATTGATTTGAACAATTAGTAAGAAATCTTTTAGTAAAAAATAGATTTTGTTACTCATTTTTGAAATAAGTAACATATAAAAGTTGTATAAACTATTGAAATTCAGTATTATTGATGAATTTTCAGTTTTTTGTGAAAAAAAGTAAACAGATATTTTACGATATTTGTTTTGCATAATTTTGAATGTTCAGCAGATTTCTTGAAAAAATATATTAAAAATATTCATAATTAGGTTTAATTGAAGTATGAATCATGATTGTTTTGCCTCATTAAGATTACATATGCAACAATAAAGTTATTTTCATGGAAATTTTAAAAAATGACACTTCGATTTCATCGCCAATATTTTCGAACTTTGTTAACGTGAATCTGAACGGTGGTAACAGATCTGTTCATGTTGTCAGTGGTTAATACTATAAGCAATTCGAAAACTAATCTTCCTGTTGACAGGGATTGTGGAAACAGTTCACGTTAAAAGTAATTCACATTAAGCGTGTTCACGTTAACGAGGTTCGACTGTATTCGGTAGCTTGCAAAAATGAATTTGAGCCATTAGAGAGAATTATTTTTGTTAAAAATAGATTTTGTTACTTATTTTTGAAATAATTAACATAGAAAAGTTGTATAAACTATTGAAATTCAGTATTATTGATGAATTTTCAGTTTTTTGTGAAAAAAAGTAAACAGATATTTTATGATATTTATGTTTTGCATAATTTTGAATGTTCAGCAGATTTCTTGAAAAAATATATTAAAAATATTCATAATTAGGTTTAATTGAAGTATGAATCGTGATTGTTTTGCCTCATTAAGATTACGTATGCAACAATAAAGTAATTTTAAAGGAAATTTTTAAAAATGACACTTCGATTTCATCGCCAATATTGTCGAACCTTGGTAACGTGAATCTCAACGGTGGTAACAGATCTGTTTATGTTGTCAGTGGTTAATACTATAAGCAATTCGAAAACTAATCTTCCTGTTGACAGGGATTGTGGAAACAGTTCACGTTAAAAGTAATTCACATTAAGCGTGTTCACGTTAACGAGGTTCGACTGTATTCGGTAGCTTGCAAAAATGAATTTGAGCCATTAGAGAGAATTATTTTTGTTAAAAATAGATTTTGTTACTTATTTTTGAAATAATTAACATATAAAAGTTGTATAAACTATTGAAATTCAGTATTATTGATGAATTTTCAGTTTTTTGTGAAAAAAAGTAAACAGATATTTTACGATATTTATGTTTTGCATAATTTTGAATGTTCAGCAGATTTCTTGAAAAAATATATTAAAAATATTCATAATTAGGTTTAATTGAAGTATGAATCGTGATTGTTTTGCCTCATTAAGATTACGTATGCAACAATAAAGTAATTTTAAAGGAAATTTTTAAAAATGACACTTCGATTTCATCGCCAATATTGTCGAACCTTGGTAACGTGAATCTCAACGGTGGTAACAGATCTGTTCATGTTGTCAGTGGTTAATACTATAAGCAATTCGAAAACTAATCTTCCTGTTGACAGGGATTGTGGAAACAGTTCACGTTAAAAGTAATTCACATTAAGCGTGTTCACGTTAACGAGGTTCGACTGTATTCGGTAGCTTGCAAAAATGAATTTGAGCCATTAGAGAGAATTATTTTTGTTAAAAATAGATTTTGTTACTTATTTTTGAAATAATTAACATATAAAAGTTGTATAAACTATTGAAATTCAGTATTATTGATGAATTTTCAGTTTTTTGTGAAAAAAAGTAAACAGATATTTTACGATATTTATGTTTTGCATAATTTTGAATGTTCAGCAGATTTCTTGAAAAAATATATTAAAAATATTCATAATTAGGTTTAATTGAAGTATGAATCGTGATTGTTTTGCCTCATTAAGATTACGTATGCAACAATAAAGTAATTTTAAAGGAAATTTTTAAAAATGACACTTCGATTTCATTGCCAATATTGTCGAACCTTGGTAACGTGAATCTCAACGGTGGTAACAGATCTGTTCATGTTGTCAGTGGTTAATACTATAAGCAATTCGAAAACTAATCTTCCTGTTGACAGGGATTGTGGAAACAGTTCACGTTAAAAGTAATTCACATTAAGCGTGTTTACGTTAACGAGGTTCGACTGTATTCGGTAGCTTGCAAAAATGAATTTGAGCCATTAGAGAGAATTATTTTTGTTAAAAATAGATTTTGTTACTTATTTTTGAAATAATTAACATATAAAAGTTGTATAAACTATTGAAATTTAGTATTATTGATGAATTTTCAGTTTTTTGTGAAAAAAAGTAAACAGATATTTTACGATATTTATGTTTTGCATAATTTTGAATGTTCAGCAGATTTCTTGAAAAAATATATTAATTCATAATTAGGTTTAATTGAAGTATGAATCGTGATTGTTTTGCCTCATTAAGATTACGTATGCAACAATAAAGTAATTTTAAAGGAAATTTTTAAAAATGACACTTCGATTTCATCGCCAATATTGTCGAACCTTGGTAACGTGAATCTCAACGGTGGTAACAGATCTGTTCATGTTGTCAGTGGTTAATACTATAAGCAATTCGAAAACTAATCTTCCTGTTGACAGGGATTGTGGAAACAGTTCACGTTAAAAGTAATTCACATTAAGCGTGTTCACGTTAACGAGGTTCGACTGTATTCGGTAGCTTGCAAAAATGAATTTGAGCCATTAGAGAGAATTATTTTTGTTAAAAATAGATTTTGTTACTTATTTTTGAAATAATTAACATATAAATGTTGTATAAACTATTGAAATTCAGTATTATTGATGAATTTTCAGTTTTTTGTGAAAAAAAGTAAACAGATATTTTACGATATTTATGTTTTGCATAATTTTGAATGTTCAGCAGATTTCTTGAAAAAATATATTAAAAATATTCATAATTAGGTTTAATTGAAGCATGAATCGTGATTGTTTTGCCTCATTAAGATTACGTATGCAACAATAAAGTAATTTTAAAGGAAATTTTTAAAAATGACACTTCGATTTCATCGCCAATATTGTCGAACCTTGGTAACGTGAATCTCAACGGTGGTAGCAGATCTGTTCATGTTGTCAGTGGTTAATACTATAAGCAATTCGAAAACTAATCTTCCTGTTGACAGGGATTGTGGAAACAGTTCACGTTAAAAGTAATTCACATTAAGCGTGTTCACGTTAACGAGGTTCGACTGTATTCGGTAGCTTGCAAAAATGAATTTGAGCCATTAGAGAGAATTATTTTTGTTAAAAATAGATTTTGTTACTTATTTTTGAAATAATTAACATATAAAAGTTGTATAAACTATTGAAATTCAGTATTATTGATGAATTTTCAGTTTTTTGTGAAAAAAAGTAAACAGATATTTTACGATATTTGTTTTGCATAATTTTGGATGTTAAGCAGATTTCTTGAAAAAATATATTAAAAATATTCATAATTAGGTTTAATTGAAGTATGAATCATGATTGTTTTGCCTCATTAAGATTACATATGCAACAATAAAGTTATTTTCATGGAAATTTTAAAAAATGACACTTCGATTTCATCGCCAATATTTTCGAACTTTGTTAACGTGAATCTCAATGGTGGTAACAGATCTGTTCATGTTGTCAGTGGTTAATACTATAAGCAATTCGAAAACTATTCTTCCTGTTGACAGGGATTGTGGAAACAGTTCACATTAAAAGTAATTCACATTAAGCGTGTTCACGTTAACGAGGTTCGACTGTATTCGGTAGCTTGCAAAAATGAATTTGAGTCATTATAGAGAATTATTTTTGTTAAAGATAGATTTTGTTACTTATTTTTGAAATAATTAACATAGAAAAGTTGTATAAACTATTGAAATTCAGTATTATTGATGAATTTTCAGTTTTTTGTGAAAAAAAGTAAACAGATATTTTATGATATTTATGTTTTGCATAATTTTGAATGTTCAGCAGATTTCTTGAAAAAATATATTAAAAATATTCATAATTAGGTTTAATTGAAGTATGAATCGTGATTGTTTTGCCTCATTAAGATTACGTATGCAACAATAAAGTAATTTTAAAGGAAATTTTTAAAAATGACACTTCGATTTCATCGCCAATATTGTCGAACCTTGGTAACGTGAATCTCAACGGTGGTAACAGATCTGTTTATGTTGTCAGTGGTTAATACTATAAGCAATTCGAAAACTAATCTTCCTGTTGACAGGGATTGTGGAAACAGTTCACGTTAAAAGTAATTCACATTAAGCGTGTTCACGTTAACGAGGTTCGACTGTATTCGGTAGCTTGCAAAAATGAATTTGAGCCATTAGAGAGAATTATTTTTGTTAAAAATAGATTTTGTTACTTATTTTTGAAATAATTAACATATAAAAGTTGTATAAACTATTGAAATTCAGTATTATTGATGAATTTTCAGTTTTTTGTGAAAAAAAGTAAACAGATATTTTACGATATTTATGTTTTGCATAATTTTGAATGTTCAGCAGATTTCTTGAAAAAATATATTAAAAATATTCATAATTAGGTTTAATTGAAGTATGAATCGTGATTGTTTTGCCTCATTAAGATTACGTATGCAACAATAAAGTAATTTTAAAGGAAATTTTTAAAAATGACACTTCGATTTCATCGCCAATATTGTCGAACCTTGGTAACGTGAATCTCAACGGTGGTAACAGATCTGTTCATGTTGTCAGTGGTTAATACTATAAGCAATTCGAAAACTAATCTTCCTGTTGACAGGGATTGTGGAAACAGTTCACGTTAAAAGTAATTCACATTAAGCGTGTTCACGTTAACGAGGTTCGACTGTATTCGGTAGCTTGCAAAAATGAATTTGAGCCATTAGAGAGAATTATTTTTGTTAAAAATAGATTTTGTTACTTATTTTTGAAATAATTAACATATAAAAGTTGTATAAACTATTGAAATTCAGTATTATTGATGAATTTTCAGTTTTTTGTGAAAAAAAGTAAACAGATATTTTACGATATTTATGTTTTGCATAATTTTGAATGTTCAGCAGATTTCTTGAAAAAATATATTAAAAATATTCATAATTAGGTTTAATTGAAGTATGAATCGTGATTGTTTTGCCTCATTAAGATTACGTATGCAACAATAAAGTAATTTTAAAGGAAATTTTTAAAAATGACACTTCGATTTCATTGCCAATATTGTCGAACCTTGGTAACGTGAATCTCAACGGTGGTAACAGATCTGTTCATGTTGTCAGTGGTTAATACTATAAGCAATTCGAAAACTAATCTTCCTGTTGACAGGGATTGTGGAAACAGTTCACGTTAAAAGTAATTCACATTAAGCGTGTTTACGTTAACGAGGTTCGACTGTATTCGGTAGCTTGCAAAAATGAATTTGAGCCATTAGAGAGAATTATTTTTGTTAAAAATAGATTTTGTTACTTATTTTTGAAATAATTAACATATAAAAGTTGTATAAACTATTGAAATTTAGTATTATTGATGAATTTTCAGTTTTTTGTGAAAAAAAGTAAACAGATATTTTACGATATTTATGTTTTGCATAATTTTGAATGTTCAGCAGATTTCTTGAAAAAATATATTAATTCATAATTAGGTTTAATTGAAGTATGAATCGTGATTGTTTTGCCTCATTAAGATTACGTATGCAACAATAAAGTAATTTTAAAGGAAATTTTTAAAAATGACACTTCGATTTCATCGCCAATATTGTCGAACCTTGGTAACGTGAATCTCAACGGTGGTAACAGATCTGTTCATGTTGTCAGTGGTTAATACTATAAGCAATTCGAAAACTAATCTTCCTGTTGACAGGGATTGTGGAAACAGTTCACGTTAAAAGTAATTCACATTAAGCGTGTTCACGTTAACGAGGTTCGACTGTATTCGGTAGCTTGCAAAAATGAATTTGAGCCATTAGAGAGAATTATTTTTGTTAAAAATAGATTTTGTTACTTATTTTTGAAATAATTAACATATAAATGTTGTATAAACTATTGAAATTCAGTATTATTGATGAATTTTCAGTTTTTTGTGAAAAAAAGTAAACAGATATTTTACGATATTTATGTTTTGCATAATTTTGAATGTTCAGCAGATTTCTTGAAAAAATATATTAAAAATATTCATAATTAGGTTTAATTGAAGCATGAATCGTGATTGTTTTGCCTCATTAAGATTACGTATGCAACAATAAAGTAATTTTAAAGGAAATTTTTAAAAATGACACTTCGATTTCATCGCCAATATTGTCGAACCTTGGTAACGTGAATCTCAACGGTGGTAGCAGATCTGTTCATGTTGTCAGTGGTTAATACTATAAGCAATTCGAAAACTAATCTTCCTGTTGACAGGGATTGTGGAAACAGTTCACGTTAAAAGTAATTCACATTAAGCGTGTTCACGTTAACGAGGTTCGACTGTATTCGGTAGCTTGCAAAAATGAATTTGAGCCATTAGAGAGAATTATTTTTGTTAAAAATAGATTTTGTTACTTATTTTTGAAATAATTAACATATAAAAGTTGTATAAACTATTGAAATTCAGTATTATTGATGAATTTTCAGTTTTTTGTGAAAAAAAGTAAACAGATATTTTACGATATTTGTTTTGCATAATTTTGGATGTTAAGCAGATTTCTTGAAAAAATATATTAAAAATATTCATAATTAGGTTTAATTGAAGTATGAATCATGATTGTTTTGCCTCATTAAGATTACATATGCAACAATAAAGTTATTTTCATGGAAATTTTAAAAAATGACACTTCGATTTCATCGCCAATATTTTCGAACTTTGTTAACGTGAATCTCAATGGTGGTAACAGATCTGTTCATGTTGTCAGTGGTTAATACTATAAGCAATTCGAAAACTATTCTTCCTGTTGACAGGGATTGTGGAAACAGTTCACATTAAAAGTAATTCACATTAAGCGTGTTCACGTTAACGAGGTTCGACTGTATTCGGTAGCTTGCAAAAATGAATTTGAGTCATTATAGAGAATTATTTTTGTTAAAGATAGATTTTGTTACTTATTTTTGAAATAATTAACATATAAAAGTTGTATAAACTATTGAAATTCAGTATTATTGATGAATTTTCAGTTTTTTGTTAAAAAAGTAAACAGATATTTTACGATATTTATGTTTTGCATAATTTTGAATGTTCAGGAGATTTCTTTCAAAAATATATTAAAAATATGCATAATTAGGTTTAATTGAAGTATGAATCGTGATTGTTTTGCCTCATTATGATTACGTATGCAACAATAAAGTAATTTTAAAGGAAATTTTTAAAAATGACACTTCGATTTCATCGCCAATATTGTCAAACTTTGTTAACGTGAATCTCAACGGTGGTAACAGATCTGTTCATGTTGTCAGTGGTTAATACTATAAGTAATTCGAAAACTAATCTTCCTGTTGACAGGGATTGTGGAAACAGTTCACGTTAAAAGTAATTCACATTAAGCGTGTTCACGTTAACGAGGTTCGACTGTATTCGGTAGCTTGCAAAAATGAATTTGAGCCATTAGAGAGAATTATTTTTGTTAAAAATAGATTTTGTTACTTATTTTTGAAATAATTAACATATAAAAGTTGTATAAACTATTGAAATTCAGTATTATTGATGAATTTTCAGTTTTTTGTGAAAAAAAGGAAACAGATATTTTACGATATTTATGTTTTGCATAATTTTGAATGTTCAGCAGATTTCTTTCAAAAATATATTAAAAATATTCATAATTAGGTTTAATTGAAGTATGAATCGTGATTGTTTTGCCTCATTAAGATTACGTATGCAACAATAAAGTAATTTTAAAGGAAATTTTAAAAAATGACACTTCGATTTCATCGCCAATATTGTCGAACCTTGGTAACGTGAATCTCAACGGTGGTAACAGATCTGTTCATGTTGTCAGTGGTTAATACTATAAGCAATTCGAAAACTAATCTTCCTGTTGACAGAGATTGTGGAAACAGTTCACGTTAAAAGTGATTCACATTAAGCGTGTTCACGTTAACGAGGTTCGACTGTATTCGGTAGCTTGCAAAAATGAATTTGAGCCATTAGAGAGAATTATTTTTGTTAAAAATAGATTTTGTTACTTATTTTTGAAATAATTAACATATAAAAGTTGTATAAACTATTGAAATTCAGTATTATTGATGAATTTTCAGTTTTTTGTGAAAAAAAGTAAACAGATATTTTACGATATTTATGTTTTGCATAATTTTGAATGTTCAGCAGATTTCTTTCAAAAATATATTAAAAATATTCATAATTAGGTTTAATTGAAGTATGAATCGTGATTGTTTTGCCTCATTAAGATTACGTATGCAACAATAAAGTAATTTTAAAGGAAATTTTTAAAAATGACACTTCGATTTCATCGCCAATATTGTCGAACTTTGTTAACGTGAATCTCAACGGTGGTAACAGATCTGTTCATGTTGTCAGTGGTTAATACTATAAGTAATTCGAAAACTAATCTTCCTGTTGACAGGGATTGTGGAAAAAGTTCACGTTAAAAGTAATTCACATTAAGCGTGTTCACGTTAACGAGGTTCGACTGTATTCGGTAGCTTGCAAAAATGAATTTGAGCCATTAGTGAGAATTATTTTTGTTAAAAATAGATTTTGTTACTTATTTTTGAAATAATTAACATATAAAAGTTGTATAAACTATTGAAATTCAGTATTATTGATGAATTTTCAGTTTTTTGTGAAAAAAAGTAAACAGATATTTTACGATATTTATGTTTTGCATAATTTTGAATGTTGAGCAGATTTCTTGCAAAAATATATTAACAATATTCATAATTAGGTTTAATTGAAGTATGAATCATGATTGTTTTACCTTATTAAGTAGAATATTCACTATCACTCACTCGTATAATATTTATTTCCTCTCTGGAGAAAGCTCCGATAATTAATTATGTTTTCACGGATGCTGAACATTTCTACAATTCTTTTTTTAATTTATAAAGTAGATTATAGTCACCTAAACAAGCCTTAAAATGTCGGCGAATTATAGCATAAGACTCATTTGTTTCAGAGGTGGGACTGGATAGATTAGCTCATCATTACTTACATTTTCATCTTTGTCTTGCGAGGAAGATGTGAAAGTTTCTTTGCCATCTTCTGTCATTTCATCTCCATCTAATTCTTTAAATTGCACAAGCTCCATCTGAATGAATTTCACTGTTCTCAAAATCATTAATTACTTTTTCATCATGCCGTATTTCACATTCGATGTTTTCAAATTTTGCTTTTTGCAGCAACAGTGAACAATTTTTAATTACTTTTAGAAAAGGAAATCTGGTATTTTTTGATTGAGAATCATTTTTAATAAGAAAGACTTAAAATTTTATTTGAATAACTGGGGACAGTATGTGACAAATATTTGTTTTAATGGGGAAATTTAACATTGATCTTATGAGATTGATTTTGGTTCTAACAAATTTTATTTGAATAAGCGGGGTATTCGATTATAAATTACCCAATTAAATGGGAATGACTGTATACATATATATATACTCTATATGCATTTGTTCTTTCAGGAATGCTGAAGAATTATTGCTAGAAGGTTGAAAAGTCAAGAAGAAAAGTACCTAAAGGCCTCTGAACATTTAGAATGACAGCTGGATGATAAAATGGGTTGAAAAAGGACTGCAGGATGTCAAATTAGCCTAGAGTCAGCACTACTATTATCCAAAAAATCTTAGTTTTTTGTTCCCATAGGAAAAAAGTGTGATTATTTTTTTAAATATCTATTTTTAAAAAAAAATTGACATACGAATGGTTATTTTGGTCGTAATTGACTCTTTACCCAATTTACACTGTGATACTCCATTATATTCTATTTTTCAGTTATTTTATTTTCTATTGTAGCATTTTCTATGTTAAATATCTAATTTTACTTTTTCTTTCTATTTATAGAATTATTTCATGAAAGGATTATTTAGAAAGAAAAACAAGAAGACCCATTTGAAGAAACAAAAAAGCGCTTAGTAAAGTCAAGTTTGTAGCAGAAAAGACCTGCATTGTCCAAATATATATATATATATATAAAATAATGATGATCTATTAAGCATAGTAAAAGCCAAGCAACAGATACAAGATCACTGAAACACCAATGACCAATAAGATTAAAAATTTCTTTGAGAAGTTCAGAAAAATGAAAAAAAAAATTCAGGGGATTAAATACATAAATTTAAAGAAACCAGATTTGTTAACAGCCTGAAAACAAACGAATCAATAAAGTAACACAACAAATCTTAACTTAAAACCATAAACTATATCAAAATTTATGAAAAAATAATTTAAGAAACTTAAGATAGGATGGAAGGAAGCAGGCGGCAAGACTTGTGACTTGACTATGGGGTTAAACTAGTTTCAGGCCGGCAACACTTCCCCAGCCAGCCAAGACCAGAATAGGAGTCATATGGATTTAAAAAAGCAGAATTTCAAAGCAGATGAATAACAATGAGACCTCGAAGCAACAATGATTGATTACAATGTGTTTAATAGCATGATTAGAATTTTAAGAATAGTTGCCAACTCAAGAAAGAAGAAACTGAAATTTTAATGAAAAAAGAAAGTTTGCATAGTAATACAAAGTAAATGCAACAAGCCTTCTGCTTTATTTTATTTTTTTTAATTTAATAATCCCACCCAACCATCCAGCCTGACAACACCACCCCACCTCCGTAATCAAACAACTGCCCACCCAACCACTACCTTTTTTATTGTCTTTTATTATTTTATAATTTTTTTGTTAATATACACAAAAGTGTACACAGTTTTTTTATTTTTATTTATTTTTTTATTTTTTATGTTTACATAAAAAAAAAAAAAAAAAATGGTTAAGGATAGAAAATACAAAGTTTTTAGGAAAACCCATTTTAGCAGTGGCTGTGATCAGTTTATTAATATTCTTCTTTTTAAACTTCGCAGAGCATAAATTATTAATTTGAAATAAATGGTTGATGATGATGTTTCTAAATACTGAAAGATGCAAACAGGAATTAAAATGTGTAAATAAGTTTACTTTAAAACTAAAATCTTGCCATTTGTCATAGATATCTGTGTAAATTTTATTACCATCAATGATTATTTTAAGATCTAAAAAGTTAATTGATTGATTAGTTTGAGTATTTTGAGTTAGCTATATATATATATATATATATATACTTTTTTGAAAAAAAAAAAAAAAAAAAAAAATCATTATTTCACTTAGAATATGTAAACTGCTATTATTTAAAATATTGCGAATTAAAATTACACTCATGTTTGTGAAAATTGCAACACCATAAAGGGATTATGCAAATTGAACCAAACTTACAGGAAATGTAAAGTAAGGTGAGTCATGCAAATGATTAGAATTACAAAACGATTGGGCATGCATGGAACGAGATCTGAATCCTTATCAGTCGCATGTTCCAGGTACATAAAGGACTGTAAAGGTGCATTGAAATCTGTTTATCGTCCTATGTCGGCGGTAAACGTTTCATTAATGGTCAGTATGCCACATCAAAGAGGAAGATGCTATACGAACAATTAATGGAGTTCGTGCGAGGCCACATTGTTGGTATGCGAGAGAGAGGATTTTCGTATTGAGAAATCGCAGCCCGCATGCAGTGTAATGCCACAACAGTGATGCGTGTTTGGAAGAAATGGACAGAGGAGAATCAAACAAGCCTAAAACCTGGCAGTAGGGCACGCAATAGAATGACGAGACGACAGACACCCCATCCACATGGCTGTGATGGACCATACAGCTTCCTCTTGTGTGTTACTACAATGTTCGAGTACGGTTACAGGTGTTTTGTTGTGTAGCTCCATGGATCATCACCATTTGCTGCAGCATCAATTCCATGCAAGGGTTCCTCTGCACAGGATTCTGCTCTTACTGAATCACGGACGCCTCCAACTTCAAAGGGCTCAGTAACACAGCACGTGGCGTGCCTAGTGGCAACAAATTGTTTTCTACGATGAATCTCGCTACAATCTGGAGTACAATGATGGAAGAGTGTGCATCAAACATTACTGAGGGAAACATCTGTTCCCACAGTGTGTTATCTAGTTCCAGCATCATGCTGCACAAATGCCTAGCATCATGGTGTGGTGAGCTATTGGATATAATTGTCGATCCCATCTAGTGCACATTGTATGCAACTCAACAGTGATTGCTACACGTAAGGGAAGTTTCAAAGCCAGAGGTCCTTCCCCTTCTTTGACGCATTTCTGATGCTGTATTTCAGCAGGATAATGCCCGTGCGCATGTTTCTCATACTGCACAGGCCTTCTTCAGTGCACAACAGGGTTAGCTTCTTCCATAGCCTGCTTATTCCCTGGATATGTCACTCATCGAGCATGTCTCTGATTTCATTGGTCGGTGACTTGCTCAAGCAACTGGTGGGGGGCACACAGTAAGATTGAAGTTTAGCATCAAGTCAAAGTCATCTGGAATGCTATTCTCCAGGATTTCGTTCATAACCTGTATGATTCAATGCCATGACGTGTACAGGCTCTCATTGCTCAGCGTAGTGGACACACACAGTCCTGATTTCAGCCTTTTTTTTTTTTTGTACATGTGATTGTTTATTTGTATCAGTAATATGTGGAATAAATTTCATTAATTTCTGACAATTCTTTTATGGTGTTGCAATTTTCACAAACATGAGTGCGTACTTCTTATAAATTAAAGTTTGTTTCTCTATATTTTAAATTTATTATCTCAAATTTGTTATGTATTGACCTATACGTGTGCTTATATTAGTAGGTTGATGGATGTCTGTGAAGATTAATTGAGCAATATGCTGTGGATCTTCATTTAATAATCTATAGATTTTTTGTTTTATCTATTGATGTGAACTACTGATAGCAATAGCTACGGATATTGATCTTTGTGGATATCAATTGATATCCGTTGCCCATTTCCACGTAAATTTTTTTTTTTATTGATTTCTATGGATATTGATCTCTATGGATGTCAACTGATATCCGTTGGCCATTTCCACGTACAAATTTATTTTTATTGATCTCTACGGATATTGATTTCTATGGATGTCAATTGATATCCGTTGGCCAATTCCACGTACAAATTTTTTTTTATTGATCTCTACGGATATTAATTTCTATGGATGTCAATTGATATCCGTTGGCCAATTCCACGTACAAATTTTGTTTTATTGATCTCTACGGATATTAATTTCTATGGATGTCAATTGATATCCGTTGGCCATTTCCACGTACAAATTTTTTTTATTGATCTCTACGGATCATTTTTAGTAGGGTAAGTAAAGAAGAAAAAAAAAAGTCATATGTATGATTCATCATTAAAGTAGTGAGTAAAAATTTAGCTTTATTTCATACAATTGTGTTGGAATGTAACATTTTATTTATTTCTTGTAACCAAAATTTCTCATTTGTTAGAAGTTCTCCCCGACTCCTAATTTGCTATTAATTGAGTATTATTATGTTTAAAATAGTCAGAAATTTTTTTCTCATTTCTAAAATTAGAATACTTCTAATACAGAAAAAAAAAATTGTAAAAGTTGTTTTTGTATTAACAATAATAATAACAATAAAAAAGATAGTATAATTTATTTTTTAAAAATACATAAGCTTTTTCTTAGATGAAAATATTTGTATGTATGTGGGGATAAGAAAATTCGATAAATATTTTGTTTTGGTCAATTACTCGAAACTTCAGCACTTTTATAGAAAATCTATAGCATCAATTATTTTATTGACTTCAGCCAATCATAACGTGTCATATGTTGCTGTACATAAGAGATGTATTTCTTTTAAGTCCAGAAAAGATATATAAAAATGTGTACAAAGTTGTAAATCAGCCTTTATTGAATATTCTTAATAAAATTGCCTACCTTTCATGTTAAAAATTATTTAACTTTATTTTATTTAATTCATATCACTTCTCAAGCCAATGAAAGTGTGATACAACAGAGTTAAGAAATATTGCATTGGCGTTGAACAGAATAGCAATATCAAAAATCTTGATAGATATGTGAGGGGGTGTGTTCTATCCCAGGTCACGCCCGTCAGCTTAGTCGTTCAGAGTTTTCCACGGTTTTCTCTGAAATTTGTGGAACTATGGATAAGGACCCTTTAAAAAGACCTCCACGGAGGGCACTCTTCCTCATGTTTAGGGCCATAGCGCAGTCTATTGGTCTTAACCCTAATACCAACACTTTGTTTAAGTGTATGATGAAAGTTCTTAAATTTAATTAATAACATCGAGCTGTATGGCAAATAAATTAAATTAATATTGTATTATTTTCAAAAGGACTATTTTTTATTTTAACTATTAATATATTCTACCTATTTCATAGTAGGATTTATTCTTAAAAAACTGTTAAGGAAGTTTATAAATAAAGTGCCAAGCGTGATAACATAGCTTATCAACATATCATCACTATCATTATGCAGAAATCTGACAGAAAAATGACAAAATTTATTAATGCATTATGAGGATTACTGTAGTGAAAAATTACGTCTTATTACAGTTGATGCAGTGTTACATGATACTTCTTCATCATTATTAATATTTCCTTCATGATATTAGACACCAGAAATTAACTCAGGTAAAATATGCAAACATTTATCAACGGTTACCTTTCATCTACGTTCTGTATCTATATTTTATAAGAATAAAAGCTTATTTCTTTGGAATAATAAAAGTATTATGTAAAACAGTATCTTTTCTAAATGAATTCGTATGAAATTGTATCTTAATCTCCTTGTTTATTTACGGTTAATGTTTATCTACCATCATTGAATTTAAATAACGAAAAATAAAGAGATTTATACGTTTAATGGAAAATAAAGTAACGTCAAATGTATAAACTCTCAAGACCAAAATTTTAGATGCACATAAACTGCTGTATATAAGATTGAAGATTGGTTAATTTATGTAATACCTTCTGAATTTAGAAGGAACAGTCGGTAAAAAAAGTGTCCGAACACTAGCAAAAATTCCTATATAAAAAAATTACACTTAATACTGTTTTGTTAAATAAATCCTTGTCGAATCCTGTTCTTAGTCAGTCTAAGAACAGGATTCGACAAGGATTTATTTAGCAAAACTGTATTAAGTGTACTTTTTTTATATAGGAATTTTTGCTAGAGTTCGGACACTTTTGTTACCGACTGTATGATGTATACATTATACGCGAAACTTCCTGAATCTGCCAGGATGATGGATGGATGGTTGGGTTTTACGTCGCACTAGTGCTGCGCAGATGGGCAATTGGCGACGGTCGGAGCGCACCCCTAGAGGTGGTCCGGAGACATGCCATCACAATTTTGATCCTCCACGGAAGGGATGGCTCTCCCGCTTCGGTGACCCCCAGAGGTATAATATTTATGGGAACATGGAGGACATTGTGGCCACGACAGATTTTACGTGCACCAGCCACCATAAGCATACACGACGGTGTTTGGCCGGCTCGAGTACCGAACCCGCTATCTTCCAATTATGAGGCCGGCGCTCTACCGACTGGGCTACCGTGGCCCCCGGAATCTGCTTGGGGCATATTTCAATTCTGGCTTCAAATTGTTTTATTTCTAAGTTGGACCGGGTCAAACCAGATATATTGCACATCTTTCTTCTATATTAGTTCCCTATCATGTTACAGGTATGGGTATTCGTGAAATTTTTCGACTTCGTTTTCTGGACGTTTTTGCGTGTTTTGAGGCATGAGTAATCCTAAAATCACAAAAAGGTCTGTCTATGGGTTAGTCAGTTTGTTAGAGCAAAAATGTGTTTGTTTGTCAAACTGTGTACACCTTTAGTAAAGAATTGGTAATCGTATAGATGTCGGACCAATTTTAAAATTTCACTTATAACACTCTCAAGTGCACTATTAGTTTTCAAATTTCTAATTTTAAAACTTCTTATGTTATTCAAAATTTGCGATTTTCTTAGCATGTGATATCAGGAAAAATTTTCGCCTAAACTTATATTATGTTAGTTATTTTCGACGTAAAAATATTGAACCAGTTTTAAAATATTTACGATACTGACATGAGTATTGTTAACTAGGGCGCTCTATTTTCAAAACTTCTTAAGTTATTCGAAATTTTCGATTTTCTTAACATGGAAGACATTCTCTTAAGAATTTTCTTAAGACAATATTTCCCACAAACTTGCAATTTGGAGATTTTTGGATTGGAAATACGATGGAATTGCATAAAAACTAAAATATAAAACTGTCCCCCCCCCCCAAAAAAAAAAAAAAAAAAAAAAAAGATCGCAGTGAAGATTAGTTAATTTATGTAATGCATTCCAAATTTTTAACTTAAGAAGTATACATTACAGGCGAAACTTCTTAAATCTGTCGGAGACATATTTCTATTTTGGCTACCAATTTCTTGAATTTTATTTTTACATCGGACCGACTCAAACCAGACCTAGATTACTAGAAGTATAAAAGAAAACCTATTGGTGTCTGAAAACATGTGGCGTCTTTTACTAGACCTAGATTATTAGAAGCATAACAAAAAAAAAAAAAAAAAAAAAAGAAAGAAAGAAAAACTAGCATGTGGTGTCTTTTACATAACTTTCTTCAACATAAATTCTACGTCATATTATAAGTATGGGTGAACTTACGATATTCGTGAATTTTTTAGACGTTTTTACAAGTTTTGAGGCATGATGAATCCGTAAGTCACAAAACCGTTGTGATGTCTGTCTGGAGGTTAGTCAGTTTGTTAGTGTGATAGTTCGTTAATACTTTAGTTTGTTAGTTTTTTCTGCATGCACATTATTTCAAGATTGAATAATCGTAAAGAGGTCAGACCAATCTTAAAATATCATTTATGATACTGACAAGAACATCATTTATTATGAACATTCTACTTTATAAACTTTGTAAATTATTCTCAATTTAAGATTTTCTTAACATACCAGAATAGAGTAATACTGGTATAACATACACCATAAGGCAAATTTATTTAATAAATTTGCATTATGGGGATCATTGCGATTTACTATAGTTTAACACGAGAGAATAGGTTAATATTTCTCATAAATGCACATGATTAGGAGTATTTTCATAGTAAATAAGTCGAATTAGTTTTAAAATGTCATTTATTATATTTCTATAAAAAATATCGTATATGAATATTCTAATATTAAAGCGTCTTACTCTAAATTAATATTTTAAAAAATTGGCAGATTAGGATATTTCACATAAACTTGGTTTATGCGGATTATTGCTTCGAAAATACTATAGAGTTGAATAGAAACTGAAATATAAAACCAACCCTAATAAAATCAATCAGCAAAGTAGGGTAAGGTAAATATATTGAATTGGAGGATAGGTAGCTTACTGGGTTGAGCATTTCAGCCGATGATCATGTCCATCGATCGTCGGAGTTAATTTCTCTTAATATGAATATAGTATTCCCTAAATAGTAGAAAATTTTGAGAACGAATATATGATGGAGAAGTATGAGGAGACTTAACTTATGCCAGCTAGTTTATTTTGGATGCAATAATGAAATATTTAACTCATTTTCTACCGAAAGCCATTTTATAGTCTTTAAAATATTACTTATAAAAATACTAAGTAAAATTAGCTTTTAAAGGTAACTTTTTTAATCGTAAATTGCATTATTTATATACGTAGTTTTATGTTTCATAGCTTTTTAAAGATTTTTCCGGATTTTTCTTACATTTTTTTTTTTAAATTTAATTTTCTGAGTTAAAAAAGAAAGATTAATTTAAGATTTAAACTTTATCTTTCGAAATATCTTTTAACTGTGGAAAGACAAAGGCACTTCGTCTTTTCAAGTGATCTTTTCGAAAAAATCTTCTTATTCTTTTTATAATTTTTTTACTAAAATTTACGGAAGTACATTATTTTTTCAGAATAAAATTACATTTTCTAAAATGACACACAGAAAGCCGCAATGGAAGTGCATTAAAGATTTAGGAAATCAATTATTTTTACATTAAAAATACGTTTCCTGTGGTAATGAAATGTTTGACAATCATTAGTTCTCTTCAAACATTTCTAACACGAAAGAAATGCATTAGAAGGTTTTTCTACGCAATCATTTTGTACATTATTGAAAATTAAATATGTTGCCAGATATTAAATTGCAATTAATCTTAGGTAAGTTTTTTTTTTTCATTATTTAATGGACGTACTAGTTAGACGAGAAAGAAATTTTTAATCTTTCAAAATTTAGGTTATTATTTAATATTTAAACTTAGCCGCCTTCAACGATCAGTAGGTTGGCGATCCTTGTAAAATCTAACAGTGTAAAACTCCCACCCATTGGCGCCTCCGGTGCCCTCTACCCCTTTCAGAACATAAACTGCCTGTTCGCTCAGAGTGCAAATTGTAGTAGTAGCAAATCATAGCGACCTTTGTAAATTCTGGCTGTACCAATATCTCGTTTGGTGACGCCTGCGCTGCTCTCCCCCCATTTTAAAAATTGAAGCAGTCTGTGCGCTCATCGTGCAAACGACCTTGGAAAATTCTGATCGTAGAAAACCTTCGTTCGGTCGAGCCGGCGGCGCCCTTATTTTACGCTTTTAAAAATACGCACAATCGATTCGTTACCACAAAATGCCTTAATACAAGATGTAGCTCTATTTTAACATTATAAAATATTTTGCTCTTTTCCATGTGCCCCCCACCCCCATCCCCCAACAATTTCTACGTTTTTGAAAATACACGCAATTTATATCACAACCAAAAAAACCTGAAATATGCATTTTTAATATCTTAGCTCTATATTATAATTTTTAAATTATTTTGCCCCCATGTGCTCCCTTATTAATTCTACATCTTTGACGAAATGAGCGATAACTTTTTTTGCCTCTCCATCTGTGCTCTAATAATTTTATACTTTTAAAAGTATGTGAAAAAAAATTCTGGTCGGTATTATCCTAATATACCCCACAAATCGAGTAAAACACCATACCCAACGAAAGTTTTTAATTCCGATCATCTTATGATTATTAAATTAATAATAAATAGTTTTTCACTCTTTATATATAAACATGTCAACATAAATCTTGTTTACTTTTTGATGTGTAAAATGAAAAAAAAAAAAAAAATAAAAGAATACTCTATATAAATAAATAAAAAAAAAAAAATCATTGCGCATTTTTGTAAGATATGCACAATATCGTAAACTCCTTTCTTTTATAAGTTACTAGCAGACTTTGCCTGCTTTGCCAGTCACTATTTTTAAAGGAATTTTCAAAAAATATTAATAATTATATATTAAATAACTTTATTAAAAAAAAAATCCATTGAAATCGCTTAAAAATTTGCTTTGCTTTCAGTCTCCAATGCTTGCATTTGCGCCTTAACGGAACATTTCAATGTAGGAGCTAATTGGACAATAAGTGCCGCTGATATTATTCAAAAACTACGTTTTTCGGACAGACATTTCTCGAACAGATTATCATATTCACTGTATGACAACAGATGGCTGAGCCAGACAATCTCACAACAGAAAAATTTTAATTAATTTTCGAAAAAAAAAAAAAAAAAAAAAAATCAAAAGTTCAAAATTCGGCCTTGAAGGTGCATAAGGAGAGGTCAAAACGGACCTCCATGCAAATTTTTTTAGCTCTACGAACATCTGTTTGCTTACAAAGTGAACAACATACTTCTAAATTTGTTTTTTGTCACTTTACGTCATTCATTTGATTGAGAATAATGTGAAGATATTGAAAGATTTTTAAAAAAATCAATTGACACCTTTTCTATTAATTATCTGCAAAAAGTAATACTTTGGCCCTTGGAGGATCGAACTCACACCCTTTGCATTTTCAGCATGACGTTCTAACTAATTGAGCTAACGGGCCTGGGGAAGACATTTTACATTTACGTTCCTATCTCCAGAGTCGATCATTTCAGAAATTTACATCTTTTAAATTAATCAAAGAAATTAATAAAATTGTAGCAATGCAAATGTATTTAATTTATATTATTTACTTGTGTCTTTACACTCTAATAATAAAAAAATGGAAAATATCTGTAAAAATAGAAAATTTGCTACATAAAATTTATATTTTCTAGAACTACGGAAATTTAGTTTAAAATTACAAAAGAAACAATTTTTCTGTAACCAGACAAACTGTAACCATTGAAACAGATTTTGTCTTGTGGGTTAAATATTTTTTCTGATTTCCATACGAAAAATCGGTATCAAAGCAGGGTTGAGAAGTGTTAAGTAGCATAATAAATTGTGCTTTCATGGCTGAGAGGTAATGTAGTCGCCTATACGGTGGGTTCTGGTTCAAACCTGCCTGTTAGAACTGGTATAAAATTATTTTATGTCGGGATTTCTTCGGTATACACTACAGAAACAATCAGTTGTATACGAATATTCTTTGTCTCTTGCAGAAGATGGCTACTCCGAATGGCTAGGTCGAAGAGCGTAACCTGGGATTGAACCAGCATTTCCCATCTACCAGCTTTGAGCGCAGAACCGTTTAGCAACTCTTCCAGGGTTGTTTTCTGTAACATAGTAGAATTTTTTTTTTCTTTTTACAGTGTATTACAAAATGCATGTGTATGCACTTTGAAAAATTAAAATAATAAAATATTTTAAGATCAAGATTCAAAATTTGACAAAAAAAAAAAAAAAAAAAGAAAAGAAAAGAGAAATAGTCGTTGGTTAAAAGACGGTTTATTTTTAAATTGTCTAATGACCTTTCGGCTTCTTCATTCTAGTTCCAAATAATACATTTTAGCCTAAATTGGTTGGAATAATCTGCTTTGAGAGAATTAATTGTTTATAAATTAAGCGAGATAATTTATTCTAAATTTTTGGTTCTCAGATTATGTCAAAAAAAAAAAAAAAAAAAAAAAAAAATTTACTTTCTCTATTACAGTGAACTAAGTTTTTTTCATATATTATGCTAATTTATCGTAAGTATTTATTTATTTATTTTTTTAATGTAAATAATATAAATGTAAACATAGGAATATACTAAAAATTTTGAAGTTTATTTTTCATTATTTATCTAGAAAACTGGAAATATCGTTAAATTTATTGTACGTTCTTGTTTACCTTAGTTTTACAGTATATCAGTATTTTATCATTACCATCATTCATCATGGAAATGTTTCAGAAAATTATTATGGAAAAGCAATTGAAATAATTTACATAGATAAGTTAACATAGTAAACTATGCTAAGCAGGACTATTAAATTTCTTTTATTATTCTCGTGTTTTGAATAGAACGGTATTTTTATTTTATTTTATTTTATTTTATTTTATTATTTATATTTAAGACAGTTGGTTGAAAGATGGTTTAATTTTAAATTGACAAATAACCTTTCGGAACCTTTTTGACCTTTCGAAGTCTTATTTTGAACTCTTTCATTATAGTTCAAAATAAGACTTCTTTTTTTAAATGGGTTGGAATAATCTACTTTGAGAAAAATAAATCTTTATAAATTGAGCGAGACAACTTATTCTAAAGTTTTTGTTCGCAAATTACGTCAAAATATTTATTTTTCTCCATTATACTTAAGTTTTTTGCATACATTATGCCAATTTATCATAAAAAATGTGTTTTTAAGATTTTTTTTTTTTATTTAAAAAAATATATTTTTAAACGTAGAAATGTACTAAAAATCTTGAAGCCTATTATTTATCTAGAAAATTGGAAATATCGTTAATTTATTTTATGATCTGTTTACATTTCAATATATCAGTTTCAATATTTCAATATATCATTACCATTAGGGAAATGTTTCAGAAAAATGTTATGAAAAAACAATCGAAATAATTAATGTAGTTTTAATATTATAGTAAAACATGCTAAGGAGAACTGCAAAGTTTCTTTTATTATTCACGTATTCTGAATAAAACGGGGCATTTTTTATTTTTATTTTTTAATTATTATTTATACTTGAAACAGTTCTTTTTTGCATTTTGTAACAGCTTTTTAACGTATACGGATGTTATATATATATACACACACACACACACACAAAAAAAAACAAAAAAAAAAAAAAAAAAAAAAGATAAAATGCCTATATAAACAGAAACAAAAAGTAATTGTAAATTGTGTGGGGTGGGGTTGGGTAGTCAAAAATTAAATGAAGATGCAATACCATTTTAAGTAATTCTGTTCTTACATATTTTATAGTTCTCAGCCCTCCTGATCTTTTAACACAAGTAATTGTATATTAAATTTTTGTTTTATTTAAAATCAAAACTCCTGAAATTAAATAAGACGGAGATAACTATTCTGAAATAGTAGTGTTACAAATTCGTGTGAATTGGCAGCTATGATATTTCTTCAAACCTATAAATGGAAAAAAAAAAGGTAATGAATGCTTATCAGCTTACATAATATGTGACAATTATTAATGTGTAAACTTTTCACATTTTTAAATACTGTTTACTAAACACCATCAATGCCAATATTTTAATTTATTCCGGAGTATTTTTACACACGCCTCTATTTTGCACCACTTTATTTACAGACATTTTTTCTCCAATATATAACTTCGATAAAATAAGAAAAAAAAAAATATTTTATAAAAATAAGTGGCATGGAATAAAGGCGGGGCTAAAAATACTCCGGAATAAATTAAAATGTTGGCATCTATGCTAAAAACGGAAAACACTTCAAATGTTTTGTTCGAGTAAAAGTTGTTTTTGTCACATGGTGCTCGCAAATTAAACACAACCGTGATAATATTATTAAAATATTCATGTGACTGTCATTAAAATTTATTACCGAGATTTAGAAGCTTTCATCGAACTATTCTAAACTATGTTTAAGTTTATTAAATCAATTTAATAACTGAAATATCTTCTTTATATTTTTAGAATAACTATAAATTAAATTATTAAAACTTCATCAGTGCAATACATTTCGTTATGCGCTGAAACTATTTCTAAGTATTAAACTGAATGAATTTCTGTAAGTTGTTATTGATTTCTGAATTTAAAATAGCTTCGCTCTTGTTATTAATTTAAACATACGGAATGTTTGAATGTTTTCAACGATTGATTGTCCGCAATAATTCAACATTTTCCTGAGAGAATTCTAGACAAGACATTGAAAGATTTCAATTAAATGTAGCTTGAAGGCTTATTTATTGTATAATTAAATTTTAAGAGAAATTTACGAGGCAGATTCAATCAGTGCTTTGTGATTAAATGTATACTTCCAGTAGATGAATAAATTTATATGTAATTTCATGATATAGAAAAAAAAATGATGTTGTTGGGTAGCTGTCTAGATATCTATAATGAAATTTGTTGAGGGATAGATTTTTATAAATCAACTCCTGTTTTGAAAATGAAAATAGTTTTGATGTTTTGGAATATTTCTATATAAAAATAGACGTTTAAATGTTTCTCAGTTTTTTTTTTTTTTTTTTTTTCATTTCCTTTTGTTTATTTTAAGGAACTCAGTACGTTTTGAACTTTTATTTTTTTGTTCTTAAGAATTTTATAAAATTCATTTCGTGCATCATCAGATGATTTTATTAAGAAAAATTATTTCACCTACATTGTAGACAATACTACTAATGCAATTTGAAAATTTTAATTTACAGAGAGAGAGAGAAAAATAAAGTAATTTTTAAAACCTATTTTTCTACAGTTTTCACCTTTGCAACATTCTCTTTCCTCCCACACTTTTTTTTTTCTTTTCTTTTTAACCCTTTCACGTTCGCTACTTAATTTATTTTAAAAATTACTAAACTAACTTTAAAAATAGCTTTTAGACACATAGCTGATCATAAATATTTAAAAAATAAAAAATTAGCATTGTTCTTTTTCGAGAAAGTTTTGGTTTGAAACCTCTATAAGTTAACCTTATTAAATTCCAATAATATTAAATTTAATAAATAAAACACTTTGTAAGTAAACATTATCGACTACAAAAACTCTTAAAAGTTGCATAGATGCCAACATTTCAATTTATTCCGGAGTATTTTAACCCTTTGCGGAGCAGGGTAATTCGGATCATTTAAATTACACTGCCACCGGAATTTGCGAACATAATTAAAATAGAAGAAATTTTAAATTTTCGCGTAGAAAAAAAGCGCTATTTCTGCTATGTTATAAATGTAAATTTTTGCTAAAAAATTTCTGGGATGAGTTTTTGCACTTGAGAATTAAAATTAGGTGTTCCATTAGCGGGAACACTGCGACTGAAAGCGTTAATGGCCTTTATTTTCCAGGAACATATTTCTTGAAAGTTAATCAGTTTCGAAAAAAGAAAAAAAAATTTTAACACATGTGTAAAAATTCAACAAAAGTTTGAAATTTTTGTACTCATCTAAAAAGTGACAGAGAAAAACTTGTTTCAGTTTCGATTTCAACACACCTAAAAACGTACAGATCAGTCAAAATTACCAAATCAAAATTTTAAATGTCGATCTGTGATATAGTTCTCGGATCTTCCCGAAATTTTGTCAGATTATATTTACCAGAGATGCGTATTACCAAATTAAACAATAAGAAATAACTATTTATTTATTAAAGTTTTATGTCATTCTAAACAATGATATTAACCTCAATTTTTCAATTTTTTCGGTGCCATTTTCCTCATTTTTAGGCAAAAAGTTTAGGACAGCAACTTTCACTTAAATTCCACGGCGCATACAACTAATGCATACAAGCCCAATCTCTCGATTTTTTTTTATTTATTATTATTTTTTTCTTTAACACTAATATTTTATAATAATTATATTTGACCATAGCCTCCTAAACTAGATGCCTGTTGCGTGGCTCTGAAACTTGGCAATAGTTCAAGCGGTAGACAGCGCCACCTGATACAGATTGCGCGACTTTTTTATTCAACTGTCACCAATAATTTTAACCCTTTCGCTACCAGAGCCTCAGGAGAAAAACTGCCACCACAGCCCAGACGTCTTATTATTTGAATTTGATAGCAATTGTCATTAATTTTTGTGGGATGTATCTATAACGTTCTAACTAAGTGAAATTAGCAATTTTGCAAACTAACACACATAAGTGACACTGGGCTATAGATAGATAATTCCTTTGGTAGCCCCGTCGTCACATATATGTGACACATTATCACAAATTGATAATGAACACCCGTCACATATTTGTGACGCCGGGCTCAGGTAAGAAAATTGGATCGTCACATATATGTGACGCTGATAGCGAAAGGGTTAAGAAGTGATATATGATATATACAATCGACGTTTCTTCGATTCTACTTGCCTTTTATGTATATCAAATCCCACTTAAAAAAAAATTTGGAGGCTGTTGTATAAGAAAGTCGCGCGTCTGTACCAGGTGGCGCTGTCTACAACTTGAACAGTTGCCAAACTTCCGAGCAACGCGACAGGCATCTAGTTTAGGAGGCTATGATTTGACAAAGTTTATTGCAGATATTTACTTATCAGATAAATTCAAAATTTTACTTGGAAATAGTGGTATTTAACAATCGGCAAGAATGATAACTATGATTGAGTTTTGGTTGTCACATAGATTCCAACTTTTGCAGCTACCGGAAATTTTTATTAGAAATCTTTGTAAATTTTTCTAGCAGCTGTCGTTGATTAAATGAAATAAATTTTTCTATAGAAACTTTCCGGAAGCCTCAAAAAGCGTTAAGCTGGCAATTAGGTTTTACGGCTGTTTTTTGCAATATTAAAACTTTTTTGGACGGGGACCTACGGCTTAAGGTGGATTCCGAAAATCTACCAGCATCCATGAATGAACCGGGAATTTGAACAATGCAGATGAATTTCATAGCACTAACCATTATTCGACTACCAGATGGGTTGACAGCTATAATAAGAGTTATACTGATAAAGCCGATGTTATATTTTTCTGAAACTATTGAACACTTCCAATGAAACCCTTGAATATTAACACATTGTTGATTGTGACAAATTAACTTATTTCATTAAAATGACTGGTCAATCCTTTAGGCGTTCTTCTAAAATAATACATTATTTTTTTAAAGGATTTCGTGCATTCGTGTTTAATTCATTGAGTACTATCGATGTGTACATTCATAAGTTTCAATTGCTGCAACGATTGCTGAGGGTAAACTTTAAGTAATTTCAGCACGAATATGAAAAATTCTTTTTCTTAAGTAATGTAACATTTAAATAATATTATAGTTTTAAAAAATTAAAGAACACGCTTTTATAGAAATGGGAACTAAAAAGCGCAAAATATCTATCTTAGTATTAAAATGCAGGGTAAGAGAAAATAGTGTGAGTGACACACCATAATATTTACATACATTTAAATCTTTAATTAAAATAATTTAGAATTAAAGAAAAACCATTTTTTAAAAATCTCCCTTGACTGGGCTCGAACGCTAGACCTTTCGGTTCGTAGCGCGGCTCTTTACCTCACAGCCACAGCGTTCACGTAGGGAAAGTCTTTTTTTAGAATATAGATTTTTTGTTTGCTCCCAGAGCAGTTACAAACATACATACAAACATACATACAGGTGAAGCTAATAAAAGCGTGGATGTATTGCATTTTATGGGCGGATGTGGTGATAAGGGATGGGGGCATATCCTCTAGCTGCTGTGTGGTTTTGTGAATTTCAGTTCGTTTCTCTTCTGTGCTATCTTTGAACGGTTTGTGTTTCTGTTTCTCTTATTCTTTTGAACGCTAGGTAAGCGCTACTTTGTTTTATTGTTTTCTGGCTATTCAATTAAGTTATTTTTTATTGGTTTGTGTATGATGAGTTCGTCGTAACTCAGGTGGTATGGTCCACTCTTGGTTTAACGTTGTGGAGTCCTCGGAAGTGTCAAATGTTGTAACGAATAATGTGGAAATGTCTATTGCAGATGGCGAGAGTCATTCTAATGACAATATTAATCAGAATTTTTTGAGCTCATCTGCTTCTATTAGTGATATGTTGTTAAAGGCTGGTAGTAATGGTGGTACGAATTACAATATGTTTATAAACAGTACAGAGTCTGGATGTATTCCTAAACGAGATTCGCGCTCAACTCAGGCAGAAATAAAATTGAAAATTAAGTCATATGAAAAAATTGTGAACATTCGTCACACAAAAACGGGAAGCTTAATTATTAGCACTTCGGATGTTAGTTGTGCCCAGGAGATTTGTAATTTGTCCACTTTCGCAGGGGTGGCTGTTTCTTCTCGGGTAATATGGGAGAACATCACCAACCGGTTTTTAATTTTCAACATTCCTGTAAACATTCCTTTGGCGAGCTTGCTCAAGAAATAGAAAAAAGTAATCCGTTGCACATTTTGGAATTACGTAGGTTTGTGAAAAGAGGATGCTCTCGTGAATCTTCTCCTGTTCTTATTACCACTCTCGGGACAGCCCTCCAATCAGAAATTAGACTGTGGTTCTCCATCCAACCCATACGCCAGTTCATAGACAGACCCCGACAATGTGTAAAATGTCATAAATTCAACCATACTTCTGCTAAGTGTAAAGTAGCCCAAATATGTGCGACTTGCGGTACTTCACATGAGGGGCCTTGTACGGGCTCTTTAGCCTGCGTTAACTGCGCCGGCGAGCATCGTGCTGATTACAACCAGTGTCCAGCCCGACTTAAGGAAATTGAGCTTCTGAACTTTAAATGCAAAAACTTTTTATCCTTCATAGAAGCTCGCAGATCATTTGTAAAAAAACTCCAAAAGAGGCGTCATACGCCACTGTTACAGGCAGCGCAAAAAATGTCAACGTAATATCTATCCAAAACTATATAGAGAATCGCACGAATGCTATGGTGAAGGTGCTAAATGAAATTATTAGAAAAAACTCGGACTCTCTGTTTAATGCCATCTCTGCTTTAAGTGACTTAATCAAAAGCTTCCAAGAATCCATTGGGGATCTTTCTCCTGATAAGCGTAAACGCCGGAGTTCTCCGGTGACTTCCAAGGGATAATGATTTCGCTGCTCCTGTACCATGTTTTTATTCTTCTGTTGAGCTGCAGGGTGTAGCCTGTCAGACCTTTTGTTTGTCTTGTTTTTTCTTGTTTGTCTTTCTTTTATGGGTTCCCTCAAGTTATTTCAATGGAATTGTAGAGGCATCTTAAACAAGCTAGACTTGCTGGTCCACACCCTCTTTCCATCCTTTGATATCTTGGTGCTTCAAGAGACTTTCCTTCGTCCTGAGAAGTCCCTCTTTGTTCCTGGCAAGGTCGTGTACCGCTTGGACAGGCCTTCCCGTTCTGGCGGGGGCCTTCTAATTGCTGTGAATCAATCTCTTTCCTCCTCCCTTGGTCCAACTCATTTGTCTTCCTCGGAGAACGAGATTATGTGCGTTCGAATCTTTACGGGTTCTGGCTCTTTGAACATTACTAATGTCTACTCGCGCTCTGGTGCAGTCACTGAGGATCTCCGCTTCTTCTGTCTTGGTCTTACTGGTCCCTCCCTCATCTTGGGAGATTTCAACCTCCATCACCCCTTCTGGGGTGCTTCCCATGCTTCTCGTTACAGTGAGGCTTTTGTGGAGTGGCTTGCTCGCAGTTCCTTTTGCATGATCAATTCTTCACGCTCTACTCATCTGTCTCCCAATGGTTCTCTTTCCCTGTTAGATCTCTCTCTTTGTTCGGCTGAAATCCTTCCTTAGATCTATTTTCAGGTTTTGGATGACCCTGTCGGCAGTGACCATTTTCCTGTGTCTCTTGTTGTTGAGTCGGCTCCTGTCTCTCAGCCCGTCTGTGTACGGTATTTTTGGTCTCGTATCTGCCATGAAGTTGACGCTTCTCTGCTGTCTGTCCCCTCTGTATGCTATGAGACTTTTTCGGATTCCGTCCAGCGGGCGATAGCTAGAAACTCCCGGGTTGTTCATTCTCGTCAGAAAGCTTTTCCTACTTGGTGGTCCCTTCGTTGTAAGGCCCTTCTCTCCCAGAAGAAGTTTTTCCTCAAGAAAGCTACTCAGCTGGCCTCTGTTGACTTTTGGATCAAATACAAAAAGTCCTCCGCTTTACTTCGTCAGGCCATCAAGGACGCCAAAAGGTGCTTCTGGGACTCTGCTTGCAGACATGTTAGTGACCCCCGTTTACTGTTCAAGGTGTTCCATAAATTAAAAAATCGTCCTTCGTCCTCTCCTGATTCTAACTTTTGCCTTTCGCACAACGGTTCCCTTGTGTCTGACGCTGGCGATCAAGCTGAGATCTTCACAGAGTTTTATTGCGGTGGGTTTGACCTTCCGCCTCTTCCTCTTACTTATGGGACTGATCATGATGAGAGTCTCAACAAACCCTTCTCCATGTCCGAACTGACTGCTGCTATTCAACTTACAAAATCTACCACTCCTGGCGAGGACAGGATTCCTGCCTGTTTCTTCAAGAATCTTGGTTCCCACTCTCTTGAGCTATTACTAAGAATTTATAATGATTCTCTTCTCACGGGGTTATCCCACCTGATTGGACCTCTGCTCTGATTCTGCCCATTGCAAAGCCTAACAAGCCTAAGTGCTCGGCCTCTTCCTACCGTCCCATCGCTCTCACCCCTGTTATTTGCAAGATATGTGAGCGTATGATTGCCCAGCGAATAAATACCTTTCTTCTCAAAAATAAGTCTCTTGATTATAGACATTTGGGTTTTACCTCCTTTCGGGACAGCCAAACGGCTGTCATGATGCTTCACCAAGATATCGTGAGTGCAAAAAGAAACAAAAAGGTTATTCTTGGCATCTCCTTAGATCTGCAGTCGGCTTATGATTCCATTTATATTGATGGCCTTATCCAGAAGTGCGCCCAAATCGGTATCACGGGCAATGAGCTCCGCTGGATCCATAAATTTTTGTCAAACCGTTATATTAAAGTTGCTTGGAAGGGCGTGGTTTCGTCTCCTCATTTTTCTCGGCGCGAGGTTCCGCAAGGTGCGGTCCTCAGCCCTATTTTGTTCACAAACTTTCTATCTGATTTCTTTGAAGTCTTGAATTTTAATACCAGGTGTTTAGTTTATGCCGATGATATTTTCATTTATTGCTTTGGTGACTCCTTGAGCTATTGCCACGAGAAGCTACAGGCTGTCCTGCAGAATATTTCCCGGTGGTGCTCTTACTGGAAACTTTCCATTCGACCGGATAAATGCCATGCGATTAATTTTTCTTGCAGAAACGGCGCTTGTGACTTTAATTTTAACATTAACGGTGGCCTCATCAATTGGTCGGATGATGTGAAATTTCTAGGATTTTTCTTCTCTCGTCGGAATGGTTTTAAGAAGCACGTGAAAGCGGGTGAAAGCCTTTAAAAAAATTAACTTTCTCAAGGCCCTCTCTCAAAAGAGTTATGGTTCTAGGTCACATCACTTAGTTACGCTCTTCACGTCATCTATCGGGAGCTTAGTTGATTATGGTGCTGCTACTCTGTCTTCGGCGTGTGCCTCTCTAATCAAGAGGCTTGAAGTCTTCCAGAATTGTGGTCTTCGAGCTGCTCTCGGTCTTCCCTCTTGGGTTCCCATAGCTCTCCTTCACAAACATGCTGATGTCCTATTTACCCAAGTAGCACATGAACGTTCTCTGAACGTCTAATAACGGTTACACTGGTTCAAACACCGTGTTTCGTGTCAAAAGAACGTTCTACTCGACGTTCAAAAGCAGTATTATTCAGAACGTTCTAAAAAGGTGTGTTTTGTACCATTCATAAAACGTGCAATTTCAGTTTTATAAAAAACGTTAAGGGAAACACCGTCGTAACACGTTCTGTTTCAGTACAATTATAACGAAAATGACAAAGTGCTCTATTTTCCGTTATAATGTATAAAATGTTTGAAAACAAGGCAGAACTTGATTTTGGTGATACAATTTATAATAATATTCATTGGGAAATAAAAGTGAAGAGGTGGTTTTGTTTTTTAACATAATTTTAAATTATAATTATCTGATATTTGCAATTGAATTTCTCTTCGCGAAAACTCTAATTAAAATGAACGCATAATCATGTAATTTTGTTGACTTACTCTATATAAAATTATTATTTGATTGTTATATTAGTTTGCTGTATTGGAAAATATTTTGGAATAAAATGGAATTATTTAATTCGATCAAGTATTTCGATATTACACTTTTGCCTAATTTATATGTTTTTAGAGTACAAAGAAATGGTTTTTGCAATTCGTCAGTGTATATGTGTATGCACGCGATTTAAATGCCCTTCCGTATGTATTAGTTGGTTAGTTAAAAAAATAAAAATAAAAAATTATAAGCCTTCTATATGAATATGGAAATTTTAAACCTCGCAAGTGCGTAAATATGATTCCACGGATTTTCTTCAAACTCGCCATTTTACCTTTCATCTAGATGTACATTCGTATGTAATTTAAGGTTTACGGTGAAAAGGTTAATTTGTAGAAAATCGTAAGTGAGAATATATATAATTCTATCAAAAAGGGCTCGAACGATTTTCTTCAAATTTGCTACATAAACCCTTTTTAGATGTCTTTCCACGTATATTACTTAATTACTACAAGAAAATTCACAGGCATCCTAATTAAGTAGCTCGGAAATTGGTGTTTCAAAAAAAGGTTTTATATATATATATATTCTAACTTGCTATGTAAAATCCTTTTTATGTGTTTTTCACGACGCATGCATTAGGTTTTTTACAAGAAAATTGTTATATGTTTAATATGTTAAATCCAATTTATGTATTCTGATCGCACTATATCTGAAAAGAGTATATAATATGTATAGTAGTGAATTATGGAAGTCATATTGTTACAAATTAAAAAATATATATATTTTAAAAATTTTACACTATTCGTGATTTTTTTTTCAAATTTCACTTCATTATTTTGTTTAAAAAAATCGTAAAAAATATTTTAATATAATAATATACACATATTATATATTTGATGATAAAAATTCTTTGATTTAGAAGTTATTCAAATATTGAACTACTTACATACTGCATTGCCGCTTTGACTGCAGCACTCGTGCTTACTTTGTTCGCCTGATGAAGGGTCGTGTGTTTTTTCGACCCGAAACAATTGTTGCGAGTTTATTGCATTTTATGGTGTTTATTCAAAGTTTGTATGTATTAATTTTTACAACGCAAGTTTTGTGATGCTTCTTTATTAAATACTTACATACTGAATGTTATAATATTACTTGAATCTACAAATTCATTATTTTTATATCAATCTACCTTTTAGAAAATATTTAAAAAAATAATATAATTTGAAATAATAAAATAAATTTGAATTATATATATATATATATATATATATATATATATATATATATGAAATATATTAAAGGATTAATTTTTGAATGTAAAATTCTAGCTATTAGAAACGTTAGAGCTGAAACCGGAAACTCATAATTATTTGCATTCGCAAAAACATCTGCTCTGGTACAGAGACGGTTGGTAATTTATGCGCGTATTTCGCTTCTTGGCGATTTTCTCACTTGTTATTTTTCCCTTTTGCTTTTAAATAGCAAATGGTCAATTTTAAAAGCGAAAAGTTTTTACTAGAGATAGGGCAGTAAATATAAAACTGTAATCTTTAATAATGTTTAAATTATAAACTTTTATTTTTATTAATCTGACATTAGTTTTCACTTATTAATAACAAAAAATATATAAAAATATGCAACTCAATTCTCAGTGCAAAAAGGTATTTTTATTTAGTTATTTCTAATTAATTAAATAATGAAGTTTTTTTTATATATAAGTTTTATATATTACATATTTTAGATTTTTTTTTTCTTTATAAAGAAGTAAAAATTCTTTTTTCTACATCATTCTTAAGAAAAAGAATACCGATTATCAGAATATAGATTAATATCTTTTGAAGAATTACTTATAACGTATAACTTCAGCAATGAATAAAACTTGATACAAGGTATTCCCACTTTCATTACTTTCTATACCTTCACTCGCAGTTATTAAGCAAATTTAATGCATTTCTGTAAAAATGTTTGTTTTGCACTTGGAAAAATAAATAAATAAATAAATAGATTTTCAAAACAATCTGTAGAATTTTAATCTTCTTGCTATTAATTTGATTTGATATCAAACATCAGCTTAAAAATAACAACTTCATAAACAGCTAATCGTACACTTTTTACGATTCCATGTGCTGCTATTCATTTTTTCAAACGGTAATGGATTAAAGAAGGATTTTTTTTTTTCATAATAACTGGTTATTTAACTGGTCATTTAAAACGCATAAGACTACGAAAATGCGCATCAACAAATTTTCAATCATATCGAATATTTTTAAGGCCCTTTAAATCAATTACAGTTAATCAACCTTGGTTTAATTTATTTCATCAGAAATATGTATGTTAGTATCTTTATGATTATTGCAGCGTAGTATTTTAGAATTTAACTAGTAAAAATATCTCTTTTAGACCAATATTTATTCGAATTATTTTTTATACTTTTACATAAATTACTCGTACCACATGCAAGATAATTAATAAGGAATTTTCTAATAAAACTAAATACCTGATCGACACATATTAATTTCAATGAATTCTAAAACTATTTATGGAAATGAGAACGCAGGCAGATTGATACACCATTCTACAGACAAACAAAAGTTATTAATTCTTTTCAATTTTATTTGAAAATTTTAAAAACGCATAACTGATAACTCAACAGAAATGCACTTCGATCAAATTCCATTCATATTCAGGATATTACAGCGAAATTTTCAGGATGTTTTAGAAAATATTCGTCATAGAACGCAATATATCCTAATTCTTTCGTAAATCCTTGTATAAAATCTAGTCGTATTTTTATACTATTTTCAATAAAGAACATGCCATATTCAGCTGAATAATAATGTATCAGTATATCAGATTAAACTTATTCTAAAAATAATCAAGGAAAGGAAAGAGTAGACAGACAGATGAACCGAAATCTTAAATGCTGTTCAGTTTTCTTGGAAAGTGTTAAAAAAGATAGAGCGTTAATTGTGTTGAATAATACTTGCGCTGTACGATCCCAGATATGTGTTTGTGTGTGTTTATTTAGCAATACACAAGCCATTATTATTTTTATTTTTCAACATTTCCCAGCAAAGTTGACAAGCTTATATGATACCAGTTTTTCTATCTCTTGATCTGCTTCTTCGCGCTTTAATTTTATAAATATTTTTAACATACTCCAAAACCTATATATATATGTATATATTTCAATTTAACTATGTCTTGCTCTTGACTGAAAATGGTATAAATAGCACTAGTGCTTTAGATGCGGTGATGCCTGAAAAGAACACTGATATATTATGGTCTACCAGAGATATTTCAGTAAAACTTATTTTATTATATTTTTATACAGCGTAAAACATAAGAAAACATATATTACATACATACGTTCACTTATATTACATAATTTATGTAATTCATATGCCTAAATACATGCTTTGTATAAAATGTGGCATGATTAGCATAATATTCACTTTGCGACAAATAAAATATTAAGGTGCATTGGGGGATATATGTGAGAATTTCTGAGTTCATATTTAGTTCTTTTATGCTTTTCAACAATCTAACAAAATCAAAAAGCGTTTGTGATTTGGGTTTGTTTGTCTATCTGTATTTTTGCTCATTTATTCAGTAAATAATTTTAGAATATTATATTTTTGATATGTTGTTCAGGTTTACTTTGACTCTATTTTTATTGAGAATAATAAAAATAGTACTGTTTTATGCACAGAAACTCAGAAAACAATTCCGACACATTAGGATCTATGGGAGGTCTTTCCTTAAAGCATATTTTAAAAGTTGTATATTTTGCACAAAATAACAGAATTAGCATACATTATTCTGCTGTAAAATGAAGTGTTTCCTGTAGAATATGATTAGAAAAATTAATAAGTTTATAGGGCTTTACAATCGTTTTCAGATACATTATGAGATATAAGTCGAAATTGCGCATGTAAACTTTCAGTGTTGTAAAGGTTTTTTCGCCCTTTCTTTTTTCTTTGGTATTGTATGTAGAACGTATGGAAACTTTAAACAATATACAAGCTTATAAAAAAATAATGATCCACTTCATGCTTTCCCTTTCGTAATAATAATAATAATAATAGTAATAATAATAATAATAATAATAAAGGTATAAAGCAAGCTTTTATGAGATTTCTTTCTCCGTAATTAAAAACACTATACAGTTTAAGGCATCATCATTGAGGTAAATTTCACTTCAGATTGAACGATATAACGGACAAAGTGTACTTGGAAAGAGTTTTCTAATTTATACGAACTGCAAAACTTTTCTCCTTTATTAATTAATAAATTGGTAAAACATGTGTGATTGCTGCAATAATTGAATAAAATTATTATTATTGTTTTCAAATTATATAATACAATAGTTATGTTTCATACCGTTTAAACAGATTTTTCTATTAACCCATTATTTGCCAAACTAATTTTCAAATTTTTTCTTAATTAGTGAGTTTTATAAGTTTTAGTAAAAACTATTTAAGAATTATAACAAATTTCAAGAAATTAAGCATACTACCGCAGATCGTCTTATTTCTGGGACAGTGGCAGAATACATTATCTAAAACTATATTTCCATTATCACATTGTCTAAAACTATTTTAAAAAAAAAGTAACGTCCCAAAAAAAGTAATAAAAACAAAACACAGCAGCAAGAATAAATATAAATTTCTAAATATTCCATATGAATTTAAAATATTCAGTCTGGAACAAATAAAAAAGCTAACAATTTTATTGTGTTTCTTTCTTTATGATTATAGTTTTTCTATGCAATTTTTATTAATTTTCATTAACAGTTTTCTTTCATAAAAATAACAGTGCGTGTAATTCATTTAAGCAAACGAATTAAACAGGCATTTAGTATTTTAACTATGATCAATTTAAAAAAATTTATTAAAAATTTTTGAAAAAAAAAAAAAAAAAATACATAGACTAAAAATAAATTAATTCCTTTTTAATAATAAAATTAAAATAATAATAGTGTGTTTTGTTAAATCTCGCCAAACGCCAAATCGCTGTCGCCAAACTTCCTCTAGGTTGCCAGCCTATGTTGCGAGCCAAAGTGCAAAGTCAATGGCATAGGCATATGGCAATTGGCAATGAGTGTTTAACATCACATCACCCGACACGTTGAAAAAAGAGAACTACAGAACACAGATAAGTTTTTCATTTTACATTATATATATACATCAAAATTTAACAATTCTATTAAGTATGTAAAAAATTCTCGAAAACTGTTTAAATTTAAAGCCAAATTAACCTAATATATATATATTTCAAAATTTTAAAATGTTCCATTTTAGTTCTTTTATTTTTTTCCGTTAATTTTAGATTATTATAGTTTAACGATAAATATATTTGAGTATTAATTTGTAGTAGAGGGATAAGTAAGATACTTCTTAAAAATATTTTTGTGTTTGAGTGCTGAAATTTAATTTTTAGCATTTAAGCATAAAAATATTTTTAAAACATTAACTTATTAATGAATCCACAAAAAAATTAAAATAATAAAAATAATAAAAATCAGATATGTTTAGATGTTATTATTACATTATAGTAATGCAAAATCAAGGGATAATATTAAAAATTAGTTGGCAGGAAGTTCTTAAAGAAAAAGAGTACGTTTCTGGAATTTAAAATTTTATTTTGTTTTATTTCAGCGCATATAGATGGAAAATTTATAATTTCGTAAGTCAATAATTTAAATAAAATTTTCATACATATGCATTAAAATATAATATTGTTAAGTATATTAAAATTTCTCGAAATCTATTTAAATTTACAATAGCAAATTTTTTTTAAATTTTAGTCTTTTGAAAATATTTTAGATGTACCTCTTGACAAATGTTTGTTTTAGTTTTCCATCTGTTGTGCATTATAATAATTTCGAAATAGAATCTACACACGTTTAGGTAAATTTATTCATAAGTTAATGTTTTAAAAATATTTTTATATTTAAATGCTGAAACTTGGGAATAAATTTCATCATTCAAAAAAAAATATTTTTTAAATTTTATCTATGAATGATTAATTAATAGTCAGAAATATCTAAATTATGTAACTAAACGTTAATAATGCACAATCGATGGAAAAATAAAATAAAACTTCGATAAGAGGAATCTTAAAATCTTAACAGTGTCTTTAAATGTTAACAGTGTGTTTTAACAATGTCTTTGTTAAAATATACATTTAAAGTATTAAAAAAACTTTGAAATTAAAAAAATTATTGTTATTGTCAATTTAAATAGATTTCGAGAAATTGCTTTCTATGTAATAATATTATACTTCAATGCATTTATGTAAAATTGCATAATACTATGACAGTAATTTACAAAAACAAACAAACACACACACACACACACAAAAAAAAAAAAAAGAAGAAAAAAGAAAAAAAGAAAGAAAGGAAAGGAAAAGAGAAAAAAAAAATAAATAAAGTACACACGTCACACAATTTTAAGGGAACATACGACCCTTAGAACTTCAAAAAACATCGATTTAATTATAGTCTTTTTTTAAGTAAATCATTGTTAACTAAGCTTTATTGGGCATGTCTAATTGTTACCTATAAGATTATTATGTATTTTGGAATATAATTTAAATTCTGTGGTGAATTATTTAATAATTTATGTGTTAATAATAAATGTTTTTTTTTTTTTTTTTTTCACCTTGCACGCAGGATACCTGTAAAACTATTTAATATTTTTTCTTGAAATTTTCACATATTATGTAACATATCAGATCCTTCAAACTGAACCTAAATTTGTTCCAGTTTAGGTTAAAAAAAAAAAAAAAAAGTTCAAAGATAATTTATTTTTTAATAAAATCTGAAGTATCACCTGTATAAAAAAATATGGGGGGGGGGGGATACAAATTTTGATTCAGTTTGAAGGATCTGATATTTTACATAATCTGTGAAAATTTCAAGAAAAAATATTAAATAGTTTCAGAGATATCTTGCGCGTAAGATGGAAAAAAAAAACCCGCATTTATTATTAACACATAAATTATTAAATAATTCACCACAGAATTTAAATTATATTCCAAAATACATAATAAACTTATATGTAACAATTAGACATGTTCAATGAAGCGTAGTTAACAATGATTTACTTTAAAAAAGACTATAATTAAATCGATGTTCTAAGGGTCGTATGTCCCCTTAAAACGTACAAAGAACGTTCGAAGAACGATTCAAAGAACGTTTTAAAACGTTCAAAGAACGATTTTAAAACGTTCAAACAACGTTCAGGACGTTGCAAAAACGTGCATGAAGAACGTTCTGAGAACGTGTCTATAGAAACAATGGTGATGTTTACACGTGTGCAGAACGTGTTTTGTACCGTACTATTCGACGTCTTCAAGATGGACAAATAGACGTCTATAAAACGTTCAAGCTGAACGTTCATAGAACGTGTTAGTAGAACTATTTTTAAACGTTCAGAGAACGTTTCCGTGCTGCTTGGGTATAGGCTACAGAATTCGTTTGCAATCATTCAGATTCTGGATCCGTCAGCTCTGTCTGGGTACCTGGTCCCCTCTTTGGAGCTTTCTGAATGAAGCTGATGATTATGGCAAAGAACTACAGCTCGACTTCTTACCGTATGGCATAGATGGGCTTGATGATATTAGTTCCTGCTTGGAGAGTTTAGTAATTTTCCAGTTTCCTCAACCCATGGCACATGGGAAAGTTTTCTTTTACCTTTCCGACCTTCCTTTCCAGAACACAACTTTGAATGATATTATCATCCAATCCTTTTTCTCGGCCTTTATCTCAGAGTTCTCGTCGAGTCACGATATCTTTGCTACCGATGCGACCAAAACTCATACCTTAACGGCTATTGCCGGCTGTTCCTCTGAATCTCAATTCAAGTATAGGATTTCTCATATAAATTCCATCTTCACCGCTGAAGCCCTTGCCATCGGTACAGCGATTGATGAACTGGCTTCCTCAAGCTCTTCCTTTATAATCCTTACGGATAGCCTGTCGGTTCTATCTGCTCTTCAATTAGTTTCCATCAAATCTCCTCGAATTATACTTTGGCTTCATAATAAAATTTGCCGTGCCTCATCTTTTGCTTGTAGTATTCGGCTGGTATGGGTCCCTGGTCACAGAGGTATCCCTCTTAATGAAAAAGCTGACAGAATCGCAAAGAATACTGGTCCCTCGGACGTTCTCTTGGATTGGATTTCTCCTGAGGACCTTATCAATTACGCTACCAATTGTTTCAAAGAATCGATTTCGGATACTTTTCGTCAGAGTAAATATACGCTCTCTCATGGTGACATTCCTTCGCTCAAAACTACTAGTTCCTGGTCTACTAATAGAAGGAACGATGTGCTGATCTCCCGGCTTCTTTGCAAGATGATCGTTACCCCAGCTCTGTTGCATCGCTTTCACCTTATTGACAATGGCATTTGTGATCGCTGTCACGTAATGGACTCTATTGAACACATTCTTTTATCTTGTGGTCGCTATCAGCAGATTCGCATTCGGTATTTCGGTGCGTTGCTAAATAGTGATAATTTTAGTTCCTTTCCTGTTTTCATGCAAAAATTTTGCTCATTAAATAACTTTCGTCATTGCACCCTTGGGTTCTTGCATTCTATTAATCGTTTTTAAAAAATGTGCGAGTAAGCTATAGATCGTTGTGGTTTGTCCTCTCGTCATTCTGCGATAGGCTATGGATCAGTTGAGACAACAGCCCCAGCAGCTATAGGTCTCAAAGAAAACCCCCAACAACAACAACAACAACTAATAAAAGCGTGTTAAAAAAGAAGAAGAAGAAGAAGGAAAAAAAAACTTTAAAATGCGGGGCTTACAAATAAAAATATTAAAATGTGCGGCACCAGTGTTAATATTATATTCAAAGAAAAAAGTAATTAAACTTTTTTCTTAATAGAAGATAAACAAAACCGCGTTAAATAGCGTTGAAATTTCATTACTTTTTTTTTTTTTTTTTCTTAGTTCAAGATAGGTTTGCACTAAAAAAATTTAAATGTTTACAATCATTTCACGTAAACACACAAATTGATTAATACATTTTTTACGGACTAACCGTAGATGAAAAATTAAATAAAAATGGTCTTTGCTGATATAAATAATTTTTATAAATATTGTTTGAATTTTAAGTTCATGACTTATTTTTCATTTCTCCAACATGTGTGAAAATTATTTTTATTCGCAAATTAATCAGTTTTTGTAGATTTTCAAGTGAATAATTAAATACTAATTTACAAATCTTGTGTCATATCTCAATATTATATATATATATATATACATAAACGATTATACAAAAACGATTATATATATATATACATAAACGACGTACATAAACGATTAAGAATATTTGAGAAAAAAAAAATAAAAAGCAATTTGTATTTTAAATTACTTAACAATAAAAATATACATTTTATTGCTTCTTTTTAAATTAGTATCTTAAAATATTCCCTTAAAATAAAAACAATCAAGTTTCTTATAAAAGTTTCATAATAGTATTTTATTGTCAATATTTAATGAAAAATGAAGTTTAATTTTCGAATTTGTGAAAAGAATTTTGAAAAATGCAGCTTATTAAAAGATAGCAATAACAAATAAAGGAAACTATTTTCATTTCAAAATAAAAATCATTTTTAAAAATAATATTTGGATTCATTCATAAATTTCAATATAAAAGTTAATTTATTTATTTTATTTTTTTTTTATTTTTTTTTTTTAAATGATGTAAATGAATGAAAAAAACAAATTAAACAAATGTTTGGCATTTAAAAGCTTTTATATAAATATAATCGATTGTGATAGTTAAAAATTAAATATGTTAACTATAAATTATATTTAGTATACAGTCATAACATACCTACCACCATTCTAATTAATATTCCGTAGTATTGTTAGTAAGTACCCACCCTTTTTCAACACCTTTTTTTTTTCTTTGTAAAGAAATTTTCTATTAAATGTAATTATGTTTAAACAAGAAGAAAATACTTTCTAAAAATACTGGTATGAAAAAAAGTAGGTATTATCAATACTATGGAAAATTAATTAGAATGTTGGCAGGTATGTCCTAATGAACCCTTTGAGGGGCAAGAAAATTTTGCTCATTTAAAATCAGCGGACACCGGAATTTACGAATAATGTTAGAAGAGAAGAAACAAATGAAGTTCTTGTTCAAAGTTGTAAAAGTAAAATTTTATAAAAAATTTCCGCAACGAATGTTTGCTGTTGGGAATTAAAATTAGATGGAATATATTATATCTCATCGCCCAGGAAAGGGCTAGATACTTAACTTGTTCGAAAGGCAGTAAAGACAAATATATATGTCGTACATACATTCTTTCAGACAAATGAAAATACGTTTCGTAAAAATAACGCAGTGTGGTGGCGTGCGGGTTACACAGTGTGGACGCTATAAACCTAAGCCTTGGTAAAATTCTGTCCACGAGGGTCTTTCTAAGGAGTCCTAACCCATTTTCTCGTGATTTTTGGGAATATACACGGAAAAAATCTGAACGGTTCGATTAACGGATGAGATCTGTGTTCGAATGAGGCCCTTTCCTTCTACCAGTTTTGAAAGCAGAACGTCTCAGCCAAATAACGCAGGAAAAGAAAAATATTTTTTTCGCTAGGAAGGATCGGAAAATATACAGCCAACAATTTAAGGCGCACACTATGTGCTTAGTATATAAGCGTTTACAAATGTGTGACTGTATATATCATGATCCTTTCAACCACCGGGCGCTGTACACCGAGAAAAAAAATTATACCACCTTCATCTAGAACGAATAAGTGTTCATTTTCTAAATCTCTAAACTAGAAATATAGATTTCCAAACTATACGTATAAGGCACGCTAATAATCTGGATAGACGAAATGATCGAGAATTTCTAGTCTATTTATTTCTAAATGGTGGAACAATAGTCTGAATATTCTGAATCCTTTGTATTGCGAGAAATTCTCGTTTGATTTCCTAGAATTGGGTCATACGTTAAGATTATAGTTGCTAAAACTCGCCTCTTGTGCCCACATTTATTTGCAGAGATTTTTAAATAAGTTTGATCTCGATAATATAGGCAAACGCTCTAGAATTCTAATAGGGGTTTCTAGAACTCGCTTTCAAAAAGGACTAGAATTTACAAGGATGGCATGGAACTCTTTTTTATAGAGCCACAGCTTAGATTCTAGATGTCAGTTACAGAATTTTTTCTCAGTGTATGGAAAATGTAGTAGGCATATTGAAAATAAAACTGATTATTAAAAAAATTTTATTAAAATTTTCTAAATACAATAATATCACTTATAAAACTGTCTTGACAGATTTTAATTTAATGCTAGAGACCATTTAGAATAACAGATATTCCCCCTTCTTATATTCAAATAAATTAGACGATTTTTACTTTTAAGCTTCCTTTTCATTTTAAATTAAAAATATTTTTGATATTTTTGTCTATTACTTTCTTCCATATATATTAAAAGAAAGTATTGGATTTGCGAAATATTTCGACCTCTGGTTTTCCAATGGCTTTACGATTTTTTAAATGCCTTGAAAACGATTTAACGATTTTTACTTTCTTATTAATAGATGAAAGCATTGGTTTCGTAAAAAAAATTCGACTCCATGTTTTCGATGGATTTGCACGTTTAGAGATAGCTATAACACGATTTGACCATTTTTAGAAAATAAATCTATGTCTGTCTCGCTGTGTGTGTATGTCTGCGTGTGACAAAAATTTTGTTGCAATTACCCCTACGAAACTACTGCACATAATTTCATACAAATTTATAAGTATCTGTAACTTGACATAAATTAGCGCCTAACAATTTTTGGTGAAAGTCGTCCTAAAGGTGGTCTTTCTATCTCGTTTTTTCTAAGTTTTTTACATGGACTTATCGGAAAATATTACTATAAATGAGCACCATGAGAATGGTTTTTAATGAATCATTATAAATTAAAGAGAATTATTTCTAATTGAAATGAAAAAAGTTTTGGACTCTCGGGACTTTTCCCTGAGAGAGAAATACTCCCATCCGAGAGGGGCAAATTTTCAATATGGATATTTTTCAGAAACTTTGAGAACAATGGTTGAACCATTAATCTCTGATATTTTAAAACAAAGTTATCGAGTTTTTCATTTTTAATAATAATAATAATAATAATAATAATAATAAAACTCGCCAGGAGGCCTCACTTCTAATTTTATTCTTGCAGATCACATGGTATCTTATACACTGAGAAAAAATTCTGTAACTGACGTCTAGAATCTAAATTGTGGCTCTAGAAAAAATAGTTCCATGTCATCCTTATAAATTCTAGTCCCCTTGGAAAGCGTGTTATAGAAGCCCCTATTAGAATTCTAGAGCGTTTGCCTATATTCTCGAGGGCAAAGTTATTTAAAAATCTCTGCAAATAAATGAGACTACAAGAGGCGGGTTTCTGCAACTATAATCTTGGTTTATTACCAAATTCTAGAAAATCAAGCGAGAATTCCTCGCAATATAAATGATTCAGAATATTTAGAGTATTCTGAACATTGTTTCATCATCTAGAAATGTGTACACTAGAAATTCTCGATAATTTCGTCTATTCAGTTTATTGGCGTGCCTTATGTGCATAGCTCGGAAATCTATATTTCTAGTTAAGGGATTTAGAAAATGGTCACTTATTCATTCTAAAGAAAGGCGGTATATTTTTTTTCTCAGTGTACTAGGCTTCTTATTTTTAGTTACAAAAACGTATTCTGAAATGTGTCACTATCTTTTGGCTTACAACCAAGCTTCGGACAAAGGACCAAGGTCCCTTGGATGCTCTTCTTTCCTATCTTCTTCAACCTAATTTTAATTATCTTAATCGCCAGTGGCTTTAGTCACATGGCAAATGTAGTTCCTCGTTATACCGAATGGTATGAAAAATCAAGGAATAGCTAGACTCATTTCACCTTAAGAGTTGAAAAGGAGAGAAATTACACGTGAGTAAATATCTAAGAGTAATTAACGAAGGGCAGACGGAAATGCGGAAATATAAAACGGAAAAAGAAAAATGTCTGAAAGAAAATGCCGAATGGAAAAGGGATAGAAAACTTAATAGGTAAAATTTGGAATTGTCCTATACAGAGCCTGATTAAGGATAATTCACAGTACCACCACTATTTTCAAGCAATTTTTTTGACCTATGATTGACAGAAATTCTGTAACTCCCTCTACTGGAAAAAAAAAGTTATATATGTAAAATTATAAATTTCTTTGTTATGCATTCGCAAAATTGTTTTTAAATAAGGGTTATCGGTTATCTAAAATGAAACAGAATAAATAGAAATGTATTAGGTTATAGGCGCCAAGCTACTATGAAATGTAAATAATTACCATACACTATTTAAAAGCCGATTCTCAATGCATGACTGATGAAGGGATGCCGGAATTTCCTCAGTTGATTTTTTATAACACTGAGGAAAAATATATTCCACTTTCATCTAGAACGAATAAGTGGTCATTTTCTAAATCCCTAAACTAGAAATATAGATTTCCGAGTTATGCGTATAAAGTAAACTAATAACCCGTATAGACGAAATGATCGAGAATTACTAGTCTACACTTTTCTAGATTGTGAAACAATATTATGAATCCTTCGTATTGCGAGATATTCTCGTTGATTTACTAGAAATGGGTTATAAAACAAAATTATCGTTACTAAAACTCGCCTCTTGTGTTCGCATTTATTTACCAAGATTTTTAAATGAGATTGACCACCATAATATAGGAAAATAATCTAGAATTCTAATAAGGGTTTTCAGAACTCGCTAGCAAAAGGAGATAGATTTTATAAGGGTGACATGGAACTATTTTTACTAGAACAACAAGTTAGATTCTAGATGTTAGTCACATAATTTTTTCTCAGTGAATCGATCTTATCCCGTATTCAAGCGAGTTTCGGACATACGATCTTAGAACTTCTCGTCTATCAGTTTTGAGAACAGAACATCTCTTCTACTGGTAGGAGGGGAGGGGGAGAAAAAGGAAACTGTCCTTTTGTTGCAGACTATAAACTACACTGAGAAAAAATATGCCACCTTCATCTAGAACGTATAAGTAGTCATTTTCTGGATCCCTAAACTAGAAATATAGATTTTTGACTTATGAATATAAGGCAAACAAATATCCTGGATAGACAAAATGATAAAAAAATTCTAGTTTAATTTTTTCTAGATAGTGAAACAATATTATGAATAGCATGAATACTTTGTACTGAGAGAAATTCTCGCTCGATTTCCAAGAATTGAGTCATAAACAAAAATTATAGTTACTAAAACTCGCCTCGTGTGTTTGCATTTATTTGTGGAGATTTTTAAATGAAATTGACCACTATAATATAGGAAAAGGCTCTAGAATTCTGATAGGGGACTTTAGAACTCACTATAGCAAAGGGAACTAGAATTTATAAGGACGACATGGAACAATTTTTACTACAGCCATAACTTAATTTCTAGATTTCAGTCCTAGAATTTTTTCCTCAGTATAGAGTGGATAAAATGAACAAACTTTTTTTCATAACAGCTTTATCCATTGGTATTTCTATTAAATTCGCCAATGAAAGATTTTTTCTTTTATTTTTTTCTTTTATTTTTTCTTTCTTTCTTTTTTCACCTGTTTATGATTTTACTTCAGTTTTCTAATTCTTCTAGTGTATTTGTTTATTTACTTTAAATAATAGAAATCAAAGTTATTTTTCGTGATTGGTGTTCTTACTGCTATCAAATGTGATTTTTTTTTTATCGGGTAATTAAAAAGTAAGCACTGTAATACTAAAGTAAAATTTAAAAAAATCTCAGATATTCATTAAAGAATCCTTAGTATGATTCAATCAAAGATGGAGGGTGGTTCTTTTCTTGAAGCTGGTAGACAGAAGGTGTCGGATTTGAACCAAGTTGCACTCGTCGGTCTAGTCATTCGGTGTTTTCTGTGGTTTTATCCGAAACTCCCGTGAATATGGTATAGGACCCCTTAGAAGGATCTCCATGTAGAGCATTTCAGCCAGGTCTAGGACCCTCATGTAACCAATCGGTCTTAAATCTTCACACACATCAACAGTCAAATATGAGTAAGTGGGAGTTAAAGTAACATTTAATTAATTTTCGTTTCTTTATTTTTTCTTTTGACTTGATTTACCGTAAGTTTTAGCTCTTATTCAGAAAACAAAAGAGTTAACTAATCTACTATTAAGCATGAATTTTGACTTACGGTTTCTCACAAAATATTTATTATTGTGCTGTAACATCTTTCTGAATAAAAATGAAAATAAATCTTTTATGTGCAGCTAACTGTCAAATTAAAATTTAAGGATATATTACTTTCTTAAAGTTAAAATAACAGCAATATTTAAACTAAAGAAATGACAAATATTTAAGGTACTTTTCAAAAATTTTTATTACATCAAATATATAAATTTTTTAAGGAGCACAGGCATTTTATTATAATAGTATAATTGCTTAAAGTCATAATACTTAAATTATCAAATATCTCATGTAATAAACATAACAGTATGACAATAATTTGAAATATAAGCGTTACAGTAGCAATATGTTTTGAATTCTACCCTTTTCGATTACGATTGGTGTTGCCGATTATGTTGGTAAGGCCGATTTACTCCATGAGGTTCTTTAGCTCCAGGTAAAATGTTTTCTGAGGGGGGGGGTCCCTGTAAAGGGTCTTAATTCGCATTCGCGTGAGTTTAAGCGACAGCTATTGAAAATTTCCGACGGCTAGGCCGATGAACGTGACCTGGGTTCGAACATGACATTTCAGGTCTACCTGCTTCAGGCGCAGAACCTCTCAGCCACTGATGGGGCTTTTATTTATATGTTTTGCATTTCGACGAAGCGCAATTTTAACTTTTATAAACACTTGAAATAAGTTTAATTCATTTATTTATTTTTTATTTATTTATTTATTTATTTTTTTTATTGCAAAATGTAAATAATTACAAATGCACGAAATCTTAGCATAAATATAGCATAAATATGAAAATAAATTAAAATAGCAAAAAACGTTAAGTAAATTAATAAATAATAGAAATACGAATAAAATATTATTCCCTTTTACCCGTAGTCTTAGTACTGTAGTAATTATTAGAATAAATAACGTAAATATTTTATTAAAGGATATTTTAGAATAATATTTAATGAATTTGTATTATTTATTTATTTATTTATTATTTTTTTATTTTACTTCAAAATGATTTTAAATGAAACAAAATAGATGACAAAAAGACATTTTTTTTTATTACAAATTATATTTAGAACTTTTTTTTTTTTTTTTTTTTTTTTTTTTTTTTATTCCTTTTATTTATTTACTTACTTATTTATTTTCTTGAGGGGGAGGGGGAGTAAGAGACATATTTTGCACATAGGCTGCTCATATCCTAAGCACTTCCCTGGTTTTACCTGTTTTTATATTTCACATACTAATATATTGAATTATTAAACATTATTTACTGGATAATTTTGTTAGATCGTTTAAGACAATCCTAAGAGATGGCGCTACCATACCACGGAATACCTAAAATGAGGAAATGAAATTTCAAATGGAAAGATGAAAACAGACTAGAAATGGTTATACTTTCTTAGATAATAAAATAAAATAAAAAATTAAATAAAGTTTATAATTTCTTGCTTTTCTTTAAAATAATAATCCTTACTATCAGTATTCAGGATGAATATTTTTATTATTATATATATATATAATTCTTAGAAATGATATTTATTTAAAAGAGAAAACTCATTTGAAAATACCCCGTGTTTTTTCTATTCATCTAAAGAGGATTAACCCATTATTTTAGTTATTTAAGTGGGGTTTTCAGAATTCTCTTAAAATATAATCCTCTTAACCCAGATGAACAATTTTTGATTCTTCTTTGAGTGTTTAAAATGCATATGAAGTAAGTAGTTTTTATACTGCATCTTAATGATGTTTGCTTGCCTTCGTTTTAATGGAATTGCAGCGCGTTTATTGAATAAGAATTTTTACTTTTTTTTTCCATACAAAATAAAATTTACAATTGAAAATATTTCAATTTATTATTATTGAAGCTTTAGAGCACTGAATGGAAACGTACAATGCATAAATAATAATAATAATAATAATAATAATAATAACAATAATAATAAAATTCAGCGTGTTATTGGGAAACTAAATTGTATATTTTTTTATCTAAAATAATCTGGTGTGTCACTCACACGACTTTCTCTTACCCTGAAATTTAATACTATAAATACAGGTTGCAGATTAAAAGGTAAGATAACGAGTACTGTTATGTAAACCTGTGTTAAACAATTCATATTAGGCTTCTGAAAAGTTTTATATAATAATTAGTTCTGTATGAGGGGGGCTACCGCCCCCCATCAACCCCCCGTTTCATTAATGCACCTACATTTATATAGAATTTAATTCGGTTATTAAAAAATAATTCTGTTTTTAAAAAATAATTTATTAAAATTATTATTTAAAAAAATTATCTTTTATGATAATGCAGACGATTTCCATCTTAGAAAAGTAGTATAACACCAAATAAAAAAAAAAGTCCATTTTATTCTGAATATTTAAAAAAGAAAATACGATTTTTTTTCTAAGATTTTTTTCGTTAAAAGTAAAAAAAATCGATAACTTTGTTTTAAATTATCGCAGATCGATGGTTCAACCATTCGTTTTAAAGGTATTAGCGAGCTCTTTTGAACGATACCCATCATGAAAATTTACTCCCCTCGAGGGGAGACTTCCCCCCAGGGGGGAGGCGAGGCTCCTACATACACAAAAAATTTTTCCCAGTTAACTATCTCTATTACAAAAAATACATATTCGTTTCATTTGGTTTAGTGCAGTCTATAGACGTTAAACTCTACTTACCTGCAATTTCCCCCATAGACGTAATGTATTAGAATTCTCTTGATTGTCCCTGTACACGAACCATTTGCTTGATCTTAATGAAAAGCTTACTGTAGCATCCGTATATGATACACATTTAGAATACCAAGTTTGAACTTTCTGCGATAATTTGTTTTTGAGATATGCTGATAACAGACAGACACACACACAGACACACACACAGACATACACACAGACCATTTGCTAAAAACATGATTTTCGTATTCAGGGGACCTCAAAACGTGTAAATATAACAAAATCTCGCGTTCGAAAATTTGACCCAAAAACAATACTTTCTCTACCTTATGGGTAAGAGAAAGCAAAAAGATGAAATTCCCTTTCAGCATCAAATTAATTAATGAAAAAATAAATATAAATTAACTTCAAGAATTTCTAATAATAGTAATAAAATAATATAACATTTATATGAATAAGCAAAAATCTTTAAACATGAATATCTAACTTACTATTTTATATTAAATATTATAATAATAACCAATATTGTATTTCACTGAAAATGATATTTTACGTGAAAGATACTAAAAGCTACCATGTTTGTAAATACAAAATCAAGATTTTTCTTTTCATCGCGATTTTATCATACAGTGATAAAATAATCACTTGACAATCATAATAATTGTATGGTTAATAAATTATCGTAATTATGTGGTAAATAATGATAATATATCATATAATTGAAAATTTTCTCATTTTTCTCCTTTTGTTCTTTCTCCAAGTTTCTTTTGGTGTTTGGTGTTTGGGAGTAAGGCCGATTGACTGCACTAGGCCTGAGGGGGAATGCCCTCCGTGGGGGACTTTCTAAGGGGCCCTAGTCCGTATTTGCACGTTTCGGAGAAAAACCACAGAAAACTCCGAACGGCTAGGCCGATGAGCGCGACCTCGGATCAAACCCAGTATCTCACGTCTACCAGCTTTGAGCACCGAACCGTTCGGGCGCTAGTGAGCTCCAAGTTTCTTTTGGAGAATTTAACAACGTGCTTTCTTTAATGACGTTTTATCACTACAATTAAAAATATTATATTTATTAGTAGCTTCTTGCGTTTATTTTAGCAGCTATGCCTGCATTTCTAATTTATTCTGGAGCTCTCTTAGTATAAGTGTTTTTGCACACTACTTTGTTTGTAGAGTAATAGCTATCGTAATATATTCCAATATGCAGTTATGTTTAAATAAGATGGTATAAGGATTAAGGTTAATTAATTTTGGTTTACGTCCCATGCTATTTCTATGGGGTTTTTAGCTCCCCCCCCCCTATTTTTCTAAATTTTAAAGTGCGGTGGCATCTGCATTACGGACCTGGCCAAGGATGAAGTGCTCTCTGTAGGGGTCTTTCTAAGTTGGTTCTCGTCCGTATTCACGTGAATTTCGGAGAAAAACACGGAAAATTCGTAATACATATTACGTCGAGTGCAATCGGGGACGACTAAATGAGAAGAAAGTTACTCTTCGAAAAAGTGGGGGGAAAAAGACGTAATTCTTTTCAATTATACAATTACTATTAAATAAGAGAATAATTTATAGAAAAAGTGGCGTGAATAAAAGACGGGAACCAAAAATGCTCGGGAATAAATAGAAATGTTGGTATGTATATCAGTTTTAGGTCAATATATCATTAATTATAACAATAGTTAAATTGTATTAGTAGAAATGAATTTTATTTCTATAAAAGACTTTATATTTAAAAAATAAATATCTAGAAATTCATAAAATTTATTGCAATATAGACTAAGGGACAAAAAAATAAAATAAAATAAAATAAAATAAATAAATAAAAATAAAAAATAAAGTCGCACTTGGATGTTTTCCTTTTCTCTTACTGAAACTGGCAACTTTATCGTTTAAAAAACAAATTTTCGAACAGATTTTATTATGTCATCCTCCACGTACAGTTTAGAATTGATCCAAAGTTAAAATCAAAACTCAATTGTCAGGAAAATTGCAATTTCAAAAAGTATTTAAAAAATGACAAGGATAAGGCAATTGTCGATACCAAGAAAAGTAATAATTTTAGAATGAAAACACAAAAAATATTTTAATACTCGAAATGGCAAAATAATTAAATGTCAACGAAATATTCGTGAGATAGTTCTTAGCAAGTTATAAATTTTTTTGACTGTTTATACAGGAAATTTGGCTTTAGACGTCCACGTTACTCATCTAAGCGAAATGACCACAAGTTAAAAAGCGTTTAAAAAACCTATTTGTAACATGTTCAGAACTTAGAAAAGGTTAAAAGTGTTTAGCAAAATAATTTCTTCAAAAACAGTGCAGCGACAATTAAACAAAGCGGGTTAAAAACCAGAAAATCTTTCACAAAGGCTATTATTAAGAAAAATAATAAAAAAAATACAGGACTTCAGCTGACCAAAAAATATTATCAGTTAATTATTGGGTTGAACTCGTTTTCTCTGATGAGTCAAGTTTAACTTATTTTAAACTGGCAGAAACAAGCTAATAGGACGACTAAAAGGTGACCGACTTAATGAAAATTGAGTCTTTAAACAGTGACACATTTTCCGTACATTATGGTACGGAGGTGCATAACTTTTCAAGGAATCTGGCAAATTTTCATGCTCAAGGGATCAATTAACTCGAAATAAAACACGACCGTTATAATAGTGATGCATGACCGTCTGTTTTGGGGGTATCTTAGACTTTTCTACACTCAGCATTTCAAGATGATAATGCACCTTGCTACGCGGCGTCTGTGGTAGGTTGGTTTGATTCAAATTGTTAAATTTACCTATCCACTTCCCTGAGCACCTATAATTCTGAAGTAATCATAACTTTTTTTTCACTTTACGTTAAATCCGACAAACAATATAGTAGAATTTTAAATCTACTTAAAAGACTCATTGTGGCATTTTTGGATTTAAATGCATTTGGAAGTGAGAGTTTATTGCAACTTCTGCTGTTTGCATCATTTTAGGAAATTTTCCATTCGGGCAATGTTGGTAGCAAGAGGAAAATCATAGTTCAACTGGTGAAATAAATCAGTATCTATTTTGGTGAAGGAGCTGCGACTATCGAATTATATAGATTATCAGGGGCGTTTGCGTTCCGGATTTTTTGCCGAAACGTCAGTGGAGGCCCTCTGTTGAGACTCAAAACGGTTTTGGGCTGTGTCTGTGTGTCTTTCTGTCTGTCTGTCTGTCTGTCGCGCGATAGCGGCTGCAAAAACAGCGCTATTGACTTCAAATTTGGTACACACGTTCATGAGCCCCACGAAATCAGCTGTATAGTTTTTGGTATGTATTCCATTTGTAGTTCGTATACAGGGACACGCCAAAGTTTTTTTTATCATTACGGCCTATGGGAGAAATTTGTATGTATCGCGACAGCGGCCACAAAAATCACGCTATTGACTTGCAATTTGGTACACATGTTCATGAGTCCAACAGAATCAGCTGTATAGTTTTAGGTGTGACTTCCATTTGTAGTTCGTGTACAGGGACACGCCAAAGATTTTCTATCATTACGGCCTACGGGAGAAATTTGTATGTATCGCGATAGCGGCCACAAAAATCACGCTATTGACTTGCAATTTGGTACACATGTTCATGATCCCAACAGAATCAGCTGTATAGTTTTAGGTGTGTATTCCATTTGTAGTTCGTGTACAGGGACACGCCAAAGATTTTCTATCATTACGGCCTATGGGAAGAATGTGTATGTACCGCGATAGCCACCGCAAAAATCAAGCTACTCACTTCCAATTTTTGCCGAAACGTCAATGGAGGCCCTCTGTTGAGACTCAAAAGGATTTTGGGTTCCGTCTGTCCGTCTGTCTGTCGTGCGATAACGGCCGCAAAAATCACGCTATTGACTTGAAATTTTGTACACATGTTCATGATCCCCACGAAATTAGCTGTATAGTTTTGGGTGTGCTTTCCATTTGTAGTTCGTGTACAGGGACACGCCAAAATTTTTTTATCATTACGGCCTATGGGAAGATATTATATGTACCGCGATAGCGGCCCCCAAAATAACGCTATTGACTTGCAATTTGGTACACATATTCATGAGCCCAACGGAATTAGCTGTATAGTGTTAGGTGTGTATTTCATTTGTCGTTCGTGTGCAGGGACACGCCAAATTTTTTCTTATCTTTACTGCCTATGGGAAGAATTTGTATGTACTGCAATAGCAACCGCAAAAATCCTTCGATTGACTTGCAAATTGGCGCACACGTTCCAGCTTTGCATATAAGCAGCTGTGTAATTTTTATTGCTATATTTTTTATAAACTGTGTACAGGGACACGCCAAAATTCTTAACATTACGGCGTATATGGTGTGAATTTCGTTTAAACGCATTTTAATATCGTTACTTTGCAATGAAGAAAGTGAAATTAGCGTACGTGAGTAAGATGCTTAAACTTATGTTGTTTGAAGAATATATGTGTTCTTAGGCTTTCTAATTAATGTACAGGATCTTACAGAAGTGTTCTGACAGTGTCACGTAGTCATCCAAACGATGTTAAATTTGGAGCAATTATTAATTTTAAACGCAAAATAAGCTGAATAGTTTTTACTGGTGTATACAATGTTTATGGTTCGTTTACAAAGACACACGAAAGAATTTCGTAACATTAGAGCCTATGGACAAATTTTTAATTTAAGCGCGCACTTTAATGCGTTTATGCTGAACTGAACTTAATAAAGTTAACATACATTATAAAGATGCTTAAAATCATGTTTACTCTTAAAAAAGGTTATGTATAGACTAAATAATTTATGGGACCACACAAAATAATTCCGAGTATGTACTGTAATCATCCAAATGATGTCAAATTAGTTTGAAAAATTAATGAGTTATAATTAATTAGGTTTATTCTTATTATTGGCGTTTATAATGACTGTGGCTACTTTTCCGGGATACATAAAGGAATTTCGTACTATTAAGGTCTATAGTCGGTATTTCTTAAAAGTGTGTTTTAACATGGTTACATCCCCATCAAATATAATGAAATTTTATTAGAATTTTAAAAGCATGTTTTCCTGTTGAAAATTGTGGGCAGAGAATTGATAATTAGTTTAAAGGTTACGCAAAATATTTCCGATATGCTATGTAATTTTTTTTCTTTATGAAATTTGATAGTTATGAAATTTGGTATTTATGAATATCAGGGAAATAATACAAGACCGTCGTTTATTAAGAATACATATTGTTTCGTACTTGGGGGTTCGTAAGTTGTTCGAGAATGAAAGGCGAAACTTGCAAAAATTCAGTGATTTATTCTCAGAAAGTTCCAGAAAAATACAGGTCTATAAACCAAGTATCAGCTTTAATTCAACCAGTAAACATAGCTTAAACAACAGCCGTTAACAGCAAAACAACATTACAAACTGTTTATCAATAACACATAAAGCAAGTCTCATTCAAAGAGGCTCAAAGCATAGCAAGCATTTGACGAAACTGACACAGATCTGAGATTGGCCGCCTTGGCTGAAAAAATGCTCCTTTTATACTATTCTATCGAACAAAGACTGTTCTGGAAAATTCTCGTGTCTCATCAGCCAATGAGATAAGAGCTTCCATATTTGGTATATCCCTAATAAGGATTTTCTCGCCAAGGTCGCCAAAAAATTGCCAAGGAGGGAAACAGTCGCCAAATTTGGCGCCAAATCCGTTTCTTCCCTTATTGAAGCTTTTTAATGCGTTTTTAAAGAAAAATTAGGCTATTTCAACGCTAAAACGACTAGAAATGCACAAAATTAGCATTTTATCGACTTTCTAAGCCTCTTTGAAAGAATTTATACAAAAATAAATGCAATTATTTACAATTCCGTAACACTTTATATGATATACAAATAGGTATAGAAAGAGAGATACAGCAGGGGGTACCGCCCCCCTCAGGAATGTATCTGATTATGGTAATAAGTCGATCGAATCAATATATACTATTATATAATAAGGAATAAATAAAAATAACTTATTGAATAATGTCTGATGCAAATAGGACGTTGAGGCTCCTGATCTGCAGATCCACTAGTTATTTTATTTCTCACCAGTAATTTTTTTAATATTGATATTATTAGTAGTTTTCTAGTATTGTTTAGCAATTAAATATAGCCAAGAATATAAATATAATATAGCCATAGCAATTAAATATAGCCATTCGTAATTACCGGTGGGAAATAAAATAAAAAATCCGGAACGCAAACATCCCTGATATATATATATATACTATATATTTCGGCATCTTTTTAGCTTTTGAGCTTGTGAAGAAAATAAGCAAAATATATTATAGAAAATAATTTATCACATACTTAATAAAAACAATTTTAGACTTTTAAAGGGGAAAAAATAAATGATGAAAACAATAAGTAATCGATTTTTTAAATGTCTTTAAATAGTGTTATTAAAACTATTAAACAGAGAGAATTTTATAAAGTGATTTCATGATAAAAAATAAACTCCATATCTTTATAAAACTGATTAAAATTTATCTATTATAAATTATTCAGTAAGATTATCTTATAAGTTTTATTGTTTTGGGGTTCTTAAGTCTTTTGCAACAGAATTGACATAAAATTGGAAGCGTTATTATACTTATAATTATTCTTAAGAAATTGCAATTTATTCAGCTCGATTTTCAAAGAATATTTTTTATACAAATTTAATAAATGCCATCTGTTTTAAGTTAAATTAAATCCAACTTAAGTAAAAGAATTTTTAATTTCTCTCAATTTATGCCTCAAGGATTCTTCTTTTCATTTAAATTCTGTGTTGCTTATATATATATATGTTTAAAAGCATTTTGATAGAGAATTTTGATTAAGTAATTGCTTTCCAAGTATTCAATTTTATATATATATATTCATTCATTTACTTGTTTATATATTTTTTGGGTATATTTTACGAGCCTTTGAGAATAATTACGGAAAGTTTTAATTTAATTCTTATTTGCTTTATTGAACCTTCTAACGTTTTACATATATAAAATATTTTACATAGCTCGATGTCAAAAAGTTATCATACTTTCGTCAATTTTTTTAGACTTTTACTACGCTTAAAATTTGTTAATTTAATTTGAAAAAGAAAAAAATTAATTTATTCTTTATTACGCATATTTTATCCTTGTTGTTTATATTAAAAAAGTACTACAATAACTTTTGGAGTCGATTGATTTTGTAGTTTTTAAAAATGTGATACATTGTTAAAAATTTTGTACTAGGTTGAACGAAATATGGTACAAGTAACTGCAAACATAAGATAGTGAAAATGTTTATTAGGATTTGGTGTTTGGTTTAACTAAAACATAGTACTATAGTAGTTACAACCATAAGAACCTTTTAACATATCTGGTGTTTTTTTTTATTAACAAGAAGCATATTAAATCATGGTAGAAGGTTTCCCTATCGTATGGTTAGAGCTATTTTAGTAACAAGTTTTGATTCAACCTAGAATATTACTGCTACTGTAGTACCAAATTTTGGTTCAATCTAGTACCGAAAATTTTTTCAGGTTTACTTCCTATTTACAGAAAACGACGTCTATAACATATAGAGAAATTAAGTTGCTACCCTCCCAATGATCGCAGACTTCTACCTTTAAATAACACACTTTTTGAATAGAAACATTTTCTTGTTTTTATCCTTTTAAAATTATTACAAAACATTACGATTTGCAAATAGCGGTATTTAAAAAGCAACAGCACGAGGAAGGGGGAGTGTTTGATTTTCAAATTTAGTTTTAATTAATTAATTATGCTATTGAAATCCGTTTATAGATATGTCCGGCTATCTCCTCACAAAACCGAATGCAGAAAGACGCAGGTGGTACCAAAAGATGCGAGATAATCCCTAAGATTTCAAATTGACCATTTATTTATTTTTTTAAAAATTAGTTTAAAAAAGAATTATATATATATGAAGTGAATACAACATATTCGACACAATGTATTGCTAATTGCTGTCAGCTTGCAGTAGCGCCAACTTCTTGAAGCGGTTGGGCCGCAATAGGATGGTTTAGAGAGGCATTAAAGAACAAAATTATATGTACCGTAATTTCTGGTAGATACCCCGCAGGTTATATAATCCAGTTTTGCACCAGAAATTTCAATTGATAAATAAATTTATATTTGTACGAGCTCTTCCTTCGAAAAAGTATAGATTTCTCTATTAAATAAAATTTCTGGTGGAGAAATGACACATCTTACCTGCGGGTTATCTACCAGAAATTATGGTGCTCTTTCGGAAGAGTGTTTCAGGCGATTTGATTGAAATTCTTTAAAAAGTTTTATTTAAAAAGTAATATTTAAAAATAGTGATCTATTATTGATATATATATACATTTTTTTTGTTGAAAATTCATTAAAATATAGTGATTAGCCAACTGAGGCAAAGCAAGCTTGTCATTATTACAATATTTTGTCCTCATATATATGTAAATATATATATATATATATATATTATTTTTTTCTAATTAGGTGGCAAATAGTTTGCGGCTGTATCAGATACTCAACATTGATTTGCATAATAATTTCACATGCTACTTTATCAAAAATATTCATTTGGTGGAAGGAGATTAATTTTACAGTCACGATATACCTTACCAATTCTCTAACAAGTAGTAAGAGTAAACCGAAACCGTACCGAAATCACTTTAAAAAACTACGTTCTATGTTATTTAGTACATAATTTTTTTTATTACGGATCTATAATCTAACAATACTTTGAGTAACTGACATTAAATGTTTTTTTATATAACTTCTAAATGTGATTCAAAGAAAAACTTTAACATTTACTCCTTTTAATTAATCTAAACATGAAATTTTGCATTTTTCACTTTCTTCTATGTATCTAAGAAGAAAGTACTGGATTCGTAAATATTTTCGGCCTCCGATTTTTAATGCATTAAACGTTTTGAGATTTTCCTGAACAAGATTTGACCATTTTCAGAAAATGTCGGTCTGTGTAAGTGTTAGTATGTGCGTATTATAAATTTTGTGGATGCTGTATTTAAAGAACTAATTAATGAAATTTAATCAAACTTGGTATTTTGTTGGACATTGACTTAAACTGGTGCTGATTACATTTTAGGACCAATTGCAAAACAGGTGACGCCGTCATTCCATTTTTCTTTTTGTAGCATTTAATATGGCAGTATAAAAGAAAATTTCGTAAAAATGTACATAATGAGAGTTGTTTTCAATGAGTGATTGTAAAATTAATATGAATTATTGCTAATAGTAGTAGTAAACTAAGTGAAAAAATGTGCGCATGTAGAAGCATCGCTCCTCCCCCTCAAATGGGCACCTTTCAAAAAGAATTATCTATACCTTTAAAACGATTAGTTGAACCGTAGATCTGTGATAATTCAAAACAAAGTTATCGATTTTTATCATTTTTAACCCTCCCCCCCCCCAAAAAAAAAGAAAATAATAAATAAATAAATAAATAAATAAACTTAGAAAAATATCGCATTTTTTCTAATGTCGGCACTAAATTGGCTTTCTTTCAGCCTTTAGTTTTATACTTCTCTGAGATAAAACCGTCTTCATTCACCATGGAAAATAATTTTAATAAATAATAATTTAATAAATAATTTATACAGCTTGAATTTGTATAAAATAATACAGAATAAAGTCTTGTGGTGGCCACAACATATCAGTTTTTGTGTAAGTTTAGGGCTTATCAGACACGGCAACATTTAAAACAACCAATTTTAGAGCCGATTTTAGCGCCGTTCTCTCCTGAACGGAAACACCGTGTGCTCCTATTACACACAAAAACACTTTTCATTTGAGCTAAGTTTTACTCCAATTTCTAGAGGCTGAAATTCAAAAGAGGGCTGCAAAAATTGTGTCAAAAATCGTCCAAAGAACTAGTTTACACGGTGTTCAGTACATGTCAAGGAGCACATATTTATCGCTCTTTTAGCGGGGACGACACGAAGTCTTTGCTCTCTCACGAGCAAAGACAACAATGATGAATGACTTCGCCCTGACCCTGTCTTCTCATTGGCTTATCACAGTTGGAGAAATTGCTCGTGCAAACAACTTTTTATGACTAGCCAGAAAAATATTGTTCGTATTCCCAATTACCGTAATTTCTGTTAGATACCCCGCAGGTTATATAATCCAGTTTTGCACCAGAAATTTCAATTGATAAATAAATTTATATTTGTACGAGCTCTTCCTTCGAAAAAGTATAGATTTCTCTATTAAATAAAATTTCTGATGGAGAAATGACACGTCTTATCTGCGGGTTATCTACCAGAAATTACGGTACTGTTACTCTGGGCGTTGAAGTGATTTGAGCCAACGAAATTGGCTAAAATTAACAATAAGCTCAAAAGTTGTGCGAAAAGTTGCCACGTGTAATAATAGGACGTTTATCAGTTTTTTTTTTTTTTTTTTTTTTTTTTTTTTTGCATGAATAAAATATGCGATGATTAGTGTAAGATTCGTTGTCGCTTATGTAGTATACCGCATTATTATTCCTACATTGATCATTTTTGCAACTATTATTATGTCGCCATACAAAAATAAAAACGATTAATTCAAAGTTTTAATGTGCTTAGATACTATAATATTTCTTGTTCAAATGTCCACTTTAAAGGTTTTCCATGTTCCGCCATCTTGGAAATATGACGTATCAAAATAGAGTGTAGAAGAAACTTTATCAAGACAGCACTAAAAAAGTTGAGCAAATCCGATGTGCACTATCACACTGGGAGTAGAGATAATTTCTTCTGAAAAATTGTCGCTAATCGGTGGTTGCCTCTAAATTCGCCAGTAAAGTTGTCGTGTCTGGTAAACTCTTTAGAGGGCACACGACCTTTAAATAGTCAAAAAATCGATATATTTTTTAAAATAACTTATTCTGAATCTTTAAAAACTTCTGAAAATTACGCAATAAATAAATGAATATCCAGTTTTGATCGTTTTTGTACGACGCTAAAATAAGTACAAAGATATGTTGTTTAAATGTTTACGTTGAACTTACTCAGTTTGTGGATTTCTAAGGTTTCACGCATTGCTACATACAAACTATATATGCTAAATCTATAAAAAAATTAACCACAAAAGTATTTCTGTATAACCTAGAACCTAAAACCAGAAAAATTACATATTTAATGAAAATTTTTTTAGGCATAAAAAAATGTGAAAAAAAAATAATAGTTATTTTTTAAAGTTTTTAAAATTATTGATCATTATTAAATTTTACGTTTGTTTAAATTTTTTTTCTTCAATAAAGTTAAATGCTTTAGGAATGTATTTTAATCATTTATTTTTCGAAATGTATTTTTTTTTGTTTTATGGTGTGATAAAGGGAAATTGTTTTTTTCAAATTGCTTAGTTACGAGAAATTTTAAACTCATAATTTTACAATTATTTGACACATAATTTTGAAAAAAAAAAAAAAAAAAAAAAAAAAAAGGCGTCACAACTAAATTGTAATTTAAAAGCTATTTAAATAGTACTAATGAATAAAAATAATAATAATAATAATAACGATAATAAATTACGGTTAATTTTGCAGTAAGAGATTTTTGCATTTTAAAGAGCTGAAAGAAATTGCTAAATATTTACAACATAAAGAAGTCTACTATACATTCCCCCCCCCTTCTCCAATAAAGTAAATAAGTAAATAAATAAAAAATGTTATTTCGAATTGAATCTGTTAAACACGAGCATTTTTTTAAACTTTAATTATGAAGTTTATTTGCCGAAAATTTCTTAATTACAAGATTTCTTTCTTTCTTTCTTTTTTTTTTTAATTAGTCTTAAAAATAAAGTCTTTTTAAATACTCTTAACCCTTTACAGGGTTCGTACGCACCTTATTTTTTCCCTGAGTCTCACACCAGAATTCTGAAACAATAAAATTCAGCTTAATCATATGGACTTATTTTATAATGGAAATCATTCTACAAAATTACTGGTATAAGACTCAGGGAAAAAATAAGGCCCGTACGAACCCTGCTTTATATCCCACCGGGACTTTAAAGTCCCATAAAAAAAATTCCTCAATATAGCCTAAATTTACTACAGGATTTCATTGGGGCTATATTTTAAGCTTTAGTCCCTATAGTTTAAGCTTTCCCTATAGTTAAGCAATAGTTTAAGCTAAATTTAACACTTTTGAGACCGCTGGCGTAGATTCACGTCATTTGAAAATCTGTAACTCCACCAATGGGTGTTTCTTTCGCAATTTGTATGCTATATATTTCTTAAATATATAACCAATATTCACATTTTCACAATGAAATATACCATGGATACAAATACTTTGATTGGAAAGAATATAATTATAATGTATATACATTTCTAATATAAATGTGAATATAGGAAACTTTGTTCTGAAATATTGTAACATAGGAGAATAAAGGGCGTATCAGATTCAGCAACTTTAGAAACAACCAATTTTTGAGCCGACTTTAGCGCCGATTTTTCCTCCACGAAAGCACCGTAGAGGTTACAATAGTCGGGTGAAAAGTTGGATGAAAGAAGACTAACTTCTGACGCTTATCCCTTTTTCTGGCGCGAATAAAATACGCAATGATTAGCGTTAAAATTCTCTTTCATTTGTGTAAAATATTGCATTATTATTTCTATTTTGATCTTTTTTACAACTATTGTCATAACGACATACGAAAATAAAAACGATTAATTGAAAATTCTTATCATTTAACGGTAAAATAAACGTGCTTAACGATAATATTTCTTCTTCAAATCTCCACTTGAAGCGATTCCCGTGTTCCGCCATCTTGGAAATATGACGTATCAAAATAGCGCATCGTGATTGGACGAATCCGAGGAGAAATTGAGTATACGGACAATTTTATCAAGACAGCTCTGAAAAAGTTGGACAACTTCGGTCTGCGCTATCACACTGGGAGTAGAGACAATTTTTTCCGAAAAATCGGCGCTAATCAGTGGTTGGCTCTAAAATCGGCTGTAAAGTCGTCGAGTCTGATACGCCCTTAACGCCCACAGGCGGACCTTACTGTAAAAATTTCAAAATCATGCAGTCGCGAAAGTGTTAATATGAGATGATTTGCATGCACAATATAAGAAATATAATAAAAATGTTTCAAATTATTTTTTCAGAAATACAATAATTTGGGATATAATGGGTTAAATTAGGTATTAAAAAAGATGTTTATTATTTTTTTAAATAATTGTTTTGTTTTGCTTTATAGAAATTATACAGCATTGAAAAAGACAATGAAGCTTGTGTAGCTGTGTTTTGGAGGAGAGGGGTGTTCTTTTCGTTTCTTTCAAAGCTAATTGTCTTTAAAAATGAAAATAAAATAATAATAATAATAATAATAAAAAGATAGACAGTTTTTATTTACAGACAATTGATCTTTGAGACTAGTGACATTAGAATCTGGATGAAATGTTCTGTAACTGATTTTAATCCCATTTAAAATTAATGCTGCGCTAAAAATATATGTTGGATAGAAATAATTATCTTCTTACGTATAGATAAAATAAAGTTAATGACTCTAAAATTTATGGTAAAATACATAGTTATTAAATTTCTTGCACGTGGTCAATGATTAGAGAAAATAATTTTCTTTATATTTCATTTAATACTTGTTTATAAAACCAAGTTTTAATTTATAGTATATTTCAGGGAAAAAATTAGAAATAAACTCTTCAGACGCTAGATTATTAATCTTATTATCAAACGAAATAATTTTATACTGTAAGTTAAATTATGAAGGTGATACATTATTTAAGAATGATGTTGTGATAAAATCAGTGATCAACATTTTATAAGTTTTCTCTAATTATTTTCCAGCTTTTGGAAATTATTGCTTTACGTTGTTTTTTATTAATATAAAAATGATAAACAATCTTACAAGATATAACGCCATAGCTGCCAAGTTTTTTTAACCCTTATCGCTCGTATGTCCTTTCTGAGGGGACATTAAAAAATCGAGCCACGCCTTAAGGTGTTCCTCTGCAAATGAAATGTTAATTTTCTAAAACGTGTAACTATAGTCTACCTTTCGGCTACCGGAAAATTTTAACAGAAAAATTTATTTTATTTAATGATGAAGTAAAATAAAACAAATTATTACAATTTTTCGGTAGCCAAAAAGTAGTAAGTTGGAAACTATATGTGTGAGGTTTTAAAGGACGCCAAAAGGCGTGTCTTACGGAAAATATGCCGAGCGCCAGGGCCTGATTAAGGGGGAAGCTCGCTCATACCGGAATATTTTTACAATTATTTTTTACTTCATGTTATAGAAATTCCACGCTTTGACGAGGAAATGTTTTTTATAAAAAATGAACGGTGTAAAACAATCCAATTTACTCACCGTTATTAGACACCAGAATTCTTTTAAAATAATTTTTAATGAAAATTTTCTGTTTATTATAGGAGGAAAGTATTTGTTAAAAAATAACGGTGTAAGTATAAATAATGTGTGAAGAGCGAGCTTCCCCCTTAATCAGGCCCTGCCGAGCGCAAAGGGTTAATTTATTCCGGAATGCTGTTAGCACCGCCCTTTTTTCACACCATAATCTTTGTAGAAAAATTTTATTCAATATACAATTACGATTAAATATAAGGACAATTACTCTAAAAATATTGCGGTGTGAAAAAGGGGCGGGACTAATATCATTCCGGAATAAATTTAAAAACTTGGCAGCTATGTATAACGGGGATGTCTAAATTATAAATGAATATAGTTGTACAGTTTCATTCCATAAAGTGACATTTCAACGCTTAATGCATATTACAGAGCTGCCAACCTAATCCGGCAAATTGTTAGTACCGCCCCTTTTTCTACACCACTTAATTTTTAAAGTAATTTTCTTCAAATATATTTGCGATGAATTAAGAAGAAGAAAACTCTAAGAAATTACTGGTGTAGAAAAAGGGGCGGGACTAACAATTTACCGGATTAGGTTGGCAGCTTTGATATTAGCAAGGATACTACAAATTAAAATATTAAGAGAAAAAATCTTTTTTTGATTAGTTGAATCAAAGTTTTGATAGAAACTAATCAGGACCGGTTACAATACAGTGCGGTGGAGACTGCCCTTCTGGACACTTAACATTTAACCCTTTGCGTCGCAAGAGAATTAGGATCCTTTAAATTATACTGCCACCGGAATTCATGAACTAAATTAAACTAAAAGAAATTTTAAATTTTAAGTAAAAAAAAAAAAAAACAGCCTTTTCTGCTATGTTATAAACGTAAATTTTTGCTAAAAGGATACCGGTATGAATTTTTGCAGCTGAATCTTAAATTTTGTGTCCTCACAGCGAGGACAGCGCGCGTTAAGGGGTTAAGGGTCTCAACGAAATTTCTTTTTCTCTTTATTTTAGTATCTGAATGAAAAAAAAAAAAATACTGCGATTCTTCATTTTTAGTATCATTTTTACTCGTCTCTGTGGTTTTGGTTTTTTTCAATGAAATACAAGATTTTTCCTTATAACTAAAAGTACCTTAAAAACTTAAGATTTTTTTTTTCTCTCTCTTCCCTTTTAAAGAAAGATAGGGTATATATTGATTTAATATGACAGTTGACAATAAATTTAATAATTTTCTTTCTTTCTTTCCCCCTTTTTTTTTTACTGTTACACTCTATGTTAAAATTACTTTCGTCAAAAATTAATTACAAAAACATTGCCATTGAAACGTAATTATAAAATAGATTTTTTATCATCTCTGTTTACTTTTCACAGTAACATACTTGCCAACATACTAGTTAATATTCCGTAGTATTGGTAGCCCCGCCTACTTTTTCACACCAGTATCTTTTTAGAGTATTTTTCTTCATATTTAATCGCAATTGCATTTGGAGAATTTCACTCTAAAAATTTACCGGTATGATAAAAAGGGCGGGACAAACAACACTATGAAATATTAATTAGGATGTTGGCAAGTACGCAGTAATTTTACATAAGAATTAAGATAGTTGGTTCCAGTAACTTTCGTTGATTCCAGCTGATTCCAGTAGAAAATTTTAACAGTCTATAAACCCCGTAAAAAACCGAGTCACAAGAACAATTAGTGACTAAAAAAAATATAGAAAGATTGCAAACTGGAATTGTATGAGGACGTACACGCACACATACGTCCTGGTATTCCAAATGGAAGAAATAGAAAAAAAAAACAGGTAAGCCTTGCTGATTAAGGGATTGATTTTGCGTATTTAATCAGAAACAGTGATAAATTTTGATAAAAGTTTAATTTTTAGACAATATCTACGAAACAAATAAAAGCATATTCTAGGGCTTTCAAAATATAAAACAAACTTTTAATAATCTTTCTGTCCCTATCATTCAATCTTTTAATCATATACCCCAATCAGATTTACTCAAAATTTGCATATTTTTATGTAAAATTTTGACGATAACACTTCCCATTTCTTTACCAGTGGCATACAAGTTCTGCTGTCGAAATTGATAGTCATGACGTTCCGAGTTCGAACGCGGTTCTCACTCGTTGTCATAGCTGTTTCGAATTTTCTACAGTTTTCTCCGAAATTTGCTTGAATACGGTCTAGGATATCTCACAAAGACCTCCTAAGGGGGGCCCATAGGCATAGAGCCCGCGAATACACAATGGGCCTTAACACTAGCAAGAACAGTACTCCCATGGATCAAAGGGTTAACTTTTCTTATAGGAAAATACTGTTCATGTAAAAAGTTAAAAAAAAAATAATCTTTGCAAATTTAAGCAATATTTTTTCGTTATGCGAACATTCAATATATTTAAAAGTTGGCTACGATGCGACTAATATTTTTGAATTTTCCGAATAATTGTATTAAATAAACCGAGAATCTAAATGATATTTGAAAATATATCATCATGATAAATCCTTTAATAGAATTATTTATTTTCCATTCGATTATCTAAATTCAGGCAAAAATATTCATCGTTTCTTTTTTCTTTTATCATATAAATGTCATTCTCTTTGTCAATTACTGAGCTTGTATTTATCCCCAGACAACACTTTTCGCGTCATATTTTGAAAGCTGTAGATTCATATTGTCTGTTCTTCCAACTTATTCTTCCTGATATAACATGATAACATAAAAAAGATTTTCTCATAACAAAAAGTATTTATTTAATACAAATACACTGAACCAATTTTCAAACCGTTAATACATTATTTATTTATGATAATACTAAACATTGAACATATCAAGTAGATAAACATGTAAAAGTAAAAATTTTTCAACAGACAGTTATATCATGGAAAGCTGGAATTTTATGTTTTCGTTTTTTTACTATTAGGGATAGAGAAGGGCAAAGGGGTAAAATTTGTTTTTTATATCAGTTTTTAATGAATTCTATGAAAGTTCTGTCATGCAATTCAATACTACAGTCGGTAACAAAAGTGTCCGAACACTAGCAAAAATTCCTATGTAAAAAAAGTACACTTAATACTGTTTTGTTAAATAAATCCTTGTCGAATCCTGGTCTTAGTCAGTCTAAGAACAGGATTCGACAAGGATTTATTTAGCAGAACTGTATTAAGCGTACTTTTTTTACATAGGAATATTTGCTAGTGTTCGGACACTTTTGTTACCGAATGTACCATAAATGACCAGGCATTTAAATTTCAGACCTTTTCTCAAATATCTCAAAAAATACTTGACGATTAATCTTAAAACTTCAGAAAAGCAAAGAACACGTTGTACCTCATATATTGCAGCCAAAGTTTTCACCCGAAAGCGATAATGAGACTAGTAATAAATGAAAGAAGGAACAGAATCTTTTGAACCACTCTGTAAAAAGAAATTGTTGAAATGAGTTCTGACTGTAGCATGTGATTATGAGGCTTCTCAAAATTATGTGTATTCTTATGTAAGAGGATATAAACATGTATTTATGAAGATATAAAGGTTTCTTTAAAAAATGGAAGGGGGAAAAAAAAAAGAGAAGGAGACAGAAAGAATGATCCCCTTTATATTATAAAGCGCAGAGTGTTTAACACAATGCAAAGCCATTTTTAGAAAACTTGTCATACTACCTTAGATGAGAATACTGCAATTAGAAGATAAAAATATTATCTAATTGAAATATGAACATTTTTACTAAATATGTTTTAACTGTGCATGCGCAATCGTTAACAAAATTTCGTTTGCATAATTTATTAGCCAAATATATTGAACTATCTATATGAAAACCCTACGCAAATATCATGAAAAAAAAATATCGTTGATAAAATGAACTGCATTTCAGTTCGTTTAGAAAAAGAGAAATATGATAGGTGTTTTAACAATATTAATTTGCAATCAACAGCCATTTTATTATATATTTACTTTATTTTCCCTTTTTAATGCTCCAAGTTTATACAGATTCTATATTTTGAATGAAAATAATATTTTTCAATAATGAAATTTGCTTTATTTTATCGTGGGTGTTAAAGAAAAAATTACTATTGAAAAATAATCCTTAAAATTTCAAAAGTAATCATGATGCGACCACTATAATAATAATAATAATAAAAACTTGGTTCGTTCATATTTTGTTGTAATTTGTTTAACACGTTGAGCGCCACGCAAATTTTTAAAATCCATTAAAATTCCATAACGATTCCTCCTGTAATTAAAATTAATTCTTGTAATTAATTTTAATCCTTTATTAAAAATTAAGCAAATTTTTAATAAATTTTCAATCATTAAATGTAACATTTTTAGTTTTATATCCTATTTTATATCCGCCACCGATCGTTGACGCGGCATTATATCATATTTGACACTGTGAGCCACCGATGGCTGACAGGGAGGTTAACTTTTTAATTTTTTATTGGTACTGCTTTTACTTTCGGGGAAAAACTTTCACTGAAATGTTTGAAGTATAACATGTTCTGAACACTCCTAAAGTTTCAAAATGATTCCTTTAGTACTTAGTAATGCGATAAAATGTCTAGAATCTAGAATGCTGGCACGGCACTCAACGTGTTAATGTTACTTGTTAAAAAAAATATTAAAACGGAATTTTCAATTACAAATGTACTAACGTATATCATTACTCATAACTTTATAACTTTTCCTACAGAAAAAGTATTCCAATGACTCAAATTTTACCGAAAAAAAAAAAAAAAAAAAAAATCTGAAAACTTTTTTTTAAAGTTATTTTTTGGATTTCAGTGTCTTCTTTTAAAAATTTAAATAACCTTAAATTCTTCTAGATTTTGCTTCAGTGATATTTTAGAATTAGTTTATTACAAAATTTCAAAATGTATCGAAATTTAATGTTAAATATATAAAAAGAAACTGAGAAAATAAAAATATTCACTATCATATAATATAATAAAATTACATGTAAAATTTTCGTTTTTAAATAAATACAATTTAATATTTTTCAAAATATAAGCTCATGTAGAATAAAGCTCAAAAAAATGTTTTAAAAATATTTAGCAACATATGCTAGTTGATTGCATAAATTAGAAAAATTAATTCTAAGAACATTTAAAATTGAAACTTTGAAAGATGTAATATTAAGAAAAAAAACTTTTTGAGATGCCTAAATAAACATCATTTCTTAGTATTTTTATCCTTGAAATTTTTGAAACGTTAAACATGATGTAAGATATATTATGTATAACAGTAAAGATTTTCTGAACCAGAACCGAGAAAATCGATAAACTCAATAAAACATGCCGCTGCAAAGAGTGATGGAATATTTTCTCAGAAAGCGTGCGTTCTTCCTTAAGTTAAATCTGATAACTTACGAATCTTATATTTATAGCTATGTAAAGATTATACGTTTAGTGTATATGAAACGAAGCTAGAGAGCAAGTTGATAAATTGCAACTTTGATAAATAACTTAATTCATAATTTATATTGGTAAATTTTCAGACTAATTGTTAATATATACTTTTTTTTTTTAACAATAAATCTTATTAAAGGTTTTTATTTATTTATTTATTTAGTTCTAATAGAACCTGTATATGTGGGGAAACATTTATTATAGACTAGGGTTTGATTTTCAAAGCATTTTTAAATATTTGTATTGCGATGCATACATTTAAATTGAACTATAGTTAACTTTTTAAAATAAGGATTTTGTGAGTAATTTTACAGTCTTAAGTTATACTGAATATGACTATTGCTTCGATTTTTATTTTTGATTATTAAATTATTTTATAAAGATATTTTCTAAGGGAAAAATACAGCAAAAAATTCCAGATTTTTTTAAAAATTTATTTTTATAATCAATTATTTAAATAAAGAAAAAAAAATGAAAGTTTTATCATGGGCATTTTAATTAATTAATTAATTAATAATAATAATTATTATTATTTTTGTGCGTATTTTTGGTTATATTTTTATTTAAGAAAATTAATAAATTTAGATTCTACAAGTTTAAATAATGCACTTAAAAAAAAAAAAAAAAAAAAAAAAAAGGGAAAACTATTTTATTAATCTTTTTTCTAATTTGTATAACAATATTTCAAATCGCTGGGTTTTTAAAGCATAGATGCTGAGTTTTACACTTTTTTAACATCATTTTAATTAAATAGAAATTTTTCTCTTATTTAATAAAATTGATAACTGTTACAGAAATTTAGGAAAGATTTCTGTTAAAAAATACTGGTAGCCAAAAAAGGTGAAAGTTGGAAACTATATTACAGCATTTTATTTTTCAGAACAATTATTTTGAAATAATAATCTTTGTCATAATTAATCGTAGAAAATTATTATGAATGAAATTATTTCAGGAAGTAGTATCTGTGCGAAATACGTATCATAGCAAACTTAAACTTAGCAAGTGCATGGTAAATAATTTATCGAATAATCTAAACCAAATTCTATAAGCATTTTACTAATGCAAAGTTATAATTAAATTATTATAGCTGCATTTCTTTTATTGATAGAATGCTTAATATATTTTTAGTATTTTTATAAAACGTTTAACACCGGCAGCATTTAATTAGACCCTTCAGTTTCAACACAAATAGAAAAGCAATTAATATTATGAATTTATTTCAACTATATGACACATTTAAATTTTAGACAGATCATTTACGTGACTTGAACACTTAATGTATGCACCCCACACGAACATTTAAAATTTTTATTTTACTCATTTAAATAAAACGCTTTTAAATGAAAATTTAACTCTTTTGTAAAATGCTCTCCCACCTCCTTAGTAAAAGCAATCCATTATCGATTTCAAAAGATTCAATTTCATGCTTCAATAGTTCTGAATCTCACTTCAGTGATAAGACTATATCAGTTTTGCTGTAACAGTGTACTTTTAAAAACTAAATTAGGCAGCAAGAGCGAAAAGTTTCTCTTGTTCGGTTCAAAATAATTGCCATAATAAATTATCCTTTGCAATTTTATTCATCACCGCCGCATGTTGTAAAATTCTGAATATTAATGAGATTCGTGGAATGAGTATAATATGAAAATTTTGAAACACGTATTTTGTAAATGGAAGAATAAATACTTTATATAAAAGAGCATGCGAATGGCTTATGCTTTTGAGCTATAAAACTCAGGCGTGATTTGTTTCATTATTTGTAGAGCATATGATTTTATAAACTGATTTACTTTAGGTTATACTTTTCGCTTAGAAATTTTAAGGAGATCAGATCTGTCTAGGTTAGAACTAAATCATCAAATCAATCTTACATAGAAGTAGAAAAAAAATAATATAAGGATGATGGGTACCAAATGAGTAATAAGTAAATAGTATATTCCAATCTTACTTTACAGTATAGAAAAAATACATTTCCAATAGAAATCCTTTGTTTTGAGCACCATTATTTTTATAGTAATTTTTTTCTTTATATAATCATAGAAATTAAAAAAATAATGAAAGCAAAGCTTCTTATTAAAAAATAATAGTATTTAAAATATTTGACTATCTCTGCGCATATATATTCCATAACATTTAGTTATTCTATATTTATGAATCAATCAGATGAATTCTTACATTTCATTAGAAAATCGCATCGGAATGAAAAATACATAAGTATAAAAAAATTAATTACATGTTACATGTAAAATAAGCAGTGCTTCAATTAAAAAAAAAAAAAAAAAAAAAAAAAAAAAAAAAAAAAACTGCTAGGCAGAATACAATGAAGATTTCAAAATAAGTATTTAATATTGGACTTACCACAACATACTTTTATTTTATCTGCATAATTACACATTCCTTATTCAGATTGTACTTTTATATAAGGGCTTTTACGTAATTTGATTGTCATGAATGCGATTCCATGCTTGATTCTACTTTCAAAATGTTGATACACAAATTTGTTAGATTTTACGATTATTTTCCTTTACAGCATTGTTGGAAAACTTATCATTTTCATTATTGCTTACTTAAAAAATTATAAGAGCTGTCACAAAATAAATAAATAAATAAAAAAAATAAATAAATAAAATAAAATAAAAACTGAATCAAGAGGTAAATTATTGAATGATAGATGTGTAAAGAGTAATTCGTATCGGAGCAGAGTTCAACAGTTCGATTTCTGGGTATGAAAAAAATTTGCAATTCTCTCTGATGATAGAAATCTAAAGTGTAAGGGGATAAACACCAGTCGAACGTATCTACGAAAAGGAAAGATTTATAAAAACTTATTTATTTTTTTATTTTTTTTAATTTAAGGAATTGCATTAACCATTACCCATTTCGTTATTTTCATACCCTATCGAAAGCGAAACACATCTTCACCATTTTATGGTTAACTCCAAGTGAAGCAAAAAATTTGGTTTAATCTACCTTGAAATTTTTAGAAAGATCTTTGGTCTTATAAAAAGGAGTTGTGACAGAACAAAAATGACTTATAAAATATGAATTTATCATATATTTAATTATAAAATTTTATGTAAGTGCTACTTCCTGATATTATATTTTCATAATATTTTCAGCCGTCGAATTAGTTGTAAAATTTACAACTTTATTCATCTGAGTAGTTTAGTCATTTAATGAGATTTAAAATGCAACTTTTCTTATGCGCATAAATACGCATAAATATGCATAAATAAGCATAAAATTTGAGTTTTTTTTTTTTTTTTTTTTTTTTAAGAGAGCAAGATTCTCTTAACATGTCAAACGCCAATCCTGAAGTAATATTCGAATAATTACTTTACAATATTTTAAAATCTTAGTAGATTAGCCTACTCTAGTGTATTGTGGAAATGAATGAACTTGTTGTATTGGGTCACATTATATTAACTCTTTTCGCTCGTATGCCCCTTCTGAGGGGACATTAAAAAACCAAGCCACGCCTTAAGGTGTTCCTCTGCAAACGAAATGTTTTTTTTCTAAAACGTGTAACTATAGGCTACCTTTCGGCTACCGGAAATTTTTAACAGAAAGAATTATTTGATTTAATGATGAAGTAAAACGAAACAAATTATTACAATTTTTCGGTAACGAAAAAGTAGTAAGTTGGAAACTATATGTGTGACGTTTTAAAGGAACGTCAAAAGGCGTGTCTTACTGTTCAAAATAGGAAAATATGCCGAGCGCAAAGGGTTAAGATGTTATTAGTGTATAGCTTGCGCATTTGCTTAAAAGGGTTTTATTAAAAGACGCTGACTTACACAATTAAAATAAATAAGTAAATAAATAAAACAGTAAAAAATATTGAAGCTTTCAATAATCAAATTCCCAAAACCGGAGATTTTCATATCTTTATGAACATAAATACTCCTCTGTTTCTGCTTATTACTGCATTTTCCTTTGTATAATCCGCAAGTCATACACACACGTTTGACACCCAAAAAATTAGTTAATAAAATAAAACATTTTAAAGCCTCAACTATCTCTTTCTCATGCATATGTATATATAAAGATTTGTCTGCGATATATCATTTCTGGTACAAAACTGATTTAACACGTCAACAGTTTATGCCAACATTTAAATTTATTCCGGAGTATTTTTAGATCCGCCTTTCTTTCATACCACTTATTTTTTAAGGCTCAATTTTTCTTATTTTATCGAAGTTATATATTGGAGAAAAATTTTCTATAAATAAAGTGGTGCGATATGAAGGCGGAGCTAAAAATACTCCGGAATAAATTAACCCTTAGCGCTCGGCGTATTTTTCGAAAGACACGCCATTTGCATTTCTTTAAAACGTCACACGTATAGTTTCCAACTTACTACCTTTTGGCTACCGAAAAATTGCAATAATGTGTTTTATTTTACTTCATCATTAAATAAAATAAATCTTTCTGTTAAAATTTTCCGGTAGCCGAAAGGTAGACTATAGTTACACGTTTTAAAAAAATAGCATTTCATTTGCAGAGGAACACCTTAAGGCGTGGCTCGATTTTTTAATGTCCCCTCAGAAGGGACATACGAGCGATAAGGGTTAAAATATTGACATCTATGTTTATGCTTAAGAAAATATGGTAAGTATTATGATTCTAGATAAATTCAGAAAAATGAATTGTCCATACTTTAGATTTTAAATGTTTCAAGAAGGCATTGTTATGTTTCTCTTCCACAAATAAGGAGTCACAGAAATCTTTACTTTTAATACCGATATATTTAAAAATAAATCTGCTTTAGAGAACTATGGAATTTCTTAGATTAAATAAAGAAAAATGTACTTAAAAAAAAATTAGTATAATAAATAAAGTGTTTCTTCAACTGATAAATGTTTGTTCTCATATACACGCATTCTGTTTGTTTTGATGAATCGACTTTTTAAACAAATAACTTTCATTGGATATTAACTTATAATTGTTAAATTAATTTAAAAAATGGCTATAAGACACATAGCTGATCATAAATAAATAAAGAGAAGAAAAATACTTGTTTTATTTATTTTTTTTTTTTTTTCGAGAAATTTTTGTTTTGAAACACCTATATACCTGATTAAATGTAAATAATAATGATTTTAATAAATAAATAACTTTCTAAGTAGACATTATAGAGTGCGAAAACATGCAACAATATTTTTAGGTCGAAATAATAGCGTGACCTTTGGTAAGGTGAAAAAAACTTACCACAAGTGCATTATCAAACAGCGAAGTTTGTCAGTACTTGCTATGAAATTTAAAATGCCTTCTGTATATAACTTCCCCTGAAATATTACTTGTCAAATTTCGGAGTAGTGCTGCTATCATTATCATCAGTTCAAACAAGGAACAAATATTGAAAGAATGTTGCATGAAAACTTTATAATTGTTTAGTTTTAGTGTGAAATCAATGAACGTTAAAGGATTAATATCTGGAACAGATAAAAATCAAATTGTTTAAAAGAAAATTTGATCTTAAAAATATCGAAAGAGATTGCTGTTTAATAAATTAAAATTATTCTATTTCAGTTACAATAATGACAGAGATCTTCTTTCTTTCTTTTTTCTTTTTTTTGTATTTATTTAAGCGATATCCGAAACCGATTCAACTGCCTATGATTTTTTTCCTCTTTTTTTCACAGATAAAATTAAAATATTCTTTAATTAGTTGAGAATAATTATTCTATAAGCTTTAATTCTGTTCAGTTTCGCAGCATTAAATATATATTTCTATATTAGTACATTAAAAAAGGCAAATAAATAATAATAATAGAAAAAAAATTCGCCCCCCCCCTTCCCCCAAGTGCCTTTTAAATTAAGTTGATTATTCTGGAAAGTGAAATAAGCATATTCTGTAGAAAATGCATAAGTAAAACTTCTTCACGCCGTTTCGTAATTTCCTCTTTCGGAAAGAGGGTAAAGTCTTTTTCATTATAAATGTGCAAATATGCAGAAAAACACAATTAGAAAATTAGATTTGCTCCATAGCATGTCGCGCTCTGAATGTTTGACGGCTATTTTATACATTCTTATGAAACTTGAAAAACCGAATTTTAATTATCTTTATGTATTTACATAAAAAAAGTCCTTTTTAAAAAAACATCCTTTCAAAAAATTTTAAATAAAATAAGCTTGTTGTTAAAAGTATGTATCAATATGAAATAAAGAATTCCTTGAAATGTAGAATTTAATAAAATAGCGTAATTGTGTCAAGAATGTAAAGCGTATAAATGAATTTCGTTAAAGATTTAAAAACAAAATTATTTAATAATAAATATCGATTAAAATTCTACTTAACTTGACTTATTTATGTGTATATTTAATTTAACCTTGTTGATAACCTTGTTAAGGGAAAAAAAATTGAGCTGTAAAAATGTCGTTACCTTTTTTAAAATAAGGGAATAAAATATGAATTTATTCTTTTTTTTTTTTTTTTTTTTTTGTCGCTAAGGAATTTTTGAAATACGATTATTTAATGAATATTCGGATAACTTATATAACTACAAAAAATACAAACGGAAATACTTCCTAATAGATGAAAAATCAGTTTTTATATCGGTAATTTAAAAATATAAAGGAATGAAACGAGGAAGTATAATTACTAAATATTCGCTAACCAGATCTTTTCTGCGTTAGTACTTAAATTAAAGTATTTGTCTTTTAAGGCAAAAAAATAAATAATAGACCAGTAAGATAACCATACCACTCACATTAGGTTGAACTTCTTAATTAATTACTAGTCTGAAATTCTTGAAATAATTATTACGTAAATGCAGCAATTATTTCAATTGCTGTGTTGTCAATACAGATTTTAGTGATTTTTTTTTCTCTTTTTGTACCAAAACACATTCACCAGGGTCCTAGTAGTCATCTCCTGTAAACGTACATGCTTGCATGGTTGGCAACTTTTAAGTTCTTTTTAAAGAATGACCACCACTAATTTTAACGCTATTTTCCAATATAATTACTAGAAAATTGATAAAAAAAACTTAAAAAAAAAAAATAATAATAATAATAATAAAAATAAAAAAAGGGGTAACACATCTACTGGAAAAACCGGAAGACTTGGCAACTATGCGTTTGTTATCGTAACAGCAGGGGTTCCAAATTTGAAAGATTACCATGTTCAGCTACTAGTGTTTTCTCTTATATCGAGGTTGCCACTGTCCATATTTTCAGACATCAGTAGTTTTACATAGTGAAAGTCTTTAGTATGTCTGAACGATTAATTAAGTAGAAAACTATTATGTAATTGTATTGGTCTTTTAAAATACGTGTCGTACAATCACGGTAATTCTATTCTGTGTTAATTGTGAAAACTGAATGGCAATATTAACTACAAAAGATTTATTTTATTAAATGTTAAAATATTTGCTGAAATCGGCGCCCGCTGACGTAATTTCACAGTCTAGAGGACCAAATACGATTCCAGGATGAGCTCGAAAATGTCAGGTATGCTTTTGATGTCGGCTGCAACGACGAAAATCCGTGTTATGGGATCCTCTGGTGTATCCATAGGCGTCGCATAAACGAGTGATTTAAAGTGACTGCATAGGAAAAAGTAACATGGATTGAGATCTGACAAACGAGGAGGTTAAGCAACGGGTCCCACGTGTTCAGTCTATCTCAATGGTTTTTCGCCATTTTTCACCCTCGTAACCTCTTGACATACAAATAAAATTCGATTTTTTTTATTGTTATTGTTGAGAGAGGGAAAGCATCTTTAACAATCTAAACAAAACAGCATCGATGCATGGCCGAAACAGATAATCTAATAATAAACTACACGGTGTTCGCCGAAGACAATTCTTGACGTCTTAGAGATGTCAAAGTCTATAATGGTACATGAAATAAATGACGTCTCTGAGACGTCATTGTATGTCAAGGGGTTAACGTGATTTTGCACCTTTTACGGGAAGTTTTCATCCTCTTGATGCCTTCTATCAACCCTTTCAATTGTTTGTACAAAATTCAATATTTTTCAATGAAAGGTGCTAATTTAGTGAATGTTTTTAAAAATCGTGTGCTAAGTTTACAAATTTTATTAGTACTTACTTAATTTAGCAACTAAATTTCACAAAAATGTTTCTAAAAATATTTATTGTAGTAAATATCATCTTAATCTGCATTATTATTTTGATGAAGCATTTTTTTTTTTTTTTAAACAGTATGCATTTATATACTGCTATATTTTTTTATTGTGCATTTAAATGGAATTAATACTTAGAAAATCACATTTTCATCCTACTACTAGTAGATGCAAAAAATAAAATGAAAGTTGAACACGTTTGTAAATGAGACACAGAAAAATAAAATTATTTAATAGACATATTTTATTTCTACACCATAGTGCTTGTGCGAAATGTTTTCTGAATTTTAATACACCGATATACTAACCAATCGTCTTTTAACTGATCATGCTGAGTGTGATAGGGATATTATAGTCCTTTATTTATATTTATATTCTGTTGTATTATTTATTTATTTTTCCTTTCAAATGATTGAATTTTTTAAAGTTTAAATCTTCCTCTTTCTACCAGCGTATTGTATAATAATAATAATAATAATTAATAATTAATAGTAATATATAATAATATATAATAATAATTGACATAATAGAAAATAGAAAATGAATAATAAAGTTATTTAATTTGCAGTTTTATCCCCTGTCTTCTTCTTTTATTTTATTTATTTATTTATTTATTTATTTATTTATTACTTATGAAATCAGCCAATTTCTTCTATGCATAATTGCTTTTATCTCAATATACATGAATAAATAAAACAATCATTTCATTTAATCGCCTAATTTTTCATTCAGTTTGTCAATTGATTAATTGTACAAAACTTCAGTCAATACAGTTATTAAAGCTCTACTGAATCTGTGCAATCATTGAGATGTCTAATAATTCAAGCAATATAAGTACTTATACAAGACTTACAAATTTGAATGAATACGTACTTTACATGCAAAATACTTTAGAACAATCATAAGATATTTATAACAGCACTTCACTATTATCTCAAAGAAATATTTCTCGCCTACGTATGGTACAGAAGTTGAAATATTATAAAGGCAAAAGCCACCCACAGACTCGAGGACGAAATGAAGTTCCAAAGTAATGTTTATTTAGGGAAATTCTCAACTCTCAAAATTCTCTTTTCATTCACTATAATACACTGTCAAAAATTTCTGTAAATTTACTTATGTTTATCCAGAGTCTCTGTAAATTTACAACAGTACTTAGTTAAAAGTAAGTAATCTAGATTCTCAATCTTTATTCTGCAATTCTATCTATATTTATTATTTAATTTTTCAATAAAAATTCCAAATGAATGTTTCTATTTTAGTAAAAGCGTTCTAACTCACAAATATATTCTCGCCAATAATTAATTAAATTAATATTAGTCATTAAAATGCATACAGAAAATACGTTTTTTAACATCTCCGTTCATTTTTCTCTGTAATTTTATATAAGACTTAAGATAAATGATTACCAGTAGTTTTCTGTTGAAATTTTTAATAGTGTAAATGAGGTAGAATTATTTATTTTTTATAAATTCGATATTTATGTCACTATATATATGCACTCATGTTTGTGAAAATTGCAACACAATGAAGAAACTGTAAGAAATTAATAAAATTTAATGCACAAACGACTGGTATTGGTAATAATAAATTATTACATTTTCAAAACAAAAAACCAAAATTAAAAGTCCGAAATTTGTATTCTGTGTAGTCATCATTCGCTGTAATAAATGCTGCTGTACGACGTGGCATAGAGTTAAACAGATTTTGAATGTCTGCCTGGAGAAGAACATTCCGTATTGTTTGTATGCATACCCAAAGTTCATCTGTAGATGCTGTAAAATGAGCGTCACGTGCGGGACGACGACCAACCAAATCCTACACATGTTCAGTAGGCGGCATATCCGTCCATGATACGCAGTCTCACTTCAGACCATAACACGAGACGTTCGTCCACAATGACGATGGATAATGCACTCTGGAAGGTAGTGTTCACCGGCATAGTGTTTAACACGAATACGGTCATCACAGTACCACAGATTAAAGTGGGATTCGTCAGAAAGAACCACGTGTTGCTAATATGTACGAAGTCTCTATGTCCATGAGCCCATTGCAGCCGCAAGCATCTATGGTTTTGCGTGAGGGGATCCTATATAAAGGAGTTCTTGCACACAGCTCACGGTGCAGTAGATACCGACGAATTGATGAAGCAGACATTGATGCACCTGTAGTAGTGAACCAAATTACTGCCTACTGTCTATGTGAAACTGTACGGTCCGTCAGTGCCATGCGGTCCAGGTTCTATCATCGCGTGTTGACGTCACACTTCGGGGTTCACACCCAGATTTCCTAATTGACTGATTCTCGTTGGCCCACTGCTTACAAATTTGCATCACTGTGCTGCTGTGACGCTGCACACGAGCTGCTATTGCAGAATAAGAGAATCCTCCTCCACGTAGGCCAATGATTCTTTCCCGTTCAAACTTCGTAATTTGTTGAAATTCCTCTTTCGTCGAAGAGGAATTGTTACGTCTCACCTAAAGTTTACCATTAGCAGATAACCATATACTATTTTCAACGTCCCGCTACAGCTCTCTATTTACACAATTTCAGCAGCAGTTCAGAGGGCGCTGCTTACTCCACACATGCATGGTGACTCTGAAATTTTAATCATTAGCTGAACACACTATAATTGACAGTTGCTAAAAATTTCAGCTGAATCACATCATTCCTTTATGGCGTTGCAATTTTCACATATATGGGTTTTTCTTGTTTAGCTTTAAATGGATTTATTCACATACTTTTCCTTTTTTAAATCACATAACAAAATTTTAATTTCATTATAATAATAAATAAAATTGTAAACCAAAATTGCTGATTTGGGGGATAATTTTTTCTGCGTCAAGAATGCGTAGTTAAAATCTTGTAAATAATTTGGGAATAGTCAGGCTAATTTGAATGTTAGCTCCTCTATATTCCACCATATGGCGTTGTAATTTATCATATACTAGCAGGCTATGCCCGCTTCGCTGGTCACTATTTTTAAATGAATCACTATAGTTAATGAATTCTCAAAATTACATAAAATTTTATCATGCGAAAAAAAAAAAAAGAGAAAAAAAATGTGATTGGAAAAAATGTCCCAACGGGTCCCCACTTCCCTTGGCAGCGCAGGCAATTGTGCGCTGCGCGCGCACATTTATGTTCAACACTCTTAATGAATCACTATATTGTAAGGGAAAAACATAAATAAATAAAAAAAAATTCTCCCATCAGTGGAATAATCGGTTCGGGTCACCACTGCCAGCGGCAGCGCATACAGGCGCGCGAAGCTCGCATGCTCCTTCACCTACCGTTCCCGCCCTTCCTAATTATTTTAGATTTTAAAAAATACTCGCAGTCGTTCTTTCGGGCTTTTAAACCTAATAATAATAATTTCCAACATTTTATCTGAATTTCTTTATTTTGACCCATTCGCCCGATCCCTTCCCGCCCTTCGTAATAATTCTGTACTTTCGAAAATATACGCATTCGATTTATCGGGCCTAAAAACCTAACAACACTAATTTTCAGCGCTCTAACTCTTATTTATATATTTTTGCCCTTTCACCTCCCCTTCCCGTCTATCCTAATAATTTTACAAATTCGAAAATAGACGCAATCGATTTGTAGGTACCAAAAACCTCCATGTACCAATTTAATAACTTTACAAATTCGAAAATATCCGCAATCGATTTGTAAGTATCAAAAACCTCTATGTACCAATTTTGAACGACCTAACTCTATTTTTATTTTTTGCCCCTCCGTCCCCTCCTCCCGCCCCTCCTAATAACTTTACAAATTCGAAAATATCCGCAATCGATTTGTAGGTATCAAAAACCTTTATGTACCAATTTTGAACGTTCTAACACTATTTTTATTTTTTGCCACTCCGCTTCCCCAAGCAAACACACACCTTTCTGACCCTCCTAATAATTTTACACTTTCAAAAATATCCTCATTTGACTTGCAGATCTCTAAAACCTATCTGTACCAATTTTGAACGGTTTAACTATATTTCTATTTTTTTACCCCATAGCTCCCCTTTCTCGCTCCACCTGGGACGAATTTCTAAAATTAAAGAAATTGGTTTTTATGTATTTACGGGAGCTACATTTTAGAGCAAAAATATCTTACACATATATTTTTTTTCTGTTTGCAATATAAAGGATTATTTGATATCACGTTTTGCCCCCTCTCCTCCCCTCTTGGGGGCTGAATTGCGAAAATTCCAGAAATTAGTTTTTAGGTATTTGTATTAGCTATATATTAGAGCAAAAATTTCACATATATCTGTTTTTCTGTTTGAGATATGTGAAACCACGTTTTGCGCATGTGAAATCACGTTTTGCCCCCTTTACCCCCTTGGGGGCCGAACTTCTAAAATTCCAGAATTTTTTTTTAGATAATTAAATTAGCTATATTTTAAAGCAAAAATTTTACGGATGTGTGTTTTTTTCTTTTAGATATGAAGGTTTTTGTGAAATTACATTTTGCCCCCTACACCCCCTTGGGGGGCAAATTTCGCAAAATCGCTTCTTAGGGGATACTTACACTATATGTTCTATAATCTGACCCAGTTTCGAGTCAGTGGCTCCAGTAGATTTTGCTGTGCGTTGATGAGTCAGTGAGTGAGTGGAAGTACTCTTTTATATGTATAGATTGTAACGCATAACTATAGATTCAGTCCCTCAGCAATTGAAAAGGTAAAAAGGATTTTAGTGGGCAACCTGTATATATATATATATATATATGTGCCTCAAGTCATACGGGGCATTTTTTGACAGTTTAAATAATTAATTTTACGTTTTTGCAGTAAGTTTTACTTATGAATTGTTTCACATTTACTAACTTTCTCGTAAGCTTTTCTTTAGTTATTTTTGTTACATATTTTCAACTTTTATGTGTGACTGAAAACATATATTATAATTTCATATATATACAGGGTATATATATGATATATATATATATATGACCCTGTGTATATATATATATATTTATATACAGGGTGTCCCATAAGTTTGTGACATTTTAAAAATTCATAACTATTGAAGGAATTGGTAGATTTGAACGCGGTTTGTGAGTAAATTATTCTCATTAAGGGGTAAGTTTTTTGGTAACGAAAAAAAAAAAAATATATAAATAAATAAAATAAAATTTTCGTCGATAAATGGCGCTCTACGTGAGCAAATCACAAATTTCCATGAAAAAATATATTTATATCCATACAAATGTTTACGGGCATATAAATCCTATTCTATGTGTTCGCCATCTATAAATTACAGTTTGCAACGCCGTTAATTATAGCTTTAGTCGGCAGTTTTTTGATCATGAGAAACATCTTCACCAATAACGTGTTATCCACTAAGTCAGCATCGCAACTAAAACGTCATGTATTTTAGATGTATTATGTAGAAATTTACTCACTGAATGCGCAATAAAATGCAACAAGAGATAAGTAAATCTAAATAAAAAGTAAATAAGTATAAACAGAAAAATAAGAATAAAACTAGAAATATAATTGAAAAACCTTAAGGCTATCATCAGGGAAATCCCTCAAATGCACGACGGAGAATAGGCAGTAAAACGTTTCAAGAGACACCAGCAAAAGCTAAAAGTATCTTGGTCCCTCACATCTTACGAAGAGAAAAATATCCTTATTCACTGTAGCCTGAAATTACGAACAAAGAATTAATTAAATACAAACGAAAAATAAACAAAATTACATATCAGTATATACAAATCTAACGGAGATTAATTGACTGTCGTACAGAGAATATTTTTATTTATTGGCGATGGCTGGAAAATAGAAACATTACTAAAACTTAATTTTTAAAGATAGAATAAAAGGTACAGGCTTTAAATAAAATTCAGAGACATAGTTTCTTTCTTTAAGCATACCCGAGTTAATTTACTAAACAGGAATATTTTCAAAGAACGTCCTTTATTAACAGGATGTTTTTAATTAATAACTTCGCTAATTAAGGTGATAGAAATTTCAAACCAAGAAAAACGTATACCTTGGATTATTCGGCAAACATCGTTACCTTTTTTGACGCTGGGGATTCTCTTGTTCACGAGAGATGCGGTTGTAGACAAAAAAAAAAAAAAAAAAAAAAATCTGACATCGGCGGATAAAAGAATTAATAAATAAAACTTTATTTAGAAAGTTACAATCGAATATGTATGTCCCATAATTTCGTATAAGCCGCAGGTTAAATTCATCCAGTATAAAAAATAAATTATATTTTATAAAATGTAAGGTTTTGATAACTGGTACACAATATTTTAAACCAATTATTTAATGTGCACAATGTTTGTTATACACAATGTTAAAAAAAAAAAAAAAAAAAAACAGAAAAAAAAATCCCTCAGGAAAATTAAATTTATTTTGTTGACTGATTTTGTAGATATATTTTGTTATTTCAATAATAGTATTGTTCAGTTAACCAAACTAACATGTTTCGATGACGAAAAGTAAATAATTGAAAGAAAAGTAAATAATTGAAAGAAAAGTCACTGACATTTGGTAGTTAAATAAGCCACGTCATACACCCCGCGACAAAAAGATAGGAACAAAGGGTTTTTTCTTTGATTTTTCATAAAATAACGTTATCTAAATTGTGCTTATCATTTATTATTATTATAAAATAACACAATTTCTGGACTAATTTTTGTTTTAAGACTAATTTAGAAAAATTTTAAGACTAAAATTTTTCTAATTTAAGACTACACAGCGCGACAAAAAGATAGGAACAAAGGGTTTTTTTTTTTAATTTTTGAATATGATTATTTTGAATATGAATATTTTGAATATGATTCAAATATTTAATATGTTTTTGATATGATAATATTTTGATATGATAATAAATGATCAGCACAATTTAGATAATGTTATTCTATGAAAAATTTAAAAAACCCTTTGTTCCTATCTTTTTGTCGCGCAGTGTAGTCTTAAATTAGAAAAATTTTAGTCTTAAAACTTTTCTAAATTAGTCTTAAAACAAAAATTAGTCCAGGAATAGTGTTATTTTATAATAATAATAAATGATAAGCACAATTTAGATAACGTTATTTTATGAAAAATCAAAGAAAAAACCCTTTGTTCCTATCTTTTTGTCGCGGGGTGTAGATCTCTCTCTATATACAGTCGGTAACAGAAGTCTCCGAACACTAGCAAAAAATCCTATATAAAAAAAGTACACTTAATACAGTTTTGCTAAATAAATCCTTGTTGAATCCTGTTTTTAGACTGACTAAGGACAGGATTCGACAAGGATTTATTTAATAAAACTGTATTAAGTGTACTCTTTTTACATAGGAATTTTTGCTAGCGTTCGGAGACTTTTGTTACCGACTACAGCCAATGAGCAGTTTGATGTGCTCCTTTCGATTCTAGTAACAAAACGTTTGTTGGAAGGATTAAAAAAGTTGATTTAACAAAATTTTTGTTGCACCAATAAGTTTTTGTGTCTATGTTCAAATACAATTATTCCTCTTTAGAATTTTTTTTTTTTTTTTTTTTTACAAAAATTATTTATTTAGCTAATTTGCAGTCTATAGGTCAGAAATAACGGTATTGTTTCTTTTATTTACGAAGTTTCAATTGAATCTAAAAATACTTTCATGAAAAAAAAATATATATTAAATATTTACTTGGAAACTTATTCCTTAACATTTGTATCAAAATTTTGATTATTATCTTTTTTCTTGCTTCATTTCACGCATCTTTTTAAGTATTTAATATTCTTTTAAATGACTATTAAATTATCCATTATTCATAATTTTTGTTATTATGTTTTATTACCATTGAAATGCTAACAATAAACGTTTTAAGCTAAGCTACAATAACATTTCATTAAAAAATCACTAAAGTTCTCCAGGGCAACATCAATCTACTAAATAAGATCTTGAATTCGAATATATTTTGAAACATTTTTCTTCATTTCGAACCTTACGGGATTTTTTCTTCCTAAATGTGCTCTAGTAAAAAAACTTTATTACTTCAAAACATCATAAATTTTATTTTTACAGATTATCATTCGTAAAGTTCTTTGATAATAAAATAGATATTGTATTAATGGTACCTTGAGACCACTTCCGGTTACTTATGAGGAGTTATAAGTATATATGACTTAAATTACATCTTTATTTCCAGAATTTCTCTTTTGAGGATAATAATTTATCCATTTATGAAGCATTTAAATTCAAATGCTGTTAGATGAATTTTATAATTATAAGTTTTTAAAATTATTGCAACGCAGAAGCTGCATTCATTTTTTTTTTTTTTTAAGTAGATGTATTATTTATAAAGGAATAGATAAGTTACACTCTAATTTCTCATAAATAAAGAGCTACGTAACATCGTTTTGGAAATACAATTTTTATATTTATTTGTAACATGTTATCGATGTAAATTTATTTGAATTTACAAAAAACAGTTCTAAACCGTATTGTTTAAAAAGAATGCAAAATCTTTATAAAATATCCTTTCGTACTTCTGAAATAACTTAATGCCATATCCCACGTAAAAAAAAAAAAAAAAAGAAAAAAAAGAAAAATCAGCAAGAAAACTTCAGGAAAACTGCAGGTCTACTGCTGGTATTTCGATTTCCTGAAATCAACCCTTATGGAACAATTAAAAACACTGAATATTTCCTGAAGGAAATCTGATGTTTTTATTTTTTCTTCAAAATAACTGTGGAAACCATTAAAATACCTGCAATTATTTTTAAAAAAAGATTTTTGGCTGATTTCTTTTCCTGGGGATGTGCACAAAACTAAATAAAGCGGACCCTTACAGTCGATAACAAAAGTGTCCGAACACTAGCAAAAATTCCTACGTAAAAAAAGTACACTTCATACGGTTTTGTTAAATAAATCCTTGTTGAATCCTTAGTCAGTGTAAGAACAGGATTAGATAAGAATTTGTTTAACAAAACCGTATGAAGTGAACTTTTTTTACATAGGAATTTTTGCTAGTGTTCGGACACTTTTGTTACCGACTGTACCTCTGAACAAGCATGTCTAAAAGTAAGTCATGAGTACTGTCATAGTTTGCCTCAGTGGCTGAAAGGTTTTGATCTGTAGACGGACGCTGCCGTGATCGAACACAGGTCGCGTTCATAAGCTGATTGAGCGAAGTATTTTGTGTTTTTCATCGAAATTTACTTAAATGTTGGTAGGATCCTTTTTAAAGACTCCTTCATACTAAAGAGTAGATTACATAATATTACATAAATAAAAAATAATGCACTGCTTTACCCTTTTAAGGCGTCTTACTAAGTTCGTAGTTTTTTTCGAATTTTGCAAAGAATTTAAACAATACTTCTTCAGGGGCGGTGACTGAATAATGTATGAAAAAAAAAAAAAAAAAAAAAAAAAAAAAGGAGAATTTCTATATGTCTGTAAACCTAAAAACCTAAAAAATATAGATAATACGTCCAATTTGACTAATACAGACATAAGGAATGAAACAGGAAATTGTTAGAAATACATACATATTTGCAACAATTATAACTAAAACGAATTTTATTTATTGAGTAATTTATGTATTTGTTGTATAATATGAATATGCTTTGTATATAATTTATTTTGTTCTGATATAAGGTGAAAGATATTCCCAAACGTTGAAAACTATCAGTATGGTACTCTTAGCAACACTCTCTCTTTAATTTTGTAATATGCATGCATTAATTTTTGTGTTTAACTTATCGTAATTTTGCTGCGCATGATTCGCAAACTTAGCTGCCAACTGTTTTGACGTTTTATAAGAATAGATGTATGTTACATCATCAGGGTTCGTACTCCCCGCTCCTTTTCCAGATCCCTTCCAGGAATGAGAAAATTTTGCCTTTCCTGTCACCACAAATTTTATGCAAAAATCTTTATCGTATTTTTATAGTAATGTGCCTTGATTAAATAAGATAGAGATTATTGTATAAAAATATTCATAGCAATAAAGGCCAAAACAGCTCATCCTTTAAAGTGACCTTAAAAAAGGGCGGGGACAGTGTTGGGCATAATTGCTTAAAAAGTAATTGAATTACAATTGAATTACAATTAAATTATAATTATAATTATTTTACTGTCAATCAATTAATAAGTAATTGATTTAAAATAAATCGAATTACTTATTCAATTTATTTGTAATCAATTACTTGTTAATCGATTGACAGTAAAATAATTATAATTGTAATTTAACTGTAATTCAATTAATTTTTAATCAATTATGCCCAACACTGGGCGGGGAGTACGAGCCCTGATCATAAAACCCTTCACACGTGACCACTGCAAAATTTTATAATGTTTATATTTATATTGTGTAGGGAAATATTTGAATTCTATTAAGACATTCTTGTATTCTTGAAATTCACAAAGAAATGGAGAATCAGAAATCACATGTTGTGGGAAATAATAGATGATTTAGCCTCGAACCCAATGTACGAATAAGGTCCACTGTCACCCTTGTTTTCAAATCATAAATTTCAACTTATTTTATTAGTGACAAAAAATGTATAAGTCTACTTTTGGAAATTATTGGTGACAAATGTTTCGAAGAAATTTTCGCAGCTTTAAGCTCTTCGCAAATGAGATATAAAGTATTTATGCTTTGGATTATTTTCAACCAGAAATTATGAACAGTGTTGCAGTGTTGCCAAATTTTGCTACTTTTTTATTCAGTAGTCACCAGAAGTGATATTTGATATACATAACAGACTATTAATCTTTGAAGTTATTAAGCAACTGTCTCATTTAAAATTTAGTGGTGGTTATTGAATAAAAAAGTCGCAAAATCTGGCAACACTACAGTGTTGCCAAATTTAGGGACTCTTTTATTTAACTATCACCAATAAATTTGAAGAAGGACTTTTGATTTACGTAATGGACGATTAATCTTCGAAGTGATTAGGCAATCATTCCAGTTAAAATTTAGTGGTGAATGTTGAATTAGAAAGTTCCTAAATTTGGCAACAATGATTATAAAATGTAATTCTAATTTTATTTGGTTGCATAAATTAACTGTTAATCTATTAAAAATACTAGGGGAGACGAGGTTAGTTGGCAGAGGTTTTAATTTTTCTAATTTTTTGCATAATACTTAGAGAAATTTTGATGAATGCATCAAAAAGCTTAACTATTTGGCTACAAAGTCATGTTTAATACATCAGTTAAATACGCATTTAAACAATCCAAAAAATACTTTTTCTAAGAACATGAAACGATGCCAGCTAACCTCAGATACGAGGCGAGTTGGCATAATGTGCTATGGATAGGCACATGCAAGACACATAAATTTGTGAGGAAAAAATTTATTTATTTATTTATTTATTTGTTCATTTTATTATTATTATTATTATTATTATTATTTTAAACATACTATTTATTAATATTTGGCCAAAAATTTCTGCCTAAACTTATAATTAAATAATGAATTCAGAAAAAAAAATCTGCTTATTAATATTGTTACAGCCGGCAGCAAAATTATTGAAGCACTAGCAATATCCCATACTCAAAAGATGGGCATCTAATGTTGTTTTCTTAAATAAATATTTGTCGAGTCATAATCTTACTCTTATACAGTTTATAAAAAAGTAAGTTGATGATAAAAACTAGCGACCAATGAAAAAGAAAAAAGAAAAAATATATATACATATATATATGAAAAGTGTGGATGTGTGCTTCAATAATTTTGCTGCCGACTGAACCTATAGTTATTCAAGTAGATTTAGTTCGATGTTTGAAATCTTCCGCGCTCGTTCATTTGAAAAGGTGTGTTCCAGTTTTGTACAATTTTACCTTTGTCGTACAAATTTGAATCAGTCATCTCTGGCCATCTCCCTTTTTTTCCTTTTTCACTGTGGTGGACACACGAATCTCATCGCCACTGGCTTCGTCAGTTTTTCTAAGGTACTACCGAAATTGGTATTTGACTAAAATAAAGTAATTTATTTTATTCAGGGTGGTCAAGAGACCCTTTATTTTATAGAGGATTCGTTGTTTGTCTTATTTTATGTGACCTTTCAGTCTCGTTTTGAGGTTCTTTGGGCTTGTAGAAACTATCGAATGAAAACCTTCATCCTCGTCTTGGCAAGAAACTAAATTGTAAGAGTTTGTGAGTTGTAAAAATAAAGGTGAAAAAAGATAAAAAATTGCTTTCCTGAAAAATTACATTTTTGGATATAGCGTCCTTTGCCTCCGGAATACAGATATACTGCTATTTTTTAGCAGTGTTGAGCAAAATGCAATCGGTTAGAAAGCCGATGATTAATTAATCATTTTCTGTAAATTTTCAATTTACAGTGTGTCTAATGGAAACGTTTTTTAAATTACAATTCAAAAAATAAAGCAACAATCACAATATATATATATATGTTTAAGCATATGAAATCAGAATATAAGTGTATTACAGCAAAGGAATATCGTATAGGTTTTAGAGAATTTTTGTAAAAAACTGAAAAACAAAATAGGATGTCTCGAAAATATAAAAACTGTTCAAATATTTGGTATTTGAATTCAAATTTTGGAACCATTCCTTTGCATTATCTTGAAAATCCCATCAGGAATGCTTGGAACTAGAGTATGGAGAATGTGTGGCTGTAACGAGTACCAACTCTGCTCTACTTGTTACTTTAATTTCTGATTAATTGAAAACTGAGGACCTTGGGCATACCCCTCTAATGCAAGCACTTACCAAAGATTTTCAATTGGACTGAGGTCTAGACTGATGGCTGGCCATTCTATGAGAATAACTTGATTCTTCATAAACCAAGCTTTTGTTGAGTACGAGGTGTAAATCGGCGCATCGTCCCGTAGAAATTTCCAGCTCCCCCCCCCCCCCCCCTCCTTCCCCAAGATATTTTCCAATTGGAAGTAGATTGATTTTGAGAACACCCTGAGAGCAATGTAGACCATTAAGAAAAACGATATCAGCAATATCCGTTGTTTCGTTGAAACATAACGTGCCCTACACCATGATCAATATCCATTGTTCCATTGAAATTTAACGCGTCACAGACCATAAGAGAAGCTCTTTCATTTTGTCGACTAAAGAACTCATGAGGTTCTCGTCATACATCATGAAAATAGTATCTTTAATTATTAGGGCCAACCAAATGAAAAATATTTTCATCACTGAAGAGCCATTCATTCATCCAACGACGAGAACCTCATGAGTATTTTTTTCGACAAAAAGGAGGGATTCTCTCATGGTGTTGGGCTCGTTATGGTTCAACAGGACGACAGATATTGCTGATATTGCTTTTTTTAATGATCTACATTGCTTCGAGAATTATTAAAATGTTCTCAAAAGCAATCTACTTCCAATTGGAAAATACCTTAGAAGGAGAGGGGAGGGGGTGAGCTGGAAATTCGATCAGGATTATGCATCGATTCATACTTCCTACACAACAAAAGCTTGATTTATGCAGAACGAAATTACTGTTATAGACTGGCCAGCCATCAGTTCCGACCTAAATTCAATTGAAAACCTTTGAGGAGTACTTGCACGTGAGGTGTACGGCCATAGTTTTTAGTTTTCGATTATTTAGAAAATAAAGTAACAAGTTGAACAGAGTTGTATTCATTACAGCCACACTCTCTCTAAACTCTAGTTCTAAGTGTGCCTGATAGGATTTTCAATATAATTCAGAGGAATGGAACAAATTTGAATTTAAATACCAAATACTTGAAATGTCTTTATACTTTTGAGACAGCATCATTCTTTATTATTATTATTATTATTAACAAGAATTCTGCAAAATCTATGCAGTACTTCTTTCTTATAATACACTTTTGCTCTGAATTCATATGCGTATTATTTTTTTCGTGATTATGCTTCATTGTTTTAGCTGTTATTTAAAAAAAAATCACCTGTCTCTTTATTTATGAGACGCACTGTAAAGATTAATTATTCATTATAATGCAAGTAACGATTGATCAATCAATGATAATGAAAATACAATTAATTATTGACTAATCACTAATTTTCAGATTAAGTGACTGAAGAAATCTACGATTAAACCTAGTTAGATTGGGATTTAGTCATTTAATTTTTACTTAATTATTTCTTTATTTTTACAGTGTTGGTGTGGGTATTGAACTTTAAAAAAATTGCTTTTATTTGTTTTTAATGAATAAATATAACGACATTTCTGTTTTCTCTGAAGCAATTACAGTACCACATACAGTCGGCAGCAAAATTATTAAAGCACTAGCAATAATTTGTCGAGTCATAATCTTATTCTTATACTGTTTATAAAAAAGTAAGTTGATGGTAAAAATTAGCCATCAAACTAATATATATATATATATATATATATGAAAAGTGGGGACTGCTGCCGACTGTACACCGCCGATGAAAAATACGGTATAAATACTGGTCCAACTGCTATCCTTACATGTACCGTATTTCTTTCAGTTGTACTTTCAGTTTTTTAAGCTCTTAGCATTTTTAAGCCATTAATAATAGACAAATTTTATATTAAATAGACAGAAAAATATTAAATACTATCATTAGTTAGAGAAATGCATGTAAATTATTTTACTGTTTCAATTAGTGATGATTTAGTGATGTAGTTATAGTCTGTGTATTTTTATAAAAATGATTATTATATATAAAATCTTACAGGTATTTTCTTTAGTATAATAAATTAGTGTATCTACTAAAATCGATAATATAAAATACTAAGTACTTTTCCTATAAATAGCAGTTTTCAATCCAAATTATTTAAAATTTCTTAAATATTTTTTTAATTTGACAGAAGGAATTCGTTTAATTTTCCAAACTTGAAGCTGTAATAGAAAGAAAGTAACGGATAAGGCATATTGCCTTATTTTAAATAAAACCATTTTCTTTTTGCAGGAAGCTTCAAAATTTGATTGCATTGTGTCTTTAATATAAGCTTTCTAGAATTTAATTCTCGAAATTCCTGATAAATATGTAGAATTTTTTCCAGAATAAACCTATATAAAGGGAAATAACTTCATAAAATTCTTCGGAGATACCATAAAATGGGCTGAAATGAATGGAAGCGTGCACTTAGGTCTGTCTGATCTTATTAAAAACTTAAAACAGTTTGTGAAAGAAACGCATAAAAAAGAAATTTCTTTTGAGTTTAAGAATTACAATTTCACTATATGATTCTAAAAATATTTATCTGGAAGAAAAATGTTGAAAAATATATAACTCAAAAATAGAAAAGTCGATTGAATTCGTAAGTTGTTCGTTTTTACAACTTTAACTTCTAACTTTCAAGAAAAAGAATAACAAATATAAAAACCACGGATTATATTTTAAAAAGTTAGGTTCATAAACGCATAGAAAAATATATTGTGAAAACATAGATAAATGTATTTCAAAAATTTCATATTATTATTTTTACTTGTTCTGGGTGGTTATAATAAAACTTTCGCTATGAATGGCCTCCTGTAGCCGAAATGGGTTGTCGGGTTGCCACCAAAATTGGTATCTACACGTTTCAAGCGATGCGTTAAATTAATTATTAAAAAATGTACAGTTGGGGCGTATTACCTTGAAAAAAAAAAAAGGAAGTTATAACGAAGAAAATGACTCATTGGGAAAGCATGAACAATTTGAATATTTATTGATTAGCTATTGCCCTTGTGGGTCATTCTTCTTGTGAATTGTATTACTTTTCTCTTGAAAAGCTTCATCTTGTGGACAATTTTTGAGTATTTTTTTCTAAATACCGGTGTCACGGAAATTTTGAAAGCTAAAAAGAGCAAAATTCTCTATGTTTTAAAATATAATAAATATAAAATTTATTATTATTATTATTATTATTATTATTTGTATATGTGTACAAACTCCTAGTAGCGACATACACACCATTTTGAATAGAAAAGTTGCTATAGTGACCTTAAATAACATGTGTCAGTTTCATAACATACTAAAAGTATTTACGAAAGTCAGAGCACGAACAAACAGAAAATTAGGCAATCAAGCTGAAGTTATAAACACTTTTTAACATAGCAAAATTTTATGTGACATACCAACCTATAGTATTATATAAAATAAATGAATAAAGAAACGTTTTAATGTTTTCCTTCTCCGTTAATAATCAAGGAAAGTGGGAAAAAAAAATTCCGGGTCGACATGACTCGGTAAAAATTTAATCCTGGCCCGGCCCAATTATACATAAAAATTTAAGCTCGAGCCCGGCTCGTTTGAGAATTTTGACCCAAACCTGGCCCGAGGCTGGGGGAAGCTTGGGCCTCAAGCCCGGGCTTCTACCAGGACCCAGCGGCTGAATTTCCCCAAATTTTTATTAAAATTTTATAAAATAGTGTTTAAATTTTGCTCTTTTATTGCTCAAAATTTTTAATAAAATTTTTTATTTATTATATAAAAAAAGAGATAGAGTAAATATGCGCCTTTTTTAGTCTTCGAAACTCATGTAACTCTTTAATAACAGCTAAATGCTCTTTTTTTTTTTTTTTTTTTTTTTTTTGGTAGTATTTATTGTCATTACCTTTAGATAGTCAATTTTGTTTAAGGTTTTTAAACGATCACTTAAGTAAAAAACGACTCTTAAAAAATAGCGGTGGTAAATCATTTTATTTATTTATTTATTTATTTTCGTAAGTTGAGCAGCTATGTTGTTTGAACGCACCTTTGAATAGCCCACAAATAAAATTTTGTGGCAACCCACTTGCCATTTCAGCTGCTGGTTCTGTTTATAATGCAAGTTTAAAGACATGAACATTTATGAAAATTTAGCCAAATTAAACTAAAGAAATTAGCAAGAAAACTGCCCACGTTTTCTACATTTGTCTACCACAATTCTGATTAACAATTTTTATCATAAAATAACCTTATACGTTTCAAATGAAGTTTTTTGCTCGTGAAAAGTGGTGGAAGATCACTTATAAAAAGGGACCGTAAAAACGTAGCAAAAAGTATCTATTTAAAAAAAAATATATATATATATAATTTTTTTTTTTACATATGAAAATGTAAGCGAGTTAAGATTCTTTTGTCTTTTTTAATACTTTTTTGCTTATGAAATTAATACACACCTACTGTTTACAGATGTATATCGCATGCTTTTTAAACTCATTTGTTATAATGGTGATCTTTTATTTTTTTATTATAATAAGTTTATTTATTATATAATGTACATAAACATACAGTTTTGTAAAAAGAACATTACAATGTATTTAAAAATAATTAAAAAAAAATATTTTTGTTACGTAATTCTATTGAAATCTGATAAAAATATGCATCGGAAATAATAACACAACAAATTCTTTAATGCTTATATTAAGTAGCTTCTTTGGCGCACTTTACCAAACTCCAACATTGCGTTACTATAAAGTTCATGAAAAATGAAACTTTATAAACGATGAAGGAGCATGAATCTGGGTGATAAATTTTATTAAAAAATTCCTTAACAGTGCAATTGGGTATTTGTGTTGTAATACTTTAAATATTTTGTTTCTGTGTTGAAGAAAAGTTTTTTTTTTTTTGTTTGTTTGTTACATTACCGCACCATATTGCCTTCAAATAAAAATATACAGTCGGCAGCAAAATTATTCAAGCGCTAGCAATAATTCTTATATTAAAAAAGTATATTTAATTCTGTTTTGTTAAATAAATCCTTGTCGAGTCATGTTCTTAGACTGACTAAGAACATGTCTCGACAAGGATATATTTAACAAAGTAGTATTAAGTGTACTTTTTTTACATAGGAATTGTTGCTAGCACTCGAATAATTTTGCTGACGACTGTATTTATGGGCAAAGAAATATTGATGCCTTATTAGCAAATACTGCTTTCACGCCTGATTACTTAAGATAAAATCTCTTTCATTTTTGAATACACTAATCTCTTCACTATTTTTTTTATAAAGCAACCTAGATAAAGCTTGGGGCACACTACCCTCATTATTTTTAACAATAATTTTTCCTTTACTCATGGCAAAATTTTTGTACTTTAATTAATTAATGATGATTATTAAATGTAATGGTGTCTAAGAGCCAATTTATACAGAGCCAAACATACAGAGCTCTTAGAAAAGTAACTGTCTCCTTATTTACACGAAAAAATAGTTTTGTAATATTTATTAAAATAAGTGTTTAGAAATAGTGGTGGCAATGTTTTATCCTTAATCAATCTCTAACAGGCTTCAACCTATTTCAATGTATCCATCTACACTGATGGAAAAAAAAAAATCCCAACACCAAGAAAAAATTATTGTACAGTAATGAAATTTCAGCAATACATTTGCCTAGGTAACATATTTAATTGATTAAAGTTTCAAGATCACAGGTGGAGCCATTAGCGAGAAGAGCCATTTCAAATGTGAAATGTTGGTACATTAGTAACCGGTGTAACCGCCAGAATTTTGAATGCAAGCATGCAAACGTGCATGCATTCTGTCGTACAGGTGTCGTATATCAGTTTGTGGGATGGAGTTCCATGCCTGTTGCACTTGGGCGGTCAATGCAGGGACGGTTAATGCTGGTTGTGGATGACGCTGGAGTTGTCGTCCAATGATGTCCCATACGTGCTCGATTGGAGAAAGATCTGGTGATCTAGCAGGCCAAGGCAACATGTCAACACTCTGTAGAGCATGTTGGGTTACAACAGCGGTATGAGGGCGAGCGTTATCCTGTTGGAAAACACCCCCTTGAATGATGTTCATGAATGGCAGCACAGCAGGTTGTATTACTAGACTGACGTATAAATTTGCAGTCAGGGTGCGTGGGATAACCACGAGAGTGCTCCTGCTGTCATACGAAATTGCTCCCCAAGCCATAACTCCAGGAGTAGGCCCTGTGTGTCTAGGCCGCAGACAGGTCGCTAGCAGGCGTTCACCTGTGGGTCTATTCTGGCCTGTACGTTAAAAAGACAAAGCGATCGTTATTTTTTCGATCGAAATCTCTTTCATAACGATATTCCGTGGTAGAGCAATTCTGCCCTACGAACATTATAATCAAACGAGGTGGGGGAAACTGCGTTCGAGGTTAACTCTTTCATCCAATCAGGACGAAGCACGTGGTTTGTTTTATTGTGATTACAAGTGAGTAAGAGAAGAGAGAGCAGACGATGATCGCCATGTTTTGTTAAATATAGGTTGTTTGTTGTGAAAATGAAAAAAATAAAAAGCAAAGACACTGTGGATTCTTTTATGTGTTGTAGCAGAGCAGTTTTCCAGTTCAATTTAATTGTATCGTCTCAATGAGAAGGAAATTTAAAATAGCTAAGTAAATTTTTATATTAGACTGGCTGTTAAAATGAAATCGGCCACACGATATAATTATTTACTCGGCAAAATAAAGAGGAAGTATCACTTTCTAAAGATTCAAGTTAATAGATTTATTTTATTTCCATGGTATGTACTCATATTTTAATTATTTTTTCCAAAAATTAATTTTTAAATATAGTACGTACAATGCACCTTGTTTGAACTATATTTTTTGTTTAAGTGCAATTGAAATATTTGATATTTTGATATATTTGAGTAAAATTAATTAAACTGTAACGCTAATTCAGTGAGTAAAACATAAAAATATTTTTCTTTATTTATAAATTTATTTTTACTTAAATAATTGAAGTTAAAATTTATATAGCCACTGCCTATTGAAATGATATAAATATTTAAATATTGATTTCAACTAATGTGATAAAATTTGTTCGATTTTATTAAATTAAACGGGAATTTATTTTAATGATATTAGATCTTTTCTTTTTAAAAAAAGAAAAGAAAGTATATTATTATAAAGTATATAAATGTTTGATTCACACTGTATATACCAATTTCTAGAAAATTATTTGTATATTTATATGAAAAGTACGTTTCTTAATTTTTTACATAAATATATGAATAATATATTGCTTTCTACAATATATTAAGCTTTAAAGTTGTTTAGATTTACTAAGCCCAAAATATTAAATAGAAGTATGCAATTATTTAGAATTATTCAAAATAATTATTAAAAAAAAGGATTTACAACTACAGCTGAAATTTTTATAATTTTAAAAGAAGAAAGTTTTTATATTATTCATCTTTTCTAATTTAGTAAATAAAACATAAAAATATTTTTCTCTATTTATAAAGACATCTTTATTTAAATATTTGAAGTTAAAACTTATAAAATCATTGTCTATTGAGATGATGAAAAATATTTAATGAGTGTTTTATATTAATATCCTAAAATTTGTTTGATTTTATTAAATTAAATGTGAATTGTTTTTAAATAATGTTTTAACTTTTTAACCCCCCCTCCCCCAAATATATATATATATATATAGAAGTTTGATTTAATCTGCATATTAATTTCTAGAAAATTATTTGTAATTTTATATGAAAAGTACATTACTCAATTTTTTACATAAATGTATATGATGAATAATGCATTGCTTTTTAAAAAATATTAAGCTTTAAAATTGTTTAGAAGATTTACTATACCCAAAATATTAAATTAAATCATAAATTTAAATAATAAACATTAAATCAAAAAATTAAATTATGTATGCAATCGTTTAGAGTCGTTCAAAACAATTACTTAAATATATAATAATAATAATAATAAATAAATAACTAGGTTCTCAAATACAGTTGAAATTTTCATATATTTAAAATAATAAAATTTGTAATTTATTCCGTTTTCACTTTATTTAAATTTGGATATGTGTGGGAAAAACTGATTAATTTTTGTTTACATTCTATGTATTTTAAGTTTTGCTAACATTTCTTTAACCAAGTTTCCTTATTTCATAAAACATAACTATTTCTTAAAAAAAAAAAAAAAAAGGAATCATTAAACACCTTTATAATACCAAAAGGGCGCGCCATATTGTAACGAATACAAGAGCCACTCAACGACAGCCTTAGAGCTCTCGAAAAATAACGAAGATAAATATCGCTAAAATTTCGATCGCAACAGCCCAGAATACCAAATTATCGTTATATTCCGAAGATCGTTGAATTCCGAAGGAATATAACGAAGCGAACAGGCCAGAATAGACCCACTGGCCTCCTTCTAACCCACACTCGGCTATCACTGCGACCAAGGCAGAACCGGCTTTCATCAGAAAACACAACAGATCTCCACTCCGTCCTCCAATGAGCTCTAGCTTGACACCACTCACGTCGCAAACGGCAGTGGTTTGGAGTCAGTGGAATGCACGCTACAGGGCGTCTGGCTCGGAGCTGTCCTTGAAGTAACCGATTTGTAACAGTTCGTTGTGTCACTGTGGTGCCAACTGCAGCTCGAATTTCAGCTGCAGACGCAGTACGATTAGCCACAGCCATGCGCCGAACACGGCGGTCTTCCCTCTCAGTAGTGCCACTTGGCCGCCCGGAACCCGGTCTTCTTGAGGCAGTACCTTCCCTTGACCACTGCTGCCAACACTCATGCACAGTGGATACATTCCTGACAAGTCTTTCTGGAATATCGCGGAAAGAAAACCCACCTTCTCGTAGCCCTACTACACGACCTCGTTCAAACTCAGTGAGCTGTTGATAATGGCTTCTTCGTCTTCTTAGAGGCATCCTTGACTAACATTAATCCACTACGTCAAATCTCAACTGTAAATAACGATCACGAACCTTACAGCGCTTATTTAAAGCAAACCTCATTTGCATGTTCATAGTGTCGCTACTAGCGCCACACTTATGCACGTAGCTCGAAATTTGAACCGACGTCATCTTTCAGATGTATAAACACGCCTACCAAATTTCGTTTATCTAGCACAGCTCCTTCCTGGTGTTGGGATTTTTTTTCCATCAGTGTATTAATCAACCTATTTATGAACAAACCGTGAACTATTTATTTTTTTTTTCTAACCCCCCCCCCCTCCGCAAGACAAAATCCATCCGACTATTAAAAGACCTGAAAATTGATGGAAAAATAAGTTGAAATTTAAAACACACACACGCGCGCACATACATTGAATTGCTCATTGAAATATACCGTTTGTTTTCGTTTAGCAGGGATATCAGCATCTTTTATTTTAAATACCAGTATATTTTTATAGTAATTTTATTTATTTATTTGAATAAATTTGACAAATTTTTAAAGTAAGTTTTTTTTTCTATTAAGAGTAGTATTCAAAGTATGGGAGGCTGTGGTCCTTGCGTTAACAAGTCACTTTCGTATTATTCCACATTCGTCAAATCTGCTCAGAATCCTACACTCAAGTTCCAAAAGTAGTATGCCCTTTCCAAAATCTTATTTTATGCGAAATTTTATAATAAGTATTATTAAACCATTAGATTAAACATGATTTCGTTTCAGATTTTCTTCTTTCAGATTAGATGAAATACATTTATATATAAGTTCTACAGCTTTAAATTCAGACAAAACAAAGAAGAAGAAAATGTCTGATTTTAAGTAGCTTGTTACGCAGAATTTACATTCATGTTTTATCCAGGATTATTTTACATGCCAGAATCTCCAGATTTAATATACAGGGTGATTATAATTAAAGTTACGATTTCAAAACGCTATAATTATAAAACTACCTATCAGAGCGATTTTTATATTACCAGAGCAATCGTGAGGCAATGAAATTTTGTTTGGCAAAAGAAAGAAAGAATAAAAAAGTTCCAAAATGCGCCGTTCTTTTCCGTAAAGTGTTTGTTTCATGAAGCTCCCCTTTTTCTCTTTTCATTATGACTGTTTCCTCTGTAAACACGAATTCTTGTCTTTTTTCTAAAAAAATTGTAGTAAATCCTTGAAGTCTATTATTTCCTGCTATTCCATTGTGTTGCTAACAACATTCCTGTGTTTAATGAGTCCATTTAGGCTTTTCCCTGTCATTACCCTGACAACGTCATCCATAGAAACATGTTAGAATTACATTTTTCTCCCCCAAACAAAATTTCATTGCCTCACGATTGCTCTGGTAAAATATCAAATTGCTCCGATGGGTAGTTTTAAAATTATATCGCTTTTAAATCTTAACTTTAATTATAATGACCCTGTAGTATGCTATATCCGAACTTGAGTAACTATTTAAATTGTAGCAAATACAATCAGTACTAAAATTACCAAACAATACAGTGAACGCCATTTTAAAAGTTTTCTTGGGTACAAATAGATGATTAGAAATTTCAGCATGCAAACACACTCATTAAACTCGTAATAAAAAGTATAATATTATTTTTAACACCTTAACTGGTTTGCCCGTACAGAGGAGTATGGGCATTACTTTGTACCTGTTTGTAGAAACTGGCACCAGTATTTTTTTCAAAGTATTTCTTTCGAATAATTTTCGATAAAATAACTAGATGATTCAAAGGTTAAATAACGTGAATATTAGCATGCAGTAATAGTGGTGTGAACTGAAATATAAAGTTGAAAAAAAAAAAAAAACAGTTAAAGGGTTAATGATCAATAATCGCAAATCTCTTGAGAAAGAATCTAAATCATTGTAATTTCACCGGAATACCTATTTTATTTATGTAAAGGGAAAATAAGAATAAATAAATGTAAAATATAATATAATAAAGATATTATATTTATGATGTATTTATTTTCCGGACACAAAAAATATTGCACTTTGGATACTTGAAGTTTCCATATCACGTATTATTTAAATTTCGTTTTCGTAACGTATATGGATTGAGCAGAACTCGATTAGATTGAAAAATGTTGCAAAATCTCTTTTAAAAACATTTTGTAAAATCATTTTTCTCACGCTTTCGCAATAAAAGATGATGGAAATGATCAGCAAAAAACATCCATTAACAAAAGCAAAAAATAATATCAGATTATTTTGTCTGATCAAGATTTAAAAGAAATCTTATATTAAATTTTAAAATGCTTTATATATCACGAAATGCTTTATATATCACACGATTTAGTAGTGTTATTTATTACTGATATAAATTAAGTAAATCATATGTAAAAGGTTTAAAAGCTCGACGATACACATAAAAATTATCCTTAATATTTTGTAGTCATTTCCGAAATTCACTTTGTTTTTAGTGCATCATAACATTTTCATCACCACTAATATACAGTCGGCAGCAAAAGTATCTGAGCACTAGCAAAAATTCCTATATAAAAAAGTACACTTAATACTGTTTTATTAAATAAATCCTTGTCGAATCCTGTTCTTAGTCGATTCGACAAGGATTTATTTAACAAAACAGTAATTAAGAGTACTTTTTTTAGATAGGAATTTTTGCTAGTTATCGAATTCTTTTGCTGCCGACAATATAAACTCGCCATATGCAGGGAAGTGCAGGGTGTGCAAAATAATTTCTTGCAAATTATTTTCTAACGGTAAAGCACTGTCAGTTTTATAACAATAAATTTAAATATATTAATATGTTTAAAAATATATAAATTTCATTATAATTACTAACATATTGGTTTTTTAAATTAATTAAAATAGCTGTAAAAATGACTCCTCTCTCCTTTACATGAGGGAAGAATGGGTTGTATTTCGGAGTGTTGAAATATATAAATGATTTTCAAAAATAATCTGAAAATTAAAAATTAAAATAAAAATAAATAAATAAAATAAAATAAAATAAATAAATATATCCCTTATGTATAATATTTATTGAGTACTAATTAATTCTATTTTCTCCACCATTGTATTTTAATAAGTAAATATCAAATGAAAAATATTCCTGTGCTCGACAAGTCCTCAACTATTTTTGGTGGGAGCAACATTGAGAAAATGTCTGTTTTCTTAAATGGATTGAGACTAATTTGCACAAAGCAAGAAATCTCTCTGCAAATCGTATGAGACGTAAAATTGTAACATAAATTCATGAAGCTAGATTAGTCAATAAGATTATTGTTTTAGACAATAAAATTATATTTTAAGTAGAAATTTCATTTGAGGTTACACGCTGAGAGGGTTAATGAATCGCCTTTCCCGCGCAGATCAACAGAATGATAGTACTTACATACCAAATAAGATTTTCAGAGAAATCTCCTAAATAAAATCACTGGAAATTTTCAGTTTTTTCCATTCTTTTTTTTTTTTTTTTTTTTTACTAAAAGGTTTTTAACTTTTTAATGTTTTCATTAAAATTAAAATTTTAGAATTTTTTTTTTTTTTTTAAATTTAAGTTAAAATTTTTAGAATTAGATTAAATGATTGTCATATCAAAAATTAATTATTTCCTAAAATTTGACGGAATAAAATTAACATATCACCATACATAGTAGAAATTCCATAGTAAATAAATGCAGCTACAAAATAAATAAATAAATAAAAAGAAATAATGTTCATTCTATTTATAATGAATGAATATATATATACAATAGAGGGCGCCACCACCGTCCTGCCGAATAATCACCATGAAATGCAAAGTCTAACTGACTTTAAATTCTTCTAAACATACTTCTAAGTATGATATTTTAAGAATATATTTCTTCACAAAAAAATATTTTTTCAGTTTCTTTAAGAAAATGTACATTTCAAGTGTATTAGATTAAATTTTTGTAGTGGAAAGCGAAATTTCTAGCAGCCGAATTTATGATTTGTGTCTGGGTTAACCAATCACATAACAACTTACGTCACTATAGTATAGTTTGGACAAAATTTAATCGTAACTGGTCCATGTTATAGAAATATTTTATTGATAGAACAGCGAGTTACTTGTGGAAAGATAAAGTTCCTTTTCTATTTTTCCTCATAAAGAGTATTTCATAGGTCTCTACAACATTATAATAACTTTCGACTCTTACAACGGTGTATAATACATTCATTCGTAAAAATGTAACCAGCACAAAATCATTCAATTCAACATTTGGTTTATCGATTAGCCATTCTACCTCTTGTATAGTGTTGTCCACATTTACGTCAGTATTAATTCTATTATTTTAAATGCCCTGTAAAGAAATAGCGAATTCCTCATCAGTTGATTCACTATGAACAAACAATATCTTAATTTCTTTGGATTTTGTTTTATATATTATCCATTAATTCATTTGTTTGTCAATAAAGTTCCTCTTTTGCAAGAGTACCAGTAGAATTCCATTATTCTTTCATTTGTCTTTTCTTTCTTACAGGTCCCATTCTTCATGGGAAATTCTGTCCAATCCATCCGTCTGCACAACATTTAAATGAAATAGTTTATTACTGAAAGCATGCTACTTTTACATATTAATGAACTACTAATTCTTAAAATTTATATTATTAGATGCATAAATCATCAAAAGCAATTTTGTTAACATCAATGAATGAGATTGAAAGTTCGCCTAGAATATAAAGAAGCTATTTATTTTACATGTTGTAAAAAAACCTTTTTGTCAACAAAAATAGAGTTGACAAATTTATAATTTATTCCAGAGCATTGTATGTATCCGCCTCTTTTTCATACCACATTTTTGAAGAGTAGTTTTCTTCTTATTTAATCGTAGTTACTCATTGGGGAAAAATTACTCTATAAAAAGTGTGGTGTGAAAAAAAAAAAAAAAAAAAAAAAAAAAAAAAGGCGGGTATTAACAGTGCTCTCAAATAAATTATGAAAGTTGGCAACTCTATAAGCTGATAAAAACCTGCAACCAAAATGAGTTATAGAAACAATTATAGATCTATGGTTACTTCACCTGGTGGACGAATTAATTTTCATTTAAAGCATACTTAAAAGAGTCCCACCCATGCATATTCTCTCCTATGCAGATTGGGTTTCAAAAATCTTGAATCTGGCTTTTATTCATTAACTATTGATCATAGGTATTATTAAAAAATATAATATTGCGCAAAATAGGGTACAGAATTTCGTAAAATAAATTAAATGCTCCGAGGGATTCAAATTTAATATTAAAAAAAAAAAAAAAAAAAAAAAAAAAAAAACCTGAGCTCTCATACAAAATAACGTAGAAGTGTTATTTTTATGGATTATTTTACACCCCAGTATTTAATAGTAATATTTTTTACACTTTCTTGATAATTTTCAGCAATTAACTACAGTGAAATTTACAATTCACAATTACTGGCGTAAAAGCATCCAATATAAAAGCCCCTAAATATTCCAATGAGTAAAATATGCTTCATAGACTAGTAAAATTGTGTACACAATTTTACTGTTTTCCTAAAGTTTTTAGTTTTTTCCTACCACTCTCTCTCTATATAAGGCAAAGTTCGTAGATCTGTTCGTTGTTTATACATTAAAAAACTACTGGATAGATTTACGCACAGTTTCTTGAAAAATGATTCATGTTGTCAAGAAAACGTTTGAAGCTATTCTCGATCTCACTAGTAGAAAGAAAGTTACGAATTTAATGATTTTGAGAAACGGCTTATTTCAACCCATCATTTTGTTTCTTTTACCCTCCGTGTGTGCCTTTTATTCCACATCGCCAAAACTTCGAAATTTTGTCCAAAAGTTCCTCTGACTCTTTTATCATTGAAACATGTTCTATTATTTCGCCATTCTGTTTCTTACACCCCTTTCGTCTAACTTTCATACTATAAGCCTTAATGTATAAAAATTTATTCCAGCGATTTTTCAGATCTCATTATCATAGAAAGGATTTTTTTCAAGAAATCATTATATAGAAATGATTTCCTTATTAACATAAAAATGATTTCCTCATTAATATAGAAATGATTTCTTCTGTTTGATTTCATCCCCTTTGCCTGCCTTTCATCCTACTGCCTTATCTGTTTAAAGTTCAGTTCAATGGTTACACGCCCCCTCCCCCCTCCAAATTATCACCATAATGACACTTTAAACTGGTATTTTCTTTTTTACACTCCAAACATGCCATTCTTTCATTTTTCTGATCCTATCGCTTTGAAATTTTATCCAAAGTTCATTTCTTTCATATAGTAACATCTCTGTTTTATCCATCATTTTGTTTCTTAGAATCCCCAGTGTGAATTCTGAGATTCCTGTGCGAAATCGTTTTTTCCTTCGCGTACGCAGCAGGCCTGGGTAAGACGCTGCCATAGGTAAAAGGGACCACAACCGAAGTAAGTGTTCGAATTCGTTTCTTTATGCGAACGTCTCTCATCGTGACTAGGTAAGGTGATGCTACGAGCAGTGAGGACCCGGTACCAGAATAGTACGAACAGGTAAAATGCTGCTGAAGGCAGAGGAAAAACGAAGCGAGGTTCTGAATGATTTCAATGGAAATTTTTTAAAGATTATACGAGGGACGTTTCGAATGTAAGTTTCGTCATTTTTTTTTCCACTGAAACATTATTGCAAAAAAATAAAAGATAATAGCATTATGAACCATACACTTTGCACTATTTTTCGACATAGTCGCCATCGATATCGAGATAATTGTCGTAGCGTGTAATCAGTTTGAATAAACCCCTCAGCGTATCGGCGATCCCAAGGTTATTTGAGTACAAATCGTGATGGCTGAGAGAGACGTCTGCTGACAATGCGATCGCCAGTGGAAGTTCGTGCTATTATCCGGTATGAATGATTCCGGTATATATGAAATGTGGGACAAGTGTGTCCGTCATCCATAAATGCTTACAGGCCGTATATGGCGATGAGGTCTCGTCAAGAAATTGCTCGTCAATTTTTGTTTGTTGGCGTTCCATGTTCAATGAAGAAAGGCAGAGTGGGGCGGATGAAGGTCGAAGTGGGAATCCCTCTACCTCCACGAGTGAAAACAACATTGCTTTTGTACAGGAAGTGGTGTTAGCGGAAAAGTGCACTTTCAAAACAATGCTTAGATGGAGCAAGCTGTGCGACAATTCCTTGCATCGTAGGACACTGAGTTTAACCAGAGTGGTTTCTTCAAAGTGATTGCACGTTACGACAAATGTCTCAATGTCGGCGAGGACTATGTCGAAAAATAGTGCAAAATGTATGGTTCGTGGTGTCATGATGCATTTTTTAATGAAAATAAAATTTCCGCGTGAAAAAAAAAATGACAGATGACGAAACTTACTTTCGGAACGTCCCTTGTACATAATTATATATAATCTTATTATATTTTATATTAATAAGTGATATAGAAATAAGTAAGTGATTCTTTTAAATATAGTGACCAGCGAAGAGGGCATTGCCTGCTACTAAATTATATGTCGTTTTTATGAATTTTGATTATTTAAGAATATTAGTTAACTTTGAAAGTAAATTCATTTCAAAATCTGTGAAACGCACGAAAATATTTTATTCGCGAATGAAATTTCCGCTCTCCTTTGCTATCTTTATTTCCAAACAGTAATCTTCAAAGTATTTTTAGAGCAATTACTCTTTTATTAAATAAGGTATTAAATAAAATTTTATTTTAAAAAAATAGGGGTAGCTAAAAAGAAAATAAATTGTAATTCCATAACTGTTAATTAATCGGTATAAAAAACATTTTAAAGCTTTCTCTCAATCGTACAAACGACTATTTATCAGTTATTTATAGATAAAGGTTTGTATATTATTTATAAAGTTCGTAAACTATTTGATAATCATCCATATTTAGTTTGAGGAATGAATGTAGATAATTTTTCTTTGATTATATTAAATTGTAGGGATTTTTCCTTGTCGGTTGTGTCACAGATAAATACTATAAAACTTTTAAAAATCTTAGCAACTAGTAAAGAGTCACGTTTAAGGCATTTATTGGCTGAGGAAAGATTTGCCAAGAGAAATTGAAATTCATATTGCTACCTATCCATGTATTTTTAGATTTTATTTCAGATACTGGCATATGTTTACTGAGACCAAGATTTTATTTATTTATTTATTTATGTTGCTCATTGAAAACTTTTAAAGTGTATGAAAATACCATTGAAAAACCTTTAAAATAATTAAAATAAAAATAACATTAATAAACTCTTTCTTAAGATACTTTTTTTTTTCTGTATTTGTGTTATATGAATGGTTAAATAACTACACTATTTTAAATAAAATCATTTATATACGCTGTTAAAAAAAAAAAAAAAAAAAAAAAAAAAAAAAAAAAAGACCGTAAGATTACGAGGGAAGCCCGGAAACAGAGATTCCAGACAAAGCCGTAAAAAAAAAAAGTTTTTTATGGACATAATGTTTTTTTTACTAGTATTTCATATAATTTAAGGTCATAATATATTTAAAAAAAAAAGCAGGTGGGGACTGCGACTTTTGCTGCACTCTCTCTGAGGCAAAAGAATGAGTATAATGCTTAATTTGCAAAATGTGGGCACACATTAATATGTGAGAGGGAAAATTAACACCATATCTTTATTTTGTGTTAACTTCAGTTCTGACAAAGAGTGACTTATATATTGATTACATATTTAATTTTCTCGTTATTTTACAATAATCCGCCATCCGCCATAATTTATTATTACTATACCAACAAGGTATAGTTTAATATTATTTATTGACTTTTCTATTAAATTAATAAATGATTGATAGCAAAAACATTTTGAAATATTGTCTTTTTTTATTAGTAGTATTTCCCTCATAACTGTCACAATTTGCCCCATGTGTGTTCAATTTGCCTCAAATCCGGGGCAAATTTTAACAGGCAAATAATTTTGAAAAAAAAATATTTTTTGTGCTAAAATTAGCAAAATTAACGAAAGTTTTTTTTTAATGAATATGATAAATGAATATGCATGCTATGCAAAACAGCAATTATAAACAGGAAAAAGTAAATACATTTCTAAATATATTTAATTTTCTAAAAACTGTTACAACCAGCCCCACGCTCCCCTACTGTACGTTTGGAAGATTTTGATGATTATGTAAGTTTGATATTAATCAAAAGTTATTGTTTTTAGTTAAAATTTATTAATGCATGAGATAATATAAGTTATTCTGAAGTGTTTAAATTCTATTTGCAGCATATTTCATTGATTTCACATGAAGAGAAAAATAAAGAAAATCAATCCTGTGATTTTTGGTGAAGAATTAAATTAAACATTTTCAAGTTCATTTAACATCAGATTTGTAAAATTTTCATTCTTTAAACTGAGAAATAAATTAATTAAACATAGTAAAAATTCCTTCTTTAAAAAATCATTGAGATGAGCATGTGAGAGACGGTATAAATAAAATGAGTGAGATCACATTCCATTTTTCAGCCCCATTAGTCCACAAACTATTCGTTCCACATATGAATAAATAAATATATAAATTAATTAATTAATCTTTTATAACATATTTAAAGTAATGAAATACTTTTCATACAGAAAATTATGCTATTTTTTTAAAGTTACAGCAGCGTTTTCAAAGACAGTCATATTATTAAAATTTCATTAAAGTATATCATAAAATGTTTATTCATAAGATTTTGAAGCATATAAAAATTGAAATTGAAAGCGACTGTCTATCAAAAACATTTACTAAAAGAACTTCTAAGAATTATTTCTAATATGTTGCATAATATATCTTAATTAAAATAATTATTTGCATTTGAAAAGTTATTTTCGTCCTAACAAAATTTTGTGTCATAATAAAATCAAAATATTCCATTCAAAGTCTGTAATGAAGTTATGCTTTAATAAGCTATTCAACTATAGTAAAATCGTGAATATTAGCCTACGTTCACAATAAAGCAACTTTCTTTTAGAAAGACTTATCAGTACTTATCTTCATGTTTCTCTTATCATTTGATTTTTTAACGAAATTCTGAGCTGTCAAAAATTTACACAAAAATATTTAAGTTGAGGTAATAATAATTTATCATAATAATTTTTCTTTCCAGTGGCTGGAAATTTTGAATTCATCATTTTCATCAAAGAAAAAAAAAAAAAAAAAAAAAAAAAACATAAAAACTAAAAAGCAAATTATAAGATTTTTTTTTTAATAAATTAAAACTTGAATAATAATTTAAATAATTTAAGTAATTAAAAGAATAATTTAAATAATAAAAAGAAATATTATTCCTAGAAGTAAGCTACATTTTTCATTATTCTTTTATTCTATATGTAAATCCCATATATTTATTTTGTAAAAAAGGAAAAATTAACAGTAAAACTCATTCTCACTGCTTTCATCTTCATTTCAACATTTTGTAATGGTATCTTCTACTAATGCACTGTGTGGAAAAAAAATATATTATAACATAGTTTTAAAGGCTGTTTCTCAGTCCTAGTTTTATCTCCCATCTTAACTATTAAAAATATGTATGTAATGTAAATGAAGACAAACCAGGTAAAATCTAACTTCTTTTATTTTGACTTTTAAACAGAGGGGAAGGTGGGACTTTTACACGCAAAATTAACTTTCACTTACTTAAACTTAAAATAGATCTTAAAGAATCAATAACACAGGTCTGCGATAATTTTTTTCCTTCGAGGTGATGTGTTTTTCTGGTGTTTTTTTAAATGCTGACTAAGAAAAAACTATTTGAAAATTTTTATCGTGTACAGTTGTGACAAAAAATGGGATTTTTTGAGCTTAAAGCTCCACCTTTTTCAATTCTATCAAAGTTACTTTCCGAAAAATCTGGATGTTGTAGTTGGTTGGTTTTACGTCGTACTAGTGCTGCGCAGATGGGCAATTGGCGACGGTCTGGGACACACCCCTAGAGGCGGTCCAGAGACATGCCATCACAATTTTGATCCTCCACGGAAGGGATGGCTCTCCCGCTTCGTTGACCCCCAGAGGCATAATTTTTTATGGGAACATGGAGGACATTGCGGCCACGACAGATTTTACGTGCACCAGCCACCATTAGTGTACACGACGGTCTTTGGCCGACTCGAGTACCGAATCCGCAATCTTCCAATTACGAGGCCGACGCTCTACCGACTGGGCTACCGCGGCCCTCTGGATGTTGTGAATAAAGAACATGGAAAGCTATTTCATCAAGACATTAATGTAGAAATGTAGAGGAGGTATCAGAGACGATAACCTGTTAACATGTTAGCAGATTATTGTTGGATGTTACATAGAGAATCCCACTCCCTTAAGAAGGGACAATACCTAATCCCGCGGACAGCCGTTGCCAATGTTATTTTAAGGGAAAATTTGTTCCCACAATTACTCATCACCTAATGTTTTTTTTTATCCGTTTTCACAGTCAGAAAACTCATAATCGTTAAATTAGTACTCATTTTCGAAAAATTGATTTTTTTTTAATTTTTACATTTTAATTTTGAGGTCAAAAATGCGATTTTTCACAAAGTGCATTTTTCTCATTTTTTAGTAGCAAAATGAAATACTAAAAATTTAAAAAATCAGTTTTTGGATAATAAGTACTAATTTAACACTTATGAATTTTCTGAAAGGGAAAAAAGAATTAAAAAATATTCATAATGACGTAATGAGTAAATATTCATAATATACGTAATGCGTAATTATGGAAACAAATATTATTATTGCATTTTATGTGCATAAATAGTGCCGAATTTCTTATATTCTCTGTGTAAATTTTTCCGATCTTCATCTTTACTTTGTGAAACACCCTTACGTGATAGGAAGAAAAGACAAGCATTTCTGAATTCAGCGCATCAAAAGTCATTAGAGACACCCAACGCAGTGAAATAATAATAATAATAATGATAATAATAATGATACATAAGTAAAAATACGATTTTACAGATCTGTGCAATGAACTATCATCAAGGCATGCTGTATAAGCTGGTAACTTGCATGGGTAGCGTCGACATCATACTTTCACTTTTAACAACGATTAAACATTTAAGGTTTTTTATCTCATAGTTGAATTCGCGATTCAAATGCACTATCAGATAGCACGGTTCAAAGGCTCCCTCCAAAAATCACATTTCCTCAATTAAGAAGTTTCGCTTAAAAAATAAATAAATAAATAAACAAGAGAACGATCCATTTCATTTATCCTAAAACAACCATTCTAAAATTACCGATATCCAACTGAACACAAAAAGCTGCGCAAATTTTCTTTAATTATTTTTACAGTTTGCAGCAAAATTATTCCAGCGACAGCAATAATTCCTATTTAAAAAAAATGCACTTAATACTGTTTTCTTAAATAAATTCTTGTTGAATCATGTTCTTAGTCAGTCTGAGAACGTGATTCGACAATGATTTATTTAACAAAACAGTAGTAAGTGTACATTTTTTACATAGGAATTATTGCTAGCGTTCGAATAATTTTGCTGCCGACTGTATATCTTCCCTGGAGCCAAACAGCAAGCTAAATTCGAAAAAATGACAACCGTCTTTTACACCAGCCCAACCCTTCTTTGCTGAATCAACCATACTGTCGGTAAGAAAAGTCGGTAGCAAAAATTCCTATAATAAAAAAATATACTGTTTTGTTAAATAAATCCTTGTCGAATCACGTTCTTAGACTGACTAAGAACAGGATTCGACAAGGATTTATTTAGAAAAATTGTATTAGCATACTTTTTTTTACATAGGAATTTTTGCTAGTGTTCGGATACTTTTGCTACCGATTGTACACTTCCACTGATACCATCGCCATTTACGCTGGATCCAATTTGTTACTTTATCTCTTCCAACCTAACACTCCATGCAGCGTTGCCAGATCTGGCCTTTTTTTATTCAATAGTCACCAATAATTTTCAGAAGTGACATTTGATATACATAATAGACTATCAATCTTCGAAGTGATTTGTCAAACTTTACAAATAAAAATTATTGGTGACTATTGAATAGAAATAGGCCAAATCTGGCAACCCTGACTTCATGAACAACTAGAAGCAATTTTGAGCACTTTAACCCAAAAGAGAAAATATATATCACGTGTACCAGGAAGCAATGCAATAACATTTCTGGTTTAAAGGTATTTCCAGCTAAAATTCAGGAATGGGGCGTAAATAAATTTCACTGTTAGACTGATTCAAAGAAGAAGAAAATAATTTTGAAATATTAGAAAGAATCCATTGGTATCAAGACTTCAGTATCAATACTCCTGAAGAAATTTTATTGCTGTCAAACAGAAAACATGTGAATAATTTCAATAATTGTGAAGGAGATGGATTATGCAAACATATGTTAATTCTTTAGAAATAAAAATAATTTACTAACTTATGGTAAATATAATATGTAATATTTTTAAAAAATCAGAAAGTAACCATTTGTTCATCAATGTCAGTGTCTCCTAAACTGTGAGTTGTGTTTTTACACGGTGACAAGAAATAACTTGGAGGAAGTTTCAAACCAAATATCTGTAACTACCACTATCGCAAACTCATTTTGGAAGATGTTGTCTTACCTTGGTCGCAAAAGTTCTTTGGAAACAAAAGATGGACCTTCCAACAGGATTCCGCTCCTGCACACAGAGCTAAATGCACTCAAGATTGGTACAAGACAAATTTTCCTGATTTCATTGGAGCTCAAGAATGGCCACCGTATTTCCCAGATTTGAACTCAATGGATTATTCTGTTTGGTCCATCTTGGAGACAAGGGTGTGTGCTAAACCTCATAAAACTTTGGCATCTCTAAAGGAATTCTTATGCAAGGAATGGGATAAAATATCAGTAAGTGAGTTGCGGCCCATAGCCGAAAATTTTGTGACACGTTTAAAGCTCTGTATGAAGGCTAAAGGTAGCCACTTTGAAAATTTGTAAATATAATAGACAAAATAATATATTCATATTTATTGAAGTTTGGTCGTAATATTTTCATTAGCATTAAAGTTATAATGTATCATGTGTGTCCAAGTTATTGCGTGTCACCCTGTAGTACGCTTATCTTTATTGTTTGCAATATATTGCATTACGTTGTATGATAATGAAAAACGCTGCTCGTAAGTGTCAATTTTTACAGTAATACCTGTTTTACGTTTTGTTTAAAGAGCTGAAAATTTGAAACGACCTCACAAGGATTTAAAAGTATCTCCCATGATAAAAAACTACAGAAGGTCTGGTAAAGTTACTGGAGGTGATTGTTGTGTAAGTGTTTAGGCGAAATGACTACCCAGGAGGTCTAGGATTGGGTAAAGTTTCCTACGTGGAGGATCTTTTTAAGTTTCCTAGCCCAAATTAAAGCAAAGTTTGAAGTAAACTACGGAAAACTCCGAACGGCTAGGCCGATGAGAATGGCCAGTGTTCGAATCCAGTAATCTTCGTGTATTAGATTTGACACCAGAATATCTCAGTCACTGGTAGGATAGAGTAAGAAGAAGTAGGTCTTCATTTCGTCAAAAAGTATTTACCGATAATTTTTTTTGAGTGAAATGCTATTTTTTTCCCCCTCGAATGAACACTACAAGACCATACATAACACTTGCTATGTCTAAATTACTGCGTTTGCATTATTATGGAACTACGAAATTTTCTGCTGTTTGACGATACTTTTTACCGAAATGTTGTTCGTTGAAAACTGTAAATAATAATAACTACTCTATCTTCCAAAGTATGATTTGATAAAATTGAAATTTTTTCCTTGTAATATGAACCGCATTTTAAAATCATATTCTTTATGGCCAAAACGTTTAGACTTCTATTCAGCAAAAATAAATGTTAGTGGAAAATTATGCGTAAATTATTATCACTGGTTATTCATGTTGATCACAAGATCATCCAGGAATTAGTAATAATTTTATGGCAATGTCACTAGGTATATTTGAGAGCTCGCATATACCTTTATTTTAGTACCACTATCATCAAATAGAAATATTTAATTTATTTAAGTATTGAAAATTATTTCGAAAGTTTACTGTTCAAAAATAGTATTACTAAAAACTGAAGCGTACTATTTCAGATGCGAATAATCGGAAATTATGTAGCTATGACGGTAGCAAGAACGCAAAAACTAGTATTAATTTCTGTAGCATTGTTCCTATGTGGCAGCAACTTTCTGAAATTGTTTTCTACTAACATTTCATGCAATGAAGAGTGGACAGACTACTTTTAAAAAGAAGAAATTTTTTTATCAACTTTCAGAATTTTTAAAAAAAGTATGAATGCATCTACAAACAAAAATTTGTTTTGTGTTAACTAGTATAGCATTTCTTTACTGATTAAAAATATTATTTTTGTTTACTTCAAGATAGAAAATTATTTTTAAAAAAATTCAAGGGTGATTTTTCACTGCGCGGATGATATTTCAAAAAGTATTTGAAATAGTATAAACTGAAAATTTTTTCAACTATTCATTTTGACATAATAATTAAAATGAACTAAAGGTAAGTTTTGTACAACAGAAAAAAAAAAAAATATATATATATATATATGAATGTGGAAATGTAAAGATTTTAATGGTAATTTCATATTTCAAATTTAGTTATTAATTAAACTCCCTATTATTAAAATAATTAAAACCTTTAGTTCAGATTCTTAATTTGAATGTTTTGTTTCATTTAATGGAAAAAATATAAAGATAAGGGATATTGTAATTGAGATATCCTACGCGCAGTGTGAAAGTACATCTAGGATTAAAAATAATAATAATAATAATTTGTAATAAAAATAAATTTCTATTTTAAAGTAAACCAAAATAATATTTTTTAATCAACAGAGTAACGTCATACTATTTAACACACACCCGCACACACACACACACACACACACACACCAAAAAAAAAAAAAAAAAAATTGTACATGCATTTATTCTTAATTCTGAAAGTTGATCGAAAGTTTTAGTATTTTTAAAAGTAGTTTGTATCCTTAACTGCAAAAGAATCATAGTAGTTCTGAAAATTGACTTAATTTATATTTTTTGGGTAGCTGAATCGGAATTTTCAACTTCCTCCTAAAATTTCATAAGTTGTCCCCCTTAATTTAAAAAAAAAGCCCTCTCACACTAATATATTTTTTTTATGTATAAAGTTTTTATTATTTTTTTATCTTTTTATTTTATTTTATTTATTTATTTATTTTATTTGGGGGGGGAGGGGGGGGTAATAGTAGTTTGGTATTCTGAAAGTAAAGAAAATTTGCGACAAAATAAGTCTTATTGCATTTTCATGTACGATAAATTGGAAGGGAGGAAAAGGCGCGATCTTAATTTCAAACCGCTACTTCGTTATGATGTTATATCTGCTCATGTCGCTCTTTCAACTTTGATTGTTACGAAGCTAAAACTCTCCTTATTTTTTACACCCTTTTTTTTTCGATCGCTTTTTCTAAAAAAAGAACTGACGTTACAACAATTGTATAGTTTTATCAATAAAACACATTCAGGTAAAGATGGACACATTTCGAGCACAAATTTACAGTTAATCAACTGACTTAGAAATGTTTGACCATAGCCTCCCGCGTGGCTCAGACAGAACGTAAACATGACAACAGTTCAAGCAGTAGACAGCGCCACCTGGTACAGATTGCGCGACTTTTCTATTCAACAACCACCAAATTTTTTTAAAGTGGAATCTGATATATATAAAAGGCGAATAGAATCGAAGAAACGTCGATTATATATATAATATATCACTTCTTAAAATTATTGGTGACAGTTGAATAAAAAATTCGCTCAATCTGTACCAGGTGGCGCTGTCTACCGCTGGAACTGATGCCAAGTTTCTGAGCTACGCGGAAGGCATCTAGTTTAGGAGGCTATGGTTTGACCGCTCCCTTGAAGCTTGAGTTCTTTCGTCGCTGTCACGATAGATGACTAGTTACCTTAAATTTGAATGATCTTAGGAACAAAAAAAAAATAATAATAATAACTGCACAGAAATATTTTTGCCCAAAACATTTTACGAGTGGGAACGCTGTAAAAGAGTGTAAAATTCGAAATACAACTGTGTGTTGTAAAATTTTTTTAATATTCAAAGCGTGTTTTTCCTAATATTTAAGATAACGTAATTTTTTTTTTTTTTAATTAGACATATAACTAGTTTTTCCTTACAACTACTTTAGTGACATTCCGTTTAAGAAGCCAATTTTAAGCCGAAATTGTGTTTAATAAGAATTTTATTTTGTTTCAATTTCTAGTTTAAAAATCTTTTTGATAAAATCTTTTTAAATACTATTGAATGTAAAATTAAAGCTAAAGAACCATAATGATTTGCTAATGATTAAAGCTAAAGAACCATAAAGAAATTACAAAATTAAATCTTGGCTAAGACATGACTTTTTTAGTTAGTCACATAGCGACTCTTGTGTGACAGTCACTTAGCAAATTTAATGTGAAATGCTCGCTTTGAAAATTTTCTAATTAACCACGTAGTAACGAAAAATATGAACCTCATATATCAATTCGCAACTTAATTAGTGCAAGAACAATTTATGCAATGTAGTAAATTTATTAACTTCTTTAATGAGTTGCATCGTATCGAATTGAAATAGGTATACAACACTCACATTTACCAATAATAATATTGAAAATATAAAACATTAAAAATTTTTAAGCTTAAAACTGTTGCGCAAAAAATGATGCATTCATTAGAAAGTGTCTATTTAATTTACAAGTTCCAGTAGAAAAGATTTTTAAAACCTAAACTAAGACTAAATTATACATAAAATATTATGTGGTATATTTAGGAAGAATAGTGTTTATTGTCAATTTTAAAGTGTTTTTTTCTTTAGCATAAAATGTATTAAAGTTTCACATTAGAAACTATATTAATAATTTTCCTTTAATTTAGTGCATTCTTTTTACTCTTATAATATGTCAAGCGAACTGTCAAACGCACATGGGAAATTTTTGGATTCTTCTAGCTTACTTGTCTTCGCTAATGTAATAAACTACGATAAAAGATGGGGCGATTTGATTGAAGTCTCACAATTTTTTATTTTTGCACGTTGTGAGGTATTTTATAGGTAAAATTTTTTAGTATTTTCATTAGTTATGAAAAATATTTTAAAAGTCATTCTCGATGATGGCGAACTTGTAATATATTTCAAACTTTATAACTACAGGATAAGATATAAACTTTTAAAATTTCATTTTTAATTTTTTTGCAATTAATCCATTGTAATTTTTATTAAATTCCAAGAAAATAAAAATTTATTATTTGAATAATGTTAAATATGATAAAATTTATCCCTTACAAAATATAAATAAATGTTATAAAATTAACAAGTTTTAAAATAATTATATATATTAAGCAATCTTAGTTAAAACAGTAAAATAAGATGAGGAATCATGGATAAACACAAGTTGTTTAAATATTCTCTTTTTATGAAAAAAAAATCTCTTTTTCTATTTTCTGAATATATTAAGCACATACACGTTTTAACATTGTTTACAATAACATGTAAAATAAAGAAAAAAAAATTCCTTTCTGATACCTGTGTAAAATATTAATCACATATACTTATAAAATATTATCCACAGCAAATATAAGGCGTATAAAATTAGACTATTTTTTTGAATGCAGCATTATTCTTTAAAATTTCTATATAAAATTATTATTATTATATTCAAACAACGAGTATATGTAAAATAATACATCTAGAATTTTATGGAATTAACATTATATGTTTTGTAATGATTTTTCACTGTATGTTAGTCGAAATAATATTCAGACACATTTCTAAATCTTAAAAAATAAACAATAGACGAGTTTGCATCTATGCAATAATTTTTAGAATTTATTATGAATGATTTTCCTAAAATGTTATCATTGATTTTGCGTTAAATATTTATAAAATATCCGGTAAAAGGAAAACAATAAGCAGGGAAGAAAAAAAAAAAAAAAAAGTCGCAGTTTTTTTTATACATTTGGATTTTTTTTTTTTTTTTTTTTTTTTTGTGTGTGTGTGTCCTGTTAAAGTAAGTCAAACATGCAAAAGAGAGAGAGAGAAAAAATTAAATTGTTGTTGTTGTTGTTGTTGTTGTCGTGTATGACAAAATGCAGAAGTGATAAAAATAGAAATAAAATAATAACAAAAAAGGGAGGTAAAAATTAATTAAATATCGCCAAAAGCGTGGATCACAGCCTTGGCAATGTCTATGGCTCTTTCTGAGTATAAAACGTCCATGTTGTACTAGTGCAATATATTATCGGGACTATATGATTAGTGTATTTAATCCCTTTCTACTCCTTTATTCAAAAGAAATGAAACTTATCATGTTAATTTAATATTTTTTATTGAACAAATAATCGATAGAAAATTTTTAATTAAAATTTATTGCAATTTTATCTAGGTAATATACTATAAGCATAAAGTTTTATAAACTATTAAACTTTAATTATTTAAGAGAACAATTTTATATTAAAATTATCGGTTGAGTTTAAAAAAAAGTGTTCAGAAAGCAGAAATTAAAGCTTTCATCTATCATTTTTTCGTTGGTTACGTAAAATTTCTAATCGTTGATTGTATCACTGGGATCTCTTAAAAAAATTAAAACTAATCATCACCTCACGAATAGCTGTAAAGCTTCTGCGCACTCTTGATGAAAATCTACGATTATTGGTTTTGAAAACCAATAGTTCTGGAGTAAACCAAAGGCTTAATCAATACGTCTAATGAGTTGCAAGTGAGATTTATGAATACAGAAATCGTAATAATAAACAATGTTTTACTTGTAATTCAAAATTCAAAATACCTATGAAAAACCACCTACTACTAAAACACGAACGAAAAATGATGCAGTACGAATTGATTATTAACACTTTCCAACTGTACGTACTTGTATCGTGTAATTTTCAATATTGTTTGCCTACGTTTCTCACATAAGAGACATGCAGAAGGACAGACAAGTATACAGATAGACTAATTGAATCTAAAGTCACTTTTAGACATTGTTGAAAAGTGTTAAAAAGGCTTAACGCAAAAGACAATGCTGCCATTAGATTATAATTGAAGCTTTTAATCTATCTGAATGTTTTAGTGTAGCCCTGTAAATCTGAAGGTTAATCATATCATGTTCTATACAAAACGTTATTTTAGAATATTAACAATACATTTCTTTGTGATCTTTACAGTAGAAGGTTATTTATATGTGATATTTAAAAATGTCTGTCCTAAAATAAAATGTATTGGCAATTTTGAGTTGTCCCTGTACACAAACTAGTTGTATAGGACCTATTAATGTCATTTTAAGTAGGGAAAATTCCATAGTGAACTTGATTAATATACGTAACATTTAAAAATAAATCTGAAAATATTTACTGACGCTAGGGTCGGGAGACAGACAGATAGAAAGACAAACAATCGGACAGACAGATACATAAATTGAAATCATATTCACACATAAAACTTATTAGAAAATTTTAAAAACGCTTAATGTAAACGAAAGTATAATTTCAGTAATTTTTTATTCATAGCTTTAATGTAAATGAATATTTTCGTGTGACCCTGTAAATATAATGCTAATCATACTATATTCTATAGAAATCATTCTTTTGTGCATATGGATAACATATTTCAATTTCATTAAGCTTTGTGCTAAGTAAAGTTATTAAATTTGGTTTATAGAAATATCTCTCTCAGAACGCAATGCTTTGGAATACTTTCGAGTGTCCCTGTACACAAACCAGTGCTTGTATTTAAAGATTTTACATAGGAAACATCCGATAGTGAACTTGTATAATATATTTCAATTTCATTAAGATTTGTGTACAGTAAAGGTATCAAAATATGGTTTATAGAAATACTTCTCATAGGACGCAATGCTTTGGAATACTTTCGGGTGTCCCTGTACACAAACCAGTAGAGGTACTCACTTCATTTTCAGTAGGGAACATCCGATAGTAAACATGATTATCATATATCATTTTCAAGAATTTCCATAAATATTTACGGGAGTTAGAGCACGGACAGACAGACATACAAACCGAAGTCATTAACACTTTTCAGCCTTGTTGGAAAGTGTTAAAAAGATCCGTTAGGTATTGCCAAAATATGCTTCATATTCAATGAAAATAATTTTATTGTTGACTCCATATAAGATTGAAAAAACTACTTCGTTCAACCAATTAATAGTCATACGTGTTGGTGGTATTTACATTTAAAACAATCGCCGGCTAAAAAACATCTGCTATCGCGGCGACCATTGCGTGTTCTGCCAATAATACCCACACCCTCTCCTCCGTTTTGTGTCGTGTAGCGCTTGGCGGGGTTCGATTGCAACTGAATGGAGCCAGATTGTCTTCAGCGACGAATCCAGGTTCAATTTGGAAAATTATGACAATCATGTATGTGTGTGGAGGCTCAGTGGTGAACGCCTCGAATATGTCGTTGATTTATAGCTGCACACAGCCCCCACAGGTGTGATGGTATGAGATGACATTGCATACGACACACGGTCATCCCTAATATTGATCCACGGCACCATGACAGCCCAGCGGTACGTTAGTGACATCCTTCAGCCATAGGTGTTGCTGGTTGCCGCTCATGGCAGGGCTCCCAGGAGCAATTTTTCTTCAGGACAATTCTCAGCCACACATAGCAAGGGTGTCACAGGACTGCCTCCAACAAAACACTACTCTTCTCTACCTGCCTGCTCGATCCCCAGATTTGTCACCAATCGAGCATATCTGGGAACACTTTGGACGGAAAGTTGGGCAGCCTACGAGTTTGGGTGAATTAGAGGTGCGTTTACAACAAATGTGGCACGAGAGGCCGCAGAACATCATACGGGACTTGTATCCCTCCATGCCCGCCCGTATCGCATAGTGCATATGCGCTAGAGTTGACCCAACATGTTATTAAAACCTCCATGCTTTCGTAATTTTTCTGTAATAAATGATCATTTCGCTTTGATTTTGTAACCATTACACTTATTATTACCTTATTTATTACTTATACTTTCTACTAACATGGAATAAATGACAATGCTACTGACAATATGATGACTAGGGAATTTTATAAAAAATCGACTTATGTGTATCGTTTTTAATTATTGCCATTAAATCTGTTTCTATTTAATACAAATTACTATTAATATTTTATTTAGAAAAAGGTATTTTCCATTGTCAATATGTAAAAAAATAATATTTGCAACGAAGTAAAATGTATGCAATGTATTTAAACAGACCATGAGCATAAACATGTTTTACTGAAACAAATTAAATATATTTTATAATTCTAGTGAAAATAGTAATATAGCAGAAAAAATAAATTTTACCTTTTTTCTTTAAAGCTTAAAAATCCAATACGTTGTTTTAACAAAGTTATTTCCCTTAGTATCAATTTTATATCAAACGATCGGGAGAAATCTATTTTTAAATGTTTTAATGTTTTTGTTTTTGTTTTTACCAAAAACAAACAAACAATAAGAAAAAAAAATTACTTTTTGCACCACATAAAAATCTTTAAAATTCTAAATATAAAGATTTTCATTTTTGCTTCATTGGTTTCGTTTCGTCAAACATTTTGAAGGGAATCCAGTTTTATTTTGTTTATAAGATTTGTTTTTCTTCATGTGAGAAAAGTTTACTGAAAAATCTCCCTGGAGAAATTAAATTGTTTTTATACAAGGCAGATATAAAAATAAGAACGATGAAAGTTTTAAACTTTACAAATTAAATTAATCAGTTGAATATCTTTTATGAGTTACAAAATATTATTTTAAAGATTTGGCGTTTATTCAATAAATAATTTTTAAAAATTATCTCATATCATTTATTGTAACACAAATTATATTTTTTTTATCTAAAACTTATTAATTTTTAATTAAAATTATAAATTTTCCATACATTTCAAAGAATTTACAGAATTTCATTATTTATTAAGAGAAATTTTTTCTTAAGCAATGTGTTAACAAAAAGTCGTAGTAGTTGACAGCTGTGCGCCATCTATCAGTTTCCCATATGTAATTGTAAATTTTAGTTACAATTACAGAAAGTACAATTTGAGAATGATTATAATAAAAGTACAATATATAAATTCAGCTTAAAAAAAAAAAAAAAAGTTATTATTTAACGCGAAATGTAAATAAACCTTCGCTTTGTCAGATTCCTTTCTCATTCCAGTGTATAAGTAAATCTCTAATATCAAGAAACCTAAATTGTGAGACTTATTAATCTGCGTTTATGTAGTCATCTTCTTATCTTCATAATTTCATCTTCTGCAAAATGCATTTGATCTTAAATTTAAGTAATATTTTTTTCAAGGTCAAAATATCTTATAGAATGATCGCGAATCAAATATATTTTCATAACAGATAATGAGGAATTTACACAGTTGTAGCGCTAACAACTTAGAGAAGTCCTTCCACGAAAAGTTCCTTTTCAAAAATTAATTCTCGATGTTTACCGATATTTTAAGTTAACAGAGAAAAAATTCTAGGTAACATAATTCGAAAGTAAACCTTATCCTATTCTTTGGAGTATATAAGTTGCATTATTCGCCTCTCTTTAAACAACAGCGTTTAATTGTTGTAATTATTTTCTTCGTTTGTTGGCATATGAATAATTTATGAAGAGAAACAAAATATTTTGGTTAATGTATTTTACAGTCCCTTATTATTTTTTAACATAAACCTCGGGGAAGAACCTGGTACTTGTTTTATGCATTACTTAATAAGAAGATTTACTTTATATCTGCCAATGTTAAAAGTGAATGCATACAACAACTGTATGTTTCAATCCGATATGCTTACATGCACATAGTAATCTCTATGCGCACTTATACATATGTTTGAGATCATTTTTTTCAATGGTTTTACTTAAAGATTACAGTCGGCAGCAAAAGTATCCGAGCACTAGCAAAAATTCCTATATAAAAAAAGTACCCTTAATACTGTTTTGTTAAATAAATCTTTGTCGAATCATGTTCTTAGTCAGTCTAAGAACATTATTCGACACGGACTTATTTAACAAAAAAGTATTAAGGGTACTATTTTTACATAGGAATTTTTGCTAGTGCTCGGATGTTTTTGCTGTCGACTGTAAACTTAAGTGTATACAAACAAGATCTATGTTTACTCGCTTGTTTAATTACCGCTTTGTTAATATTTACTGGTTATTATCGCAAGAAACAATAAAAACAAAGTACCTTCTGCATCAAAACAGTTTGAATCAATATTTAATCTTCAATGTATTTTGTCAATCAACATTCTCTTTCGTCTCAGATTTATAAATTATAGTTTGAAATACAAAATTCTTATTTTGCATGAACGGAGGGATCTTTAAAAACTTCAGAATTTGAATAATATGTAAGACGCAGCTGTAAAGTTTTTTCCCCTCGAAGGTTCAGACTCACTGTCATCTATCAAAACTTAGTATAAAAATTCAAAAATTTTAAGAAAATGTGTACTTTCTGAAGAATTACAGTTTTCTAAAGAATTACATTTTGAAATGCAACCAAAAAAACTGTTATATTTTGAAAATTCCGTCAGTATTAACCAGAGCAAGAAAAATTGCGACTAAAATTATACACTAATAAGAAAAAAATTGTCATTTTGTTGTGAAACATTTAAAAAAAGCTCTTAACTCAAAAAAAAAAAAAAAAAAAAAAACGAAAAAGAAAGAAATTCTAATAGAAATTTAAAAAATAAACCAAATATGCGTATTTCTTTTAAAAACGAAATTTTGCGTATTTCCGTCTTAATTATGCTTCCGGAATTCTCCATTGAAGCTGTATGATCGTTTTAAGTTTAGTCACACAGTTAGTCGCGATGTGAAACAGAAAAAAAAATAGTAAAAGTTCATGGTAATGCAGAAATGCATAATAATTTATATAAATACTTTTAAAATTTCCTTTATCATTTTCCTCATAAAATCTGCTGGTTTCGATTCTTGATTTTTGAGAATCTTTAGCACAATCGGTATAAATTAAAATCAACTTCTGGATCCTTCTTAAAGAAAAAAGGCGATAAATATCAAAATATTTCTATTTCTATAGTTTTCCACACTTTATATGTTAAACTAAAAATGTTGCGAATACATAATTTTTAATTACATACTACAAATGATTAATACATCTATCTAAAATTATATAGACCCAAGCTTAGAAATACATTTGAGGGTCTCAAAGGGAATTAAATGGGGGGAAATGGGGGAAAAAAAGGGAACTAAATTAGCTCAGAGGGAATTAAATGGATCTTACCCTTTTAATTACGTATATCTATGTTTTGTTCTACACCATACCGACTGAATTATATTCGTTAAGGGCATTGTATCGATAGAAAAATGTTAATAGATTTATTCCAGGGAAATGTCATAGGAACTATAACTCTCAAAGTAAGCCAACCAAAAATAATATTATGCTAAACTTTTGATTTAAGATCCTGAAAATACTAGTTTAAGACTCTTTAACGCACTGGCCCTTTTAGGAAATACAAATTACAACGCTGTTTTCGCCGAAGAATTTCCACAGTTTATTATAAAAAGGTTATTTCAGTCCCACCAGTTTCCGAAAAGATTCACTTCTTATATCTGGTAGGTGGGAGGAGCCGGGTTCCAACACACGTCATGCGGGAATTTTAGGTGGTTTTCTCTAAAACTGGCGTAAATACGGTTCAGGACTTCTTTAAAAGATCCCACAAGTATTTACCCTCGAAAAAACAACCCGCCTTAACCGTCATACCAACAGGATGATTTCAGTAAGATTATCAACGTGAAACGATTATAAACAAAAGTTAAGTGCCCTTCCCTTCTACAAATATTAACAGAAGAAATTCTCTGGCACAGATGAGCCACTAAAATTCTTGAAATTCAGAATTATTTGGAAAGTAATTATGTTCATATAATAAATGAAGAACCTGTATAAAAATTTGACCACCATACGTATGAAAAATAAAAAAAATCTGCAGTTGAAAAAAATGCACATTTTTTAATAAAAATTTCAGATTTTAATGAAATAAATCATTTGTTCAAAGCTACCTGAATGATAAAGGTAAAATGATGCGTGTTTTATTTTCTTTTTCCTAAATGGATTAAATAGAAGTATATTTTAAGAATTCACTAGTTCTCTTTACATCTAAAAATATTCTAAAAGAATATGAGATTTTTTTTATGCTCATGCATTATTAACTATAGCAGGATCAAAGGAAGCTCTAGAAATATTCTAAATGCTAGAAAACCGTGATGATGCGAATGCTATCTCATTGTCCTTGAAGATACTTAATGTATTGGCAATTTTCGAACTCTTTATGGTTAACTTTAAAACGTATATGACAGTGCAGAACGTGCTGATGTTCTCTAATGTGCTATTAATTTTAGGTCTTAAGGTACTGCAGAGCTTTCTGTGTAGTCCTTTTGAATACGTATATTCTGTATTTTTATACAGATAAACGTGATGAATGCAAAAAGCAATATTACTGAAGAATATACTTCAAGCAGGCTGATTTTTGTCACCGTATTCCATAGTTGCCGACATTTCCGATTTTTCCAGAAGATATATTAAAAAAAAATATTTAATTGAAAATTTTGATAAAACTTTTCTACTAACCATTTACGGTAAATTGTACTGGAAAATATTATTGAAAAATAGTGGTAAGATGTATTTAAAACAGAATCTAAAAATTGGCAACAATGCTTTTCTGAGATGTACTAGATCCCTAACAGCACATCTCATCTACAAGACATCCTCAGAATATCCTATGGATGAAAGTACATCAAAGGGACATCCCCAGGATGTACTAGGAACAAGTGTGCTGTTGGGGATGGTATTACTAATTTTTGCAGAGGACATTAGAAGATATTATTGAGAGAAGCCAAATTGCTCGTAAGATATTTAAAGATGAACGCTACTTCAGAAACATTTTTTGTTTACGTACTTATTTTTGTACATTCGTCTAACTTCCTTGAAAATATTTGGCTTGGTGCAAACAGCCTGTGTGATATGATGTTGCAATATTTATGGCAAGCACAGTAAATCACACCAGCTATAAAAAATGAACTGTCATTAAAAAGTACTATTTCGTAATTAAAAAAAATACTTTTAAATTTTATTTCATGGAATCTTTATTATTAACCTATTTTAATTTATGAAATCAAGAGTTTTTACTTGACAATTTTGTCGTTATTGGCTAAGAAATTTTGAAAGTGTAGAATCAGGCTGTTTGAAATTATGGTAGTGAGAAATTGTATATATATATACTAAATTTCAATATTATAATCGCGGTATTTAGAACAGAACCATAGCCTCCTAAACTAGATGCCTGTCGCGTGGCTCAGAAACATAGCAACAATTGAAGCAGTAGACAGCGCCACCTAGTACAGATTGCTCCATTTTTTTATTCAACTGCCACCATTAATTTTAAGAAGTGATATATGATATATATAATCGACGTTTCTTTGACTCTATTCGCCTTCTGCGTATATCATATACCACTTCTAAAAATTTTTGGTGGCTGTTGAATAAAAATGTTGTGCAATCTGCACCAGGTGGCGCTGTCTACCGTTTCAACTGTTGCCAAGTTTTCGAGCAACGCGACAGGCATATAGTTTAGGAGGCTATGATAGAACGTAAGTGAATGTTTTAAAATAAAAGATTTTTCATTCCAAGAATATAGTATGAATGTAATAAAAGACTAAGTGTGTGCAGTGAATTATTTTCTATGATACGATAAATAACTTTTCCAATTCGGTTGGAACATAATATGTAGAAATTTTTCCGCTGTTCAGAGAGAAGCAGACATGAATTAAATATATAGTAAATAACTATAAATGAATAAGAATAAATTTAGTCTTTTTCCATTCGTGTTAAAGACGACTAATCAAAGGAAATTTGCTTGGTAATTCTTATTCTACAAGTCCATTATACGCATTAACTATTATTTATTTCTATAATATAGTATTCATTTAATAAAATAAGGATAATGTACAAAACACTAAATTGCTTGTATAATTAGTTATTTAGATTCAATATTAAGAAAGAATATTTGTAAAGAATTAAATGAGTTGTATTGTATTCTCTTATTTTTAGCATTCTTAAATGAATTATTTGTAATGTGCAAAAGAATATTAAGTTATTCGGTAATGGGAATCTACTTTTTTGATAAATATGCTGTTAAAGCATGTAAGTAAATAAATGATAAATTAAATTAGTTCTGATTTCAGTAGAGAAAAAAAAAGGAAATAAATGAAAAAGTTTCTGAGATTTTATATTAAATTGATATTGCTTAAACAACGAGTCTTTTTTTTTTTTTTTTTTTCAAGATAATTAATTTTGGAAGCTTATATCACTCATAATACCTTTTCATGATCTTTTTCTATAAAAAGGTTTTACTAAAATAATAATATGTATACTTAATTTTTACTAAAAAAAGTGGTAACTGAAAAACGGGGCAAATAACTAAAATGTAAAATAAAAAAAAAAATAATAATTGCATCACCTTTAAATGATCTTTATTTATGTTTTTCATCTTTTGAGAATTATTTTTAAATGTTTTTAAATTTCTTTGAGCTAGAATTGTTTGTATAGTGCAAGAGGGAGAGTTTACCATGACAGTAATGACGAGGTTGTACTCTGGGACGTATTGACATAATTGATGAATTTCTTTCTTTCTTTCTTTTTTTTTTTTTTTTTTCTTTTTCTTTTTTTTTTTTCAGCAGAGTCGAAAAATGTTTATGAATTCATTTGTCCGTCTGTCTGCTTTCTAATTTCCATAATTAACTTTAGAATTCCTCGAAACTGATTAATAACATCCAGGTTCAATATGAGACGTTCCCTATTAAAAATAGTATAAATAGAGCTATTCATTTGTATACTGGAACTCACAGAAAATCCGAATACATTACGGCTTAAGAGCTATTTTATTTCGGACCTCAGGGAATTACCAAAGTGGGGGAATCATCCCCTCCGCGGTGGATCAAAATTGTAAAAAGTGACTCCGGACAATAACTAGGGTTGAATCCCAGACTACTGATAATTTCCAGTTGCGTGGCTCTTGTGAAACGTAAAACTTACTCAACATTTAATCTACTTTGAAGCACATTTAAATATTTTGATACTGCACAAACTTAACAACACAATGATGATATGTTATTTAGAGTAACAGAGGAGTGTTTTCTGTAGAAAATATATATCATTGTAGGTGTGTTGGCTTAATGATCGGTTTCCGTAACTACACAAAAATATTCAATTGCATGAGAGGGTAAAAGTGAAAATCGATCGAAATGCGTTTTCAACTGGGTTGTACGATTTAAACATTTCCGACAAAGTTAAACAGCGTTTATAACTTTGTTTTGTCTATCTGATTGTCGATCAATTTTCTCACGTTCGCATATGTGTAAATAATACTAGAATCCATTGCAAGTGATAAAAGGTAAAAACACCAGTATTTGCCACCCTTACAATTTGCACCAGTGTTCGCCACCCTCACAAAAGACATGCTAAAATAACATCCATAAATTTGAAACTGCCTGCGCTAGATTCTCTAGAACCGGAGAATCTAGCTCGAGCGGATACAAATTCATATATATTAATTAACGGTTATTCTACACTGTTAAAAATTTCTGTAAATTTAATGTAAATATTTATCCAAAGTCTCTGTAAATTTACAGTAATTCTTAGTTACAAGGGAATAATCGAGATTCTCAATCTTTATTCTGTATTTTTACGTAATTTTATTATTTAATTTTCTAATTAATATTAAAAATGACTGTTTCTACTTTAGAAAAAGCATTCCAAGTCCAAATTATATTCTCACCAATAATTAATTAAATTATTATTAGTTATTAAAATGAATGTATAAAATAAGTTTTTTAACAACCCCGTTTATTTTTCTCTGTAATTTTACGTAAGACTTAATTACACAGAGTTTTCTGTTAAAATTTTTAACAGTGTAACATGTCCGTTGTGAGGATGGCGGACACTGGTGTATTTAGATTTTTCAGTTTTTTAGTAGAATATTGTTTCTTGAAAGTGGAATATATTGCAAAACTAGTCTGAACATACACTTTAAAATATATGTTAAAAAATAGAATACTTCTGTAACATTCCTACAGAAAATTTCAGTTTTCTAAAACTACAAAAATTCACTATAAAATTACGTTTCAGTTTCAACATATATATATATATATATATATATATATAATCAATAAAATTTGTAACCATTGTTACTGATTTTATCTGGTGGGTACATATTTTGTTTTGTGTACGGAAAATTTGGTTTTAAAGCAGGGAAGCGTTAAGTAAAACCGCGAAATGTGATTCCGTGGCTTTGAGGTAAAGACTTAAAACGATAAAAGCCTATAAAACGAAGGGCTCTGGTTTAATCCTTCATGGTCAAACGGTATTTTTATTTATTTATTTATTTATTTTAATGTTTTTTTTCAATGTGCACTACACGAAAAAAAAAAAAAAAAAAAAAAAAAAATCTGTCTGTACTGTTACAAAAAAATTCCGTCCATACATTTTTCATGTAGCCTAGAGATATTTTCTGGCAACGTTTGCTGCCAGAAATTTCCAGTAATATAACAGGATATTTTTTCCAATGCAGGAACTTACAAATAAAATAATTCGGATACATTACACACTGAGAGAAGTATAATTTCAAACACATTTCAACATGATTATACTGTGCTAAATATAGCAAAATTAAGATACATTTTCTTTACGTGATAAAGGTAATTTTATGCAGAAATAGAAAAGTTAACATTAATTCTTCGTCTACAGGACCATTACAAATATATTTTATTCATTATAGGCAGTTGCTGAAGGTGCATTTTTAATTGCGTCTTCTGCTTTTGAAATTTTTTCAAAACATTTGAAAATTATTTGTGACTTAATTCGTCTATCTGTGGGTGTGAACTATGATTTCAGTAAATAATTTTTGGATCCTTTGAAATTGGTATTAGTCAATCATATTCACTACAGTATATTTCCCTATTAAAAATAGTATACGAATATCAATACTTTTTGGTATACAGTTGTTTAAATAAAATTCGGATGTATTACGATCTATCATGTGTTCATCTGCTATAAAGAACGGAAGAGTGTGTCTCTGCGTCCCAGGCCTATTGTGTTGCCTAGTGGTGGGGGTAAATTAAGGACAATGCGAACATTGGAAATGTATATCAATAATGTGGGTTTCTATGAAAGTGGTATAACAACATAAATGATTTGTTTACCATGCGCTATACATATACAGTCGGTAACAGAAGTCAAAAATTCCTATGTAAAAAAAGTACACTTCATACGGTTTTGTTAAATAAATTCTTGTATATTCGGACTCATTACTTAAAGTTGCGGTGTATTTTCAAATGCGTTTTTAAAACTTTCCCAGAAGGTCAAAAATTACACTAGTCGACAAAAAAAAAAAAAAAAAAAAAAAAAAAAAAGGAGGGTAACAAAAATGAAATTAGCTATTTTCAACTAATTTTGTAGTGCATAATTCAAAAATAATAGCGAAAAATCTGTAACACGTACAGTTTTTTTGTTAGGATTATTTAATCTGTACTGGAAGCAATAATCCCTGTCTAAAGAAAGTACACTTAATACTGCTTTGTTAAATAAATCCTTGCCGAGTCATGTTCTTAGTTAGTCTAAGAAAATGATTCGATAAGGATTTATTTAACAAAATAGTATTAAATGTACTTTTTTAATATCGGAATTATTTGCTAGTGCTCAGATACTTTTGCTGTCGACTGTATTGTACAAATAATAAAAAAAATAATGAAATTTGCCATTTTCTGATACTTAAACAAAAAAATTGAACAAACATCGTTGTCGGAACTCTGAGTTGCCAGGACTCTGGGTTGCCAGCAAGAAGGGTTACAACCTGTGATACTGTGTAAACAATAAAAATTCGTGAAAATTTCCATTTTCTGATACTCTAACAGGAAAATGTGACGTGGTGGGACTTTTTTGCTTGAGCATATTTCAGGGATGAAACACGGGCGCAGAATTCATACCGGAATCTGTTTAAGAAATTTTACTACTTAGAATATCGTTGATTTAAGAAGTAGAAAATTTTCTTACATTGATAGTGGTATGAATACTGCGCCCGTGTTCCATCCCTGATATTTAAATAAAAATTGGAATTAATAATAATAATAATAATTTAACCGTTGTTACCGAACCACTGTAGACCAGTGTTATTTATGACTTCACTAAGTCTATCTGTCAGTGTGAGCTATGATTTCTGTAAATAATTTAAAAATCCCTTGAAATTGGTATTGGTTATTCAGATTCTCTATAACATATTTACTACTAAAAATAGCATATCAGCACTATATATAATCTATGCATAATAATATGCATATCAATTTGTATACAGTTGCTCAAAAAACGTGCGGACACATTACGATTAATCAGACGTTTTATATATAAATTTTCTATAAAGATTGGAAGAATTGGTAACTATGTCACACGTTTATTGTGTGAAAAAAATGCTATTCAGTATTAGTTGTGGGTAAATTATGGACGATGCGAACATTTGAAATGTATCGTTTAACACACATTTTTTCAATACATTTTCATTGTAATACACAAGGTGTCCATAAACATACCACTTTAGAGCGTTCTGTATGATAAACTATGCTACAGAATTTCATGACAATTAAATAATAGCATAATCAGATGGTGGGATTTTTATCGAGTACAAAAAAGTTCCAAAAACCATTACTAGGGGCGTATTATAATTTAATTGAGAATAAACCAAGAATCTACAAAATTTATATCACTGCAAAATCTCCAAAGTTTAATCTTGTTTACATAACGTGCTCGATATAATGTCCATCATTGCCCACTACTATCTGAAAATGTAAAATATCATGTTCAGCTGTTAAAAGCAGCGTATAGTAGGGAATGTTAAGCACATGGGGTGCTATGTTATCTTTAAGGTCGGAGACATTTGTTAGGGAATCACATTATACCATGTCTTTCAGGTATCCCCACAGCCAAAAGTCACAATAATTTAAGTCTGGTGATCTTGGAGGCCAAGCTACAGGAAAAAGATTCGCCATCATTTTTCTACAAATTGGACTCCCAGATCAGCAGATTTAAATCACCAGACTGCAATACGTATGTTACTGGTGCTTTTTGGAATATTTTTTTACCAGATAAATTTCCCCCTAGCTGATTATACTAGTACTTAATTTTCATGAAATACTGCCGTGTAGTTTTTGATACAGAGCGCTCTAAAATGCTAAATTTAATTATGAGAACCCTGTATATCAAGTAAAACTAATGGGATAACAAGTTAGTAACAAAAAACTATACGTCAGAGAAATATATTTATTGCGAATAATAATTCTAACGTTTCTTCTATTTTAGTTCAAAAATATTTTTCTGTAAAACGGTAAGGAATATGGAAGTAGTTTAGAAATATGTTACTGAAAAATGATCTTTATTTTCCAAAACTTAATTATTTCCAACTAAACATTTTTTCGAACGCATCCATTATTCAATGATAAATGCATTGTCATACTGTGAGTGCAAGATCATTTTGCTTTAATGAAGTTCTGCTGTTGTCAGTCTTACGAAATTTATGTTTATGAAGTCTATTATTCTACTTTTACTAAAACTGTAAACACACACAGAAAATTTTTAAGCGGTTTGCTCTTAATTAATTAAATTAAATAACCGAGAAACTTTTGAAATGTGCGTTTTTAAATAATGCAGCATCTAACAAAATTATCAGCAAAGATGTAACGAACATATGTGTGATTGCAATAATTCTTTTTTTTTTTTTAGGGGCTTTATGAAAAATAAATTGAACATACTTTTATCAAAAGGTACAAAAATTTTTTTATGATATAAAATATTTCTAAATGTCTGAGAAGGCGGTACAGTTTCTACTAAATGTACAGCAGTTAAAATTAAATTGAAAGGAAAAAAACAAAGAAACACTTTAAATAAAAAAAACTTTCTATTTCTTAATAAAATTATGGAAAAAAAAATCACTTTCAAATGAAACCTGTAAAGAAAAAAAGTCGGAATTAAAATTATGAAATGATATTGCATTTACTTAATTAAGCAAAACTTTATGAAAGCTGATTTAAGAAATTTATATGATGCTTCACTTAAGTAATAAAATAACAGATAATGATAAAATAATAATAATAATAAAATTATTATTATTATTTATTTAAATTTTTATTTAGATTAAAAAAAACAAAAATTAAGCGAATAATACACTATATACCAATAAGTATTTGGAAATATTCGAATTTATACGTTTTATTAATTATCTGGAGAAATTTTTGAGAAATTGTCTCAAAAATTTAAGCTTGTAAAGAACGTGTTATGCCTCATACATTTCAGCAAAGGTTTTGGTTTTGTCCGAAAGAGAAAAGAGAGACCAGTAAAAATTTGAAAATAAAGTCAAAATTAAAGCTTGAAATGCGTTTATGCTGTAGCATGTGATTCTGAGGATCATTTTAATTATCTGTATAAATGTTTAGGAGGATACCACATATATTCATGGTGGTATAACGTTTCATTTTGGAAAAAAAAGGAGCACCTTTTTTATTATGACACGTAGGGTATTAGACACAATGCAAAGCCAGTTTTAAAAAAACTTGGCGTACTACATTAGACACAGCATACTGCAATCAGAATGAAAAAATGTTAAATATCTTACGAAATACGAGCATTTTTACTAAATACTTTTTAACTACGTATGCGCCAGTTTTAACAAATTTCGTTTGCAGAATTTAATAGCTAAAAGTATTGAGCTACTTATAGGAATACCCCAAACAATTATCGTGTTAATTCAGAAAGTTATGTGTTTTAGAATGAACAGAATTTTAGTTCTCTCTCAAAGAGAAGGAAAATTATAGGGGTTTTTACCCATATTTATTTATAATCAGCGAACACTGTATTACCATTGGGTACTGTCTGAATCAAAATAAAAATATGACAAAAAACCCTTATTTGTTTAGTTTTTATTTTGAAAGGAAGTGAAATTCTGTTCATTCTATCTCTCATAACTTTTTGAATTTACACGATATTTGCTTGGGGCTTTCATAGGTGTAGCTCAATACATCTGGCGATTAAATTATGCAAATGAAATTTCGCTAAAGCTTTCGCATGCGTAGTTAAAAATTATTCAATAAAAATTATCATATTTTGTAAGGTATTTACTATTTTTGCCTTCTGACTGCAGTATGCTATGTCTAATTTAGTATGCCAGGATTCCTGACAATCCCTTTGCTCTGGGTCTAATACCCTACGTGTTATAGTAAAAAAGTGGCTTTTTATTTATTTATTTATTTTTAAGAAACCGTTATATCTCTATGAATATATGGCGAGAAATTCTCGCTTGATTTTCTAGAATTGGATAATAAACCAAGATTATAGTTGCAGAAACCAGCCTCTTGTAGTCTCATTTATTTGCAGAGATCTTTAAATAACTTTGCCCTCGAGAATATAGGCAAACGCTCTAGAATTCTAATACAGGCTTCTAACAGGAGCTTCTAGAACCCGCTTTCCAAGGGCACTAGAATTTATAAGGATGACATGGGAATAATTTTTCTAGAGCCACAATTTAGATTCTAGATGTCAGTTACATAATTTTTTCTCAGTGTACAAAACATTTATAGAAGTATAAAGATGATGTTTAAGTACTTTGAATGCCGGTAAAAGACTGTCAAAAGAGACTTATTTGAATATCATTGTTTTCAAATAATAATATTTATTAACAATTTCTCACGATTAAATAAAGCACACTAAACTAATTGTAAATAGCGTTCTTCAAAATACTCACCTGTGAAAGCCTTGCGCTATCTTAAAAAGACATTTATGTTAGAACAATTACAGGATAAAATCAACCATAAAAGTACTTTAGTAAAGTCATTTTTAATTTTAAATGAACTTGTAATTCAACTTGCTGTAACTTGTAAGGTTAGATTTTTATACGAACTATGCAAAAATGCCAGAGCCGCAATTAATTCACTCACCTTTTGCCACGATTAAAATATTCGCCTGTTACATCTGCGTTTGTAGACACGGTGATCTTGCCGACAAGTATTATGTGAAAAAAAATCCGTGAGGGTAAGTAGACAGGATAGCTCAGTGATAGAACATCCGTATGGTAGGATTTCCCACGTTCGATTTCGGGCTCTGGTATTTTTCTCATAGTTAGTACAAAAATTTAACCTTACATCACAATCTCTAAATAAATATTCATTTCTAAATAACATTTAAAATTTAATTGCATAAAATAAAATACCCCATGTTAGCTTTTTCTTCCAAAAAAAAAAAAAATGTTATGTATCATATGACTAATTATTAATAAATTATGCAATTCCATAACTTCCCAAAATTAATAATTTCTCGTCTCTACATGGTAAAAAAAAAGTATATATATATATATATATATATATATGTGTGTGTGTGTGTTTGTAAATTAATACATATACGTAAATTTTTGCGTTTTCAAAGTACTTTCTTATGCAAAAATTTATTTAAGAAATTGATTACTATTTTCGAAGCTTCTGAAATACAAGATTTTTTTTCCCCTCATCTTCAATAGAGATTACGGAAATATTTCTGACACCTGTTTCATAACTTGTTTAAGGGGATTTGCTTTGAGGTGTAGAATCCTTTTTGATCCGTTTAAGAAGGTACATCAGCATTCGACCAAAAGGCTTTCTTTAAACTGAATTATCATATCAAAGTAATTTCTTTACTGCAGCAGCAGTGGCAGATGTTACTTCTGAAAGTTTTTTGAATCTTTTGTGATATGTTTTGGATTAAAAAATAGATATATAAGATTTTGCCTTTTTTATAATGTTAAATAATGTCTTTTGATTTCATTTTAATATTTTAGCCCTTTATTAAGTTAACACTTAAGCTAATATTATTTTTATTTTTGTCCACAATGAGACGAACTTACGAGTTTATAACTTAAATTCTAATATAATAGATGTATGTATGTGAAAAAGAAAAAAAATAATATGAAAGGTGAAAAATTAAAGTTAAATTTACAAACTTATGACGCAAGAAAATTCACCAAATATAAGGTAAAGCTAGGAGAAATTGCGCACATTTCAACAAAATGATATAAAAGATCCAAATATTATTATTTTTGCTAAACTTTTTGTGCGTAAGTTTGAATTCATCCTTTTTCTATGCATTTCGATTGCTATTTTGTTGCTCTGTTGTAATTTAAAACAACGGTAGTAATAAAATCAAGAGAGCTATTTTAAGCAATTTCTCTTTATAAGGTAGGAACGAATGCGCACATGGGTAGGAGAGATTGCGCTTAATTATAACTACAATTACTTTATCGATAATAATGATTCACTTAAATGACATTGTTGTAAGGTATTTGTAAACAAATATTTTTGCATTGGGAGTGGATATTTCAATTCAATAATTAAAAAATAAAATAATAAAAAGAAATTTAAAAAGAACTACACAAATTTATTTAAAGAAAAAAAAAATACTAAAGAAACAGAAGAAAGAACAAAATTAAATAAAGAACAAGGCCAGAAAATAATAGTAAGTTAATACTTAACACGTTTAATTTAAAACTAGTTCATTACATTTTTCAGCTAGGATGGTTTTTTGTTTGCTGACTGAATCTCTCGTTGTTCACAATCATTGCACATATTATTGTACATGTTAAGTTATTTTGCAACCACCTGCCACAAATGAACCTGTTCGGTACGGTGTATCTGTCTCGAACAAGCATTTCCGAGCAAATAAATAAAAAAATAAATAATAAATAAATAAATAAATAAAAAGAAAAATTAACAAACCGTGCGTGTAGTGCTATGTGGCGAGTCTCGCCCATTTTTAAGCGCCGAATACGACCTCCATTTGCTATTTATTAAAGTTTTTTTCCTCAAATTTTTCACCAAAAAATCCTTTACGTTTATTTTATTTACTTTATTTTATTGAAATTTGGACGATTACATTCCTTGAAAAGAAGGTTGAGAAGGCTGATACTTTTTGCTTGCACATGCAGAGACTCTAACATCCTAATTAATATTCCGTAGTGTTGATAGTCACGCCCTTTTTTACACACCAGTAAATTTTTAGAGTAATAGTCTCCAAATTCAATCACGATTAAATAAGAAGGAAAATACTCTAAAATGATACTCGTGTGAAAAAAAAGGCGGGGCTAAAAATACTACGGAATATTAATTAGTATGTTGGAGTCTGCATATGTCTTCTATTTAAGCAGTCGACAGCTGCAAAAAACTTGAGCATTATAATTCAAAGTATTACAAAACTAAATAGATATACAATAACATTTAAATCCTTTGTGATAAATTTCTTATAGTCTAACAGCATTCCAGAGGTAAATCCCATCAGAGGCGTGGCATTTGTCGATTGTGCCACTACTGAACAATGTTCAATTTCAGATTCTGTAGGTAGTCTCCATAAAGGTGATGCGCTGTCTCAAATAATTTGAACTAGTCCAATGGCTTATGGAAGTTAGGTTTTGGTACAGTGCCAGGCATTGAACAAACTCATCATCATTGTCTCGTTATCACCAATAAGCTGCGAAATCTCTGTTAGTATAGAATTTTAAACGCGCAATCTCTGCTAAACAGCAAAAGCGCAAACTCTCCGATTTTGTTAGGAGAGATTGCGGAGTGTTTTATTAAATAATTACTCACCTTTAGAGGAAATCATGGTCAGTAGGCTATGAGGAATTGTTCAATTTAAAAATATTTTGTACTATTACCATTGTATTGAAATTTTTAAGAAAGGTTTTGAAAATTCAAGCACTTATTTTTGAGAACGAGACAAACTAACCGGGTTTTATCTTAAACACTTAAAGCAATCAATATGCAAATTCAAGTCGTCACTTCACTATTGGTGTTGTACAACCACCTAAAATTTCTATTCGCCAACTCTACTCTTTCCCTCCGATCCCCTATTTGCGCAATCTCTCCTAGCTTTACCTTAACTATTTTTAAGTTTACTTATCTTCTATTTGCTGTATTTTCTAGCGCATTAAAATGGAATTTTAGTTTTAATATTGCTTATTTTATTAAGTTATGATTGTTAAACTTTTCATATTACACTACGCTGAAAAAAAAAAAAAAAAAAAAAAACAAGCCCTGATGCCATTTCTGCTGATTCCTATGGAAAATGACATCTTGAATCCGAATATGACTCCTATTTTACCCAGTCACCTTCCGTTTTCTCGGTACGCCACCCCTCCCCCACTTTTTATCACTATTCGATAATTTTATAGTCATGGATTTGATTTGGTGAATGGGAAAAAATTATTTTAACGTTTAAAAAGAAAAATATATAATGTATAATAAATAATAATAATTGTTTAATAAAATATAATAAACGTAATTGGTAAATTCAGTGGCAAATCTCCCCCTAAATTTTCCCCTTGATGCAAATGTTCGTGTTTTAGAATTTTTCATTTCTGCAGCCCCTCAGAAGATATTTAACAGTTAAAATAATCATTTCCGCTCCACAAATCGAATTTATAGCTATAAAATTACCGAAAAAGTGATAAAAATAGTGGGGCGTCACCAAAAACCGGTGAGTGTTAGGGAAAAATGGGTGTCATATTCGGATTCAGGAAGTCATTTTTCATAAGAATTTGCAAAAATGGCATTGGGGTCGATTTTTATACAGAGCAGTGTTATTTTTCCTCTTTCGAATATTTAAATTGAAAGTTTAACATAGCTGCATTTGCTCATGTTTCTACTTTTCTGTATGAAATCTTTATGAAATTTATATTTTTATATTCCATCCCTTTTCCTTTTATTTGGTTTACTTTGGTTCATAGGTCATTATTTTGGTTCTTGAGGGGCGTTTGCTCCCCTGAACCATTGTTCTGACTTTTCTTTCCATGAGATTAGATTTTTTTCCTTCTGTAATTCTTACTAATTCAATTCTTTTGCTTTTCAGGGTTAATTATTATTATTATTTTTAATTATGAAAAAAGGTATGTATTTAAATACAGTCAAGGCGCATTGCCCGTTGCATGGCGAAACAACTGGTCCTGAGTCTGTCCTTAGCACGGCCTAGGGGGATTTCTGAGGTGAAAATTTACTATTATTAAATTACATATTATATATTATTATTAAAGCTATTTATTAGATGTTAATAATAATAATAATAATAAAAATAAACATCTCTTAAATATTTTGTTAGCGTTGTGATTGTAGTTCGACGTTTTGCCTTCTGGCTGGCAGTGGAAATTTGAAAATAATAAAAGCTTATTTTGTAAAGCTTCTAATATTGTATATATTATACTGATTGCAGTGATTGTAATTTAGGTATGTTGATCAAACTAGTACAACTTTAAATATTAGGATTAATGATCATAGAAGTGATATAAAAAAATCGGAATAATAACAATTCTAATGACAATGAAATTAAACATTTTTAATTGCATGACTTTAACAGAGTTAGCATTCATATCATAGATATAATAGCAGAAGTTGAAACTAGATTAAATGAAGAAAGTGTTGCTATGGGCAAATTAAATACTATTTGTTCATTTGGTTTAACTTCCATTTTCAATGGTAACAACATTTGTAGTTCTAATAAAGTATGTGTTTATAATCAATTTAAAATTGCTAGTATTAATCAATCTTTTCAAAGAGGTTATAAGGGTAAAAGAAAAAAAAAGTTAGATATTATAGCTGCTTTAGAAAGTATCAATTCTGTTGAACTTAAAGATATTGAAGTTATAGTTTCCGGGTAAAAAAAAAAAAAAAAAAAAAAAAAAGGCCATAGTTTGGTTTCTTGGGAACAGATTTAATGATTTTAAGTTTCAAAATTTACAGATTGTGGATATTATTATGGATTTTTTCCAGTATGAATTAAAATAAAAAATCCTTACTCATTATTTGAAATGTAAAGTTAAACCATTGAAGAATTTACAAAACTAAATTCAAGACTGGTGTACAATCAATATTTAAACTTTAAAACTTCTTCACACACCATAAAATTTAAGCCAGCACAACCGGTTTCGAAAGGACGAAGCCTTTCTTCTTCAGGTGCAAAAAACGCGTGCTACTGCCTTGGAGGCAAAAGCAAGACTAAAAGCAGGACAAAAAAATAGAGGGGGAGGAGCAACGCAACTAACCAGTAGGAAACAACCAGCAAGGCTAATCAGAGAGGGATACAATCAAAAAACTGAAAAGAAAAAAGAAAAAAAAGTGAGAATAAAATTATTACTTCTCTCACTTATTTTTATTTATTTAATTATTTATTTATTGCTTTTTTTTCAGTTTTTTGGTATTTTAACTGTATTGTAACTGTAAGTATCATATTTTGAGAAAATTCTTTAAAAAAAAAGTAAAATAAACTATATTATTTAGAATTTAGAATAGTAAATTATTTAGAATATAGATCTAAAATTTATACGTGAAAATTAGATATTATAGTTAATAACTTAATTTTATTTAAAATTTTCACTCCATAAACTGTTTTTCTCATGTAATCAAATGACACGTTTGATATTATTGTTCGGATACGGGATGATTATTATAATGCAATACAATTCAAGCCTCTCTTGAGTCTAATCTGCTAATAGAGCTTTCGCTAAAAAAAGAGCTTTTTGAAAAAAAAAAAAAAAAAAAAAAAAAGCACCCAGTTAAGTTTGAATTACTAGAACAATATATGCTTCTTAACAATATTAAATGCAAAAATATTGGTTTATGTAATGTCGAATGTACAGTCTTGAAGGTTACATTACTTGATATTCAAGAAATAACACTTTCGTCTGATAGTTTACAATTCTAACATATATATATATTATTGGACTAAAAAAAAAATTAAGCTGCGATTTCTTCATAGTTATCGTTTTCTTCTTATGAAATGTTTGAGAAGATTTTTCATCTCTCTCTCTCTCTCTCTCTCTCTCTCTCTCTCTCTCTCTCTGTATATATATATATATATATATGTTTTTTTTTTTCCCCCTTAGAAATCTTTTTCCGATAGTCAATATGATTGAAATTTCACGAGTAAAACTATATTTATAGATATCTGAAATTGTTCCTTTTTTAAAGTTACTCTATATGTTAAAATGAAATATGTTCTGTTCATTACGTAGCTTTTAAATAACACTTAAAATTCAATTTCATCACCATTGTTAATAGATAGTACACTGTAAAAAAATTCTACAACGTTTCGTTTCGGAGTTGCTCTTTCTAAAACTTTAAGCCTTTTCTAAATTCTTCTTACTGTTTTTTTTTTTTTTTTTTTTCTTTTCTTTTTACCTTTTCAAAATTCATTTCAGATATGCAAAGAAACTAACCCTTTTGGTAATTAAAGATTTCTAAACGATATCATTATAAAAAAGGTTGGTTTCATTGAAGATCGAAAATTAATTGTGTCGTAAATAAAATTTTTTTCCCCAAAAATAAATCGACCAGTTTCACAAAAAGCAATTAGTTTCCTTTACCAAAACAGAATACAGCATTTTATTTATTTATTTATTATTATTTTTTCTTTTTTTTACAGTCTAGTTTAAATTTCGTATCAGAAATCAAGGAAAAGTACAATTTCATAGAATATCTGTCTCTCACACGTAGTTGAAAAAAAAAAAAAGTAACGTTACACCAAAACTTTCAGACAACATAGCTACCTCAAAATTATTATGTAAATTTACACAAGTACTGTATATTGTTACATATTTTTTGTGTAATGTAATACAGAAGCTAAAAGATTTATAACATTACATCAAAAGATGTGTTACATTACGTCATATTTACGTAATTTTCACAAAATGTTTGTTTAGTAACGTTAAACAAATATGATGTAATGTTACACAAAATTTGAAATAATATTATAAAAACACTATAACGTAAGACCATATTTTTATAATGTAACACCAAGAGCTTGATGCAGACACCTCAAGTTTCTGGCGTAACATAACCCATTTTAGTACACTGCAATTTTATGTTGTAAGGTTACACATTATTATGAATTCTTTTAGAGTATATATAGTAAAACGTCCCATATAGATTGTAATTTACAACATATAAATCACAGTTAAGGTTAAATGATTTTACATAATGAATTTTTGACAGAGATAATTGTATTTGTGCTAGGTATTAAAACAACGCATTTAAATAAATAAAATTTACAGTATGGAACGAATATATCTGACCAGCAATTTAAATACCAGAAATTAAATGATTGCATTGATTCCAATGAATTTAATCCTAGATAGTAGAAAGGTCTACTTCGATTCAGTTCCTCTTTTTTTATAAGCCTCAGGTAACTTTTTACACTAACATATTTATCTTATAATTTTTTTTTTTTTTTTTTTTTGTACTTTCAATGGTTATACAAGTATATTATAATATACTTGTATGGTTTATATTTCAATGGCTAAACAGCTGTAATAGCTTTATATGATTCATAATTCACGTCTCACAGTATGGACAAAGTATCGTACAGTCCAAGGACCGCCGTGTACACTAATGGTGGCTGGTGTACGTAAAATCTGTCGTGGCCGCTATGCCCTCCATGTTCCCATCAAAATTATACCTCTAGGGGTTACCGAAGCGGGGAGGGGACATCCTTCTCTTGTAGGATCAAAATTGTGAGGTTATGTCTCCGGACCAACTCTAGGGTTGAGTCCCAGTCCGTCGCCAAATGCCCATTGCACAGCACTAGTGCGACGCAAAACCCAATCAACCAACCAACCAAAGTATCATATAGCAACAAAATTACAAGACAAACTGTCCTATATTCAGAATTAAGATATTCGTGTGAAAGTCTAAAAAGTCGCGAGATTTTAATAGAAGAACGTAGCAGGAAGAAAACTTAGAATGTAAGACAAATCAAAATGAAAAAGTTGGATGCAGTGCTGAAACTAGGTTTTCGAGAGAAAAATAATTCTGTGATTTCACCAAATTTTGATGAAAAACCGCAGATTTAGCTGACAAAAGGGGATGTAAGCTTATCTGTTGACTTGATAAACTTGGATTAAAAAAGGTGGAAAAATTCGCATCTTCATTTTCAATAGAAAATACCAGTAATGCACACGTAACAGGTCTGTTTTTAGAACATAAAAGACATATTCATTTATGAACGGAGCCGCTGATGAACAAAACATTTTTAATATTACCATTGTTGTTTTGTTCTGTGTTAGAAAGGCTGATAAGGAACGATGATTTTTATTTCGTGGAAAAGCAAAACCCATGCTAAAGTGAGATTATTATAAGCTCTCGGTTGAATAAGCTTAGATGACAAGTACTATGTTTACTTGGACGCTTCTGAAATGTGTATGTCTGTGGATTAAGGATAATTATTTAATCGAGAGCCCTCCTGGGGAAATGGCTTCCGTTGGAGACTTTTGACGGGATTCTTAGCATGTATTTACGCTAGTTTCGGAGAAAATGATGGAAAACATCGAACGACTGGGTCGAGGAATGTGATATGGGATCGAGCCCAGTACTTTCATCAATCAGCTTTGAGCTTAGATCATATGGGCCACTGGCATGGACATTTTTGTAATGGGATAATAAATTTTTTTCAGACGGATGGGATCCGCTCAGCATTATACAACGGTTTGGAGAGATTTTATTCCTCCCTCGTACTTTATTACATAAAAAAAAAAAAAAATCAAAGTGTTACCTAGAGTCGCCGGATATTTAGTAATATCCTTCGTGACAAAAACACGTTTTTCTGTTGTTCGATAAATGGGCTGGATATGATGAATGATATGAGGAATTACAAATATAAGGATGTTGCGTTTTTGTCAAGCAATGTATTATGTGGAATGCAATCTTACACCCTGGTAACATTTGTGCTTTTGAGTCATAATATCGGCATAAAATTCAAAAGTGTTATCTTTTGTGATGTCATGGATTAGGTTGTTTTTTCACTCTACGGACAGTTTTTGTACACTAGAGCTAATTAGATCAGGGCTTGTGGCTTAAAGTGGATTCAGAATCACTGTGAACATCCTTACTTAAACCGGGATTTGTAACCGATGTTTTCGTGAAATAGAGTAATAGAGTATCATTATTCTTAGAAAAAATTATTTCATTAGCGCAGGATTCCTGAGGAATATTTCTAAAAATATGACAATGATAACGAATTTACAACTGCGGAAATTGTTTTTGGAGATATGATCCGGGAACCTGGAAACTTTGACTTGGCGACACTGAAATAGGTTTCATTCAAACTTATATTTTCATTTCACACTTATAAATTGTTGTATTAAATTTGTTCAATAAAATATTTATTTATGCAACAATTCTTTTGGTTGTTGGTACACTTTTTACAGATTTTGAATCTGTAAATTACATTTCCCCATTTTGCATTCTTTCATGAATTCATCATCTTCAAAATGTTAAACTTCCATACAGATATTTAAGAAAAAAATTAATATATGTAGTTTTCTTTATGTTTGATAGAACCCAATTAAAAATATTAGAGATGTGTTTTGAACTTTATTGATCAGTTTTTGAGGAAAAAGTAAACAAAAAGTGCATGTCTACACTGTAAAAAAAGTGCAACTTTGTTGCCAGAAAATCTCTGTAATTTGAAAAAATAGTCGCAAATTACGGTAAAATTACTTTGACAAAACGAATTTTTCTGTCATTACAGAGAATTTCTGGTAGCAAAGTTGCATTTTTTTTTAAACAATGTATTTAAAACTTTGCAAAAAACATGATTTTTGTTATATTTTTATTAAAGGTATTGAAAATCCAACACTAATTCCATTTCTTTTTTGTTTTACAAGAGGAGGTTATAGGATGAGAACTGATTTTAGAAAAAAATAAAATAAAATTGATAATGTAATGTCACAATGTTATTTTTTCTTCTAGATATGTCTGTTTATATCTTAATGATAAACGAATATGTGAAGAAAAGGAAAAGAAAATATTTTCCTTTGATCATTTTACGAGAACTATAGGATATATGAAAAAGAAATAAGTCTATATATATGACTTTTTAAAATTTCTAATTTTGACAAAAAATGTTCGATAAATAAATTTAGTAGTTTCAGATTTAAGTTTTACTGAAGCAGAGTGTCGAGTTATTGATCTCGCATGCAAATTCTTGTTTTTTTAAAAATGTTTTTACGAAGAAGACAATAATAAATAAATAATACAGAAGTAATAATAAATAATAAAGAAGGTAATAATAAAGAATCTTACGAAGAAGACATAATGGATAGTATTGTTTTTTTCTCTTCAATTCATCATATAATATTGATATGTATATTGTTGAATTTATTACCTATATATCAAATTCTTGGTATTATAAATTGAATAAACATATTCAAATACCTATAAATAAACAATAACTGATAAAGCTAAACCACTGTTTTTTGTGTCTTTTCCCAGCTTCAAATTTTAGAATATTTTCGGAGTTTAACTCGCAAGTTTGTATTTAAAGTATCACAATTCCCGAATGATACATACTTTTTAAATATACTGTGATTAAAAAAGGTCAATTTAATTTTCAATAGTAGTTTTACTGAAAATAGAGTACTTGCGCTATACTAAAAAAATTCAGAAGAAAGTTTAAAAACTTGCACTGAAAAAAAATATACCGCCTTCGTCTAGAACGTATAAATAGTAATTTTCTGAAACTCTAAACTAGATATACAGTGCGGCCACATATCCTAAAACTAGCAATGAGGACGTATCCAAAATGTTGAAGGGATGCCAGCTTGAAATTTGGAAAACATCCAAAAATTCCGCGCTCTGTTATTGCTTATTTTCTCTGAGTTAGATGACTGTCACCCCTATTTTAGCATTGGAGTCGTTGAGTTAGAACATGCGCAGATACTTCCATGTTTTCATGAATTGTGGTCGAAGAACAGAGATTTCCAAGTTATGCGTCTAATGTAAACAAATAAACGCAATAAACGAAGTGATCGAGAATTTCTAGTCTGCACTTTTCTAGATGGTGAAACAATATTATGAATATTAAGAATCCTTTATATTACAAGAAATTCTCGGTTAATTTCGTATAACTGGGCCATAAACCAAAATTTTAGTTACTAAAACTGGCTCCTTGTGCTCGCATTTATTTGCAGATATTTTTAAATAAATTGTACCGCGATAGTATAGGAAAACGCTCTAGAATTCTAATAGGGGTTTTACAACTTGCGAGCAAAGGAAACTAGAATTTATAAAGATGACATGGAAATATTTTTCCTAGAGCCAAAGTTTATTTTCTAGATGAAAGTTACAGATTTTTTTTTTTTTTTTTTTTAGTGTGTGATCGATTTCCATTTACTATTATTATTATTTCTTATTTTAAGAACAAACTAAAAATTAAGCCTTGTAAGCATTATTTCATTAATTTAGACTAAATTAATCAATTGATTCAAAGTAATTTGAATTTTTTGCAATAATTTTTTTAAATTCTAATATGTGTTTAACCCCTCCCCCCCTCCCCTAGCAAAAAAAAAAAAAAATCATTAACTTGATTTTTCTTTAAACTTTGTTTACTGAACATAAAAACAAAACCTTTAAAGAAAATAAAAATGAAATTTCTTTCAGCATGTTTGACATAAGAAGAGAAAAAATCAATGAAGCGAAAAATAAAGTTTTTATGCGTACATAGAAAATTCTAAATTTTTTATGAAGAATCAAACAGAAATAAAACTTTTTCTGTGATAAAAATTCTTAAACTTTTGAAACTATATTTTCTGCGATCCTTTTTCATTTTAAAAATGTTACTAAACAGGAAAATTTATTTTACTTACTAAAGCAGAAAATAAAGTAATTTTTTTATGTCATTATTATAAACTTGATTTTCTAAAGATTTTAAACTTGTTCGTTTAAAATACAAACTTATTAATAGCTATTTAAATTGCTTACATTTATTGCATAAGATTATGACTTAATTTTCTGTTATAATTTTGAAAATAAAACCCGCTTTAAATCTTGTAGATTTACTGTCACGCATTAAAATGAATAAAATATAAAAACCTACTCTTAAGAATATTTATGGTTTATTTTAATGTTCAACAAATAGAGTTTTAAATTATTAAACATAACTAAATTTCTTTGAAAAGACAATATTACGGAAGAATTTGCAGAAAATCTAAATTCTCATAAAGTCCATTTATTCAAAAAATATTTGTTTCTTCTTCTTATTATTATTAGTGATAATGGGAAGTAAATCCTAAAGAAAACACATTAAACTTTTTTCAGGAAGAAGTCAATTTATGTTAGTATCTTTGTCAAGATAAAATACTATATAATAGTCAATTGTAAAAGATAATAGGGATAAAATTAAGTCATCTATAAAATAAACATTCCTTTTTTTTTTTTTTTTTTTTGGCTTTAAGAGTAAATACATTGAAAAATTTTCAACTTCTTGATAAATATCACTGCTCTACACAATAATAATAATAATAAGAATAATAAAATTAAAATAAATAAATAAATAAATTAAAATTATAATAAAATAATAAAATAAATAAATAAATAATAATATAAAAAAATTCGAGCCCTGATACAATTCCTGCTGATTCTTATGTAAAATGACCTCCAGAATCCGAATATGACCCTCACTTTGCCCAATCACCCACCATTTTCTTTGGACGCCACACCCTCCCCAAACTTTAATCACTGTTCGGTAATTTTATCGCCATGAATTTGGTTTGGAGAATGGAAAGTATTATTTTAACACTTAAAAACAGAAAAAATATAATGTATAACGAATAATAATAATAATTGATTAATAAAACATAATAAATGTAGTGTATAATTTCAGTGGCAAATCCCCTCCCCTCTAAATTTTCCCCTTGCTGCAAATGTTCATGTTTTAGAATTTTTCCCTTCTGTAGCCCCTCAGATGATACTTAAAAGTTAAAATAATTCTTTCCTCAACTACAAATCAAATTTACAGACATAAAATTACTGAAAAGTGTTAAAAATAGAGAGGCGTCCCCACAAAACGGTGGGTGATATTGCAAAATGAGCGTCATATTCGGATTCAGGAGGTCATTTTAAAGAGAATTTGCAAAAATGGAGTTGGGGCCGATTTTCATTCAGAGCAGTGTAATTCAAGAAGATTTGTGTGCGATAATGTTGAACATATGTTAAAAATTTTCCATATTTCCAGAAGATTTAGCGCATATTTACTTATTAACGGTATTTTTGAATATAATCGTTTGAATCAATTTTCTGTGTTTATCATGTTGATATATTTTGAAATAACACTTCAGGTAACCATTTTAATTATCATTTATTCCTACATCGTTTTCAATTGTGATTCTAGTTAAAATATTTTCTAATTTCAATTTAACTTCAATCTTCACTTAATTATTCAATTATTACATATTAATAACATAGTTTAGTTTAACTTTGTTAGAGTTGCTGTTTTTTTCACTTCAGCAATCTCTTTATTTTTAGTACGGATTTGAACTTTGTGCGCATGCGTCAAATAACATAGCTGCCTATTGCTCTTCACGTTTCTTCTTTAACCGCTATGTTTTTTTTTTTTTTTTTTTTTTTTTTTTTTCATTACTCTTTCTCGCGCTTACTTTTTTCTCCACTTGGCGAAACGGTACGTTTCTCCTCTTATGCGAGTAGCGAGCTGATTCAGTTAAAGCCCTTATATAGGTAATAGGTTGATAATAATATTTAATAATATTATAAAATAATATAGGTTGACACATCAGCCAACATCTTTTTGCCTCGGAAGATACCAACTTTCCCGCTTGTCAAATTTATTGCGGCTATGTTCTTCATCTCGTAAAATTTAAGGGAAATATAAACATTTTATGTCTTATTCTGGAGTGGTTTAGGCACACTATTACAGAATAACTTCTTATATTACTTTTCTAATGTTTAAAAAAAAAAAAAAAAAAAAAAAAAAAAAAGATAAAAAAGATAAAAAAGTAAATCACAAGTAACATATAATAAGAGAAACAGTGACTACCGCTTGATAATCTACGGACTCGCTGGATAACGAGATAAACCTAAGGCAAAATATGTCGGATTCATCAGCTTGTATGTAATACGACTCTTAGAGTCACACTGTTAAAAATTTCAACAGAAAACTCTGTGTAATCTATTATCTTAAGTCTTACGTAAAATTACAGTGAAAAATAAACGGAGATGTTAAAAAACTTATTCTATACATTCATTTTAATAACTAATATTAATTTAATTAATTATTATTGAGAATATATTTCGGACTTAGAATGCTTTTTCTAAAGTAGAAACAGTCATTTTTAATTTTAATTAAAAAATTAAATAATAAAATTAGGTAAAAATACAGAATAAAGATTGAGAATCTCAATTATTCACTTTTAACTAAGAACTACTGTAAATTTACAGAGACTCTGGATAAATATTTACATTAAGTGTACAGAAATTTTTAACAGTGCAATTGCTTTTTGGATTTCGGCCGTGTCCTCGTATGCCGTTTGCTTCTCATCTGCGAGATAGAGGACACGCAAAGATAAAGTTATTACTCATTTTTACTTTCTCTTACCCATAAGGTAGAGAAAATATTGTTTTTGGATCAAATTTTCGAACGCGAGATTTTGTTATAGTTACACGTTTTAAGGTCCCCTGAATACGAAAATCATGTTTTTAGCAAATGGTCTGTGTGTGTGTCTGTGTGTGTGTCTGTCTGTTATCAGCATATCTCAAAAACAAATTATGGCAGAAAGTTCAAACTTGGTATTCTAAATGTGTATCATATAGGTATGCTACAGTAAGCTTTTCGTTAAGATCAAGCAAATGGTTCGTGTACAGGGACAATCAAGAGAATTTTAATACATTACGTCTATGGGGGAAATTGCAGGTAAGTAGAATTTAACGTCTATAGATTGCACTAAACCAAATGAAACTAATATATATTTTTTGTAATAGAGATAGTTAACTGGGAAAAAATTTTGTGTATGTAGGAGCCTAACCTCCCCCCCCCCCCTGGAGGGGAGTAAATTTTCATGATGGGTATCTTTCAAAAGAGCTCGCTAATACCTTTAAAACGAATGGTTGAACCATCGATCTGCGATAATTTAAAACAAAGTTATCGATTTTTACTTTCTTCTATATGTAATATAGAGAAAGTATTGGATTCGCGAAAATTTTCGACCTCCGTTTTTTGACGGATCTACACGTTTTGGGGTGTCCTGAACACGAATTGATAGTTTTTAAAAAATGTCTGTCTGTGTGTCTGTGTGTCTGTCTGTGTGTCTGTCTGTCTGTCTGTCTGTCTGTGGTTTAGTGTTTTCACCGTATCTCACGAACCAATGAATGAAATTCAACCAAACTTGGTATATAGTTGGACCCTGGCGGGGCATTGTGCTGATTAGATTTTGGGATCAATAGCCCATCAGGTGGCGCTGTGATCGCATTTTATGTAAATTTTTAACATGGCAGTATAGGACAAATTTTCGTATTTTTAACCGTATCTCACGAACTAATGAATGAAATTCAACCAAACTTGGTATATAGTTGGAACCTGACGGGGCATGGTGCTGATTAGATTTGGGGATCAATCTTCCAGCAGGTGGCGCTGTGATCGCAAAATTTCGTATGTCACACGGTATCTCACGAACCGATGAACGAAATTGAACCAAACTTGGTGTATAGTTGGACCCTGACATGGAAAGGGTCTGATTAGATTTTGGGATCAATCGCCCGGCAGATGGCGCTGTGATCGCATTTTATGTAAACTTTTAACACGGCAGCATAGGACAAAATTTCGTATAAATGTACATAATGAGCGTTATTTTAAACTTGTGATTGTAAAATTAATATGAATTATTGATAATAGTAGTAGTTAACTACGAAAAAAATTTTGTGCATGTGGGGGCACCGGTTCCCCCCTGGGGGGGAAGTACCCCCCCCCCGGGGGGGGGGTAAATTTTCAAGATGGGTATCTTTTGAAAGATCTCGTCAATAGCTTTAAAACGAATGGTTGAACTATAAATCTGTGATAATTTAAAACAAAGTTATCGATTTTTTTTACTTTTAACAAAAAAAAAAACTTAGAAAAAAAATCGTATTTTTTTATTTTTTTATTTTTTTAAATATTGTTACTGGTTGAATATGTATTACTTTTAACAAAAAAAAAAAATTAGAAAAAAATCGTAATTTTTTTTTTAAATATTGTTACTGATTGAATATGTATATAGGAAAATATAGAAGAAAGTCTTGTGGTGGCCACAACATACTAGTTTTTACTTTTAACGAAAAAAAAAAACTTAGAAAAAAAATCGTATTTTTACTTTCTCTTACCATAAGCTAGAGAAAGTATTGTTTTTGGGTCAAATTTTCGAACGCGAGATTTTGTTATATTTACACGTTTTGAGGTCCCCTGAATACGAAAATCATGTTTTTAGCAAATGGTCTGTGTGTATGCCTGTGTGTCTGTGTGTATGTCTGTGTGTCTGTGTGTCTGTGGGTGTGTCTGTCTGTTATTCAGCATATCTCAAGAACAAATTGTAGCAGACATTCCAAACTTGGTATCCTAAATGTGTATCATATATAGATGCTACAGTAAGCTTTTCGTTAAGATCAAGCAAATGGTTCGTGTACAGGGACAATCAAGAGAATTCTGATACATTACGTCTATGGGGGAAATTGCAGGTAAGTAGAGTTTAACGTCTATAGACTGCACTAAACCAAATGAAACGAATATATATATATTGTAATAGAGATAGTCAACTTGGAAAAAAATTTTGTGTATGTACAGTCGGTAACAAAAGTGTCCGAACACTAGCAAAAATTCCTATGTAAAAAAAGCACACTTCATACGGTTTTGTTAAATAAATCCTTATCGAATCATGTTCTTAGACTGACTAAGAAGAGGATTCGACAAGGATTTATTTAACAAAACCGTATGAAGTGTACTTTTTTTACATAGGAATTTTTGCTAGTGTTCTGACACTTTTGTTACCGACTGTAGGAGCCTCGCCTCCCCCCCTGGGGGGGAAGTCGCCCCTCGAGGGGAGTAAATTTTCATGATGGGTATCTTTCAAAAGAGCTCGCCAATACCTTTAAAACGAATGGTTGAACCATCGGTCTGCGATAATTTAAAACAAAGTTATCGATTTTTTTTTTTACTTTTAACGAAAAAAAAAAAAAAAAAAAAACAGAAAAAAAAATCGTATTTTTTGAACTGAAAACTTCTTTAGGCGCGTTGAGCACTTTTGGGTGAACAAAAATCATTGAACTCCCGTCATCGTCAGCTAACGCTTTCCATTTGAAGTGAAAACTGTTGTGTGAACAAAAATCATTGAATTCGCGTCATCGTCAGCAAACGCTTTCCATCCTTGTATGATACAAATAATGTATCATACAATTAACTTGCTAATGTGAAGTGTTAATAATTATATACTGTATATTGTTTTAAAATCAGGCGCAGCTACACGATTTCTCTTATCTCCGGGCACTGTCTCTATTGCAGTTAGACCTCACAAAACCGTGAGAAAGCCCAAAGCTGCCATTTTTCTCAAGTTTTTACAATCTGGTGCGGCTCTACACGACTTCTCTTATCTCCGGACACTGTCTCTTAAAGATTGCAGCCGAAAACGTTGCAGTTAGACTTCACAGAACCATAAGAAAGACCAAAACCGCCATTTTTCTCACGTTTTTAAAATCTGGTGCGGCTCTACACGACTTCTCTCATCTCCGGACACTGTCTCTTTAAGATTGCACCCAGAAACGTTCCAATTAGACCTTACAAAACCGTGGTAAAGGCCGAAGCCGCCGTTTTTCTCACGTTTTTACAATGTGGTGCGGCTCTACACGACTTTTCTCATCTCCGGACACTGTCTAAATTCCAGTTAGACCTCACAAACCGTGAGAAAGGCCAAAGCCGCCATTTTTCTCACGTTTTTACAATCTGGTGCGGCTCTACACGACTTCTCTCATCTCCGAACACTGTCTCTATTGCAGTTAGCGCATTAAATAAAATTGTAATATAATTTTTGTAGTAGTAGTTTATATTAATGAATAAAAAACACTTCATTTAAAAGTATTTCCTACACAATAAAAAATTTCCTGACGATTCAAAAAATACACACGTAATTATTCACGTTTTCACTTCTGTCGGCACTCCTGAAGTGCAACTGTTTTTTTTTTTTTTTTTTTTTTTTTTAATATATTGAGAATAAAATATACTTTTTTTGGATATTTAGTGTTATACTACTTCTCTAATATGGAAATCGTCTGCATTATCATAAAAGATAATTTTTTAAATAATAATTTTAATAAATTATTTTTTTAAAACAGAATTATTTTTTTAATAACCGAATTAAATTTTATATAAATCTAGGTGCATTAATGAAACGGGGGGTTGAGGGGGGCGGTAGCCCCCTCACACAGAATTAATTATCATATAAAACTCTTCCGAAGCCTAATTTGAATTGTTTAACATAGGTTTACATAACATCGTTATCTTACCTCTTAATCTCCAACCTGTATTTATAGTATTAAATTTCAGGGTAAGAGAAAGTCGTGTGAGTGACACACCAAATTATTTAATTTAGGTTTCCTCCTTCTTCTTAATCCCAATTGCATTTGTAAAGATTTTTTTATATTTTTTCTACCCATATGACGGATTGTTAAAAATTAGTTTGGTTTCGAGGCTAAGAATTTTCAATGAAATTATCGTGAGACTAGCAAAAGCCCTACTTGAGGACTGGGCTTTCTTTTGAGTCTTAGCCCATATTTAGGAAAGTTTCGGGGAAATCCACGGAAAATTCTGAATGTTCAAGCTGAAGAATCTTATCTGGATTCGAACCCAGCAATTTTTGTCATCCAACTTTAAAATTGGAACCTTTCAGTCACTGGTACGGTCATTTTTTTTTTTTTTTTTTTTTTTTTTTTTTTTTTTTTAGTTACAGAGCAAAAAGCTAAGGATAAAATTTCACAACAAAGAAAGTGAAAAATAATAACCTAGATTCTTCATATTGGTATAGTTCCGAGCTTTTACTTTTCTTTTTATCTACCGGAAAAACTGAACCGAATTTTCTTATATACTTCTGTAACGCTTTTCATTAATTTAATAAATCAAAAATTTCTATTATTTTTTTTTTCCGATAGCTAAAACGCGTAAAAGTTGGCAACTGTGCATCAGAGTCTTTGGAAATGAAAACCTCTGTTAAAACAATAACTAAAACATTCTTTTTAATACATTAAGCCCGCGATAAATTAATTAATTTATGAGTTTTTTTACATATAAGTACATATACTTTTAATCATTAGAAAAAGTTTTCACATAAGTTAAAAATATTGTCGCATGCTCTTTAATTATAAGTCATCCACTTGAATAAAAAATTCAAAAGAGATAAAACGTTTATGCATTCTTTGAATTCTCCCTATCTAGGAAATATATCCGTGTAAAACATTATGTAGTATCACTTACACTTCATAGCATTTCTTAACTGTTCTTTTCAAAACTCCCGAATCTCAAAGGAGGAATATCAAAGTTCAAAGATTTTCTTTCAAGTGTCACTATTTGCATTTTCATAACATTTCTCTGTTACAGACACATACTCCCACGGGCATAATACAAAGGGAATCAATATCTTAAAATTTTATATTTTTACTAGGAAAGAAAAATGCTATAAAGATATGTTTCCTAAAGCTATAAAAAGGTATACACGTCGAAAATTCAATAGAATACATTTATCTCTCTATATATATTTTTATATTCTATCTGTCAAATATGATATATTTCGTAAGTTCTATTGCGCTGTTTGGAAACACCTTTCCTTTTTAGCACAAGATTTGTTGCTTTTTAATGATATTTCCAAAATTAATACTTTGTTATAATATATTGCAATTTAAAAAGAAGGGGTATGTTTACTTTTCAGAAATAGTGGCACTGTAATAAAATAGCGTGTGAATCTTACTTTAGATAAAACGCACAACAAACGCTAAATTTTTAAGTTTATGTGTAGTGTTCAGAGTTCCCAAATTTTATAATTTATTCACGAGCATTTTTAGCCTCGCCTTCCTTTCGCAAAAGAAATTTTGTAGATTATTTCTCTTTGTGAAAATGATTAAATAAGAAAAAAAATCATTTTTAAAAATGTCCGGTATGAAAAAGTTGCGGGGCTAAAAATGCTCGTGAATAAATTATAAAAGCTGGAAACTCTGGTACTGTTATTTAGCAACAGCAAAAGCCGTGATTCGGTAGTTGTGTAATGATAATTTGAATATACTTTAAAAATTTTAATACCTGAGAATAAATCTTGCCAAAAACCTTTTATTGTACATTATTTTTTTACTCTGTTTCTGAATTCAATATCACTAAGGTAAAAAAAATGTGCCCAAGCGTTATTACGATTGTTATTTTTATAAAATTTATATATTTATATTTTATAAATTGGTATAATGTACTATTCTGTCACAAATGATAATAATAATAATAATAATAATAATAATAATAATAGTAATAATAGTAATTTGTTTTGAGAAAAATCATGAAATAGATCTGTAATTTAATTATACTGTATAGTAAGGAGTTTTTCCATACATGAAGGGTTACATATAGCATTATTTATAAAACACACAAAATAAAGGTAAATTTAATACTTAAAATGCCATAACATTTTAATAACTAGTAACAAATTAATCTGTTGTTGCCATCACAAAATATCCTTTTATATTTTTCTATATAAATCAACTCTGTACAAATTATTTAATAAAATTATTTTCCATAATGAAGGCAGAACATTTGAGAAACTTTTTTCCTTCTTAAAAAAAAAAAAAAAAAAAAAAAAACCCAAAACCTTTGTTTCAAATTATTACACATTTAAGTTTCAACCATTCGTTTTTAAGATAGTGACGAGTTTTTTTTTTTTTTTTTTTTTGAAAGATAACCATGCTAAAAATAATCATCCATAAGGGGAAGAAGCGACGCCTCTATTTATTTATTTTTTTCCTAGTTTACTATTACTATAATAACTATATATTTTTTACGTCCCATTGAAAAGTTTAAAATACTTCTTATTTTGTACATTTATACAGAATTTCGCCCTATACTGTCAGATTAAAAGCTATGAAATACTAGAATGAGAGTGCCAAGAGTTGAACGGTTGATCTTCAAATGTAATTAGTACCAATTTGATTTTAAGGTTCAACTAATATGAAGCTAGGTTAAATTTCGTTGATTGAACCGTGAGATGCATCGTCCACAAATGTTTGGTAAAACACAGACAGAAATGGTCAAATCGAGTTCAGGAAGCCTCAAAATGTGTAAATACATCCAAAACAGGACGTGAAAAATTTTATTGGATCCTCTATTTTCTTCTTGTGTGTATAGAAGAAAGTAATAACCAAAATGATTTTAAAAATGTGTTCGGTATAGTAATAAGTTGTAAAATGGTTTTTCTGTGACGCCTGCGAAAGGGCCTGCTAATAAGTACAACCCCTTTTTTTATGTGATAGGAACTAGTTCAGAGTTATCAAACTGATGCAGAAGTTGGGAAAAAATGGAAATAAATTTCACATTTCGAAAGTGAAAGACGTCATACTATAAGTCATTTATTCGTCACTGCATTCATAACGAATTTCTCAAAGGAAATTGTGCCGCAAAAGCATTCGAATCAATCCGTTCTGCTTTCAGGTAGGAAATCTTATCAAATAGCGCATGAAAATTTTGGTTTCGATGTTTTTAAAAAAGATATTTTGAGTTACCGATCGAGAGTGTAGCGGCGCTTCCCTGAAGGCTAGGCATGAAAATTTGCAAGCACTGCTTAATGGAGACGAATTTCAAGTGCAAAAAGAAATTGTCGAACAGTTGTCGAACAAAAATGATTTCTAATCATTTACGCGAAATGGGGAAGATTCGGAGGGTAGAAAGATGAATGCCACATTTATTGAGCCAGAGGAACAAGAATGAGCGTATCTTAAAGTATTTAGATCTGCTCAGCAACAGCATAGAAAACCTTTCTTGTAGCAAATCATGAGGGATGATGAAAAATGAATATGTTACGAAAATACGAAATGCAAAAAACATTAGGTGAATCCCAACAAACAATCATATCGATGATTGAAGGTTTGCTCCCCGTAAAATTGCTTCGTGATAACCCAAGACCTCGTGTTGAGAAAGTGGTCAAGGACACTTTAGTAATACGCTGCTGGGACGTTTTGGAGTAACAAACGTATAGCCATAAAATAACACATTCAGACTATTATTTGTTTCAGTCGATGCACAATGCCTTGTCTTCTGTACCCTTCTGAATAGGGAACGAAGTAAGAAAATGGGTTGACGACACATCATTTGACGCGCCATTTGTCGACGTCAAATGACGAATGGTGATACACTGCTGCCATCCGTCAGCTGCCCGGCTGATGGTTAATGGTGTTAGATTATTATGGAAAATATTTTGGTGAATAACGGTTTTATTTTCAGTATTTAATTACGTGAGAATTTTTTGAAACATACTTCAAAACGTATTACTACACCCAATAATTTTATCATATTATGAAACAACTAGATATGATAGTGAATTTTCAACACGAAAAAGCTATATATTTGAACAGGGATGTCTAAACAGGAATTTTTGTTGCTCTGAATTAAAAATCATAGAAGAAGCAGCATGTTATCTGGAAAAGCTAAGCTTATACCATAACTGCCAACTCTTCCACTTTTTGATCGTCACTATAGGATTTTCAATACCACTATTAAAAACGGCTTAATATAATCAGACTGCTATTCTTAATACTACTATTTTAAAAAAGTAATATTAATGAATAGCTTTCTAAGATTAAATAAGTCAAAAATTACTTTTTATAAAAAGGGATATTTTAAAAATCGCTTGTAACAGCTCATCTGCTACTAATTTGAAAGAATTATTTTTGTTTAATTTATAGAATGAAGTTATGCAATAAGACAACTTTTATGAAATAGTGCTGTTAAAAAGCGGAAGAATTGACAGCTATACAATCACTTACTGTCCAAATTCTCAGTACTTATTGTTTTCATGGGTCATCTAGAAGCACGTTGTTAATTGTAAAATAAATAAATTAATTAAATTAAACCAGTAATGAAAAGTGATCACTGAAAATTTAACTCACACGATTTTTCTTATTTGTTGTATTATAATTTACAGTGAGGAAACTACTTCTGTTTTCTCACATAGTTAGAGAGAAAGGGACATTTGGTTAGCCTTGAAAAATGTGTACAAATAGCTTTCATTTATTATTATTTATCACGAAACATTAAATAGGATCTTTCTTTTCCCTGCAGATAAACAGTAAAAATATAACAAATAGATCTAGAAGCAATTAATTAAATGTTTTCCGCTCCAGGGGAATAAGATATATATTAGTTTACACAGACAATTCCGCTTCTAAAAACCGACTGTCATAATCGATCTATTCAACAGTGAGTTTATCTAACTGTGTAACTTGATAAATGAGCTGCTAAGTAAATAATTTCAAAAGTATAACTGTGTTTTTATTCATCATTTGAACGAAAAATCCATCAATGTAATTGCTCACCAATGGTTCTCTAGCTAATAATTATTACACAACTATCCAGTATTCTGATTTTCAAATATTTTTATTTATATTTTTTTCATAGTTTTATTTAATTACAGAAATTAAATCTTTGAATAAACTAAAATTTTTACAAAGAAATAATGCAGAAAACTTAGCACTTCTGCTATTATTATTCTGCTACGAGTGTGTTTCTTTGATAATGCAAGGAGGAAAAAAGGATTCACTAATGATGTCAATAATAATAAATTTATCCATCTCTAAAAAAAAAAAAAAAAATCTAGTATTTTAAAAGATTTTATTTTTTTTTTTAAATTAAAAAAACATTCTTCATGAGTTTGCTTTTTAAAAAAAACGTCTTCTTAAAAAAAAAAAAAAAAAAAAAAAAAAAAAACAAGAGAGATAGAAAGAAAATGAAAAACAGAAAGAAAAAACATTTAAAATTAGCCTCGCATTTCATTTTTTTTTTTTTTTTTTTTACACGTTCACTGTAAATAAATTCAATAAACGTGACTCTCCCTAAGTTGACACAAATTTAAAAAGTTTCATAAATGTAATGTGGAAGTCTATTATTAGAAAAAAAAAAATCTCTATGATTCCAATGGCGAATGGTAAATGACCAAGTTCGTGAAATTTGTTTTGAATATTACCCAACCATTAAGCATCACAAAATTATTAAATATACTAAAAATCCATGCTGTAATGTAGGGATAGGGTTGTACCTCGGGAGTTTGGCAATTTCTAAAAACCTATTGGCAACATCAAAAATACTTTTGTTCCTAACTGTGACTCTAACAAATACAGTCGGTAACAAAAGTGTCCGAACAGTAGCCAAAATTCCTATGTAAAAAAAGTACACTCCGTATGGTTTTATTAAATAAATCCTTTTCGAATCCTATTCTTAGTCAGTGTAAGAACATGATTCGATAAGGATTTATTTAACAAAACCGTATGAAGTGTACTTTTTTTGCATAGGAATTTTTGCAAGTGTTCGGACACTTTTGTTACCGACTGTACATAACATCACAGCAAAAATCAGCAATTGAAACACTGAACACAGGACTTAGTGAGTGAAAGAAAATTTCCCCACGTAAATGTTAATATTTTTTTCATTCTCATTTAAATTTCTGAACTTGTATTTGTAAAGTTATTCGACTCAATTTTAAATGGATATTGAAGAAAATATTTTTTAATATTTTGTTTAAAAGAAAGTAATGATATTGTATTTTGATTAACCACCATTTTGATTTTATTTAAACCGCATGGTGATTGTACCTTGGGACAGAGTAAACCATATTGCACCTTGGGACATGTTCCAAGAAACAACATATGTCATACACATAGTTCTAAATAATATAGGTATTGCTTTAGCTATAAATATGTTTTAGTATGTCTTAATATAACGTTCTATTAATAATAGTTTAATATCATAATTAATATTAAAAATATTTTAGTATAGCTTCATATATATCCGATATACCAATTGGTTCAACTCAAGTGAAGCTGTTAAACGCAAGTGAAGCTGTTTTTAAACAGTAAATGCGACAAATAAATTAACAGCTTAAGGTGTAGCATGTTCATCTTCAGATTCTCAAGAGGCGACGTCACCAATAATGATTTGGACATTTCCCAATGCTTCAGCTCGAAAAAACAATGGCAATAGAAGTATAGCAAAATCTTGCCTTTAACAGATTGTTCTGTAAACTTGAAATTTAAACTGCAGAGCAGAAAACTACTGCATCCAGAATAGAGGAAAGCACCACCTATACCACAAATCAGCACTTCAGAATCTGATAAAGATAAAGCAATTTTATCAAGTACAGATTATGACAATATTGACTATGATGAAACCACAGACATATTAGAAAAACAGAGACAGATAAATTATTATTATTATTACAAAAGTAACTAAAATAATAATAAAAAAAAAATATATATATTTACCTATAAGTTTCTATCCCGAGAAACACTCCTTGGTTACGGTCTTGATCTGAAGTAAGCTGGAAGTCCTTAACAATGAGTTATTTAAAGTTAACAGGGGACAGCAACAAATTTATTTAGGGATATGAAAATATATTTTATCACACATTCAGCGTTAATCTCCCACTAAGTTCTGAACGAGCAATCTTACAGTTGACTTTACATCATAGAATGTTAAAATAGGGAATTTATCAATACTTGGTTAAATACTATAAATAAGATTTGAACTTTGATATTTATTTGTATTATTCCTCTAACGCATCTGCAAGTTTATTTTTTTATTATAATGCCTTAATATATATATATATTACTTATTCGCATAAAACTGGTATAGATTAAGACTATTGCCTGGATCTTGAATCATGTCCCAAGGTACAACATGGTGTTGTACTTTGAGACAGTTTACACTTTCCACTTAAAATGACTAACAATTTTTTATTTTCAAATTGTGAAAAGTAAACCCCCCCCCCCCACATATATATATATATTATAGAGGAAAATGCTGAAGTATTTAAATATTGTGTCTTTAGAATATATATCTAACTTTAATTGTAGAAGATAAAAATTAAAATGTGAAAAGTGTCCCAATGTACAACACTCTCCCCTATATAAATGCACACGTGTTGTGGCCCAAATTAAACGCTATTTTTTATACGGCGAATTTCTTAAGATTAAAGAAATTTTATTTTTTCGAAAAATGTTGGCTAAGGCATTATGAAGCATGCTCATAAACAGCTTACCATAAATGCAGTTCATCTATATAAATAAAAAGAAGCGTCAGCGTGTCTGTCTGTCTATCTGCGTTTTGGAGATTACGCTAGTCATTATAGAGCTACAAAACCTGGCACAGTGTAACTTAGAGCGTACTGCTGTGCAGATAACAGAGATTTTTTTCAATGTTTAGTTTTGAATTTTTATAATTATTATTTTTTCGATTTTATTGGTAGATTTTTCTGCTTTATTTTCTTAAATTTATTCTTTCATTTATATCATTTACGTTCCTTAGCAACGTCTATTATACAATTAATTCAATTAATTCCTTTGAAAGGAAAAAATATATATATTAGCTGCCAACATTTCGAATTTTTAAATTAGATTTAACATCACCATTTTAAAAAATAATTTTTTTGTGCTTGTTTTTCCGATTAAAAAATTTGACAAAATTGTATTGATTGTATTTATGAGAATCAATCGGTAACACAATAGAAATTATTAAACTTATTACATATCAGATTAAATTAAAATTTTTAACAACTAAATTTATGCATATTTTTTATAATTAATTAATAGTGATATAATCGAAAATTTGTTGTATTAATTTGTTAAATTAAATATATACAAGTATATATATTTATATATATATATAAAGCGTTCACGTAACAATATGGGAGTTTATTCTACTTTTAGTTTTAGAAGATGATGTTCTTAACTTCATAACTGCGTCAATAAATCATTCACTTTTTTTTTTTTTTTTTTTTTTTTTTTAGAAACGTCGTTCTTTTAAACAATAATAAAAAGAAATAAAAAATAAAAAATAATAATAAAAAAAAGCCAGCAAAATCATCCTTTTTTAATCAAAACACGCCCATCTTGTTTGTTTTGCGGTCAACTGCGTTGGTATTTGCAACATACCGTGGCGCGATTTTATATCAATCAAAAGAAGGGCGCCAAGATGGATCCGAAATAATGTGTATTTTGGAAATACTCACGAGGTAGCGTAAGCAGGGAAGTCACTGTAGAAAGTATCAGATACCTTAAATGAGGTTCAGCACGATTTAAATGTTTTTTATTGCTTTTATTTATAATATGATATAAAAAATAGTGATTGAATTTTTTTTTCGAGTCTTTTAAATACTGTGACCAGACAAGCGAGCAGAGCCCGCTTGTGTAAAGTAATATAAATGTATTTTCCAACAATTAAAACAATTTTTGCTTAATAAACAAAAAAATTAAGAATTAAAATGATGACATTTAAAAGTAAAATATCTTTTTCATGGTTTATCCAAGTAACATTTGTTAACTGAATTTTTCACATTTCACTGTGCTTGTGGCATACAGCCCCCCTTCCAATTAATTAAAGTTGGCCAGACCTTAATCTCTACACAGAGCAAGTGTGCTGATACTTACAATAGTTTGGCTCCAGACTGTCTCGAACTGTGACACTAAAGTACAAAGAAGCTGCCCTGCTAGTACGCCCTGATGGTCGTGAGAACAGCGGAGTTTCCGAGGAATTTCTTCGGCCAGACGAGAAGGCGCCCGCCCGCTCAGCGAATGAGGGAGGAACGCGGGTTGCCATCGAGAGAAAGAGTTTCCCCAGGAGCAGGGCTGGAAGCAGAGAGTCGGGGATTCGTATCTTGTCTTCGGCCAGTGAAGGTCGGAGGGTTTTTTCTTGTCCCGTTTACCAGGAGAGGTAGCAAGACTTAGTGATTTTTTTGTGTTCCTCTAGGAGCGGAGAACACAGGTCAGCTTATTTTCTGTCACCAGGGAAGGTGTGCAGGTCAGCTCGTAAGAGACATTCTATTTTAAATTATCCTAGGACTGAATTATATCTTTTCTGTACCTGGAACGGTGCAAGTATTGCTTCAGTAAATTGAATTTCGGATCACGGAGATCCACTGAAACTGTTTGTTAAAAGCATCCACTCAACTATCGATCCATGTTGTAACTCCTAGCCATTGTATATAATCCTCCAACATCAATATTGTAACTAACGGTTGTACATAGAATCTTGTTTAAATTTTAATTAAATTAATTTTCTTATCAACTTCTGCTGTGACGGGATTTTCTCATTCGCTACCAGAACCCTCGCCCGAAAGTCCGAAACGCCACAGCTATACTTACTTGGTGGCAGCGCTAGAGGGATGATTGTTGGAGAAATACTACACCGCCTGAAGAAGTACGGACTACGGACGATAGAAACGTGATAGACTCAACGGAAGGATCGGAAGGATAGACGCAGCGGAGTACGTCGAACCATCAAATCAACGGAGGATACATCTACGTCGCATCGACTAGAATCTCTAAGACAGAGAGGAGAGCCCTCAGCCTGAATTATCCGCAGCCCATCCCGAATTCCATACGGAGTGCCGATCCGAGAGCCCATCATATGTGGCAGAAGGAAGGACGGAACTCGAGCAACGACAACAAAACAGGGGTGAGTCAAACTTTTCTAGTGAGGCTGTAAAATTTTTGTTATTTAAGGTATTAGGTGATAAATGTATAAAGTTAAAAGTTATTTAGAAATTTATTAAGGGAGAGTAAACCTTAAATTAACATTGTTTTTGGAAAAATTAAAAATGTGGCATATCACAAATATTAGAAACTCTAAGTAAAAACAGGGAGGAATTTAAATTATAGGTAAATTTAATTTAAATATAACTCATATTTGTTTAGTTTGGAAAAATATTAATTGATTTGCTCATATTTGATTATCTTGTTTTAAATGAGAAAGATTATATTTGAAAACAGATATTATTTGAGAAAACAAAAAGGGTGTTAAAATATCTTGAGAAAGATAACACAGTAATTTCATATTGTTTTGTGTAATTTATGAAAATTAAAAGTGAATCAAATAAGTTACGGAAAGAGGTTTCTTTCCTGGAAAGGGTTGTGATTTCAAATATTTCAAATTTAATGTGTAGAATTGAATATTAAGTTTTAATTATTGGAATCGTGTTGTATTGGAATTTTATACACCCCAAAAATTTGCAAAATTGAATTATAGGTTTTATTAGTGTAATTTTGTATATGTATTTTTTGGGATTGGGTAAAATTGTAAGAATTGTGTAAAATTGTTAGGAATTGTGTAAAAGTGTTAGGTATTGTGTAGAAATTTTTTTGGGAATTGTGTAAGATTAAATTGTGAATTTAGAATTAGGTAAACATGTCAGAATTAGGGCAGTATAGGAAAGCGGAACTGCAAGAGCTCGCAGTCGAATTCGGAGTGATTGTTGAAACTTCGGATAGGATAAGTGATATCATAGGGAAAATTCAAAAGTCTCCAGATTATGATAAAGACCTAGCCCTAGCTCAAATTAAGTTAATACGGGAGGATCTCTTAGAAAGAAAGGCGGAAGAGAAAAGGAAGGCGGAAAAGATTGCGGAAAGGGAGGCTGAAGAGAAAAAAATCGCTGAAAGAGAAGCGGAAAGGAAACATGAATTAGAGTTAGAAAAACTTAAAATAGCCCAACATTCAGAAACAGTAAGTCTAGCTTCGACTCGTAGCGAACGCCCCAGCCGACAATCACTAAAATCGGTTATGCAACAATTTGAACCGGAGAAATCGGACATGGCATTATTTCTTGCGTTATTCCAAAGACAAGCTAGGAAGTTAGAAATAGATGACGAGGATCTAGTGACTAATTTATTAGCTTTATTGCCCGTAGAAATCGCGGAATTAATTTTAAAAGAACCCCAAGAAATTAGTGACGATTTTGAGAAAGTCAAACAAATGCTATTAGATCGATTTAAATTAAGTCCGGAAAATTTTAGAATTAAATTTATGCAACACCAAAAACAACCGGGAACTGTTTGGCATGATCTAGCTTATGATTTAGATACATATTTAAATGGGTGGTTAGAGGGAGTAGAAGTGACAAATTTTGAGGATCTAAAGAAATTACTGGTGGCCGACCAGTTAAAAAAACGGGCTAATTTCGAAATGAAAGATCATTTCATAGATTCGTGGAGCTCTCTCAATGAACCGCGAGAGTTAGCTAAGAAGTTTGACGCGTACGAGTCAGTTCGCAGAAATAATAAGAAAAGTTGGACCCCGAAACCACCACTAGAAAAGAAATTAGATAAACCTCGCAACTTTGATAAAAATGGGGTTGAGAAAAATGCCCCAGAACAAAAAAATTGGAGGGATAAGTCTGATCTGACGGAAAGATCTAAATTATTTGAGGCCCGAAAACCTATTGTTTGCTATGTGTGCTCTTCCCCCGATCACATTAAGCCAAATTGCCCAGTCTGGAAAAGCAGACAAGAGAAGGCTGAAATAGTAAATCACGTAGGAGACGCTGAGAATTTAAACCCGCCTTTTGAACCTTATTTAAGTGAAGCCAAGATAAATGGGGATAAGTTTACCATTTTACGTGATTCTGGGACGTGCCTCGATATTGCCCCTCATAAAATAATTTCTAATGAGCAATTAAACGGGGAAACCGTGTGGGTTAAAACAGCTTTAGCCAACGAAGTGAGATGTCTACCCATAGCCAATATTGAATTAGAAATTGAGGGAATAGGGTTAATTAATACGAAAGCCGCGGTAGCGGATAAGGAAGTTCTCATGGATTATTATTTACTGGGAAATGAGACGCAGAAATTAATCGAGAGAAAAAAACAAAAACCCGAATTAATCCATGCAGTCGAAACGCGAGCAAAAAGGCGTAAAAACGAAACTGCGCCAAAAACCAGTCTGGCGAGTGAAAGCGCTAGGAATGATCAGGGAGAGGCAAAAATGTCGCCAGAGAGCGAGCCTACGGAAAATCAGGGTACGGAAGAATCAATTTTCCTCCCCGAGTTAGAGGAGGATAGGATCACCGCTCTGGCGCACGTTGGGAAAAACGAGTTTCGCCAAGAGCAGGAAAAAGATGAAAGCCTGACGGAGTTGTGGGCGCGCGCGAAAGAGGAGAAATCGAATTTAACAATAGATCAAGGTTTGCTGTACAGAATTGCTACAGATCACAGAGGAGGAAAAAGACGTCAGCTAATTATTCCGCGGAAATATAGGAATGAAATTTTGAATCTTTGTCACAGTTTAATATCCGGTCATGTGGCCATGACTAAAACTAAGGATAAATTGCTGCGATATTTTTTCTGGCCAAATATCATTAAAGAGGCTGAAGCCTATGTAAAATCGTGTGATTCTTGTCAGAAAATTGGGAAGGCAGGAGAGCAAAAAAAAGCCCCTCTTAAACTTGTTCCCATTATTACTGCAATTTTTACGCATATAAACTGTGATATTGTGGGACCACTTCCACCTTCGGAAAATCAAAATAAATATATGCTCACGGCTATGTGTTTAGCATCGAGGTATCCAGAGGCTATCCCGATACCCGATTCAAGGTCGGAAACAGTGATCGACGCGTTAATGATAGTATTTAGTAGAATGGGATTTCCGAAAGTAATCCAAACAGACTTAGGGGCTTGTTTTATGAGTAACTTAACCTCAACTTTCTTAGAAAAATTTGGAATTAAAATAACTCACAGTAGTGTGCACCACCCACAGACAAATTGCATTGAGCGTTGGCATCGTTCAGTTAAACGGTTATTGAAGGTAATCTGTTTAGAAAGTGGAGAAAGTTGGGAGAGGAGTTTACCCTATGCTTTGTTAGCTTTGCGGACGGTAACACATGAATCAACGGGATTCAGCCCAGCCGAGTTGGTTCATGGGAGAAATCTGCGAACCCCGGAAACCCTGCTATTTGAGAAATGGACAGAGCAGGAAGAGGAGCAAAACCCAGTGACGGAGTATGTTTTCGAATTGATAAACAGACTCCAAAGGTGTCAAGAGCTCGCAGGGGAGCAGATGGAGGAAAAAAGGGACAAACGCAAAATCTGGTATGACAGAAATGCGGTAAATCGGAAATTTAATCCCGGGGACAAAGTGCTGGTTTTAGCCACAAGTAAACCCAATAAATTATCCGTATCATGGATAGGGCCAGGCACTATTGAGAGTCAAATGTCAGAGACTAATTATATTGTAAATGTACCGGACAGGCGCGAAAAGTCGCAAATTTATCATGTCAATTTACTAAAACCTTGCGTGCAGAGAGCAGAAATCGTAAATGTATTAATAGAGGAAAATCGGGATAATAAAACGACGGAGGCAGACTTAGAAATACCTTATCCTATAACTGACCCGGAAGAATTTGACCTCAATATGGTAATTAGGGACAGTAATTTAGGAAGTCGTTGCACAAAAGCCCAACAGGAGCAATTAGGAGCATTACTACTTAAACACAAGAAAGTGTTTTCCAATATTCCAGGCCGAACGAATTTAATTGAGCATGATATTGAATTGACTAGTGATAAACCCGTTAGAATGAAGTCATATAGGACGTCACCTCGACAAACCGACATCCTGAAATCCGAAATCCAGCGTATGTTAGAATTGGGCATAATTAAGGAAGGGGAGTCAGATTATACCTCGCCTATGATATTAGTAGAGGCCCTTGGCAGAGAACCCCGCCCGTGCATTGATTATCGCAAGTTAAATGAGATAACTCGTGCCGAATTTTTCCCTTTGCCTAACATAGAAGAGAGGGTAGAGCAAGTGGCAGCATCAAAATTTATTACCGTGATTGACTTAACTAAAGGCTATTGGCAAATACCTTTAACCCCTAACGCACAACGTTTAGCGACATTTGTAACTAGTTTCGGTTCATATCAACCTTTGGTAATGCCATTTGGACTTGTCTCCGCCCCGTATAGGTTTTCAAAATTCATGAGTATTCTATTAAAGGGACTAGAAAGTTTCTGTTTGCCTTACCTTGACGATATGGCTATCTTTTCTAATTCATGGGAAGAGCATTTAGAACATTTAGATATAGTTCTAAAGCGGGTAATCAAGGCAAAATTAACCATTAAATTAGCCAAGTGTAAATTTGCCCAGGAGACGGTCAAATATTTAGGGCATGTTGTAGGGAAAGGACGTAGGAAACCGTCCGAGATTAAAATTAAGGCCATTACTGATTTCCCAGCTCCAAAATCAAAAACGGAAATTGGAAGGTTTTTAGGGATGTGCGGGTATTACTCCCGATACATAAAGAACTATGCAATAATAGTAGAACCGCTGACCCGAGCTTTAAGAGGGAAAACGAAAAAGGAAAAAGTAGACTGGAGTCCCGAAATGGAGAAGGCTTTTAGGGAGTTAAAAGATAAACTCACCCGTGACCCAGTACTGTACGCTCCTGATTATACTAAGGAGTTTATTATTCAAAGTGACGCCTCAGATAAGGGGATAGGTATTATCATGGCTCAAAGGCAAGGAGATGAAGAACATCCAATTCTGTACTTAAGTCGAAAATTTACTAAGGCAGAGAAAAACTATAGCACAACCGAAAAGGAATGTGCTGGGATCATTTTCGCAGTGAAAAAGTTAAAAAATTACCTGGATGGTCAAAAATTTACCATAGAAACTGATCACAACCCATTAATATGGTTAAAGAGAAATGCGGGAAACAATCCCAGATTAATGCGGTGGGCGTTAACCTTGCAGCCCTTTAACTATGAAATCCGACACAGACCAGGAAAAGACATTCCTCATGTGGACTGTTTGAGTCGGGTGGATTAAAAGTTATCTGTAAGAAATTTTGTATATAGTTTATTATTATTAGTATTGTTTTTATTATGTTAATTAATTTGTAATTTGAAACTTGTAACTTTAGTGTAAATTTAAGTATTGTTTAGTCAGGAAGATTAGCCTCTCTAGAATTGCTTTGATGCACCCTAACCTAATTTGATTGCAGAGATTTTCTGGAGTTTTTCAACCCCAGAAAACCATCTTAAGGGAGGGGGGAAGTTGTGGCATACAGCCCCCCTTCCAATTAATTAAAGTTGGCCAGACCTTAATCTCTACACAGAGCAGGTGTGCTGATACTTACAATAGTTTGGCTCCAGACTGTCTCGAACTGTGACACTAAAGTACAAAGAAGCTGCCCTGCTAGTACGCCCTGATGGTCGTGAGAACAGCGGAGTTTCCGAGGAATTTCTTCGGCCAGACGAGAAGGCGCCCGCCCGCTCAGCGAATGAGGGAGGAACGCGGGTTGCCATCGAGAGAAAGAGTTTCCCCAGGAGCAGGGCTGGAAGCAGAGAGTCGGGGATTCGTATCTTGTCTTCAGCCAGTGAAGGTCGGAGGGTTTTTTCTTGTCCCGTTTACCAGGAGAGGTAGCGAGACTTAGTGATTTTTTTGTGTTCCTCTAGGAGCGGAGAACACAGGTCAGCTTATTTTCTGTCACCAGGGAAGGTGTGCAGGTCAGCTCGTAAGAGACATTCTATTTTAAATTATCCTAGGACTGAATTATATCTTTTCTGTACCTGGAACGGTGCAAGTATTGCTTCAGTAAATTGAATTTCGGATCACGGAGATCCACTGAAACTGTTTGTTAAAAGCATCCACTCAACTATCGATCCATGCTGTAACTCCTAGCCATTGTATATAATCCTCCAACATCAATATTGTAACTAACGGTTGTACATAGAATCTTGTTTAAATTTTAATTAAATTAATTTTCTTATCAACTTCTGCTGTGACGGGATTTTCTCATTCGCTACCAGAACCCTCGCCCGAAAGTCCGAAACGCCACAGCTGTGCTATTGAAATAAATTTCTTGCAATTATTTCATAAACGGGAGATTTCTTCATTTTTTATTTATGACCAATGATTTTCAATGCCTCCAAATTTTAAATTTATAAGAATTCTGCTAAAAATGATAATTTTTTTGTTCTAGAATAAAATTTCTATTTTCATGTTTATAAATATTAAAAGAACAGTACCAATAGTACCAGTACCACTCCAATTCAGGTGAATTAGTTTAGAGCTATTAAGGCAACAAGGGACGTTAAAATAAATTACTCTTGATTTACATCGAATTGCTTCTCAAATCCAGTACTATCCTGAAATGTATAATTTTTATGCATATAGCGTGTTTTAAATGATAAGTTATTTTTAAGATGAAAAAGCTTCTTTTATGGGAAGAATAATGCAAAATAATGCCCAATTTCGAAATGCCCCATGCTAGTTCTAAGTTATTTTAAAGCTTATTATTTTTTATATTTTTGTTTTTTGTATGTAACCATACTTGCCAACATACTAATTAATGTTCCGTAGTATTTTTAGCCCCACCTTCTTTTTCACACCAGTATATATTTAGAGTATTTTCTTATTAGAGTATATTCTTAGAGTATATTAGAGTATATTTTTATATAATCGTAATTACATTTGGAGAATATTACTCTAAAATTTTACTGTGGTGAAAAAAAGGGCGGGACTAACAACACTTATGGAATATTAATTAGCATTGGATGCTGACAAGTAGCACAGGATGTTGGCAAGTATGATGTAACTTAGACCTGCTAACTATGCTTGTTTATTCGTAATCGTAATGGTATTAGGCCCGCCTTGTTTTCACACCAGAATAGTTATAGAGTAATATTCAGCAATATGTTCTCATGATTAAATAAGAAGTCTATTTTGCTCTACAACTATTCTGGTGTGAAAAAAGGCGGGGATTAATGCATTACATAAACTAACATAGTTAGCAGGTTTATGTAACTGGACACACCTTTGCATGGAATTTTTTATATCTCAATTACAGCATAACTTACAAAAAAAAAAACAAAAAAAAAAAAAGTTTTAAATTTGAAATTTTTATGAACTTTTGACATTCTATTTACTTTAAGAGTTTATAATAAATGCAATAATTTCTTGATTTTAAAATGAATGCTCAGTTTTGTGACAAATATACTAATTAAGGTTCACAAAAATTTTTAAGAGAATTGGATGAAAACAAATTAGCAAGGGTTATTATAAGTAACTAATTACTTACGAAAATTTGAACCCAAGAATAATAAATTGAAAGCTTAAAATTTTCTAAAAAAAAAAAATAAATAAATAATAATTATGTTTGAGGAGCTGTAGAATAATATTACTTTAAAAATATTACATAGCTAAGTACATTCGATAATAACTATCTAGATATTTTTAATTGCATCGATTTTGGCAATTTTCATCAACCATTGTTCTTTTAAATTGAGTTATAATCCCCTTTACGTGAAACTAATTTTGAATAATATTTTAATGTAAACAATAGTATTATTTTAAGTATTCGTAAGAAGAAAATGTGCAGAAACAACGTTCTTCATTTAAACTCATCCATATCTCTAAAGTTATTAGTTTCATGTTCTTTTACTTTACAAATAAAAGTACGATATACATATAGCTGCCGAGTCTCCCGAATTTCCCGTGAGATTTTTTACCAGAAGTTTCATTTAAAAAATTTCGATTTATTTAATCTTCGAAATATGCAAAATTTCATTAAAAAGTTAATAATGATAAATCTGATTTGAAAATTAAAATGTTGGCATCTATCTATCTATCTATCTATCTGTCTATTTATATATACATAAACTCTCCCGTTTTCAAGGAAGACTTAATTCCAAAATTTTTTTATAATTGTTTTTAATCTATTTAACTGTCGATATATCACATTCCTTAAAAAAAAAAAAAAAAAAAAAAAAGATGTGATAAATCTGATTTAAATACTCGAAAGCTTGGTATATATATATATATATACATATATACAGGGTGTTCCAAAAGTCCCACACACCCCTCTTAACTCGAAAATGAGTCGGAATTGGGAAAAATGGCGAAACACATCAGTGAATTCGAGAGGGACCTCTTTTGGTGAAAAAACTTTGGGCCCGGGGAGAGCTAGGCGGGCCGCTAGGGTGGCCACTAGGGAGGGCAACTTTAAAATTTCAAATGAGAAGGTATATTTTGTTATACATCCCTGGAAACATCTCTTCAAAACAATGAATTTGATAAAAATAGTTTTGCCTTGTGATGATTATTAAAGGAGATACATGAGTTTTTAGACTTTTGAAATGTGGAATTTATACTTATGTATCCCCTTTAATAATCATTGCAGGACAAAACTATTTATATCAAATTTATTTTCTTGAAGAGACGTTTCCAGGGATGTATCACAAGATATACTTTCCAGTTTGAAATTTTAAAGTTGCCTTCCCTAGTGGCACTCTTACCCCGGCGATCCTTGCCCCGGACTAAATATTTTTGAGCAAAGTATGTCTTGGTGATACATACGTGGAAACATCCTTTCAAGACAATGAATTTGATGTGAATAGTTTTGTCCTGCAATGATTAATAAAGGGGATACATGAGTATAAAATCCACATTTCAAAGGTCTAAAAACTCACTATCTCCTTTAATAATCATCGTAGGGCAAAAATGTTTATATCAAATTAATTGTTTTGAAGAGACGTTTCCAGGGATGTATCACAAGACATACCTTCCTATTTGAAATTTTAAAGTTACCTTTCCTAGCGGCCTCCCTAGCCCCCCACCCCTCCCCACAGGCCCAAAGTTTTTTCACTAAAAGAGGTCCCTTTCGAATTCATTGAACACGGTGTTTCGCCATTTTCCACAATTCCGACTCATTTTCGGGGGGGGGGGTGGGATTTTTGGAACATCCTGTATATATATATGTATACCAAATGATTCAAAATAGGTGTAACAGCAATTATCTCTTAAACTTATCTATTCTTTTAGAAAAACATTCTCCTCAGTCTAAGAAGAAAAAAAAATCATCTTTCTAAGTGAAAATTTCGCAGAGTTACTGCAATTTGAAAATGGTGACATACATCACTTTACTTCCAATTTTGGCATTTATTTTTCGACGCCAAAATTCTGGCTTTAGGAGGTTATCTATGAGATAATAAAAGTTAAATAAAGATCCATTTGTTTTAAAATAGCAATTAAAACCATTCAAACACGTGAAATCAACAGTCTTAAGAATTAATGTAAATTCAAGTTATTTTGTATTAATAATAATAATAATAATAATAATTAATAAATAAACAAACAAAATAATAATAATAATAATAATAATAATAATAGTTAAATTTCTTAGGGGACCACTTGCAAATTAAAACACATTAAGAGGGGAAGATATATTAAAAGGTATTTAAAAGACAGATAAATGCGTAGTTCAACTTCACTTGAGATATCACTCAGCGGTCATTTTTTTACTCTTTAAGGCTCATTAAACCAAAACTTACGATTTGAAGTAGATTCTGAGCATCTATGGACATTTCTACCTGACGGGTGCTCGAACCCGGCTTCTCTGAGCTGAAGCCTACAGCGCTGACCACTCCACCATCAGAAGGCCCTGATAAAAGAGCATGAATTATCATGAAGTGAAATTTCTCTAAATCAAAATATTAATATATTACTTTTTTTAATAAGAAAAGAGTTTCCTAATATCTAATTTAGAGAATATTACGTATAATTTTAATAATTTTCTACAAAATGGAATGTGTTTATGAATTCAGTTTTATGTTCATCTACTTTTCGTATTTTAATTTCCATAAATAATTCTAGAACACCTTCAAATTTAACGTGTGATTCAAGTTAAAGAAGCACGTTCCTGTTAAAAACGGTATAATTAGTACTATTCTATTGGTTTCTGTTACTCACAAAATAATTATAATGCATGGCGGTCTATTAGATGTACTCTGTGCTGAGAATAAATTCTGTAACCGACATCTAGAATCTAAATTGTGGCTCTAGAAAAAATAGTTCCATGTCATCCTAATAAAGTCTAGTCCCCTTTGAAACTGAGTTCTAGAAACCCTTATTAGAATTCTAGAGCGTTTGCTTATATTCTCGAGGGCAAAGTTATTTAAAAATCTCTGCAAATAAATGCGAATACAAGAGGCGAGTTTCAGCAACTATAATTTTGGTTTATGACACAATTCCTGAAAATCGAGCGAGAATATCTCGCGATACAAAAGATTCAGAATATTTAGAATATTGTTTCACCATCTAGAAATATGTACACTAGAAATTCTCGATCATTTCGTCTATTCAGTTTATTGGCGTGCCTTATGCGCATAGCTCGGAAATCTATATTTCTAGTTAAGGGATTTAGAAAATGACCACTTATTCATATTACATGAAGGCGGTATATTTTTTTCTCAGTGTGGTTTAATATAGATATACTGCACAAAACATAACAAGATTAACATACATTATTTAGATACATATTTCTGCTCTAGAATAAATAATGGTTAGTATTATTGACGGCTTTACAGGGTCCCTACAACATATTCAGTTAGTTTATGCGATATGAACAGAGGGTGTTTTCAGTTTTGTTACGAGTTTTTTTTTTTTTTTTTTTTTTTTTATAATTCTAAATTTTGTGTTCTATATCGGGCACATTTTATTTTTAGACAGTATATAGAAGTAACACAAAAATGTAATAAAATACGAAATAATAATAATATTACGAATAATGATATCTGATTGATGAAGTACTTATTTCTTATATTATCTTATATTGAATAAAATTTGTCGGACATATAAATAGTATTTATTAATATGTAATATTCATTTTAAAAGTATTAACAATGTAGTGACATGTAAAAAAAAAAAAAAAAAAAGAGTAATAATTAAAGGTTAGATTAAATGGATGTTTTAAAGAACGTTTAAAGCGTTTTTTATATTTGTTGGAAAGTGTTGAAAATATCATTTACTAGCCATTCAAAATAGCCCAAACAGGGGCTGAGAGGTCTTGCTCCCAAAGCTGGAAAACTAGAGGTGCCAAATTCGATCCCAGGACTAACTCTTCAATGTTGCTGTTCGGAATTTTCCAGGGTTTTCTCCGAAACATGTTTATAAAAGAAAATGAGTATTAATAAGACTTCCTAGAATACCTCCCACGGAAAACACTTCAACCACGCCTAGGATCCAGTCAATTGCCCTTTACACACCCGACGACAGAAACGAAACAACAACAATGTTCATTATATTTGAGAGTGAGTTTTGTCATCATGTTTATTATGCACTAATATGCTTTAAGAATACGATTCTAGATAAAAGAAATCATAATTATGACAGAAATGGAAATGATAACTATGATACATGACAAACATAAATGAAGAATATTTGAAGTGTAATGCAATTACCATTTCCTAGCTTTTGAAACAACCTCTTAAGATTTGGCGAAAAATGCTAGAATTTTTAAATCGCAATAACTCAGCGCACTTTTCGCTTAGAGACATCGGGTTTCATCAGTTTTCCTTCTTAGATTGAGGGCGATAGTTTTTTAAAGGTAACTCATAGGAAAGGAGGGACCCTAAATATTTAATTTCGTAATTTAATATGTATATATGGTCCCTTTTACAAAAAAAAATGCCATATCTGAAATCTGTTTTTGATCAACACCAATTTTGTAAATGGAAATATGTTTCTATGATTGTTAGTTTAAGATATAATCTTTATAGCTTCTATTTTGAAACACCCGGTATATATATACATATATGTGTGTGTGTGAGTGTGTGTATGTGTGTACTTTACTGTTTTTCAAAAAGGGAAACAAAAGATCTTAAAATATGCATTTCCCCTACTAAATTTTCTAACGCATATATGAACTAATCTCTTTAAAGGACGCGCCATGATTTATATTTTTATACTTTCTTTTTTATTAAAATTGAAAGTAAAATTTGTCAGAACCAACAGCTTTTGTGTATACAATCGATTTCCTGTTTTAGAGCCGTATTTTTGTGAACATTTTTCTTTTAGATAAATGCTTTTAGAATCGTAAAGAGAAGCGTGCACTATTAAAAATTTTACAGTGGAAGTTTTTTTTTTTTGTGCATTTTTTGAACAAACTATTTTACGTGTGCAATAAGATAAAAATATTTCATTTTCTAGAGTTCACGCTTCCATTCACACAGTCCATTTTGTGATATTTCCGAGAAATTTTATACGTTTATTTTTTTATTTATTTTTTTTTTTTAAATCATTTGTATAGGTTTATTCTAAGGATTTTATGTAAATATTTATCTAGGACTTCGAAAATTAAATTTTTAAAAGTTTATATTTTTTATGTAAACTTTTCAAAATTTAATTTTCGAAGAAAATCCTAAAGTGCTAGGTATTAAGTTCTTCCTATAATAGGTTTGAAGAATTTTATTGAATTGGTATTTAATATCTATATTTTGACTAGAATTTGAACATTTGAAAAAGTAATGATTTTTTTTTTTTTTTTGATTAAACGGACAGGTAAAACTTAAATACACAAAATTAAACAAAAGAACAATAATACATTTTTTTCAAAGCATATTCATAACCTTTCAGTAAAACAAATTTTCTAATTTTATTTACTATTTTAATGAACTACAAATTACTGACAACAGTTTGTCAAACTCACTGAAAGCAAAAAAAAAAAAAAAATCAATTTACAATGATTTTTTTAATTTTAGGAACGCAATCTTTTTCTATTTGGAACTTGCGGTTGTACACTGTGAAACACTGTTGCAAAACTTTATCCTCAAATTTTAAGGCTTAGCTGTACACTTTATACTTCATTTGCCGTATTTACAGTATATTACTGTTTATTTGCAGTACATGTTACAATTTAGTGTAAAATATTCGTATAAAGTTTTGCAGCAGGGTTTCAGATTTTTCGTGTACTAAGGGTTAAAGCGCTTACTAAAATCCTAGTAGAAATAGGGAAGAACCGTGTAATATGGACCCCCTAAGCAAGAGTGGTCATAAAAATGCTTATTAAAATAAAAAGATTTAATTTGGTGGCTGCTCATTACAGTTGCATAGTTACATAGCTTAAACTTGGTAAAGTACTCTGGGAACTATTAATAATTGCAGAAAATAATTATTTTATTTACGTATCGGTTTTCCATATTTATACGAACGTATGTGTAATATGGACCAAATGGTCAATAGTGGTCCTTCACGTTCACCAACAGTCGACACACTTGGAATTGTGAAACGAACTGTCCAGCATGTTCCCTCACACATTTCTAATCTCTTGGGAATAGTAGAAATGGACGAAAAAAATATAGTTAATGGACCAAAAAAAAGGGGAGGTCTAAAGGTTATATCCAATGAGTAGTGTGCGAAAGAAGTGACAATTTCATTACCTCTGCTTCTCTGGCCTATTTTATAGCCTCAAGATTTTGAATATGCGACATATGTACGCCGAGCATTAACAAAATCTCTCTGTTTTTATTATGGACCACTCGTCCATATTACACAACACAGCATGTTTCATATTACACGCGTAAACAGAGCAACGTGGTTTCCAATCAAAAATCGCTATGCAAATTGATGCCCATGAAACGCATGTCTAAATTGTTCATAAAATAAGTACATTCGCTACTATTAACGCGAAAATTATATTACAATTACCTAACAACAGAAAGTAAGACTTCCATTTTAACATACTTGTTACATCAATGATCATATAAACCGAAAACTCAATTTTATAATCGTCCAAATATAGGTATGCATGTACAAGTCACTCCGTGGTTTGTGTAGCAATAATATTCACTAAAGGCAATGAGATGATTTCCCCATCTAGTGTTGAACATACAAATTTCTTCATGGTCCGTATTACACGATGGTCCATAATGCACGGTTCTCTTCTAAATCTTCTGGGTACTTTTATAAACCTTCAGTTAGAAAGAAAATAGAATGTTTATTTCACAATATTTAAAGGCATAGAATTGTATTTAAAAGTATTTTTTAAAGAAAACGTTAAATTCTTATTTATTTACTTTTATACATGAGTTAAATATTTTATATTCCTGTTTTCAATATATGTATCAGAACTCTTTTTTATACTAAAATGGTGAAATTTTCTAAATATATAAAAATTCTAAATATTTCTAAACATACAAACACAGAGATGGATAGCTTAAGCTTTTTTTTTTTTTTTCCTGTAACCACTATTTTCTTTGTATTAACTTCATTTTATATGAACACGAAATTTTACTAAATAGTGATAGCAAAAGTATTTGGAAAACCTCTCTTCGGTATTATTAAGAAAATAATGTTATAATTGTTGTGCTTAATTGAATAAAATTATTTTTTTAGCAGGTATAATTGTAAGATGGTGAAAATCTTTTATCACGATTTCGTGCACCATCTTAAGACTTTTTTTTTTTTTTTTGTGCATCATAACACCAAATCACAGTAAAAGGGTTCATTGTTGTAGGATTATATCTGCAGCTCTGTGAAAGTTTGTTATATCCTAACTTCGGATTTTCACACAGTGTGACTTACAATTCTCTGTAAAATTTGGAGATTTGACCATAAAACTATACAGCTAGATCCCTTCTTCAAGAAAAAAAAAAAGGCTACTAATGTAAACACACCAGTGCTCGCCACCTATAAAATTTACACCAGTGTTCGCCATCCTCACAAAAGACGGGTTAAAATAACCATTAAATAACATACATAAATTTGAATCCTCTTGAGCTAGATTCTTTGGTTCTAGGGAATCTAGCTCGGTCAAATTCAAATTCATAGATGTTAATTAACTGCTATTTCAACACGTCTTCTTTGAGGGTAGCGAACACTGGTGCAAATTTTAGGGGTGGTGAACACTGGTGTCCTTCTTTTACACGTATTTATGATGAATTGCTGTAAAATTCAGACTGTTGATCGTTGATTAAATAGCTCCTTCCCTCCTTCGAGGAAAAAGTGCATGGATTTAATGGGCATAACTTTATTTTTACGGTCAGTGATTAAACACTTTTTCCCCGTCACTGACCGTAATCATGCGGTGAAATTTCATTCAGTGTATAAGATCGCAAATGTAATATTTTGAGAAATATTGAATAGAAAAAAGGCATTTTAAACATTTCACTGACCGATTATCTTAGAAAGAAATCATTTGACCGTGAAGCCTTTTCATACGATAAAAGTGAAAATGCGTTTTAATAACATTTCAGAAGCAGCAAAGAAAAAAAAATGCTGTGCTTTCAAAGTCTGCTTTGAAAACTGTTCCTGGTTCACGCTCGACGACCTTGTTGCTATATCTTTCCGTATTTTTCTCCGAATCTCGTGTAAATAAAGACTAGTATTTTAAAACAAAGCAGTACATTCAGCCATTCGATTGCCTAGATCTGTATTGCAAACAATTCTATTAACCGAGTTTTTTGATACGTCGAAGTAAACCCACTCCTGTTTAACTAGAATTATCAAGAATATACTCTATTACAATTTGCAGTTTTATAGGTGAATGTCAATAAATAAGATTTCTATATTCATAATTTATATTTTGAAATTTATGAAAAAGCCTTAAAACCTCCACCTAAAAATGTCAAATCCTAACACCACACAACTAGCATTACATTTACGTAACATTACTTGCTTATTCCTGCAATGACAGTTTTATTCACTTAAATGTTACATTTTTTGTATAAAGATCGCTTATTACTTGGAAATAACTCAATAAAAAAGTAATAAACTTTGAGCTCTTTTCAGGTGATTTTAAAACTGGAAACTTTAACTAGTAATCGATATAATCTTTGTGAATTATTTATCAGGCCTTTTAGTTGCCCTTAATTGAGTAGTTTGTTAATTGTAAACTAATATACAAGTTTCAAGTTTGCATTTTATGTGTATAGGCAGTATGTGTAATTTGTAACATTAATAAATGCATATTATAAATTTTAAAACTAGCGTAAACAAAAATAACAATTTGATCATTTTAAACTTTTTAGAATCCTGTTTTTCCTTACAGATTTGATATAAATGAATGACTAGACATTTGGTGATCATTTTAAAATACCAAATGAATGAATCTATATTTTCAACAAAGTAATTATTATTATTATTATTTTATTATTATAGAAATTTGAAGTCGTTAAATATCGAGTAATATCTGTAAAACAAGAATTTTAAGGAGATGAAGTTTTCTCCATAAAAATATGCGATACCAACAATTTTATTTAATGCATTTCATAATATTTCTTGTTCATTCTTGTGAAATAAAAAGAAAAAATGCACTAAACTTTACATGAATAATGAATTAAAATTGGCATTCGTAATTTTTCTATTTTATGTTTGAAATCTATAAAAAACAACCAAAACAATGAATCAATATTAAAATTAACTAGTGGCGATCTGATTTACTCTCATGTTCTCCACTCCGCGCCTTAATGATGTACTTAAAATTGTGTAATTTGAATGTATCGGGAAAATTTAGTTTTACAAGGCTTTAAACACGTCTTACATCATTAAAAATCTTAACTCATTAAAAATGATTTCGATCAGATCGTTAAGTTTAACTGATTTGAAATAGTAATGAATTTAAAATAAGTTTTATTACAACATTTTGCTTTAAAATAAGTTTTACTTCGTTTCTAATTTGGAATGAAAATTTAAATGTATTATTCCTTTTAAGTCATTTTTAAATGATTCATAAAAGTTTCACATAGATTTTAATTTAGCTTAGAAGTTTTTATGTACGATTCATTAAAATAAAGGAGTTGATAATTAATAATTTTCCTTTATTTATTTTATTTTATCAGCATTAGGTACATTACTACATTTCATAAATTTAAAAATATAAATAAATATAACTATACTTGAAAAACTTATTTTCCTTTCTAATTGAATGAAATGCGTTAAGTTCTACAATATTACTGATTGATAAAATCATGTCCGCCTGGAAAACCACAAAATATAATATTGACATAACTGACAAGTCTTCCAATTTTATCGTTTCACTTTTACTCAATGAAACAATGTTTAAATTCAGTTTATTTATAGCACATTTTATCCAATTAAATAAAACTCAAGTAGCTTTAAAATTAAAGTGGTATTCAAAAAGCGGACAACTTGGCAACTATGTAATGGAAAAGGCTTTTTGACATATCATATTTTAATAAATAAATAATTGTACATGCAGAACTCGTATGGACCCACGATTGTCCTCTGAGTTTTCTACCACACTTCATGAAGAATAAATTTCTCTTTAAAATACAGGCTTATTTTATGACGCATAAAAGAAACAAGGTGTCATTTAAAATTAGTCGTGGAAGGTTCAAGCAAAATTTATGACCAGTACAAATACTACTATATAGTTTTATAAATATTATTATTTTTTTAATTCTAGAAATTTTATAGAACTCATTTACGTGAGTAGATTTTGTTGTAGGAAATTGTTGCTTTGCATACAGAAGTTCAAAGGCCAGAAATAATAAGCATTAAACCTAGATGGTCTACAGAAAATATTTTACTGTTTTTAAATGATAAATCGCATCAATGTGTATGGGTGTCTTGAGTAGAATATTAGAAATTTAACCCTTTGAGTGCTATGGACGCACATATGCGTCCAGCGAAAGTCATTAATATAGACTATGGACGCAAATACGCGCTTAGCAGATGTTGTCAGTATGGACTATGGACGCAAATACGCGCCCGGCAAAAATGATCAGTATACTATGCAACACTCGCATAAAGCGCGTCCGCGATAAGAATGAGACAACTGGTCAGCGCCAACCGCGCGCCGTCCGTATGGACCTCATAGGCCGCGAGTATTCATCACTCAAAGGGTTAAGTTGCAAAAAGACGAGAAAAAACGAACTTAAATTCCTGTTAATGTACGCAAATAGTTCTACTTGAAACGTAGAGAAAGTTTTCTCTTTGCAAGTTTCAAGCTAAATGTGTTTTTCAAAGGTATTCACTTTTGTCTCAATCAATACACACTGAACGACAGTAGAAATCACTATTTATACTTTCTTTTATTAAAAGTACAAAAAACTGCGTAGATTATTAGAACTGTTTGAAGTAATACCTCTATTCCACGAAAATATTAAAAAGCATAGTGTTATAATTACTGTCCTTCTTCTCCCTGATTTTTTATTAAAAGGTAAAAAATAAAGACTTTTTCTTTGAAAAACGTATTTTGCTTATTAAAAGTTAAGGTAAGTTAAAACAGTATGAAAAAGATAATTTATCTATTAAAGTAAATATTTGCAGAATAATTGAAGGCTTTCATTTTTGACAAAATAAAAGGAAAAATCTGATTATATACATTAAATTTTCGTTGAATTTAATGAAAATTGCAATTCAGTGAACGAGATAAATCTTTTTTTAAAGTGAGATGTTTACGGCAGATTGAAATATTGCCCTGTCTTTCTATGTATTATCTGCTACCTGCAGTTGTTCCTGTTATTAATAGAACACGATTTCAGTGATACGATATGCCTGTATCTAAATACTCTTTATGCAAAAAGACAGTTTATTTCTAATAACCACTTTCCGTTTACTGGGTTATTTTAAATCAATATGACAAGATAAGAATTTTACACAAATAATCAAAAGTTAAAAAAAAAAAAAAAAAAAATCTGTACAGGGTGATTATAATTAAAGTTACGATTTCAAAATGCTATAAATTTAAAACTACCCATCAGAGCAATTTGATATTTTACCAGAGCAATCGTGAGGCAATGAAATTTTGTTTTGGGGAGAAAAAAAGTAGTTACAACATGTTCCTATAGATGGCACTGTGAGGGGAACGTCAGGGGAAACGCTTAAATGAACTCATTAAACACAGGAATGTTGTTAGCAACACAATGAAATAGCAGGAAAAAAAAATACTTCAAGGGTTTACTACAATTGTTTTAGCAAAAAGACAAGAATACATGTTTACAGTGGAAACAGTCATAGTCAAAAGAGAAAAAGAGGAGCTTCATGAAACAAATACTTTACGGATAATTAACGGCACGTTTTGGAACTATTTTTTTTTTCTCTTGATAAACAAAATTTCATTGCCTCACGATTGCTCTGGTAAAATATCAAATAGCTGTGATGGGTATTTTTTAAATTATAACGTTTTGAAATCGTAACTTTAACTATAATTACCCTGTATATACTACAGGTTTATCCGCCAAATAAGAAGATTTTATAAAATTGTCTGCCTAAGTGGAATTATTATAATAAATATCTTATCGCATCTTTAAAGTAATTCGGCCTGCTAATCTATTTTGACCTTTCATTGAGTCTGTGAAAGTGAGAAGTTAGTTTACGTCTGCTTAAGATATCAAATCTACACTCATTCTTTATAATTGAGTCTATCTTAAAAAAAAAAAAAATATTTTATTCAATAGTGCTATGGCAATATATGAAACATAATACTGATTATAATACATCATCTTTACTCACGTTTTTCGTTTCTTATCACGCGTTTAAATTTGTACAAATTATATCGTTTAGGAAAGATAATAAAGAAACCGTATTACTGTTGATGGCCACGGTACTGCATTTATCATTCTTTATATGACACTACAGTCTCGATTCAAACTGTCCGGAACCAGCTCCACGCTGTAGGTTTATATGATCACCGACCAATGGTATATGTTACTTAACAGCAAAACACAGTCGTGCACGCTGGGAGGGGGCAACAGAGCATGTGAACTGAAGGTGAAGTGTGTGGCACAATATTCTGTTCTCGGACGAATCCCGTTTTTCATTTCATCATGATAATAGACATATTTTCATTTGGAGAAAACATGGCACTATAAACAATCTTGCGTTCGTGCACGAGAGTTGCAGATTTGGTGGTGGGAGGTTGATGGTCTATTCTAGTATCTCCACATCGATCCGTACATAATGATAAATGGAGTTCTGACTAGACTCCGATATAGGGATCAGATCATCGGACCTATTGCTATAGCATGGAGCCAGTTTCGGACAGTTTAGTTCGAAAATGTGGCGGCAGTAGCCGAGAGAATGTGTTGTTGAAGAAAGGAGGCTTTCATATTTCGGTGTTTCCGAGCCGTTAGCTTTAAATATCTACTTTTCATTGGGCGTTGTTACACGTCTAAGACCTTTCCCTGGTCTTCAGCCCGCATTTCCAGTCCCAAAAATCGGTTCCATATACAGGAAATCGCACATCAGTGACTTCGGCTACTTCGATTTGTATTTGGACCCCCCTCTAACCGACCAACAAATCTTCAACGTTTTGAATCAATTAAATGACTTCGTTGAGACATCGTAATCATCAAAACAACACACTTATTGAATATCGACCTTTTTTTTTTTTTTTTTTTCTTGCTTCGTCTTTTATTTATTGGGTTGGCAACTAAGTTCCCGCTGTTTTTTAAATTTTAACTCTATACCAGAATCTATATTTTATTTTTTGTTCAATTTAAAGACCTAATCGACAGCATGGAGTTCAGGTCTTTAAATTAAGCAACAATCAAATTATAAATTCCAGTATAAAGTTAAAATATAAAAAACGGCGGGAACGTAGCTGCCAATCTAATAGTTGAAAGTGAAATTCCATTTCGCTGCCGCTAATGCATCATTTTGATTTCGACTCAAAATTTGCATTCTCCAAAGTTTGATAATGAGAAAAACTTTCATTTGTGATTCTCTTCTGTTTTCTGCAAAAGAAAAAAAAAAAAAAAAAAAAGTTTATACCATTATTTTATATAAGACTTACAATATCCTTTAATTGTTTTGAAAATTATTTATACAAATCTTTTCGAACGTATCACAAATTGAAGTATGACATTTAAATAAGAAAGAAAAGAAAAATTATTCACACACGCACTCAAAAAAATATATATACATATATATGCCACTGGCATTTAGTGTATTCTACTAAGTTGCAAGGATTCTGAAGGAATTTAATATTTTCTCCGATTAACAAAGTAAGACTTACTAGTTAATCTGAAAACTTAACAAAAGTATGAATGATTGAGGTATTTATTAAATTTAGTGTAAATGAGGTTAATCTTGATTAGTGAAGATTATAAAAAAAGTTAATTACGTTATTATTCATAATATTTTTAGTTAATTTAAGACTAGGAGGATAATTAACAATTAACCAGTTAGTATTACTATCATTAAAAAAAAAAAAAAAAAAAAAAAAAAGACCTATACTATTATCGGTATAGTTGAAGAATATTAAATCATTACTTAATAAGGAATTTCTTTCATAAAAAAAAAGATTAGATAGAATACTACAAGCAGAATCACTGTGGGATATCTTTAATAATTTGGTATTGATGATCACTGTATAAAATATTTTTATTATATAAAAAATAAAAATTTAAGTAAAAAAAAAAAAAAAAAATCATTTTTTAATAGTAAAAGCTTTTTATTGTGGAGCTTTAAAAAGCATAAAATAAAAATTTATTCTTCCAAAGACATGATATAAAGTAATGAAACTTTCAACGCTAAGAAAATTTTAGAAAAAAATATAGATGTTTCACTTTTGTAAGAGATGAAAATTTTCACATATTCAAAATATTTTAAAAAATCATTCGAGACCGATGTTCTTAGTTATTAGTTTTTGTATAAATATTCGTTAAACCATAACTTTCAAAGGTTTCGAAAGCTTTTTGAATATGTAAAAACTTTTATCTCTCGGAAAAGTGAATTATCTATATTTTTTTGTAAAATTTTCTTAGCGTTGAAGTTTCATTACTTTATATAATGTCTTTGCAAGAATAAATTTTTATTTTATGCTTTTTAGTTACAACAACAAAATAAATAAATAAATAAATAAATAAATAAATTTAATTTAAAAATAAATAAATAAATAAATAAAAACGAATCAATTTTTTTTAGGATACTGTGTAGACAACAAAAGATTTTCTTTTATCAGTTGACATTATTTCTATTATCTGCAAAAAAGTAACACAATTGCCTTCGAGGATCGAACTCACAACCATCGCGTTATCAGCATTATTCTGTAACTAAAAGTCAAAGAAAAGCATACCACAGAAAAATCTAAAAAATACTTATACAAAAAGAATATGGTTCTCGAATGCTTTTTAAAATATTTTGAATATTTAAAAACTTTCATCTGTTGCAAAAGTGAAATATCTATATTTTTCTTTAAAATTCTCTTGTTGATGAAACTTATATTTTGTTATAGCATGTCTGTGCCAGAATAAATTTTTATTTTATAATTTTTAAGGCTCCACAATAAAAGCTTCCAGTGGTTTTCTTTTTTTTTCTTTTTTTTCTTTTCTTTTTTTTTTTTTTTTAATTAGATTTTTATTTTGTGCATTTTCGTAACTCAAAAGAAAAGAAAAGCTTCTTAAAAAACTAATCAAAATATCTTAGGATACTTTGTAGACAATGAAATATTTTCTTTCTTATATTGATTGATTTTCCATTAATTATCTGCACAAAAGCAACACATCGGCCGTCGAGGATCGAACCTACGTCCATCGCATTATCAACGTAGCGCTCTATCACATTGTGTTAACGAGTGACGAAAACATCTGTTTACATTTACATTAAAGTGGACACGCCTTGTTTTTCAACGTGGCACAAAGACATGTCAAAGGCATGATGGCAAAAATTCAGTTATAATAACACACTTCTAAAAAATATATTTTTTATTTGTTATTTAACTTTTTATTTTGTGCTTTTTAATAACTTAAAAAAAATCGTTGGAGACTGTATAGAGAGTGATAAATTTTCTTTTATAAATCGACACCATTTCTATTACTTATCTGCGACAATATACTCATCGGTCCTTCGACGATCGACCTCACAACCATCGCATTAACAACATAACGCTTTAGCTAACCAACTGAGCTAACTAGCAACGGAAAAGGTTGCTTGCATTTACTTGAAAGGGGAAGCGCCTTGTTTATTACCGTGACATGAAGACAGGATGACAAAAGCCAATTTCAATGAAAAGCTTCTAAAAAGTTTCTAATTTCAATAAAAACCTTTAAAAAAAATATATACACTAAGCGACAAAAAAAAAGCCGCACTTAGATGTTTTCCTTTTCGCCTTCTACAACCGCCAATTTTATCGTTTAAAAAGCAAATTTTTGAACAGATTTTACTATGTTGTCCTCCACATACACTTTAGCTTTGAGTCTAGTGTTAAAAACAAAATGCAATTGTCAGGAAAATTGTAATTTTAGAATTTATTTCAAAAATGGTAAGAATAAGGCAGTTAACGATGCCACAAAAAGTATTAATTTTTAAATGAAAATCAAAAAATATTTTAATACGTGAGATGGCAAAATAATTAAATGCTAACGAAATATTGGTAAAATGAATTTTAGCAAAATATAAATTTTTTTGGCCGTTTAAACTGGGAGTTTGGCTTTAGGCGGTCATGTTGCTCATCCAAGCAAGATAACCGCAAGTTAAAATGCGAATGTTTAAAAAATCGATTTGTATCATGTTCAGAACTTAAAAGAGATTTTAAAAAAGTGTATAGTAAATTACTTTCTTCAAAAACAATATACGAGAACAATTAAACAAAGCGGGTTAAAGAACGGAAGATCTGCGAAAAAAGCCATTATTAAGGAAAAGAATTAGAAAAAACAATACTTTAGTTGACCAAAATTTAAAAACATTATCAGTTAATTATTAGGCTGAACTGGTTTTCTCTGATGAATCAAGTTTTCTTTATTTCGTGCAGTTGAAAAAAGCTAGAATGAAGACGAAAATGTGACCGACTTAATGAAAATCGCACTTTTAAAACAGTGACACATTCTCCGTACATTATGGTACGGAGGTGCATAACTTCTCAAACACTCGGGGAAATTTTTATGCTCAGGGGATCAATTAACTCGAAATAAAACACAATCTGCATAAAAGTGGTGCCTGACCGACTATTTTGGAGGTATCTTAGACATTTCCGTAAACAGCATTTGAAGATAATAAGGCACCTTACTACACGGCGTCTGTGGTAAGTTTATTCACTTCAAATTGTCAAAATTTCTTATACATTCCCATGAGAACCTATAATTCTGTAAGTAATCATACTTTTTTCACTTTAAGTTAAATACCACAAAGGATATAGTAGAATTTCTTCTTTACCAGACATGGAAATGGTCAAAATCGGGATACGCTCGAAAATGTTTCGTCTATAAAAAGGCGGGGGAGGGGGGAGAGGATTCGAAATTTGCAGCCTATAACTCTGCCTGAACTAGAAAAATTTATTTGTGATATTTGGCACATTGAAATTTCTGAGATTTATATTAAAACACAAAAACACTGTATAAAACTATGCCATTGCGCATTAATGCAGTAATTCCATATAAAGGTGGAATTAACCCAATGCAGGATACATATTTTTAACAGAAAATTGCTTAGATCTAACAAATAAATAGTTTTATTTCATATATTAAAATATAACTTGTTTATTTCATATAATAAATCATAATAGAATGCAAAGTGTATAGTTATTGCATTATGTTCAAAAAGAAAGTTTTATGCAGATTTTTAAAAAGTACTTCGTAAAGTGCAATAAAGCGAATTATTAAATCGAAAATATACATAGGTAAAATTTCATACCTTTGGTATTATGCAAACAAGACAGTTTTATTTGTTTCAAAGATTAATTTTAAAGTTATTGCAAATAAAAAAGGTATAAGTCATTTTTTCTGCGGTGCGGCTTTTTTTTTGTCGCTTAGTGTATATATACAGGGTGACATAAAATAACGGAGACAATGTTTAACACATCCTGACGCGAAATAATTGTAACGTATACAAATAAAAGTTGTTCTGTTGAAGTACCCATGCATTTTTTTACTAGTATATGCATTTACAACTGTGAACTCACATATTTCCTTTTCCTATTAGAATGTCAAACAAACGTATTGCAATTTTGAAGCTGTTTCGTCAAGGAAAGCGGCAGTGTGAAATTGTTCGTTTACTCAAAGTTCCGCGACAGACTGTATACAAGGCCATCAAACGTTTTAAGGAGCTTGGCCATGAAGGCGACCATCCTGGAAGAGGACGAAAACGTACCTCCAACATGCCCAGGAACCGCAAGGTCATCCAGAATCGAGTCAAGCGAAATCCGAGAGTCTCCATGCGAAAAATCGATCGTGAGACCGGAATCAATCGCGAAGCAGTTAGGCGAATAGCCATAAATGAACTCCATCTTAAGAAGTATAAGTTCCAAAAAGTTCAGCTGCTCACGGAAGACAACAAGCGGGTACGACTCCAAAAATGCCGGCAACTCAAGCGTCGGTTTGCAGCTGAACGATGGGAGAGCATCCTCTTCACGGACGAGAAGCTGTTCACCTTGCAGCAGACGCACAACTTCTATAACGACAGATATTGATCCTCAGACGCTCCCAGCACATCGGCAATCGTTTAACACCGACAAAAACCTCAGTCTGTCATGGTGTGGGGCGGTGTTTGCGCCATCGGCAAACCCACTCTCGTTTTCATTGAGGAAGGGGTAAAAATCAAACAAAATGTGTACCAGCATGACATCCTTGAGGCTGTGGTACTTCCGTGGGCTAAGAAGTACTTCCATAATGGGTTTTGGACGTTTCAACAAGACTCCGCCCAGCTCACAGGGCGAAGTTGACACATGAGGGGTGCAGAACCCACTTTCCCGATTTCATTGCTTTTACGGAATGGCCCCTACTCGCTGGATTTAAACCCCATGGATTATAGCGTGTGGTCTATTTTGGAGGCGGAGGCATGTGCTAAACGCTCGAGCAGTTTGGAGTCGCTGAAACAATCACTGCTTCGTTAGTGGGACAGATTATTGCCGGAGGACATGCGGCCAATAGCCGAAAACTTCAAGACTCGTTTGCAGCTGTGTATCGACGCTTATGGTGGCCACTTTGAAACCAACTGAATATGTTATAACCTGAGGTCCATATTATTGTTTACAATTGTTACATATGCTGATTTCTTTTCTATTAATAAAATATGGATAAAAAACATTGTCTCCGTTATTTTATGTCACCCTGTATATATTTATTTATTCATTTTTATTTAAATTTTTATTTTGTGCTTTTTAGTAACTAGATAAAAAGCTGTTTAAAAAACTCTCCGATAATTCTTAGGATACTGAGTAGACAACGAATTTTTTTTTTTTTAATCAATTGACACCCTTTCTATTAATTATCTGCAAAAACATTAACAGCTCGGCCCTTCCAGGATCAAACTCGCGACTCTCACGTTATCAACATTGCACTCTAACCAACTGTGCCAACAAGAGACGAAATGTGTTACTTATATATATATATACTAGCTGACCCGACAAACGTTGTTTTGTCATATAAATTATTTCTAGAGAATATTTTGCTAGAAAAAAACAACTAACCTATTGTAAGTGTAAGGATGTGGTATATAAGTGGAAGATGTATGGAGCGCTGTGAACGGTGAAAGAATATAAAAATAACAAAACACCAATCATTTATTTTTTTAATTTATTAAAATTGATTCTTTAAAATTATATACATATCGCTACTTATAACAATATTACTAAAAAACAATATCAATCCCTTAATGCAACAGTATGTACAATATTTTTTGTTATCCCATCTTTCGCCAATACAAACAAACTGGATGGTTTGCCAACTCCAGAGCCACGTATAATTGTCCGTGTGAAAAACATGATGTGCTCAAATCTAAGCCACAGACAGACATCGTTTGGCCCTGAGACTTATTGATAGTCATTGCAAATGCAAATCTAATTGGAAATTGAGGGCGTTTAAATTGAATTGGCACATCTGTGGGTATAATAGGGATTCGCAGTAGTAATATATTTTCACCTCGGAATTTGTCATTTAAAATGATGGCTTCGATAACATTTTTCATTAATTTTTTTATGACTAATCGCGTGCCGTTGCACAACCGTGGTGGGTTCAAATTACGAAGCAAAATAACCGGAGATCCAACCTTCAGTTGTAAAATATGCGGTGGCATGCCTGGTAAATCCAATGAGTTTAAAAGCTTTGTTGGATAATTTACAGCTTCGGTGGCATCGCAAACTGTGTCATTAGATTTGTATGACACCAAGTCTCCTGGTAACAAATGTTGTATCTTGAGATTCAATTCGTTGACGTCCACATTTTTTGCTGCTAAAATTGCTCTTTCTGCCAGCCACTCATGATTTGTGTATCGTCTGTGTACATCGGGAAATATCTGGTCAATAAGAGCATCTTGAGAATCAATGATTGTGCAGAAATAGGTCGGTAATTTTATGCATCCAGTTTCATCTGTAGTAACTTTTCCATCGCCGATATCTAACAATTGTTTTGAGAATGTTTCAGCGGATGGATCTTGAAGCTTTTGAACGCGCAAATTTACTTTCAGTTGTACTTTTTCAACATTAAGCCACAATGACGATGATTTTAAGCATGCGTTGATCTCATCAGCGTATGTTGAACGCGGAATAACGGGAAGTGCTTGTCTGAAATCACCTGAAAAGAGTAACAGAGTGCCGCCAAATAGTTAGTCGTTGTTTTTTATATCTTTCAATGTCCTGTTCGACACCTCAATCGAATGTTTGTGTGCCATAGTGCATTCACCCCAGATAAGAATTTTACACTATTTCAGCACTGTGGCCATGGACGATTGTTTTTTTATGTTTCACACTGCGTCTGGGTTATTTTGAATATTTAGTGGCAGTTTAAATAATGAATGAGCTGTTCTGCCTCCATCCAATAAAGTTGCCGCAATTCCAGATGATGCAACAGCCAATGCGATGCCATTATTTGATCGTATTTCGGCGAGAATTAGCGAAATAAGGAATGTTTTGCCAGTTCCACCTGGTGCACCCCAAAAAAAAAAAGAATCCACCTTGTCCTGCCAAAACTGCGAGCATGATGCGGTCGTAAACGGTTTTTTGTTCTTCATTCATTAGTGGGACATTGCGAGCAACAATCGCTGCCATTTCTACAGTATTGTATTGTAGTTCACGATTCAATTCAGTGCTTATTAAATCAGATGCATTTCGATTTGTTGAAATGACATACCGAAATGACTGAGTGGTAAGTTGGCAATGATAATGCAAAGATCTTCAGTAGCAATCAATGCTTCATTGTACATAGCGTCACTGAATACTATCGTTAGATCGTTGCACCGTGAACGATGTTGATGCAATATATCATCAGTCATTGAATCTTTGTGATTATCCCATAATGTCTCTGCTCGGGCCGGGAAACATGTAGTCAACACTATAGCGAATAGTAGACGAATTTGTTTTGCTGTACAGTTCAGTCCTACTTCAGCAAGCATACACTCCCACTGGTTGTCGTCTTCCAGCAAGCCGAGTGCAAGGCATGCATCTTTATACGTTGGATTCTGTTGTCCATTCACTTTACGTAAATCTTGAAATGACAAAGGGCCGATGACATTACCCAATAACAGTCGAAGATAAAAGCACTCAGTCTGCCTTGGATTGACTGTAAATACTCGTCCCAAGGTGTTTGATTTGAATAAACCGGGACATGCATCAATCGACGTGCCTTGCTTGCGGGGCATCCATTTTTTTGTTGGAGCCCATGTGAAATAGCGTGGTACTTCTGAATAGAGTAATGTCCGTGCAAAAGCACCAAAAGCATCCGCATGATTACACAATTCAAAAAATTCGGTGAGTGTAGTTTTTGGTGAATTTACAGCACGATCAATCGCTGTCTCGCTCGTGAAATATACGCGCTGGCCATTTTCAAGATGGACGGCTAAATGAAGAACTGCTGGATCCCGTTCATGAATTGGGAAACCAAAGATACGCCAAACAGCTTCATTGGAGCTGACGTACCGGCCAATTTGGTAAAGTGTTATTTCATCGTTGTTATTCACCGGAGGAGCATTCACATTGGTATTTTCAACTCGAAATACAGCCATATCACTGCCTTTATTCACATACTTGCAAATGTATTTGATGCTCTTCAGTGAACTGCAGAACTGAACATTAATATGAGCATTGAATGTTTTGCTCAGCAGAGGCGAATATGGGACCACCCAACGGTTATCAATGTCAATATCTATGTTGTTGACATAGATGACCGCCATAGATGATAAGATTGTCCGCCATTATCGGGATTTCTTCGACGATATATTGGATATCCGTCAACATTTGTGATCGTGAAATTTTTTGGAAAACTTTTAGTACATTTTCCATCTGCACAAACAATAATGGCCTAAAAATGAATTTTTAATTTTAACATAAAATAACTCCGTCGGATATTGATGAATTTTTTAAAAGAATATACCATTTTAACTAATTTTAACATTTTAACAATATTAACGTTGGAAAAATATTTTAAACACTTACGGTTAAAAATTCATTTTTCATTTCAACATTAAATAAATTCTGACATCGTGTTTACGATTCTAAAATATTAACTTTGAAAAAATATTTTAAACACTTCGTAAGATACGGTTACGATTCTAAAAATATTAATTTTGAAAAAATATTTTAAACACTTCTTAAGATACGGTTAAAAATTCATTTTTCATTTCAACATTAAATAAATTCTGACATCGTGTTTACGACAACTCACGCCATCTAGGTGGAAAAGTTGTTGAAAGAGTTGGTTAAAAATTAATTAAGAAAGAACTAATTAAGTTACAACTTTCATTTGTAAATCTAAACCATTCTCGAATCCACCTGAAGACACACAAAAAATTTCGTTAAACTCAGTCCAGCCGTTTAGGAGGAGTTCAGTGACATACACACGCACAAATGAAATATATATATATATATATATTTTAAGTGGAGGCGCCTTGTTTTATAGCGTGACACGAAGACGGGATGACAAAATCCAATTTCAATAAAAAGCTTCTAAAAATGAAATTCAGAAAAGTTTTAAATGTTAGGATTTTTTTTTCATTAAAGTTATTTTGATGTTCGTTAAAAATAATTAACATAGTGATATGCAAGTCATTAGTATCAATATTATTGAACAGGTCTTTAAAGACAAAAGCATTAATGTCTTTAAAGTCAAATGTATTAATTTTAGAAACTATTTTTTATGTAATGTTGATTGTCGATGTTGTTATAAATTTCTTTTAATATTTTTAATTTTAGATTATAAGCAACATTATTACAGGCATTGCAACCAATTCTAACCGTTCAAAATTTTATTGTCGTATAAATATATTTTAGGGGAAAAAAAAAAAAAAAAGTCGTTTTTTAACATACAAATGAACAATTTTAGAAAAACAAAATTATTAAATTCAATTAAAAGAAAAAAAAAGACTCTACTTTTATAAATAATCTTATATTGTTTTAAATTATTAAACTATTTTATTTCTAGTGAATTTTCTTTTAATGTTTAGATTTAATTTAAACGGCGCTTTTAGAGGTACTTTTTTCATAGCGGTCAAGTCTCTCGCTTTTTACACACCACTATACTTCTGTTATTTTTTTGGGGTTTATTTAAAGCGCAATGTCTGTGACTAAATAACACTGTGGTCACTGTGAAAATAAAGCGGCATTAAAAAAGACGAAGACTTAACGTTGAGAATCGTCATAAGCTCCGATACATCCGTCATGGACTATCTGGAAAGCTTCAGTTTAAATAGCCACGTTTTAAAATATTTATAAATTAGCACATTTAAGTGTATTGGGATGAACCTTCCGATATTTCAAACAATGTGGGAAACTTTTATATCTTGCTACATATCACTCCTTTAAATCATTGTTCTGATTTGAATCACGTAAATCATCCGATCAACAACAAATAATTACATGTCGCCAACCTAAATTGCATAAAGGCCTTGCGTTGTTTTAGTTCCCCCAAATTCCTAATTTATTAATTGTAGCTGCGTTATTCATGATAGTTCACAAAGGCACAACCTGCTGGAGCAAAATTATACTTGACTGACTTTTACAAATTTCACTACTGCCGGTAGTGGGAGTACTTCCCAACAAAACCTGACTAACAGGAGAGAAGCAGTAGCAGACAACAATAGCGACCTAAAACAATAAAAGAAATGCGAAATACGAAAGACCAATGAATAAAATATGTAAGGGTAAGTACTAAAACACAAAACAAAATTATACAGAATCATATAATTGAAAATAAAAATTTTTAATATTTAAATATCATTTAATTGGAAAATATTAGAAATGAAATGCAAAAATTATTAAACAACAAATAAATAATATATAGAACAACGAGAAATGAATAGATAGTAACCATCTAAAACTGGTCTCGCTAAATTTTCCTTTAGCATGACTGTTTCCGTTAAGAATTTTTTTTTTTTAATCATAGAAAATTATTATAAAAGATTTGTATAAAGTTGTACATTAAATGAGAATGCTTGCCTTCTTTTAGAAAAATCTTCTTATTTACTACGATTAAATAAAAAGAAAATTCCTCTTCCAAAATTGTGATGTGATAAACAGGCGTGTACTAACTCTGAAGCTCTTTAAAGTACTAACAATGTTTTGGAATAAATTATAAATATTGGCAACTCTGTATATGAAACTCAATATTCGTATTTTATATAAATTAATTATGAGTGAAAATATCTTTGATTTTTTTTTTTTTTTCATATTCAAAATTTTGTTAAATTAATCTCGCTACTCTTTAACATTAAAATTTTTGGAATTTTACAATTGCAACAAGAATTTAATTTGTTGGGTACTATCAACTAAATAAATGCTGCGATGAAATATACATAAGTTTTTAAAAGATTAGATATATAAAAAATATCTTATTTTATAAAGCATTTATAAAAAATGATATATAATTGTATATTTTCAGAAATGTACTGATATATATAGCTATAGCTTGTTATAACATTGTTTATACACTCTATAACAAAAAAAAAAAAAAAAAAAAAAAAAAAAAAAAAGACTCATCAAAAAGAAGTGGAGACAAAAATTGGTAGATGGGGTAGAATGGGTGGTCCGAATGGGGCAAAAATTGGTAGACGTGATGTACATGTGGAGAAAAACAATTGATTACAGTTCCAGAAAATTTCAATGATTTAATCAAGAGAAAGGGCCTCACAAAGTAAACAAGTCAATAACGCGTTGGTTCACTTCTGGCCCTTATCTACGCAGTTATTCGGCTTGATATTAATTGATAGAGTTGGCAGATGGGCTCCTGTAAAGTATTGTGCCAAATTCCGTCCAATTGTTGCGTTAGATTGGTAAAATCCTGAGCTGGTTGTAGGACCCTTTTTATGATGCTCCAAACATCCTCAGTGGAAGAGAGATCCGGGGACGGAGCTCAACCCCACTGAGCCGCCTATTAAGGGTATTTGAAGTCACTGAAGTACCAGTTGAACGTAGGATCGACTATAATGATGAATTGGTGCTTGATTCCATCAAAACCTGTATGTATGTCAATTTGTGTCCAGTTTGCATCCTTCTTGGTGCGTCACTTTTTTCTTTATAGAGTATATTAAGTGAATGAAATTCTGTTTCTCAAGTACTATTTATTTAATACAAATTTATTGATATTTTTAATTTATTTGCACGTTAAATATTATATTCGTACTGTAAAAAGAAAAGTAAGATGTATTTTGCTTATAGCCGAATCTTAATTCACGTAGTATTTCCAAATGTGAATAATTTTAATGATTAAAATTTAATTTATTGCAAAGTATTGCAAAGCCTAAATCTCTCATCCTATATCACTACTTACCTATATATTATAGTTACACGTCTTTTACTTATAATTGTACATTATACATTTAAAAAAATTAAAATTGTAAAACGGTAAAAAGTCCGGAGCATGCTATATAAAGGTTCGTACAGTTCATATTTAGTGATGGAAGACATGAACTTCCCTCACTAATTGCAAATAGCAATTTTTGTCATAAAATAAGCCTATAAATTAAAAGAAAAATTTTATTTTTCTGTATAATTGTAGAAGACTCAAGAATAAAGGAGAGAGTTTACGGAGAGAAAAAATAAAAAGGCAATGAGGTACATTTTAACTATTTATTAAACACTTATTTGCGTGTTTAACCCCTTAAATGACGTCGACGTAATATACGGCAGTGACACTTGCCCCCTCGATTGTTGAGGATATAATTTAAGTTAATAAAACACTAATACATAAAATATTTTTGCTGCATAACATGACATTCTAAAGGAACGTAAAATTGCGGTGCTTACTGTTCAAAATAAGGAAATATGTGGACATGAAAGTGTCAGTAGAAATATTTCATAAATTATTGAAGTTGTTTTCCGAATGAAATAAAATAAAAATTTTTAAAGAGAAAATCTGGTATTAAAAAACCGTTCTTGTTCGCATTTATGTGATTAAAAATGTATCTGAATAGTGTATATTATATACATATATACAGGGTTGCCACTGGCGACATTTTTAATATTCTTTTTGCACCATTATTTCCGATAATAATAATAATAATATATATAATATATTTTTGCAGGTAAATTTGCCATTTGCCTGTATAAATTTAATATAAGTTTTATGTTAGTGAAATTGAAGTGCGAAAAAAAATCGCTTTTGGTAGCCTTGTATATATATATATACACACATATATATATATATATATATATATATATATATATAGAGAGAGAGAGAGAGAGGGGGATGGAGAGAGAAAAGAAGAAATAAAAAGGCACAATGAGGTAATATATATATATATATATATATATATATATATATATATATAAGTCACATTTTTATAGCTACAAACTTTTAACTTGTTAAAAAGTCACCTAACTCCAGTATTTTGGAATAGTAGTTATCAATTTATTTAATCGTAAGAAAATATTACTAAAGCTTCTTTTTCAAAAATAATGATAAAAAGAGTTGCATACAAAGTAAAACATTTTGCAGACATAAAATAATCATACTTTTCTCTGCTTCATCAAATTTAAAGCCGTAAAATATTTTTCATATTTCTCCGAAAAGTTCACTTTTTTTATATTTTGCTCGACGTAAAAATAGCAATTTAAGCCTTTAGCATCGGGGAAAAATAAAGTATTGAATTGAATATAAGAAATGTGAAATGTTTTAATACTGTTGAGCTTTTTTCTTTTTAAATATGTCAGCTGGGCTGTCAAACACTCCTGTTTCGTATTTCGGTGAGCTTTTGAGACGGATTGTCCATCTTACTGGTTAGATAGATGCTTTGGGATGACGGATTAGGAAGTGAAACTCTATTTTCCCTTCTAATACTAGATATTCGCTGAATAAATGGAAAATTTTCACTCCACCGAAGAAAAGTATTGATTTTCTAGATGCATTTTCCGTGTTTTTAAGGAGTATTTTAAAAGTGTTATCTGATTTATAAAGTAAATTTTTTGAAAACCATTTCAAAGTAGCCTATAATGTAATATGCTCGTATTTAAAATTATTCATATAAAAATTTATTTAGTTTACTTATTTATTTATTTATTTTTAACATTTATTTTGTTTGCGTTTTACTCCTATTCTAATATATCGAATTTAAAAAATTAAAATATTTATTAGTTTATTAAGTACAAATTTATTAAAAATCCGTTGCTAATTGCATATACTTTCTAATTAAACGATTTCAGTTTGAATCTAGGCAAAATTATACAGCTAAGCGAACTATTAAATATTAGATTTTTAAATATTCCTTTGCATTCGAGTCATTTAGAAATTTTCTTTAATATTATTAATATTTATTTTTAGTTGCCGAAAATTTATCGGTGAATGTAGTTAAAGTTATGTATTGTAGTACAAAATAATATGGTTAATGAGTACAAGTTTCATGTAAAATTATATTTTATAAAAAAATTAAATTAATCTAAATTAGTATTTTAAAACTAATATAAATGAGTATTTTATATCTATCTATCTATCTATATAAATATATATATATAATCTAATATTAAGACTTCATATATTGATGAAAGAAGAGCAAAAATATTGCCGTTTTATCTGTTGTTTTGTTACTCAAGAGGCTTTTAATACTCTTTTAACTAAAGCTTCTTCAGTGATTAAAGTGGGGCTGCTTCATTTAACACCTAAAAACATTTCGAATTCAGAATTTAAACTTTTGTTTCTAACCAAAGTGTTAACCAAATACAGTTACAGTTTTGTATACCACTTTCTTACAGTAATCTTCATTGTCTGTTGTACATATCTTAGAAAAAATAATAGAAAGATTGCTTTATATAAAAAATGGTATTCAAAAACGTGCATTTACATGGTTGGTTGGATTCAATGTCGCCCGAGTACTGCGCTATGGGTAATTGGATTTCGTCCGCATTTGCACTGAAACGTAAAGATAAAAGACAGTATGTTCATGGGCGCAGTGAAAGCGGTATACTAGGCCCTCCTCCTAAATTAGAGAAAAGAAAATTCCCATTTCATAACGACCAGGCCTAAAAAGTAGCTGGGGCTACAGCCTGTTATTCTTTAAATAACACCTTTTTTTTTTTTTTTTTTTTTTTTTTTAATAAATTTTTCTTTATGTAATTGTCTAGTTGTTGGTAATGAATAAAAGAAAATTACTATGAAATATTAGTAAACTTTCGAATATAGTAGGCTGCATCTCCTGAAAGTAGCCATATTATTATTATTATTATTATTATTATTATTATTATTATTATTATTATTATAAGACTTGATACGTGTATGTCCTGAAAGGTTTAAAAATAAGTTTATAGTAAGTTAAATAGTAAATTAAGATAATATATTATAAGTTAGTAAATTAAGAAAATTTAGTATAAGTAGTAAGTAAAATATAGCATAAGTTAAATAGTAAACTAAGAAAATAGATTATTAATTTTTAAAGAAATATTAAAATTTAGTGTCAGTTTGATTCGAATTATAATGAAAGTTTTGAAACTGTTAAAAGCCAAGGGTAAACATTTCAATGTTTTCTAAAGATTTTGAGAGACGCTACTTCGATTTTTATTTTTTAGGTTTTTCTCGAGGGACATCTCCCACTCTGTATCTAAGTTTTTATAAAAATATTCACTTTTGTAGCACCATCTTTTCTACAAAAACAAATCAATTTTCCTTTTTTTTTTTTAATATGCAATGTTTATTCTGTATTTTTACCTAATTTTATTATTTAATATTTTAATTAAAATTGAAAATGACTGTTTCTACTTTAGAAAAAACATTTTAAGTCCGAAATATATTCTCACCAATAATTAATTAAATTAATATTAGTTATTAAAGTGAGTGTATAAAATAAGCTTTTTAACATCTCCGTTTATTTTTCTCTGTAATTTCACGTAAGACTTGAGATAATACATTACACAGAAGTTTCTGTTGAAATTTTTAACAGTGTGGAATCACACCAGATTTAATGCGTGTAATGCTTATTAAAAGTTGAATAAAATTTAGTTTTTAGTTTATACGACGTTAGACATTTTTCCTTTACAGTATTCACAGTAAAAGTCGGAGTCGTTAAGGGTTTTTCGTGGTTTTCTTTGAAACTTGCACATATACGGGCTAGGACCCAAACTGAAGACCGCAAATCAAAGCCATCATCAAACAAATTTCCATCAAGGCCCAAGACCCTGGTATAGACAATAAGCCTTAACCCATCCTCTTCAGTATTAGTAATACTCTTGTGATAATAATAGCTTATGTTAGTATCTCTGTGGCTTCTTTAAACTTATTAAGGAAAAATAAAAAGAATAAAAAAAATTACGGTGATAAAAATGAGAAAATTATCACACTGAAATAAAAATAGAATATAAATGTTATGAAATTAATTATATTTTACAGTTTCAATTCAATTTTCCAAATTGAATTCTGTCATAACTTTGACGTTTTAGAAGATATAAGGTAAAGCTAGGAGAGATTGCGCACATAGGGGATCGGCAGGAAGGAGTACAGTGAACGCTCTGAAACTCCAGGTAATTCTACAATATCGATAGCGGAGTGCCCACTTAAATGTACATGTTCATTTCTTGAATAGTCTAAAATTAAACGGAGTTATTTTGTCTCGCTTACAAAAATGTTTGCTTAAATATTCAAAGCCTTTTCTAGAATTTTTATAGAATGGCAGTATTACAAAATATTTTTAATTTAAACGATTTCTACTGGACTCGTTTATAAATTTTACTTGTGGCAGGTAGTTGCATGAAAGTTGCATCATTTATAAGAACGAGTGCGACGATTATAGACAACGACAAATTAGGTCAACAAACAAAAAACCATTTAAACTAAAAAGGAACTTTATTAATTTTAAATTAAACATATTATCTAGCAACTAAATGTTACTTTTTATTACCTAGTCCTTTTTTTTTATCTACTTCGTTAATTTATTTTCTTTAAATAAAAAAATTTAATTCTTTTTAATTGTTTTTTCAATTTCTGTTTTTTTTTTTTTTTTTATTATTATTAAATTAAAATATCTACATGTAATATAAAAATATTTGTTTACAAAACCCTTATACCAATGTCATTTAAGTGCAATTGCAATTGTTAATAATTTAATTGTAGTTAAAATTAAGCGCAATCTCTCCTACCCATTTGCGCAATCTCTCCTACCCTATTAGGAAAGATTGCGCAAAGTAGCTCTCTTGGTTTTGTTGCAGCTGCTGCTTTAAATAATACTATAATAACAAAAATAATGGAAATGCATGAATGAAAATCTATGCAGGAACAGTTTAGCAAAAAATTTAAATTTAAACTTTTTATAACGTTTTGTTGAAATGTGCACAAACTCTTCAAGCTTTACCTTATAGATCACTAAGAGCTTATATATATATATATAAAACTATTGAAATGAATTTATATATATGTTTAAAGATTATAAAAACTAAAAGGAGAATTACAAACCAATGCGCAAAATTTCAGCGAAAGGAAATGCAAAACTTAAATGTAGAAATATATAAACAAAGATGAAGATCTCAGTATTTTTTGGGGTTTAATTTCATTCATTTGTTTATATATTCCTATATATATGTGTATGTAAGGGAATTGATTAAATAAACTATAGAAGATTCAAAATGTTTAACATATATATGTTTTCAAATAATTGTTAAAGAAAAGAAAAGAAAAGTAACACATTTTTTTTTTATTTTTTACACTATAAATAAAAAAGTTATATAAAAATAAGAAGGTTTTCACGAAAACCAATTTTGCAAAAATTCACTCTTTAAAGTGTAGTTGAACATTATATACATACAATAAAATTTAGTTTATCTTAATATTCATTTTTATATCTCAATATTTATAAACAATTTTTTTTTTAATTTTTCATTATAAAATAGTCTTAAATTTTAAGATATATGCAATAAAAACATCAAAGTTCATATAGCATAATATACAATTAGGACGCAATGTTTGTGAAAAAGATTGTATCATAGTAATTTTTGAATAAATCTTTATTTGATGTACACTCATAAATACCAGAAAGAATACCTTTTTATGAGCCATTAAAATTATTAATGGTACGTTTTAATCTTTATGAAAAATGTCCTCTGTCATATACAAACTCGAGAATACATTTTGATGTAGAAGATACATTTACTTCTTCAAATTCAAGATATTTAAAATTTGTTACAAATAAAGGGAGAAAATCTTCATCATCAAATTTATTTTGATTTAAGGAAGAAATTTCTACAGCAGTAAACCCATAAACTCTATTCTTAGTTTAAAATGTCATTTTAAATATTATATTTCAAATTGAGCCTTTCAAATTAGAACTTTATTCTATTGAAAATGTTTCATTAGCCCCCAACTGAAACGTCTCGTTAGTCCCCAGCAAAATACGAGATGATGGCAAACACTAAGCAAGTTCCCATTAAATATGATGAATTTGGAAGAAGTATTTTCCAAGAACGATATAAAGGGTTAAACGAAAAAAAAAAAAAAAAAAAAAATAGTGTCCGCAATTTCTCACAGTAATTGTATTAGCATCGCTCATCCACAGAGAAGAGTGGTAACCACCTCTTAAACAATCCTGCACGGGTAAGCTGACTGATTTTTTTTTTTTTTTCTTTTTTTTTGAGTTATTCAGAAAATGTTGAAATCTTTCCTTTTATTAGAAGAATAAAACCTTTTGGCTTAGAAAAGAACACTTTATTATAACGTTACTTTTAAAATTTCTTGGCTTTGAAAAGAAAACTTTATTATAATGTTAATTATAAATTCTCTTGTCTTAGAAAAGAACTTTTTATTATAATGTTATTTAGCGAAAGAAAAAAAAAACATTTTAATATAGACCCTGAAAACCTGAGATAATGGTCAACACCATGATAAATGTTGGATGCCAGCAATAGCTGCAGCTGGTCCACTGGTATAAAAAGTTAACGGTGCCGAAGGGAATCTTTTACGCCGGCAGTTGGCTCCATTCGACCAATTTACTGCTACCAGCAGTAAGATGGTCACAGTGAAATGAAAATAAGGTAATAGGCCAGTAACTTGTCACTACTGGATGGAAATAGTTAGTGGACCACAGTAGAACGCAAAATGTCAGTGGGCTAGTTGTAACAAACATAAATTTTCATGTTATTGGTGGCAGCCTTAAGGGGCCAGCTGTGGCAAACATGAAGTTTTCATATTACTGTTGGAAGTTTTCGTTGGTCCTTTATGTTTTCCCAATTAATCATATATGCTAATACCTTATTTCGCTGTACTGTTAGTACACGACTTTTTTCACATCAGTCATTTTTTAGAGTATTGTTCTTTTTTTTCTTAATTGTAAATACATTTGGAGAGAGCTAGGGGAGAGTGGGGTACAATGGATCACTCCCTATAATTTATTTATTTATTTAATTTTATCGTTCGTAGTTTGGTACATAGATAGCAGCACTACAATGATGAAACTTAGCCAGCAACTTCATGCCTAACTAACAATTTAGCTCTTTTATTCGTGAAGTTAAATTTACGGTAGCCAAAAGTAAATATTTTTAGTTAAACATTTTTTCTTTTCGTCTTTCAGGAATTATGATCTGGAACAGGCTATTTAGCACAATAAAGAGCTAAGGTCATCTATTATTATATTTAATCTCATTAAAATATTTTTAAAAAGGATTTGATATTTTTTAAAAAACATTTGCTGTCAGAGGTCCAGACGGGTACAATGCACCATTAAGAAACGGGGTACAATGGACCATGGTTCATTTACCTCAGTTCTCTGTCATAATAAACTGATTTACGAAATCTGCATTTTTGAAGTGTTAGCTACAAATTATATATAAAAATTACAGAGTTAACTTTAATTAGATGTATTATGTCTTCAAAGATGAATAAGAAAGCAATTTACTTTGAGGTTTTTTCTTATTTAATTTTAATAACCGTTCAGTTACTTTTGTATTCTTATATTTTTACAAATACCATACAGCTATAACAAACTAAATTAAATAACGTAATTAAAAAATAATAATACAAATACATTTGACAAAAAAGACGGTTTTACATTTTGTTGGTTTAATCACAGAAATAAAAGATAAAGAATCTGTTTTTGTGAGATTCATGCATCGAAAACTTAATCATAAACTTAATCAACGAAAAATAACTCTACATTTATTCCAGAGAGTGTTGCTATATCTCTTGCAAAATTTCAAGCTATTGTAATGATGAGTTTTCCAGACCCTACAAATTCACAAGAAAACTGTAGCTTTTCAGTTTCACAAAAATCGTCTGATGTATCATTGTTTAATTTTAATGTTCATTAATTTACATTATTTGTATGAATAGAAGACATAAATAAACAAAGATAATATATTCTACATTTTATACTAATAAAAAACATGCTACATTAGTATGCTTTTTAAATTCGATCTGTGGTCCATAGTACCCCATGTCATGAACCATTGTATCCCGAGGTTGGGGTACAATGGGCCATTTTGTCAGTTGTTATTCAAAAATTTATATAAAAAAAAGTAAACATAATTGATGCTTTTGATTGAGTTCAACATAAGACCCAATATATAGGTAATATGCACACATCTTTTCAATAGCGATAAATTATTACTTTGTGAGTAAACACCTAAAATTTCCAAAATTGGTCCATTGTACCCCACTCTCCCCTACTCTAAATTTTGGAGAGAATTACTCTACATTAGCACTGATCAAAGGATGCAGTTTCTTACAGGAAAATACTATTTATGTAAATTGTTTCCAAAAAGGGAATTTTTGCAAACTCAAACCATAATTTGAATTATGCGAAAATTTAATAACAATGATTTTAAAAGTGTGATGCACTATTTCCTAAAACTTTCGAACTTTTAGGGTCATTTACCTTAAATAAACTGTGTATCCTAATGTTATTTAAAAATATAACAACATGATAAGGCCTTTTACATAATCATTTAATTTTCATCTTGAAAGCGAAATTCAGGCAAAAATATCCAGTTTCTTTTTCTTCTATCATATAAATGTCATTTACTTTGTCAATTACCGAGCTTGTATTTATCCCTAGACAACACTTTTCGCGTCATATTTAGAAAGCTGTAGATTCGTATTGACTGTTTTTGCAACTTTTATTTTTTCCTTGGCATGATATGATATCGAAAAGCGATTTTCGTAGAACTAAAGGAAATTATTTAATGCAAATACATTAAATAAAGTTTCAAACCTGTAAAAATATTGTTCTTTTAGTATAATAATAAACATTAAACACATCAGGTAGATAAACATGTAAAAGAAAAATTTATTTTGATAAATATTTACATTATGGTAAATTGAAATTTTTGTGTTTCAGTTTTGTTGCTTGCTGATTAGGTTTTGAAATCCACAGCTAACGATGTTTAAAGTTTAAGTAAAATATTTAGTCCTTTTGTTTTCAAATTCCAACATTTCAGTAATAATTTCTTATGAGAAACTACCATAAATATTATTCGGATACTTTTTCTTTACTTTCGAAGAATCTTTCTCACCAAATTTACCGGTGTGAAAAAAAAGGGCGGGATTGACAACACTACGGAATATTAATTAAGATGTTGGCAGATATAGTAGCTTTGTATGTGTTTAAATTATTTCATACTAGCTGATAAATATATCAGTGCATAGTTGCCAACTTGTAAGTTTTACTCGGAAGATTAATCACTACAAATTTTCAGTAGAAATTTTAACAACAGTATTCAATTAATAATCTACGATTAAATGCATTGGAAATTTCTATTAGAAAATAGTGGTATTCATTCTGTAAAAATGACCCTAAAATTTGGCAACTTTACCAATATCTGTTTCGGTTCACTTCATCAGACATCTGACCTTCAGGTGTGCCAGTAGCGATTGAGGTAGTAGTAAATGGTGTCAAACACGTTTGAAAATAAATAAACAAATAATATCTTCAATTTGTTATAATGGATTATTTATATAATAAACAATAAGAAAAATAATAATCAGTCACATTACAATTGGTAGATTGTACATTAGTCGCTAGACGGAACCTGTAAACAATTTTAACATATAAAATCAATCCATACAACATGAAACTCATATACACGATCCTTCATACGTTTACGAATTGAAAAAACAGTCAGCTGCTTTAGTAGTGGTATAACCGTGAGCCAATGTTCTATGAATATATAGCGTAAATCTGTCAATATTTTTATTTTATTTCGCAGCATTGTTTGTTTCCGCCTTTTTTTCACACAGCTTTTTTGTAGAATTATTTTCTTTTCATTTAATAGTACTTATACATTGGAAAAAAATTGCTCGGCAAATTAGTAATACAGAGGCTGTTCGCACATTTTTTAGACGATTTTGATGGAGTGTACTGAAGCAATTTTACTCATATTTCGAGTTTTATTTGTTCAGTTTGATAGCCCTTGTTCTTAACTAACATTCTACATCATAATTTCTATGATAATAATGCTTTTTATAATATCGGAAGAGGTATATTTTTCTACTCCTCTTGAACGGCTTTCCAGAGTCCACAAAGCGTTGTAGGTCGGTGTTTGGATAATGTTGATTTTAAGAGTCGAAAAACACAAAAATCCAACAGTGATACATCAGAAGATTTAGCAGGAATGTCAGTGAAGGGTATGGTTTTAATTCCCGTTTTTTGTTCCATTTTTTTCTAGAAAAGCAATTGCGGATTGTGATGTGTGGCTGCTTGTTTTATCTTGATACAGTTCAACGGATTGATAGCATTGTGGATAAAGATCTGGATTTTCATTTTTAAAAATTGGAATTAAAATATGTTCTTGAGAGTATTTAGAGTTGATTTTGACATTTTTGTCACATTTTTTCTTGCTTTTATCTTGCGCTTGTATGAAAAACCAGTGGCAATCATAAATCCTTTAGAAAAACTTTCTTTTGATGCTTTGAGCCATGTAGCAATTTTTTTTTCTCCACTTTTGTGATAATAAATTGACCTTTTTTTATTGCAACCACTTAAATAGACCCAAGATTCATCTGTTGTTGCAACATTTTTCCATTTTTCTCCTGATAAATGCTTTCCATAAAGATTTCACTAAAAACTATCTTTGGAAAGAGCGGAAACCTATCCTTCCATCCACTGCCATTTTAAAAGCGCATTTTTGCATCTAAGCAAAAATTCTAAATATCAGAAGATAAATAAAACTTCCAAAAATATAACTGTTGTGAAAATAAAATTCTCCATGCAAACGATTTTTTCTTACTGCGAAATAAAATCGTCTAAAAAATGTGCGAAAAGCCTCTGTAAAGGCAGGTTATAACAATCTTGCGGAATAAATTAAAATGTTAGAAGCTCTGACTGCACCCGGCGGACTGCACCCGGAGTGCCGTTATGTAACTTCCATATGTTAACTGACGACTTATTATTATTATTATTATTATTATTAATGTTGAATCTATGACATTTATCAGTTTCAAAAGGTTAATAAAAATTCAATCAAAGGGATTCTTTGAACACAGATTTATTAATAGTACGATAGAAAATTAAATTTTGCATTTTTGGTAAGGATTTCTTACGGCCCAGTTCTTATTTCTAGTAACTACTGAGGTGCTAACCGTAATCAAAATAAACATCTATTGTTCTTTGTATGGTATGTAAGCTGTAAGGGGAAGTAGTATAATGGTAGTCAGCTTTCTTTAACAGGGTGTTAACTTAGCTAATCAGTAGATTTGAATTTCATGCCCCTCCTAAATTGTATTAGGGATTATTTATATAAAAAAATAAGAAAATAATTCTCAGTAACAATTAGTAAGAAGCTTTAAAAATGTTTTTAAAACTCGTACAGCATGAAATTCACATATGTGGTTCTAATACATTTAATAATTGGAAAAACAATTGGCTACGTTGATAATGGTGCTAAGATCATAAATTTTTGCCTTCATCATACCTTAGATATTTACTTTTAACAGAGCAGATTGTTTTGAACTATTATTTAATACAAATAGAATCATACATAAATAATGATGCATATACATGATCATTTACAGGAATTTTAAAATATAAACTCTGATTCATGCGGTAAGAAATCAGTTTATATTTAAAAAAAATTTACAGATATTTCTAGCGGTTATCATACAATGCAATATTTGTAATGTTATTAATTGTTATGTTCTTATTGTTTGTTTTGTAAAAAATTGTGTATACTAAATTTGGAGCGGTATACAATAACCTCACGTTTCCATTTTATTTTATTTTATTTATTTATTTATTTTAACGAATTCTACACCACTTTACTTCTACCCGTATCCCATATGCGACAATAAAGGTTTACATTGGTTACTGTTGATGCTTATCTAATTATTAGAATTAGGAATCAGTCCATATTAAACAGGGATCACCACCTTCTAACGTTTTTACTTGTGGTTTATTATTTTGTTACCACTACTTTTAAATAAGAATTTCTCTTTAATGTTTTAATGCTATATTAATATTTAATAAATACTGTTCTGAAATTGGGGTAACAAAATATAAAAATTTAGGGTCACTGCGACCCCTAGTCCCAAAATTAAACTTTATTTCTCGTACTATTAGCAAACACATAAATTTTGCAAAATCGCAGAATTCAAATGCCATCGATACATTTATTATAATAACATATTTACCGTCAGCCGTATGTTTAATAGGGGAAAAGGTCGACAGTATACCCATGTAAATTACTTGAGAACGTTCGAATTTTCTACGACAAAACAAATTAAATAAATAAATAAATAAATAAAACACACATACACGCAAACAAACAAAAAAGAAAAACTGGGAAAATAACAAATATTGCAAGCTTAATTATCTCATAATATAATGGTTTTATAGTTTAAACTTTCGTTATTAATATACAGGGTGGTCCTAAACTATTTGTCAAAAATGTAAAGGGCGGTAGAGGGGACCTAAATAAGCAGATTTCGTACAGGAATGTGTGTGCGGTAGTGCCAACTTGAGCCGGTTGAGAGAGTTGATGACTTCGGCGCGGCGTATAAAAGTACTTCGGTAGCTGGATTCATACATTTCCTTGTGCTAATCTATTTGTTTGTATAGCCTCATACATGAAATGTATGCCGGCCAGCTCCGCATTGGTGAAACGGTGCATGCCGCTCGAAATCCGTGCGGGAAATGATGAATCCAGTTTGCGAAGCGCTTTCGTACGCTGCAGTCATCAGTGCTCTTTATCGGCTCAAGGCGGCATTACTGCACACACATTTCTATACAAAATATGCTTATTTAGGTCTCCTCTACCTGCCTTTACATTTTTTACGTACAGTTTAGAACGATCCCTGTGTATATATATATATCAAAATAAATATAACCCCATTTAGTGTCTAACGGCTAAAAATATTTTTAAAAATTATATTTACTAACTGCCGATTACTTGAATTAATTAAAAAAATTAATACCCAGGACATTCAAAAGTGAAACTTTAAAAAATGTAATAATAAAAAAAAAGAGACTTCTAAATAAACATTATTGCTAAGTACTTTTATGCTGATGTTCTTGAAACGTTAAATATCATGTAAGATGCATTATGTATAACACTGAAGATTTTCTGAACTTTAACAGAGAAAATCGATAAACTCGATAAAATATGCCGCTGAAAAGAGTGACGGAATATTTTCCCAGAAAACGTGCGTTCTTCCTTAAGTTAAATCTGATATCTTTCTAATCGTATATTTATATCTGTTTAATGATTCGACGTTGAGAGTATCTGAAACGAAGCATGAAACGAAGGTGATTAATCATTACCCTGGTAAATAACTTGATTGATAAATTAAATTAGTAATATTTCATAATAGATTCTTTTAATTTTACAATAAAATATTTAAATTATTAATTTTTAATATTAATAGCACTCGAGCATGTGTAAATGCATTTATAGTGAGCTATCAGTATTGACATTTATATTTATTTGTGTATTGCCATAAATGCATTCTGAATGTAAATTATTATTATTTCTTTTAATAATCTGTCTTTTTTAATAATGTTACACATTAAATTAATAATACAACTTTTTAAAATAAGAAACTTGTATATCATTGTAAAGTCTCAATTTACACCGAAATTGCGTAATGCTGCGATTATGTGTATATATGTATATATATATATGTATATACTAGCTGACCCGACAAACGTTGTTTTGTCATATAAATTATTTCTAGAGAATATTTTGCTAGAAAAAAATAACTAACTTATTGTAAGTGTGTAAGGATGTGGTATAATTGAAACAGGTAAGGAGCGCTGTGAACGGTGACTGTAAATTCCGATTATAACGTAAAAGACATAATTACCGAAATTTTCGCTACTTGCTTCTTGCTACTTGCTACTGGCTACTTTCCACTTGCTACTTGTTATTTAAAACCCCCGCTGAATGTCGAACAGCACAAAATTTTATTTCATACGGCAAATATTTAAATTTATGAGAGAATCTCTGATAGCAACGAATTTCACATGAAAATTCCGTCTTTTTTTTAATAAGCTGTAACAATCTGGACCGATTTGATGAAAATTTTTATCAAAAAGTTATTACAATACCTAACATCATTACATATACATTTATCACAATTCAATCAATCGATGCATGTGAGTATGTGTATAGTATGAGCAAAGTGAAATGTAGAGTTCGTATTAAATAAAAACTTAAACTCGTTTTAATTAAAGGTGAAAAAGTTGAAACTCAATTTATTTTATAACAGGTATATATTTTTTTATCTACAAAAATTTAATTTATCGTAATGCCATTGGATGAACAATATTTTTGGTTAATCCTTGAGGAGTATACACAAACAAATTCGAAGGCTTTCCAACCCTGGAACACGCAACATATAATTGGCCGTGAGAAAAGCACGGATTTTCTAAATCTAAGCCACAAATTGGGAACCCTTTGGTGACTTTAAATATTTTAAGCCAATTTTGCGATGAATTGAAATGGCTATCTCAACTGTGGAACTAAAGATCTTGGCGAGAAGCGTCCGAGCTACTTCGGTGCCAAATTACAAAATTTGCCAAAGGGATCCGATACTAAATGTGTTCCATACAAAAAATAAATAAATAAAATATCAGTGACATACACACGCACAAAAGTATGGGACCCCATTGGTGACTTTAAATATTTTAAGCCATTTTTGCGATGAATTGAAATGGCTATCTCAATTGTGGAACTAAAGATCTTGGCGAGAAGCGTCCGAGCTACTTCGGTGCCAATTTTCAAATTTTGCCAAAGGGATCCGATACTAAAGGTGTTGTTCCATTCAAAAAATAAATAAATAAAATATAATAAATTAGCTACACAAATAAATTTGTAGGTTAGGGTGGTTGTTAATCAACGCTCGTATAAATTTGATAGAAAATTATATAAAATACTCACTCCAATTCCGCACTAAATTTGCAAAATGTATAGTTTTTTATGCACACTTCAAAACTCTTCAAACACTAATTACATCTTGATGTAATATTTCAATTAGGACACAATTTTTTGTATAACAATAATAACACGAAGTTACAAAATATTTTCCTGAATTTGATCGCAGCACCAACTGTCGGGACAAACTGGAATTACAATTGAACATACGCAAGCGATGTGTGACGTCACTGACCGTTAGTGGATGCAAGAAAAAGATTTCCCATGTTAATCTCCCATTGGATTTTTTATAAAAAATTATTAAAAATCGAGGAAAATTATTTCTCGATTTTAATCCCCGTATCTGGTTATAGATATGTATTAGTTATCGTATGCATGTGTTAGATTGAGTTATTTGGCTCTCAAATTGACAAAATTTTAATTTTAAATTTCAAAACTCTGTCTTCCTTGGCGTTTTTTGTATTTGGAGATCAAAAAAGTAATACGAAAATATACATGCCAGATGTATATTTTCGTAATATGTATTGTACGAAATTGTTTCATATTATTCATTACTCTCTTAATATAAGTTGTTTAAATAACCATTATTTTTGAAAGAAATTAAATATGTTCGCCAGATGATATGACGATATTTTTTTTTTCCGCCAAGGATGACAGAGTTTTGAGATTAAAAATTCAATTTTATCAATTTTACAGCAAAAACAACTCAATCTAACGCATGCACATGATAACTAATACATATCTGTACCCAAATATGGGGATTCAAATCGGGAAATAATTTTCCTCGATTTTTAATAATTTAAAATCCAATGGGCGATTAACATAGGAAATATTTTTCTTGCATCCACGGACAGCCAGTGACGTCATCACTTCGCTTGCGTATTATTAAATATTCGATACTATGATCGTAGCGCTGTCTGTCGGATCAGAATGTGAAACATTCCAAAATCAACAACAATTTATAAGTGATAAATTAATTAAATAAACAATTTAAATTGGACTGATTTGTAAATCTATTCACCTGCAGACACACAAAAAATTTCATTAAACTCGGTCCAGCCGTTTAGGAGGAGTTCAGTGACATACACACGCACAAAAGAAATATATATATAAAGATAAATACAAAGGCACAGCCTTAGTATAGACCCCCCCCCCTTGTCGACTTTAAATATTTTTGGCAATTTTTGCGATGAATTAACATGGCTATCTCAATTGCGTAACTGACGATCTTGGTGAGAAACGTCCGTACGACTTCGGTGCCAAATTTCAAATTTCTTCAAACTAAAGCTGTTCCATACAAAAAAAAAAAAAAAGAAAAACTGTTTTATGATACATACAAAATAAAAATAAAAAATTATAATAAATTCGAAATTATTACTGTTTACAATTAAGGTGAAAACCTAAAAGAACCTTTATAAGTTACATATAAAGTATCAATTAAAACGAAAAATTTTGTTTTACTGTAGAAAAGAAAAGTACTACTAAATTAAATAAAAATTTTAAGCTAATACCAAGTATCTCTATGAAAATATTTATGTACACGCGAATATTTTCATAGTATATTAATTTTTTTTCTAATTTTTATTATTTATCACGCGAAATTAAAAATATTTTATTTCCGGAAAAAAAAAAAATAAATAAACGTGAATTTTGTTTATTTTGGCATCAAATATATTTTTCTTTTTAATCATTTTAAAGTTAAAATGGAGTTTTTATTTAATATCTTTTGATCCAATTATCCGATTGAACTGAATTGTAAATCTAAACCATTCTCGAATCCACCTGAAGACACACAAAAAATTTCATTAAACTCGGTCCAGCCGTTTAGGAGGAGTTCAGTGACATACACTCGCACAAAAGAAATATATATATATAAAGATATGTGTCTGTGCATGTGTAAATATATCTTATTAAAAGAAAAAATATAAAACAAAATCTTTGATTTTTTTCTGAAAATGGTTTAATTTTTGAAAGTTTAAATATATTTTTTTCTTTAAGTTAAGTGAACTTGTTTAATTCTTATCTGACTTACGCATTTAGGAATGCTACCGCGTCCCCTATGTAGAAGTTTTAATTAATAAAAAAATAGTTAGTAAAGAGTAAAATATTATTTACATATCTCTCCGTAAAAATACTTTAAATTATAACTTTATAATGCAGCCGAAATACTATCAGGGCTAACAAGGAATGTTGAAAGCGATTAGGATTTATTAGAAAGATACATGCAGATTTATTGGCAGATCTTTATTAAGCAAGGCATTGAATTCTCAGGAATTATTGGCGGTGGAGAATTTTGATATCAATCCTTTTTTTTGGCTGCCTAAGTAAGGTCAGAGTTTTTGCTGGGCAGGGTGACTTTTGCAATAGTATTGTTTTTATGAGATATTTGTACTACTTCTTAAATTTTCTTATTTTGCTCGTACACGATATAAATCAGCAGATTTTGAACACATTACTGGTTTTGAACAATAATTTTTATTTGTTTAGTCTCAGAGATCATCGCTTAGCTATAATAAAAATTAATATCTAAGATTAACCCTTTGAGAGGAAAGGTAATTTCGCCCATTCAAAATAAAAAGCAACCAAAACTTACTGGAGAAGAAATAAATAAATGAAGTTCTACTTCTAAATTTTAAAAGTAAAAATTTGTTAAATTTTTCTGGGGCAAAATTTCGCAGTTTGGAACTAAAATTATCCCACCGCCTTTCAAAGGGTTAAGTTTTAAAGAAAATTTACTCATTTCAGAAAATGTTGGAGTGGAAGGCTGATTTTTTTTCTTTTTTTTTTAATACCAACTATTTTTTTTAATACCGGTTCAAGACAGGGGGAAAAAGTGAATAATAAAATTGCAGAGCATCATCAATTTAGTCCGAAAAGATAGTTTTGACATTGATGCTAAAAATACAAGGCTAAAAACGTGCATTTTTTTGTTCGCAATTTCTTACACTATACACACTTGAGCTACATTGCTCACGTTGTAGCGTAGCTGGTGAGACATACGCTATATAGTTCAAATAACGGTTACTTGATACTTTTTGTTTTGTTGTAGAGATCTTGGTCTGAAGTAGGTCCCATTATAACATGTTTACAATCTAAAGAAAATATAGAGCCATCTGGTGAAAAACAGCGGGATTAGCACTCCTATCTCAAAAATGGTTCAAGATGGGAGAAAAGTTAATTACGAAGTTGTAGAGCATCATCTATTTACTACGAAAAGACAGTTTTTAGACATTATTGCTAAAAATAGAACGCTTAAAACGTGCAATTGTTTGCTCGCAATTTCCTACACTGTGCACACTTGAACTACGTTGCACACTTTGCAGCGTAGCGAATGACACCTATATTCTGTGGTTCAAAGTACTGTTACCGTAGCTCATAACTTCTGAACGGATGATCCGATTTTGATACTTTTTGTTTCATTATAAGGTCTTGGTCTGAAATAGGTCCCATTGTAAGATTTTTACGATCAAAAGAAAATACAGGGTGCCCAAAAAAGTCAGTCCCGACTCATTTAACTGCTGAACAGCTGCAGCTATAGTAATAAAAGTGGTATGTATATATAGTAAAGTGGACATGTGCTACGCGATTCAACCGCCTAAAGCGCCACCTGGTGGAGAAGAGTGGAGTTAGCGATTCTATCTCGGAAACGTTTCAAGACACGGGAAAAATGTGAATTATAAAATTGCAGAGCATTATCGATGTAGTACGCAAAGATAGTTTAGACATTAATGCTAAAAACAGAACGCTTAAAACGTGCATTTGTTTGTTCACAATTTCCTATTTTGTGCACACTTGAACGACATTGCATATGTTGTAGCGTAGCGGGTGACATTTATGCTATGTAAAATTCAAAGTATGGTTATTGTAAGCGGTCACATCGATTAACGCATAGACGTTTTAAACCGACTTCATAAAGAAAGAGGTTCTCAATACAAACCATGTTTCTCGTTGTTGTTGTTGAAATTTGTTAGTTTATAACTTGGTAAGAAATGATTTAATTTTAATACTTTTTTTGTTGTCGTAATGATCTTGGCCTGAAATAGGTTTCATTATGATTTCATTAAGAAATAAACAAATTACAGGATACTCATAAAAGTCTGTTCTCACTCTAACTGCTGAAAAAGTAAAAGCACTGGTAAAAGCAGTATGTAAGTTTCGATGTTGAAACTTCTGTCCGTCAGCTGCAATGCATATTTTGCTCTTTGTTTAAACTTTACGCTGCGCAATTTCCAGCGCAGCGGGTGACACGTATTCACTGTAAAGTTCAGTATATAGGCCTAACAGAATTTTCGGTTACGAATACAGCGTATCCGTTCTTTACATTTCTAAAGACTTTTTAATTTAACGTATGTTCGTTTCAATAGATAGTTTTTTGCTCATATCCGATAAAGGCAAGAAAAGTGACACAACTTAAAAATGCAGCATTTGAGAAAAATCAACATAAAAATAACTTGACTAGAATAAAACTGGCACAACTGTCTCTCGAATGGATAACTTTCTAAATGGAGATATAACTTTTTTGTTCACATTGGGTGCATTTCATGTATTTTTCAGGGACATAAACCATTTTTTGAGTAATGTCACTTTTTTTGGAAGTTGTGATTTGTGAAACTTCCGTCGAACGTCTTCTGATGCTCTGCTATATAAATAAGTTTTCACTGAAAAGAGAAAAATAAAATATTTTTGTAAAAAAATAGAACCGACTCCAAAAAGGAACTACTATTCAAACAACTAAAAATGAAAGAAAATTGGCAGAAAATGGAACTGTAAATTGCACCTAAAAGTATAAAATAATTTCCTTCGTCAAACAACCTATAACACTACAATTAATCATAACTTTTGAAGTCGGCGCAAAATTAAATAAAAATTGATACCTTTATTCAATACAAAAAGGAAATCCTTTTCAAAATGCACATCTCACATTGCTACCTGCAAAACGCAGCCGAAAACAACTTTGATTCAAGAAAACAAATAAGATTTTGTAAGCAGCAAAAGTGGGCGAAGATGCTGGTATATGACGTCCTTGGTGAAAGAAAAATTGCATGCAAACATATTTAATTTCTTTGTGATATCCTGATTATTTTTATAAGGTATGTCAAGAGAGTAATCAAGAATATGAAACAACACATCGTACAAATTATCGTACACATCGTACAACATATGTATATTATGAAAATATACATCTTGCGTGTATATTTTTGCCTTACGTTTTGATCGCCAAATCCAAAAGCCATCAAGGATGTTAGTTATCAAAGTTATATCAAATTTGCAAAGGAAACTCTAACTTCGTAGAAACATAAATACCGCATTGTGAAGAATGTTAACTGTTTTATGTAGATGCTACTAATGGAAAATTGTATACAGTGATAAAATAATAAAGGAAACATGAAAATGGATCATTTGAGACGACAGCATTTGTTGCTACCGATCTAAAGACAAACCTTTAAAAACTAATTAAATTTTATTTAATTTTGCGCCGACTTCAAAAGTTATGATTAATTGTAGTGTTATAGGTTGTTTGACGAAGGAAATTATTTTATACTTTTAGGCGCAATTTACAGTTCCATTTTCTGCCAATTTTCTTTCATTTTTAGTTGTTTGAATAGTAGTTCCTTTTTGGAGTCGGTTCTATTTTTTTACAAAAAGATTTTATTATACCCAAAACTTACATTGAATCCATCTGCTTATACAAACCAGATTGTTTTCTTCTTCACTTGCAGTGCCACAATTATCATTCTTTCTACTCTAAGAACACTTCCACATGTGAAAATAACAGTTTTAAATGTTGCAAGGCTTGAAAATGACAAAATAGACCCCAGTTATTTATTATATTTCATTTGAAGAATGTTCGCTGTAATTCGGCATCTAGCGGAGTTTTTTCAGAATCTTTCTGCGTATCATTTGGAACGTCTATCAACAAAGTTTCAATTCAATTTGTATTTTAGCTACAGTTGCAGAGTGCTGCGAATAGACCAAGTTTAATTACGATCAACTTATATAATGATATTAATAAATATTGTGTAAATAAAATAACGCGATAACTCTTTATACTATTGAAAAAAAAAAAAAAAAAAAAAAAAAAAGTAAATCTAATATTAAGTAGCTGCCAACTTTTAAATCATTATCTGAAAAAGTTAAAATAAATAAATAAAATCTCAAAAATATTACTATTCAGAGAAAATACAGTGAAGAAAGTATCTTACAAAGCAGGCTATCTAAGGTCTTCTAGAAGAATGTGAAAAATGGCAGATATGCAAGGATAATTAGTTTAAGAGTTGTAATAAAATTTACTGATTGTTTATTGATTTTGGAAATACCATTCATTCATGAATTCCTGCGTTTCTGACTCAGATATTATAATTGAATTTCTGAGAGTTGGTATCTGAGATTCAAACTAAAATGGTATTTTAAGATATTTTCTTTAATTATAAAATCAAATTAATGATCCTTTTAAATATTTTATATATTTGTTTGAAAATAAAATTCGAAATTATCATGCGCAGTTTTGGTTACTTTTATTTAGGTGTGTCAAATATAGCAAAAAGTTTGGTGATAATTTTTCCAATAAAGACGGAAATCTGCGCATGCATATCATGTTTGTAACTTAATATTTGATGACTTTAGGATAACACGTATTCATTAAATCATCGTACCTGCCTACCGTGGTGTAGTGTTTATCTCGCCACACAGTTAGTAACCTACGAGCGTTAAATAGTGGGTTCGATTCCCGTGCTGTCCCTGGATGTTTTTCCAACTCTTCGTATTGTGGTCATATTCTACGTACTATCCATCCTCATATCGACGAAGATGAGGACAGATACTACGTACTGTCCATCCTCATATCGACGAAGATGAGGACAGATATTACGTAGGATAGTTATTGCTGCACCAAATCTTACTTCCGTTTTAAAAACTTAATTATCTTTCTTACAGACCCGTTACAGCAAATTTTCAGTCTTAAATTTTCTTACAGCTACAGTCTTAAATTTTCTAATAAAAAAGTAATTCTTCTACAACATATTCATCCAAATTAAACTTCTTAAAAATAAAATATGGATGGGTCTCACATGAAAGCTTCTAGCGCAATAGGTCCGGATGTGGAAGGTGGCAGCTATGATCCATTAAGAAAAAATCGATGAACGTAGAGCACTGCTTAGATGGGAAAACAAAATTTAATGCTTTGTTAGCATACATGTAAAACGAAACAGAACAAAAAACTATTTACAGTATTTAAAGTTAAATATTAAATTATTTCTTAACATTAAAATTGTAAGTTCTAATTAGTTCATAAATATTAATTCTAGTTCTTAATAGTTTTAATTGTTCTTCTTTAGGACCGGGGCGTCTGTAAACAAAACGATCTTCACGTCGTAGCCCCATTTCTATTCAAGGTCCTTTTCTGTTCTGATTGTAAAATACATCTTTTCGAATACTTCTCATTTCAAATCGAAAGAGTGGCGCAATCAGAAAAAGAGGCTGGCGTCACTTTGTCATGGACAGTCGTTTGTTCTGAAAACAGAAGAATGAAAGGGGAATCCCCGACAATAGTATTATGTATCAAGCATAGAAGTCTGACATATATGTTAGCAATAAATAAATTATCGTACGTTCCCGTCAAACATATGCATATACTTTTAAGAAAAGTTTGTCATTTTTGAGACGTATTTATCAAAACTAAAAGTTGTTTTGATGCACTTAAAAAAAAGAAAAAAAAAGAAAGAAAGAAACTTTTTTAATCGATTCTAATTGCAGTAATGTATGGTTATATACTGTTGAATTCATTTGCTTAGTTTTTAAATCTCTTATAAAACTAAACGATACAGGGTATTAATTGCGTTAAAAGGCCAATTATAAAGTTTATTTGTCACATTTCATCCACATCGGATTTAGTACATTAATATATTATAATAATTTATTTACCTTTTTTTCTATCTTTTTTAATTTTCCCAATTCATGAATTCCTTTTCTCAAATTATAATAGTATAACTATTTTTTTTATGTCCATTTGGTATTAAAAATATTTAGCTATTTTTTTTTAGAAAATTATATAATTACTGTAGAGTGTCATTACCATCTGAATAAATTGTATTTCACATTAGTTATTAATATTATTATTATTATGTATTTTCTTTTAATTTGATTTTAGACAGTCTGTTCTGGTCAAAATAATTGCTGTACAAAATATTAGCTAAAAGTTTATGTCGTTTTGATACAGATTTTAATTATTAAACAACATCCGATTTAAAGCTCGGAGCAATTATTTATTTTTCTTTTACAAATATGGAATGTAATGTTGATCGTTTATTAATTGATTTATACAGATATAAAAATTATCTTCAGCACAGGGAGGGGGTGGAGGATTTTTCTTAGTTTTTGAATTTTTTGACAATGATAAGTGCTGCTGATTACAATGTTTAGACACATGATTTTAGTAAGATACTTAATTTGTAATAAAATAAGAGAAAATTCGTTAAATTATCATTAAAAAAAAATCCAATTTCCATTATGAAAATTCTTACCTATATCTACCTTTCTTAATTTTGAGATTCAAATCAGATTATTTATTAAGGTATTTATTGATTACTAATATTGTTTACGAGCAAGTAGTTGAAGCCATCCAGAAAATTTCTTTTTTTACAAAATAATTCTTTCATTTAAGTCCGAAAAGTTTTGCTTCATACGATTTTTAACCTCTTGAAGGGCGGTTTAATTTCCAACTGCAAAAATTCATTTCTGAAATTTTTAACGAAGTTCTGTGTTTTAAATATGGCGGAAAAAGTTAATTTATTTCTTCCCTTTTAACTTTCTTTATAAATTATGGGGACTGTAGACTATACATGTGTGATTTTACCTTGTCCTTTAAAAGGTTAATTGCTAATAAATAACAAACGGCTGCGGATATTTAATGAAAAGTACATTTTTGAAATATTCTAATAAATTTGATATATACAGTAAAAATTAGTAAATATATTTGTTTGAGACAATTTCAAATAAATAAATAAAATAAAATAAAATAAAATAAAACGAATATAGTGAAAATAATAGTAATAATAGTTTTCAATTAAATTTATTTTCAATAGTAACTGCGGCCTTAATTAGCTAAACTTAGGCGTAAAATATATCCTCTATTTTGCTTTCTATATTTTTTATAATTAGTTCTTCTAGAAAAATATAAAAGTTGAATAATGTGTATTTATCATCGTGCAGTTTTTGGTACATATCTATTTCTTTGCGGTCGAGGTTGCCATTATAATCGCGGTAAAAAAAAAAAAAAAAAAAAAAAAAAAAGGTTTTTAAAATTTAGGCGTATTATTCAAATGATACATTTCTATATATGAAGAATTTTGCGTATACATGTTTAACCCCTATATATACATATGCCAGCGATATTTGCCGCATCAAGCGCTGAGGATAAATCTAAGTTGACACGAATAGTTAAAAGTCTTTTGTCAGATACAGTGACGTTTTAGAGGAATAAAAAGTCGGAGACTATTTTTCAAAATAGGAAAATTTGACTGCCGCAAAGGGTTAAAACTAATTAATAAATATTTATTTTATAAGTTTAAATATTGTATGTAGAAAAAAAAATAAAAACATTTTTAATAACATATTTTTTCTAGATTATGCAAAAAAAAATTCTAAATATCTGGATTTTCACAGCGTAGCTGCTAAACTTTACACTTATTTTAATACCTCGTTAATGAAGTAGAAATTTTTATTTTATTTAATGTAAGTAAACAGCCAGAAAGTTACAGAAATTTATAGAAACTTTCTTTCATAAATTATTGTTAGACAAAAAGAGTTAAAGTTGGCAGCTATGTTACAGCAGCTATGTAGAAGAACATTATTGCGAATGAATTTCAGAAGGTAGCAATTCTACAAAATATATACGTTATAGCAACGATATAGGTGCCAAGGGTCTCGTTTTTCAAGGGAGACTTCCTTACGCAAACTTTTTATAAATGTTTTCAGTTTATATAATCGTCGAAAATGTACGTAACAGATTCCTTTATAAAAAACAGTAGTGACGAATCTGATTCAAAAATTAAAAAGGTTGGGAGCTATGGCAATAATGAACTTTACTACTACATGGTAAATAATTTACCGGAAAAAAAAAAAAAAAAAACTCTAACTAGTGTACTAATGCAAAATCTTATTTATACTATTATGTTCTTGTGTCATTCGGAGACAATGAATGATTTTTAAATTTTCACAAAAAAAGTAGATTAGTATATAGGTTTATGCAAAATAAATAAATAAATAATTATTAGTATATAGTTTAATTTTTTTTTTCTTTAGTGAAGTTTTTCAGAAATGATACACTATAAAGTGCAACCATACAAATATTGTTTAATTGCTAAGAAAAAAGTAACCTAAGAAAAAATATCTACTTACTACTTATTATGAAATAAAGAAAAAAAAATTGAAATTTTGAAATAAATGTAAAATAATAATAGTAAAATAATAATAATAATTTTATTTCCACTTCTATGGTTCATGAACCTCTTCGGACGCACCAAAACAATTCGTCAATCTAAACGTCACATTGAAAAGCACGCGGATATAGTTTATTTATTTTTTATTTTTTATTCTATATGTACTTTATTTATTATTATTATTATTATTCGTTTCAATAGATCAAGTTAATATGGCATACAGCCAAAATAAAGCTTTCACCACGGTTAATATTTTAATCAGGATTTAAAAACAGTGTTTTGTTTTTGAGACTCTATTAATAGAACATCTAAAAATTTTTAGTACTTTTATAACATTTTTAACGCTGGCGACATTTATTTAGAGAGTCTTTGAGATATTTAATTTTTAATGACCGGACAAAAGCAATTAATTGATAAATGAGAAACTTTATTTCAACTAAATGAAGCACTTAATTTTAGGACAAATCATTTACGTGACTTGAACATTTGATGTATGCATCCCACACACATTTAAATATTTTACTTTATCTATTTAAATAAAATGCTTTTGAATGAAAGTTTAACTCCTTTGTAAAATGATCTCGAAACTCCTTTAGAAAAAGCATTTCATTATCGATTTCAAAAGCTTCAATTTCATGCTTCAATAGTTCTAAATCTTACTTATTTCGGTGATAAGACAATATCAGTTTTGCATTTAACAGCGTACTTTAAAACCAAATTAGGCAGCAAGCGAAAAACGTTTCTCTTGTTCGGTTCAAAATAATTGCCATGATAAATTACCCTTTGCGATTTTACTCACCACCGCCGCAAGTAGTAAAATTCTGAATTTTAATGAGATTCGTGGAATGGTTATAACTAATATGAAAACTTTAAAACGCGTATTTTGTAAATGGAAGAATAAATACTTTATATACAAGAGCATACGAATGGCTTATTATTTTGAGTTATAAAATTTATGCGTTATTTGTTTCATTACTTGTGAAGTAAAAGGATTTTTCAATTGATTTACTTTACCTTATGTATACTTTTTACTTCCTTATAAAAAATATAAAGAGTTATATTAATCCCGATTTGCGAAATGCATTTTGTATTTCGCAGTTGTATGCATTTTGTATTTTTTTTTCAAAAACGAATGTTCGCAGAATGTTGTAAATTTATATTTATAATTGTTATGATGTCTAATTGCACCCCAACAACTTTGGTCTTAATACGAGCTCCCGGTTTAGAGATATCTGTGATTTTACACGATTTTTCGTGACGTCTGTATGTAAGTATGTGTGTATGTATCTCGCATAGCTCAAAAACGGTTGGAAGTAGAACGTTGCAAATTGGTATATATGTTTTTTATAACATCTAGTTGTGCACCTCCCTTTTTGATCTTTCTGCGACTTTCCCTTTTCGAGTTATTTACCAAAATTATATCCATAATGACCAAAAATGCAAAGGTTACGGCCATTATATATGACCTACCATTACATAGATTTCAAAAGAAGCTAATGATAGAGTCCGTACTAATATTGTTATGAAAGTTGTCGACTTTTTTTATGTTGAAAGTTATACTTAAAGTCAAAAACAGGTTATAGTCGACGAATGCATTTTATTTAATGAATATTCAGCCCGTAGACAGAACCTGTAATGATATTTTTATGAAAGTTGTCGCTATGTTTTGCGTTCAGAAAGTAATTTTCCAAGACATAAGCAGATTCTAGTCGATGAATGCACTTCATTTAATGAATATTCACCTCATAGGTAATGATCCGTAATGATATTGTCATGAAAGTTGTCGACATTTTTGCGTGTAGAAAATATTAAAAACATAGGCAGTTTCTAATCGACGAAAGCACTTTATTTAATGAATATCATCCAGCTCATAGATAGAGTCCGTAATGAATTGTTATAAATGTTTAGGACATTTTGGCGCGTAGAAACTAATTCTTCAAGCCGATGAATGTATTTTATTTAATGAATATTCGAGAAATTGTTGAATAAAACACTTTTTTTGTGCCACAAAAAATAATATTAAATGAATATTCTCGAAACAATCCGGTGAAACAATCCTTCTTATTACAGAAATCAAATAAACACTGTTAAATTCACTAAAGAGCAGAAATTTTGCTAATTCAGTAACAACCAAAAATTTCGAAGTCTGAATAGAATTTGAATTCCTCGAGAATATTGTTCCAGTGGTTTATAAAATTTTTGGCGTAGTTCTGTACTAGAAAATAATGAAACATTAAAAAAATTCTATAACTCGACTCCTAGGGAAGTTAGAGTTTCCCCACTCTGGAAATCCTAATTTGCCTCTTTTCCCCCATTTGAATGCCTAATTTGACGTTAAATCAACGCCTACACTCGTGGAAATAAAAAAAACTTGCATCTGTTTCCATTTTTACTGTAATACCTTATAGAAAGCAGCGCTTAAAGATATAGGCAAATTCTAGTTCACAACCATCAATAATCTCTTTTCTTTTTATCTAGCTTTATTAGCCATTTATAGAACTTTCAAAGAATTTAGTTTTGTGACTAAAACGTTTTATCTACCATCAGAGCTTTTTGCCTTTTATTCAGATTATAGTTTTATATATGAATTTTTATGAAATATGGTTGTTATTGATGAGATATTAACTTTTACTCTAGTGCTTGACTGAAATCTTTAAAATCCAATTAAAACTGTTAATAATTTCAGCTCAAAGTTAAATCATTACACAGTGAGACGTAATACAATGAACTTCAGTATGTCTTTTTTTCAACAGTTAATAAATCCACGTTATTTTTAAGTCTTGAAATATTTGTTATTTACAATAAATACATTAACTAATCAAAACAATTTATCCTGCACCAGTCAGTAAATAACTATATGAAACAATAAGTAATCTATCAATAAAAAAGTAAAAAATGTTTTCAAACTTTTCCTTCTACTTTCAAAATATTGATACCAAATTGCCAGCTATTTTTCTTTTTTCTTCTTCTTCTTCTTCTTTTTTTTTTTTTTTTTGTAAGTTCTAATACTTATTCAAAATTTTAACATTACTTGCTTAATATATACAAGGTGGTCATAAAACAATTTCAACAATACATGGAACCATAGCGGCGTATCCGCTTAGCAAATTAATATGAAATATTGTTATTTGAAGATATGCGTTCAAGATTGAGATCTTTTAAAACAATAGAGATCACAAGGTTACAGGTAGAGTGACAAAATTTCGAAATTTTCGAATAGCAAATCCCATTTATTTAATCGCATTGCAATTTGCAGATTGAGAAATCATGAGTAGCATTCTCTCACTGACTACTACTGGAGATATAGTGGTTTAAAACATACGCAAACGTACACAAAGGAGAGAAGTGAGTACAAAATTGGAGACAAAGAAGCTGCAAAGGAAAAAAAAAGTAAGATGATGTATTTTTAATGTCGGTTCTTTCAACGAAGACGAAACCATGAAGATATATAGCCTACTGCATGCAGGATATGGTAGACAACAGAATGTTGGAAGCCTGAATAAGAGATTTGCGAAATTCAGGGAATACAATTTGATCATTCGCGATAATTTAGCGTAAAAATATATCACCAAAAATTACTACATGCAAAGTGTCATTGTATATGGGGCAGTACCGAAAGGAAATTTCTAAAATATAAAGTTTTCTACTGTGAGGATCTTGTTTCAGTGACATAAAGGAGGATTTCAACTTGTAATTTTTATTTTTATAATTTTCCTCTGATTTGTTTGTTCCTATGTTCAGTTTTCAATACTGATTTGGGATTGTGTTAGCACTATTTCTTCATATACATAGACTTAGGGTTTTACTCTTAGAAAATTTCGATCCTGTAAAAAAGGGTGATGCCATTGAAAATTTGAAAATTTTGTCACTGTAATCGTTACTATAAAGTTCTATTGTTTTATATCATCACAATATGGAACACAAACCTTAAGAAATAAAACCTGATATTTGATTTGGATTGGTTGAGCGGATAGGTTATTATAGGGAATATATCAAAGAAAACATTTTATGGGCACCCTGTATAAAATGACACAAAATAAATAAATTAATAAATTAAAACTAAATTAATGACCAAGTGATTGAATAATTGAAGTGTAAATAACAATTGTTCTTTCGAAAACAGAGGTCAACTGCTTGATCTCCGGGTGTAAGGTGAATTTGCAATTATCTCTCACGATAGAAGTCCAATATCGAAGGGGAAACACGCTAATAAAGAGCATTTATAACTATAAACTTTTATAAAAACCTATTTTTATACAAATAGAATTTAGTTACAATGGAATTGTAAGTTACAAATTTTTAGTTACAAATAGAATTTAGTTACAATGGAATTGTAAGTTACAAATTTTTAGTTACAAATAGAATTTAGTTACATTTAGGCACAATGTGCTTCCCATTTCATTGTTTATGTAACATTCGAAAAACAGAAAATTTTATCACCCTCTTGTAATTGTCGTATATTCGGCAGTAATATGTGGAGTTTGCGTTCCTGCAAGCTCCATCTTAACTTAAATACTTAATTAGGTTACTAAGAGAACACAAGAATTAAACAAACAATAAGAGTTTATTTGAACCAGATTAATGGGAGGGCGGCCTGGTAATAAACTTAGCTCAGTCAGCGTATTACTTAATCAAAATATATGAATCAACAATTTAATTATCTAATCTTAAATATCTCACCCCAGCAGATAGTCGAAGGTGTAGAGACGGTTACACTCGTACTCCGCTACTACGACTTCACTATGGATCAGAGGATTCCCTTCAGACCCAACTTTACCTTTCCGAATGCTAGTAGATACGCACACCAACACTCATCACTACTTAACTTCACGCAACTAAATCTCCACAACTCTACTTCTCGATACTCGCCAAAATAAGATTCACCACCATACACTATAATATCCTCCAACATCCACTCTATAATATGCTCCGACATCCACTATAATATCCTCCAATATCCACACCCATCTACTAAAACCATCGCCATTTTATACTTCTTCCTACACCCTCCTTTCACTACATTTCAATCCGTCCTTTTAAAAATCACTTCTAATTTATCTAACATTCAAAATCTAAGTCTTTCATTGCAGCACCCTGCCGACACAAAACTAACTCGACCTCAACCTTCACCGAGTCACTGGCGACGAAGCGATTTTAACCGTCCCCACTTTCTACTTTGCTGGATCCAGCTTAATTAAAACAACTGTGGTGACGTTCTGACGTCTCAACCTCACAAATATTTAGTTTAATCTAGTTTCATTTTCTTAGCAAAATTATATATGTATTATTTCTCTTAGCACAACTATGTCTGATAAAATGGGAAATTATTGTGCATTTCTATAATGAAGCATCAAGTTTGTCGACAAAAAATGCGTAACGCTGATGAACTGCATTGTAAATTATTGTTGATATTGTCCGAATATACGTATATCCGGCCATCTCCTCACAAAACACTGAATTCAGAAAAACGTTGATGGTACTAAAAGGGGCAAGATAATCCAAGAATTCCAAGTCAGTCATTTAAATTAAATTATTCCGCTTCGATAAAAGCGAAATAATTACTAAACATTGGAGGAATATTCCTCCAATGTTAACATATGTTATAAAGAGAGATTACATGTCAGGAAAAACATGAAACAAAAATCGTAACCGTAGAGGCTATTAAATAACAATGTTATGTAAGAAATTCTGCATTGTTATTGAGAAATTATGTAAAATGGATCATTCCAGACGAGAATCGTTGTTAACTATAGGTCTCTAAGCTGACAAATAAATGAAAAAATATAGTTCTATCCAATGTATTGACAGACTCAATATGCTCCTGCTGTACTCTTGATTGTTATTGCGAAAGCCATATTGAGTAGAAAACAGTTAATTTCATTTGTCCTGCATGCTAATACGTCGTATGTCAATTCATCTTACATGATTCGTCCAGGACTAAAAACGTCATAATTACTTTGAATTATTTAAGTATTTATTTTCATGCTGATGCCGAAAAAAATAAAGTGTTTACATTATTTTAATAATAATTATAACAATAATAATAATAAAGGAACGCAATTACTTAGATGTGAACACACACAAAAAAAAAAAAAAAAAAAAAAAAAGAAAGAAAGAAATGTAGGCCAAAAACGTCTGATGAAACTGAAGCCATAACAGTTTAAATACAAGTACGGGTAATAAATTATAAATAAACGTACATTAAATACACGTACGGGTGGTAACACAGGCCTGTAAAATCGTACCTTTTTTTTTTTTTTTTTTTTTTTTTAAACTGCGTTGGATATTTTGAATGTGTTTTGATGCGCTGATTTTAGAAATGATAGTCCTTTTTTCCTATCACGCAAGGGATTGTCCCAAAATAAGGATGAATATCGGAAGAGTTGACCTAGACACTATAACAAATTGGAACCAGTTTTGTATAAAATACATTAAAATCGGCTTTTATTTACATCGCAGTTCCTTTTAGAGCATTTTACCTTGTGCACAGCTTGAAGGCGTTGTGTGTGGGGGGAAGGGGGGGAGGGGAATTCTCTATGCAGCAACCATCAATAATCTGCTAACATCGTCCCTGATACCTTCCCTTTACATTTGTTAGGTGTTTTGATGAAATAGCTCTCCTTGTCAGTGTTACCAACACGAACTTCCCCCCCCCCCCCCTGCTAAAAGTACACGTAAAAATCCGCTAAAAATTTCAATTTCCCATAGCGTAGCACCAGCGCAATGTGAAATCCAATCCACTAAACATTTACTTTTTCCCATTGATCGTGTCAAAAAACCACTAAATTTAGCGGAAATTCCGCTAAATTGACAACACTGCTCCTTGTTCTTCACACGCATCACCCAGACTTTCCGGGAATTAAATTAGATGGAAGTCGTAGAAGTAGAGCTTCACGCTCATACAATCCTTTTTTTTTTTTTTTTTTTTTTTTTGCAAAAACTGTACGTAATGGAAATTTTTAAATAGTTTTTCTTTAATCAGCATCCAAAAATACATCAGAAAAAAATATAACCTTAAAGAAAAAAAATTCATCGTCGACCTGTGTATTTATATAACCATAAAATAATCAATTTTATCTTCTTTTTCTATTTTATCGTCTTCAAACTGATGTGAATGCATCTGTTTATTAAAAATTAGTGTTGTTATAACCCACATAATGAAACTCAAATAAATAATTGTCATCTACAGTCGGAACAAAAGTGTTCGAACTGTCTAAGAACATGATTCGATAAGGATTTATTTAACAGAACCGCATGAAGTGTACTTTTTTTACATAGGAATTTTTGCTAGTGTTCGGACACTTTTGTTACCGACTGTACATACCATTAATGACTGTATACCACGCTACTTGACAGGGATTTTGATATTTCAAAAAATAGCAACAACTACAATACTATTTAAGTTCTATTTATTTAATTACTTTTTATTCTTTCGTATAGTCAATTATATAATTAAATATTGTTATATGAAATCGCGATTTTAACACGGATGTATATCATCGATTATCTCGATACTGTAAGTTTCGAAACTGTCATCCGATATATACACTCACAAAGTGAAGTGTCCGGGTAACGTATTGTCTCATACAGGGGAGACTGGGACCCGAGAAAATTCGGCCGTTGAATACGCTGCGAAGGCAACGTGGAACCGAAGAGTAATGTTTAGCATTTTGTGTTGCTTTTTTAGTTTTTAGTTATAAGGTAATATGAAAAAAAATAGTGAAACATAGAGAAAATATTTTGATAAATCATTTAAATAGAGACTAACGAAAAGGGCAAAGCTTGCTAGTTTATAATTATAAAATTTTATGTAATTGCTATTCCCTGATGTCATATCTTGATAATAATTATTTTCAGCAGTCAAACTGGTTTTAAAATTTAGAGTCTTATCCTTTTTGGTATTTAAGTAATTTGACAAGATTGAAAATGTATATTTCCTATAAATGAAAGTACGGATGAAATTTGAATTAAAGTTGTGAAACGTGCAAAACATTCTTGAGATGTCAAAAGTCCACCCGTAAATAATAATCGATTAAATAATCCGGTTACATTATATCACGTAGTTAATAATAGTTTAAACGAAGATTTTATTAGTTTAGAACTCGAATACATCTTTTTGGTGATTTTATTAATATAGACATACTTACGTAATTTTTAAAAATACGGCACATAAATTTGAGGCCCAAAAAATAAAATCCCCAGAACCTGATACTTGCTCATCTTTACGAACATACGGACTTCTTCGTTTCTGTTTATTACTGTATTTTCTTGCGTAATTCCTACAGGTCCAACGCACGTATTTTACATCAAACATTTTTTTTTTTTTTTTTTTTTTTTGAATAAAATGGAAATTTTTAGATATTCGAACAAAATAAGTACACTTTTTACTAAAAATTAATAATTCTAGTGTAAACCAGATTTATCTCATCAGATTATATGCAGAAAATATAGGGAAATATTGAGATTTTTGATAAATTCAGAAAAATTATATGTCAGTACTGTAGATTTTAAAAGCTTTAAGTAGAAATCGTTGTGCTTTTTTTCAATGAATCAGGGGTTGCCTTTATTTTAAACTTTTATTTTAATATCACTATTTTTAACAATTTATTTTAATTTAAGTAACTGTCAAATTTCTGCAATTATACAAAGAAAAATTTATTTGACAATAGTCAGTGGTCCTGAAAATATAGGACTCTGCTTTCCTTGATAATTATTATTTTCTGATATGCAGTCGGCAGCAAAATTATTGAAGCAGTAGCAATAATTCCTACTTAGAAGATGAACACCTAAAACTGTTTTGCTAAGTAAATATTTGTCGAATCATGACCCTAGTCTTATATTGTTTATAAAATGTAAGTTCATGATAAAAATTAGAGATCAAACTAATATATATATATATATATATATATATATATATGAAAAGTGTGGATGTATGCTTCAATAATTTTGCTGACGACAGTACACGAATTCTAAATTTTGATGAATCAGCCATTTAATATTAAAAACGGATAAAGATTAATTTTTTTTAAAAGGAGATTGATATTAAAAAATATCGATATAAATTACTGTATTTCTGTAATAATAAAACAGAGATTTTTCTTTATACTTACTTAAGCGATATCTGAAACCGATTCAACTGTTTATGTTTCCTTTCAGATAAAACTTAATTTTTTCTTTAATTAGTTCGTTTGAATGTTTGTTCTGCAATCTTTAACTGTGTTCAGTTTAGAAAAATAAAATATATGATTCTTTTCAAGTACATTAAACAAAGTGAAAAGCATGTTTTTCTCCCTCCGAGCGGCATTTAAATTAAGCTGATTATTCTGGGAAGTGAAATAAGCATGTTCTGTAGAAAATGTATAAGTAAAGATTCTTCCCTACGGTTTGTAATTTCCTTTGAAGAAGAAGCTAAAGTCTTTTCCATTATAAAAGTGCAAATATGCAAAAAAACACAATTAGAAAATTAGATTTGCTCCAGAGCATGCTGTCTTGCTCTGAATATTTGACGGCACTTTTTTTTTTTCTTTACTTTCTTATAAAACTTATAAAACCGAACTTGTAATTACCTTTACGTATTTACATATAAAAAAGTCTTTTTGAAAAAATGGTCTTTTTGAAAAATATTAAATAAAAATGTGTATCAGTATCGTATAAAGAATTCTTCTAACATAAAATTTAATAAATTATCGTAATTACGTCAAGAAAATAAATAATGCAAATAGAATTCGTTTAAGAATTTTTTTTTTAAAAGCTTGGTGATAAACTTCGATTAATACGGAGCTCAATTTCTATTACTTTATGTAGTAACTCTATTTAACTTTATATATATATATTTATAATTTTTCATGAGTATAAAGAAAAGAATGAGAATGTAAACGAAGCAGTTGTATAATTCACCACAAAAACCCAGAAAGGCCAATAAGTAACTAGGTAACTTGAATAGGTTTAATAATATTAATGTATTTGAATAGTTATATTAATTTAAATTTGTTAGAAAATTAATAAAGTTACTTATAGAATTTTAAAACTTATTAGATTACAAAATTTGATAAAAACATATAAAAGAAGGATCTTTCAAGGTAATGTAGTAAAAAAAAAAAAAAAAAAAACTAATAATGGATAGTATTAAAAAGGTTAAAAATCGAGCATGCAGTAATGAAATGAACCAGAAAAGTTGAGATTAGCAAAATATTCATATATATATATATATTTATAAATGTACTGTAAAAATGACATTGACGTTATTTTAAATAAAGTGTAATATACTCAATTATTAATAGAATTAACTCAACTATTTTTTTTAATCGCTAACAAAATTTTTAAATACATTTGTTTTTATAGAGTATTTGACATAGTTACACAGTTACAGAAAATGTAGAAAAGGTATTGCTTTATAATAGACACACACACACACACACACACAAAAAAAAAAAAAAAAAGTCTTTATTTCTCCATTGTATACGTACAATAAATATAGCAAGAGAGTATAATTACTATACATTCGTTAACCAGATCTCTTTTGTGTAAGTATTATAATTAAAGTATTTGTCTTTAAATGCAAAACAAAAATGAAATATTAGTAATATATCGTGCTGCTCACCTTACATTGAACTTGATAATAAAACATTCAGACTAAAAACTTCTTCACACACCCAAAAACCATGCCGCCAAAAAGTAGCACGTGTTTGCACATAGGAAGAATGGCTACGTCCTTTCGAAACTGGTAGTGTTTTCATTAGTTTTATGGTGTATGAAGAAGTATTTAGTTTGAATTCTTATTGTACACCACTTCTTTTATTTAGTATATTGATAATAAACTATTTATGAGAAATACTTGTTTACTGAAACACTTATTATGCCAATGTAGCAGATATTTAAAATTGCTACATAATAAATTTTTCAGTATTTTTCAGTTTTGTTAAATTAAGAAAACACATTCAGCAGAGTACCATCGGCCTTGTTTGCTAAAAGCATACGTCTGTTATTGTGAGAGCAGAGATTTCAAATTTAGAAGAGCACATGCTAGCACACTGGTTTCCACTCTTTTATTTCTTCGTTGTATAATCAGGGGTATTGGGGGGGGGGGGGGGCGGTAGCCCAGTCGGTAGAGCGCCGGCCTCGTAATTGGAAGATTGCGGGTTCGGTACTCGAGCTGGCCAAAGACCGTCGTGTATGCTAATGGTGGCTGGTGCACGTAAAATCTGTCGTGGCCGCAATGTCCTCCATGTTCCCATCAAAAATTATAACTCTGGGGGTCACCGAAGCGGGAGAGCTTTCCCTACCTTGGAGGATAAAAATTGTGATGGCATGTCTCCGGACCACCTCTAGGGGTGTGTCCCAGGCCGTCGCCAATTGCCCATCTGCGCAGCACTAGTGCGACGTAAAACTCAACCATCCATCCAGGGGTATTGGGTTGAGTGGGTTTAATATCAAACTACAGCTACGCAGTGGACAATTGGCAACGGTCTGGGACTCATCCTTAGGGCTGGTCCTAAGACATGCCATCACAATTTTGATCTTCTACGCAAAGGATGGTTTCCCCGCTTTAGTTACCCCCACATGCAGTAGTGTAATCATGATTTCTACAGCTGTATTTTCTAGAAGCAATAATTTTTTACAGTTAAAATCTTTAGTTTGCTTTCATAATTAATTAAGAGGAACTTCTCTATGCAAAATTAGTGGTTCTGGAAAATACAGGCCATAGCAAAGCTGGTGAATGTGGTATGTTTTCTGTAAACGAAATTTTAATTAAAAAAAAGTTAATGCATTACATAGATTGAAAAACTATGCAAGAATCATAGGAGACAACAGTAATAATAACTATATGTTTCAAAGCAACTGCTTTTGTATGAGATATATACACAAAATCAAACTCATTCAGTAATGAGTAGCACATTCTATAAAAAGCTAAACTATTATTGATGGAGTTCATATCAATTTCTAAGCAATGATTTGAGTCTTCTGTTCAACAAATCCTACATAATACTTATTATATCGAACTTCTTCATATTTTTATTGATGATTTGCTTGGCAATTCCTACTCAATTGGAAACTAACACTTCTTATATAAATGTATTTTTTTTTAATGACCAAGACCATATCATGTCGTAAAAACTTGGTATTGAACTAGACGCATTTTAAAAACTTATACCTTACAGACAATTGCAGATTTGCTAACTTATAAAATATATTTCGGAGAAAAGCTGCTCTCGCATTTATTTTACGTTACTTTAATTTCTGGGCAAAATTTTCTGCAATACACAACATTTGATTTACTAGAAATTGAGGTATTGTTTAGGTGGTAGACTTGAGGAACCGGGTTTGAGCCCAGGTCACACTCGTCAGCCTAGTAGTTCGGAGTTTTTTGTGGTTTTCTGCGAAACCTGCTTAAATACGATCTAGAACCTCTTAGAAAGACCCAAAGGGCACTCTCCCCACCGCACTTTAGAATGCAGAAAAATAGGAGAAAAATAGCTAAAACCCCCATAGAAATAGCATGGGAAGAAAAAAAAAAACTCACAATGTCAAGTGTGTTAAAGAAAAAAAAAAAAAAAAAAAAAAAAAAAAAAAAAGACTCACACCGTAAGTAATAAAAGGACAAAATTGACTAGAAAAGACATCGAAGAGCGGGAACGGGTGGGCTGAGGCGTTAAATATAACGACCAGGATTAATACGGCTCGCCTAGTATTCCTCTCGGCGGTGGGCGGGAACCACCGCACTTCAGAATGTAGAAAAAGAGGGGGAAAAAAGCTAAAAACTCCATAGAAATACCATAGGAAGAAAAACAAAAAAATTAGGGCAACACTAGTGCTGTCAATTGGCCTTAAACCCCACAACCCAACCCTTCTCAGTACTCCTTTTCTGAAAGGATGTTTTCTCCTTATATTTTTGTAATTGTGTATCGAAGAAAATTTCTCTTTAAAAAAGCAGTTTTGAAAAATAATACAAGAAATGCTTCGAAAAAAACGCAGAAAATTAACAAATGTTTGATTAGTTCTAATATTGCACTTTTCTAGAGTATTAAGGAAAAAGAAAAAAAAAAAACTGTAAGGAAATGTGTTGCAACGTTTAGTTAAAGAAATTTCAGTTTTTTAATACACGTTTTATTTTTAGACGGAACTTTTTTCTTTAAATGAATTAACTAATCTGATCTTCTGTATTATTTAAAATTAACATCACGGACCTTGAACTAGTAAAAAGGTTTTATGTGACTATTACTTTTTTCTAATATAAGATGGTTATTTTAACATATATAGTACCGAATTCATATAATAAAGTTTGCCTATTCAAAATGCTTTGGGACTGATTCAATTCTCAAAATGACGAATAATTTTTTGTATGTTTCGGCTTTCATGCCACACTAGTGCCTACTTTTTTTTTTCTCAATGCTATCATTTTTACCCAAAATAATGATTGTGAAATTTAGCAATTTATGATTTTTTTTTTTTTTAAACTTTGTTTAGAAAGTTATTATCAAATCTGTATGTACTGTTTCTTTTATTTAGAATAATTCAAATAAATATAAAAGCACCTTCATGAAAAATATATTAAAAATTTTTATGGAAACTAATTCATAAATTTTTGTATCATAATCTTTGAATATATTATTATTTTGTTTCATATATTACACACAATCAACCTTTATTAGTTTTTAATATTATTTTAACTAACTATTAAATTATTCATTATTCATAATACTTTTGTAATCATACTTTATTGCCATTGAAATGAGAACAATAAACGTACTAAGCTAAACTGCAGTAACCCTTCATTAAAAAGTCAGAAAAGTTCTCTAGAGTAACATCAATCTTTTAAATAATACCTTGTATTGAATAGATTTTAAAGCATTTTTCTTTATTTAGAAACTTATGGGATTTTTTCTATTTCATTTTACCCTAGTAAAACTTTAACTTTAAAACATCATAAATTTCAATTTTACAGATTATCATTCGTAATGTTCTTTGAGAGTGAAATAGATATTGTATTAATGATAACCTTAGACCACTTCCAGCTACTTTTTAGGAGTTAATCGTATACCTTTAGAAGTATATCTTTATTTACATAATTTCTCTTTTGAGAATAATAATTTATCCACTTATGAGGCATTTAAAGTCAAATGACATTGTTAGTTGTATACTTGTGTAAGTGTTTAAAATGATTACTAGATAAAAGCCACATTTCCTTTTAAAAAAGTAGCTATATAAATTTTTAAAGAAACTAAAAGTTGCACTGCCGTTTCTTATAAAAATATAGGAAGCTATATTGCTTTGAAAATACGACATTCACAGTTTTTTGTCAGTTTTATTTCAATTTTAACAAAATATTTAAACCGAATTGTTTATCATAAATCTCCTTTGGTTATGTCTACAGTAGCTTTCAAAACTGTAATTTTTAACCAGGATTAACAAGGGTTTTATCTCTGTATTACACCTATCAAAATAATTATACACATTTAATTATAAAATATTTTCTTAAAATTGTCAGAGCTAATTTTAAGTTGATATAAAATTTTATGTTGATATAATTTTATGTTGATATAAAGATAGTGCGTTGAATTACGTGCAAATGATACATCACGTGAATCAAAAAAATTATGTTAAAAATACGTTATAATTAAAATGACAAAAAATAATTTTACTGGAAAGCTACATTCTCTTGAAAAAAATTACAATATTTATTTTTAAAAAAATTATCACTACTTTGGGCGTAATTATGCTTATAATCTCAAAGGTTTTAATGTTAAAATATTAATTGTACGTCAGTTCATATATTAATATGTCATGTTAATGCTCTCAAAATGTAATTAAATTCTGGCTGTTTATCACAGAGGTATTGTGCGCGGATGATTATACATTGACAAAAAATTAGCTCTCACATTTTGTAATAATAACAATAATAATAAACTAGAAAATGTAGAGTTATTTTAATGACTGTAATATACACTAAGGGACTAAGGGACATTAAAAAAAAAAAAAAAAAATGCATAGCCAAAAATTTGACATATATTTTTTATTTGTAACAACTTCAAAACTAATAGTTGAAACAGATAAACTGTCATGTTTGCATAATACCAAAGATACGAAATGATACCTATGTACTTTTTCGATGTAGTAATTCGCATTATTACATTTTACGAAGTACTTTATAAAAATGTACGTAAAACTTTCTTTTTAAACGTAATATAATAAATATATATATATCGCATTCTATTTTGATTTTTTATATGAAATAAACAAGTTAATTTTAATATATGAAATAAAACTATTTATTTGTTTGATCTAATCAATTACTTAATAAAAATATGTATTCTGCATTGGGTTAATTCCACCTTTATATGGAATTACTGTTTTAATGCACAATGGCATAGTATTATACAGTGCTTTAATATAAATCTCAGAAATTTCCCTGTGCCAAATATCACGAACAATTTTTTGTATTTCTTGCAGAGTTGAAGGCGTCAAATTTCGAATCCTTCCCGTCTTCCCCCGCCTTTTTATAGACTAAACATTTTCGAACGGACGGAGGTTAGAACTATTTGCAAGACTGGTGAAGAAGAAATTCTACGATATTCTTTGTGGGATTTAACTTAAAGCAAAAAAAAGATATGACTACTTATAGAATTATAGGTGCTAATGGGAATGGATAGGTAATTTTAAGAATTTGAATGAAATAAACGTACCACAGACGCCCCTTTTCTAAAGGCCGTGTTTTATTCCAAGTTAATTATCCCCCCTTGAGCATGAGAATCTGCCCTACTCTTTGAAAAGTTATTCATCTCTGTACCATAAAGTACGGAGAAGGTATCACTGTTTTAAGAGAGCAATTTTCATTAAATCGGCCGCATTTTTTTGCCGTCCCACTAGAATTTTTCATCAGCTCGAAATAAATTAAACTTGACTCATGAGAGAAAACCATATCAGCCAAATAATTAAATGATAATTTTTTGTTTTTTAATTTTTGGTCAACTAGAGAACTTTTTTTTAAAAAAAAAAATTCTTTTCCCTGAATAATACCTTTTTTTGCAGATCTTCTGGTTTTTAACCTGCTTTGTTTAATTGTTGCTGCACTGTATTTGAAGAAATTATTTCGCTAAACACATTTTTGAATCTTTTCTAAGTTCTGTACATGATATAAACCGATTTTTTAAACATTTGTTTTTAACTTGCGGTAATCTTGCTTGGATGGGCCACGTGGCCGCCTAAAGCCAAATTTTTAGTTTAAACAGCCAAAACCATTTTATATCTTGCTAAAAACTTTCTCACCAATATTTCGTCAACATTTAATTATTTTGCAATCTTGCGTATTAAAATGCTTTTTGATTATCATTCTAAAATTAATACTTTTTGTAGCATCATTAATTGCCTTACACTTTTTGAAATACTTTCTAAAATTACAATTTTCCTGATAATTGTAATTTGTTTTTAACATTGGGCTCAATCCTAAAGTGTACGTGGAGAACGATGTGATAAAATCTGTTCGAAAATTTGCTTTTTAAATGATAAAATTGGCGGTTACAGAAAGAGAAAAGGAAAATATCCAAATGCGGCTTTTTTTTTTTTTTTTTTTTTTTTTTTTTGTCCATTAGTTTAGATATAAAATCTTTCGTAATATCTGTTAAAATATACGGGTTTAAGAAATAATTATATTTAGAGTTATTGTAAATAAATTTATGATAATTATTTTCAGATATTTTCTCCTTTCAAAGGCACCTGACTCATTAATTTAATACATTAAGAAGAACTGTATTGTTATAAATTATCCAACATACACAATTTTTTATAATTAGATAGAATTTATTTATTACATGCAAATTTGTAACATTATTATTTTACCCTGTTTCTTATATGCGTTAATAATGCTTTTCTAAGGACCGTAGAAGTATGAACCAATTTCTTCAATGACATGTAAAAATAGAAAAATTTTCATACATATAATTAAGCGAATGGGGCATGTTATAATTATTTTTTCTAGATTACTATGTTAGATTTTTGAAACTTTTCATACATATGCATTGAAATATGACAATATTTAGTATATTAAAATTTTTGATAATCTGTTTAAATAAAATAAAATAAAATTCAAAACAATATTTTTTTAAATACTTTATGATGTTTAATTTTTAATTCCCCCTATCTTATTTAATTATAGTTTAACAATATATTCTTACAATATTTGAATATACTTTGTGGACCCATTCGTAAGTTATTTTTTATTTTAATATTTTAATATTTGAATGATAAAATTTAGTGCAAATTTTAAAATTAAAATATAAATATATTTTTGAAATATATATATATACCAATGAATGCACAAAATAATATTCAAATATGTTTAGAATACTTTTGTTAAATTATAATAAAGTAAGATGAGGGGAATTAAAAATTAAATAGCAGCGAGAGCATATTAATATATATATATATAATTTTTTTTTTTATTAATTTACTTAATGTCGTTGTACTTCAATGCATATATATTCAAATTTCCATGAATCTAAATGCAGTAATTTACATAAAAAGTTCACCATTCCCTTAAAAATAAATAAATAAATAAAAATAATAACAATAACTTTTTTTGTTTTAAAAGCATACTTGCCAACCATTTCGTTAATAACCGTACAATTGTTAACGCCCCTTGAAAAACGCTTCTTTTTACACACCACTTTATTTTTAGAGTAATTCTCTCCAAATGTTATTACGATTAAATAAGAATAAATTTACTCTAAAAATTGACTGGTGTGAAAAAAAAAAAAAAAAAAAAGGCGGATACTAAAAATTGTACGGTTTGTAATGAGATTGTTGGCAAGTATGTAAAAGTTAAGCTTTAATTCTGAACTGTATATGTAATGTACGTCGACGATATTCTACTATTAGGCAGAAACCCAGAAATAATTGGTCATATAATAAAAATACTTTCATCTAAATATGAAATTACAATATTAGGAAAAACTAAAAATCTATTAGGAATTACTTTTGAAGAAACAAAACAAGGGATTTTAATACCCCAACAATATTGCATAGAAAGTTTAAAGGAAAGATTTAAACAATTTAATATACCTAAAACTACATTGCCAATCACCAAGGGCCACAGTTTATTTAAAAAATTAAGTCCAACAACTGAAGAAGAAAAGAGAGAAATGAAAAAATTTCCTTATAAGAGTATATTAGTATGTTTATCCTTTCTATCAGGACTAACCCGACCAGATATCACTTTCGTAGTAAACTCTCTATCAAGGCAGTGGCGGTTCGTGCACCGAAAATTGGTGAAGAGGCACAATGTATTTTACACTGTATTCATTTATAGAATATAAATTTACTTTTAAATAAGTATTTTTAGTTAATTTTCGTTAAGACCATGCTTAGTAAAAATCATGATTAAAAATACTTAAATATTATTTTTGAGCTGTTCACGTATTTTCGGTTCATGAACCGCCACTGTATCAAGGTTTCAAGAAAATCTCGTAAAAGTGTATTGGAAAATTCTTCTAAGGCTGTTAGAATATACATTTTTAACTATATCTTTCAAACTTAAACTTTTTAATGTGAATTCTACAAATATTTCTTGTTTTACAGACGCAGATTTTGCCAGTGATCTTCAGTTGGAGGACTCATATTACTTTAGATGAAGCTCCAATCATATGACGGTCTTTTGTACTGAAATTTATCAGCTTGTCCACTATACAAAGCAATCTTGAAGGCTGCTAAAGAAGTAAAATGGATAAACGGAATCCTGAGAGAACGCAATTCCTATAAACTGTGCCATACAGAACATTTCTTGATGGACATCGTCAGTGAAAATGTGTAAGCTATTCATTTTGCAACTTCACCTATAGAAACTCAGAGACTAAGCATATTGAAGTTCAACTACACTTTGTAAGAAACTTGATAAGAGATGAACTTTTTAAACTTAAATATGTAAGTTCAAAACTCAATATAACCGATGCTCTAACTAAACATCAAACAAAACATTAGTTAAATCGTTTAACCGAGAAGCAATTCTCGATCTCGATGTAATGCAATTATGCTGCTTTGCAGACGGTGGAGGTTGGGACGCAATTGTTTAAACGAAAGTTCTCCAGATCTACCGTTTATTCATTAAAATTTTCTAAATCTTATGTTACTTCAAAATTTAATCTTCATTTATAATTTATCTTTTTTCCTCAATGAATCTCTGACGCCTGCAAATTCAAGTTAAACTTGCAAAATGCGAGATTTCTTTCATTTTCTCTGTAAAGATATGCACAGCTGACTTATTTTTAATTCAGCCTTACTTTGACGCACAATTCACTGCTCATTAGTTCATTCTTTTAACGAGGAACCGTAACTGTAAAATCTAATATATAAAAGATCGACCATTCTGTATAAGATGAATTTTTTAATCTGGAGTTCCGGTTATCAAGCTGCTTTAACTGATGGAGCGGTCTAATTCCATGCTGGGAGATAAAGCTGAATATATATCTCTCCATTTTAAAAACAGCACACTGTTAAAAATGCTGCAGTAAAATTACGGGCAAAGCCCGGCAGCAGTGAGGTTCCAGACAAAACCCGTAAAAAAACATTTAGACAATGAATGATATATCGCCAGTAATTTTACGTTCTGGTGAAACATACAACCAGCCTGTAAAAAATGTAGTATTGACTGTAAAATTAAAAGTTAGAGTTTCTCGAATACTTTTAATATTGAATATTGTTAACGTTTAAGTTATGCATAAAATTTATTTTTTTAAGACTATTTTAAAATCTGAATTTCCCATTTTTGACAAAATTAAGAAGTCAGCCAATTCTCATATTGGAAAAACGAAAGCCTTTTTTTTTTTTTTTTTTTTTTTTTTTTTTTTTTTTCTATAAAGACTATGATACTGGTTTTTGATAAAGAAAATCTAATATATTTTTCGAAATCATTTTTATTCGTAAACACTAGAACTAAAGAGGTAGTCTTATTTCAAAGTTCGCATTAGATGAAAATAATAGGTGAGAATTTCTCACCCTTCTTCAAAAACAAAATGAAACTTTTGAAAACTGTGTGAGATGTCTGAAAATTAATCGAGACCCCCAAATAAACTTTGAATAATAATAATAAATCTTTCACATGGACACAGAGAATTTGTATCTCCAGTTAATACGATTTTTTAAATGTTTTTCGATCCTTATGGTTTCTGTAGTGGGTGTAAAGAAGAAATAACTAGAGCCTATTTCTTACTCATCCAAACAGGTTTCCATTATAGAACCGATTTCAAACTGTGTTTATGAAGTGTTAGGCGCATTTGCACTTTTTAGAATAGCAGAAGTTTTTTTTTTTTTTTTTTTTTTTTTTTTTTTTTGTATTTTATTGCATGGAGGAAGGACTGCAGTATTTTGTGAGCAGAACCTGTTATATATGATGTACATGTACATATCTAATGGTCATATTCAGACAAAATAGTTTTGTTTTTTAACAGTGACGATCATACATAATAATCTTTAGACTTATCTTCAAATGGCTAATTACATATTACTCTCATATTGAAATAAACTTTAGTTTAGCGTATTGTAAAAATTGCATTGTGGAAACAACATTAAAATTTTCCGTTTTCTAAGGCTTAACTAAAAGGTTATGAGCAGTTAGAATGCTGTATTTAAAAAAAAAAAATAAATAAATAAATAAATGCGTTTAGTGGATAAAATAACCATTAGGTTGTAGTTCATGTTTAACAAATCTTGCTTTAAATTAAGAAACCATTTTAGCTTTCTTTTTTAATGTTTTCGTGTCAATACACAAAGAAAATCAATTTCATTAATATAAATTATTCAGTTTCAGTCAGACGGAAATTCTTTGAATTAAATTAAGAAGACAACATCTTATTAAAACCAATTTATGTTTCTATGCGTCATGCATGCATAATTAAACACATTCAATCAGTATAAATAACAATCATAGTTCAAGTTTGAAAATGGAAGCGTTCTCTTATGACGTCACTGAAATGAAAGCCGTGGCTAAGGCTCCTATATATACGATCTGGCACATCAGGCATTTGTTGCCTTAGGGGTTGCCACATGTACCCAGCGCGTTTCTCTGATAAACAAATGATAAACATATTTTTTTTTATCGTCTTACGTAACTTTAGAGTAACTTGTTTTATTATATTTCATAATTTTAGCTAAGTAAACTATGATATGGAAGTTTGTTTAGCGATAAACTACTATAATCATTCAAGAAGTGAATATAAAGTGTTCACAGACCTTCTATTACTATGTATTTGAGTTTTGGCGACATTTTGTAAAAGAAACAGAAACCGCCCTAACAACACATCTACATCCATAGGATATCCTCAGAATAAAATGACATCCTGAGAATGTACAGTGAAAAAATCTGTTTTTAGGAATATTATTGTTGCTTATAGCTCTTATCTTGACCGGATTAGCTTCAGATCAAGATTTCTTAAAATCATTTGAAAAGCGATAAGGATGCCAAGCGGGAAGGCTATCCTCTTCAGAGGCAAAAAAATGGCGGTGATGCGCCGGCCTATTATTTTATATAGGGACTCTAGCTGTGGCTAACGAAAAATACAGGCTTGGGCACTGGAAAAACATCTGTGGATAGTAGTCCGGTTAAATGGCCTTGGAAAAGCAGTCCTCAGCGTCTTTAGAGTAAAAAGTACTAGTTCACCATTAAATTCGAATTGTGTTATCACACGTGCACACGTGTTCTTCATGCATATTTTAAAAATTTATTTTTTTTATAAATAATGTATACCTCCTTATCTGGTGAGTCATATTTATTACTCTTTATAAAGTGTTCATCAAACAATTTTATTTAGTTAAAATTTGAATTTGTGTTTGAAAGTTTCATGATATCCGTCTGTGCATAATGCATGATTTGTTATTTAGCGTTTGAAATTAAGTTTAGAACTATTATTCTAAACGCTTAAAAACATTAGTTTTATTTGTCTTAGAAATTAACATTAAAAATTTAAATAGTTCTAGCAAATGTAACATCACTTTCGTTTACTTTGAATTTCTTCAACGAAATTATTTTGGCTGTATTTACAGAAATAATTTCTGGTTGTGTTCCTTTTAATATTGAAAACCAAATAATTATTAAACTAAATATTATTTAGAGTAATAGTTATAAAATTTACCCACAGAAAATGTAATAGTAATAATATTTTTTATTTCTGAAAAAATAAATATACCATTTATTTTTATCTATACTTTTTTTTTTATATTCGGTTTTATTTCTATATGTTTCCAGTGGCGGATCGAGAACTTAACTTTTTTTTTTTTTGGGGGGGGGGGGGGCGTGGGGGGGCTAAGAGTTTTCAAGATATTGTTCCAGATCAATGAGAAATTTACAATTGTAACATTCAATTGTGAATGTCAGTGCTTTTGGGAGGGGGGTGGGCTTCAGCCCCCTAGCCCCTCCCCCATTAGATCCGCCACTGTATGCTTCTGATAATAAATGTTATCTTTCCTTATTATAAAATAATAAGATTATGAGTAGAATATTGAATCGAATAACAGTTTGAATTATAAAATTACATTTAGCTGAAATATAATTATTAGGGGAGACCCGTGTACCTAGGGCCACCCCACGTTATTTGAATAATATTTAATTTTAAGTTTTAAAACTCATTTGGGCGAGTAACACCACCAATTGCTATTTTTACATCTACTTTGGAACATTTGAGGAGAAAGTTTTGACAAGTTACATGAAGAAAACGAATTTACATGGTTCGAAGTAAAATTTTGCAGCTGATCTCTTTTGTTATTTTACAAAGGCAAGTTAAATACTTTTCTTTCATTTTTAGTATATAATGTTGCTTGTTATATTGAGTAATAAATGAGATATTTAATTAGTCTTCTCTGCATGTGGATTTTTTAGTGGAAAGCATTTTGAATGAAGTTACCAAAACGTGTACCTAGGGCCACATAGTTGCCTTGTACAGTCAGCCAAAAAAAAAAAAAAAAAAAAACGCTACCCCCCCCCAACTAATTTCGCCGTAAATTATCGTAGAAACATGCGACTGGTACCGATCAGTTTGTAATAAGATCCAGTTTATAATGTTATAGTTAGATTTTACTTAGGGGGTCGTCTACATGTTAAAACTGACATCAACTTCATTTTTATCAATGGTAACCCCTCTTTTTTATAATTTATTTGAATTCTTTGGATCAAATCATCACGGAAAATGGTATAGTTTATATATTTCGCTCAATTTTGCATAGAGTTATAAGCTGTCAAAGTTTGGGGATGCTAATGTTAAATGATTGTGACAAACATTAAATTATATCTTCCGGAATAATTATGATATTTAAATTCTGTTTTTTTTATTCGTTAGAATGAAGTGACCCAAACATATTCCATGCAAATTTTTGCTAAAAAAAACATTTTTTGAATTATTAAAATTATTAATAAATTCATATTTGAAAAAATTATGAATTATAAACTGTGTTAATTTTTGCACGAATAGAATGGGCATCATCAAAAACATGGGTTTCCAAATTTACAGCTCGTTCCTAACATTATTTTTTGAGTTACTGTGATATTTCACTTTTTATTACTGTTAGGGGGCCGTCACTTGTTATAATCTGTATCCTCTATAAGTAAATGTCTGTATATAATTTGACGGAAAACTATTTTAATTTACCTTTATGTTATTTTTATTGTTTCCTAAGCAATATTTCGATGTTTATTATACAAATTGGCATATTTTTGTAAAAGTTATCACAATGTAGGCGAGGGATTGTGAAAGAATTTCAAAAGAAAAGAAGCCCCACCTCTTATTCGCTGAAACACTAAAAAAAAAAAAAAAAAAAGACTAATTTGCATATTCCTATTTGACTCTATATGTGACGCTGGTATGCATAAATCACAATGGTATTTACTACATCGATTATTGAAGACAAAACTTAAATGATTTAATTACAAATATGCAAAATTATTTTGTTTTATATTATAAAGTTTTAGAAAATTTGTGAAAAGGCCTGGCTTTCGGTACAAGAGAGGAATATATCCGATCCTAATATGTTAAGTCTTTCTTCATAAGTATTAAATATCTTTTTATAGTTTTTCGCTGCTAAAATTCTATTTTAACCCTGCTACACTTTTTTTCGCATTTCAATATTCAAGAGTACGTACACCTCCAGTTAAATATCATGTTTTAGAAAACACGGTACAGCGAAACTGATTGCATGAGACAGCAATTATGCATTCGACAATCGCTTTATTATTATTATTATGAATATTTAATAATTTTAAAAAGATTTTTTACCATGAATTTTCTGTTTAAATTTTGTTGTGACATATTTGCATTTGGTTACTGTACCGTTTGTAAGCTTTGCGTTATTTAAAGTTTATCCCATAATGTAACATAATAAAATATCAAATTTCTATTAAAAGTTTTTTAATACAGTATCAAATAGTGAAAAATTGCTTTTTTTTTTTTATTTTTTTTATAAGATCTATTATTGGAACATAGCTCAATAGTATTTATTTTCAATTTCCTAATCACGAAATCAAAGTCACAGTTATTATGGAATAAAAATTTAAAACAAAGGAATAGTCTTATTACTTTCAAATATATAGATATTGATCTTACAGAATCCTGAAATTTCATTTAAAAGACTTTAATCGTCTAAATTTAAAAATTCAAAATAAAATAAATTAATCTAAATGCTTTTAAAGTTGAAACGGGAAGATTTCAAAATATATGAAAATTGGCATTTGTGTTTCGAACATTTTGGTGCGGCAGATATTAAAAACAATATTTTAATGACGAGCTGAACCTGAGCTTAAGAGAGGGCGGATCCAGCTATTTAGCACAAGTGATATCACCTGACTAAAACCAGAATAAACAACATTTTAATTTATTCCGGTGTAATTTTAGCCCACTGTTATTCCTTTTTTTTTTTTTTTTTTTTTAAGAGAAATTTATCTTACTTTAACATAGATTTTTACTTTTTACCGCTATCCACATGTGACCTTCAGCATTAGCATTTAAATGAGGAGTCATCATCTTCTTCCAAAGCAAATTTTAAATAAACTTAAAATCATATATATTTATGAAAATCCAAACAGATTTTTCCTACTAAGAAAGCCGTTCCACACTGAAATACATGCGTAATCGGTCACTTATACGCCAGTTCACACCACAATATATTGGTAGGTAGGTAGGTAGGTTGGGTTTAATGTCGCACTAGTACTGCGCTATGGGTAATTGGCGACGGTCTGGGACGCACTCCTACGATGGTCCGGAGACACGCCATCAGAATTTTTACCGTTCACGGAGACGATGGCTTCCCTGCTTCGGTTCCCATAGTTTATTGTTCAGTTTATTTATTTATTTATTTTTATTTTATTTATTCTATTTTATTATTATTATTTTCTTTCTTTCTTTCTTTTTTTTTTTTTTTTTTTTTTTTTTTTTAATAGAGTAATGTAACATTTTGACCTTTTCAACTGAAGATTTAAATTAGGTAGTCAGCCTTTCTAAACCCACCGTCCATTTCGGTATCTGTGTTAAGAGTAGAATTTTAGAACATCCCATTAAGTAGTAGGATTTATTATTTTGCATATTAATTTGTTACACATTATAAAATATAAAAGCAAAAGAATATCGTGGAGATTTATGTAAAAGTTTTTAATAATGTCATGAAAAAAAAATAATAATTAATTAAAAAAATAAATAAATAAAAAAAAAAAAATCTGTTTTATTATTTTTAAAAAGTCAATTAAATTAAAGAAAATGAAAGTACTGCAGTATCAGAACAAACTTCTATTGTCACTGTGAAACGGCCGTGGGAACCAGGTTGAGTGCCACCGTTTCAGACAATTATACGGCAGCTTGAGTTAAAATAATTTTGAATTTTCAAACAAATTTAAAACCATTTACCTTTTTTTCTTTTTTTTTTTTCTTTTGATAGCTATTTTAATATCTATTCAAGCTATTTAATTTTCTTCTATTTGATGTTTAATCAACAGAAACCAATAAAAATCTTTTAATTCATAAACTAACTCAGAGAGTTCTGCAAATTAGTCATTTTTTTATTTTATAATTAACATTTTTGAAATTCTTTTCCGGTGTGAAACTTAATAAATAATGTATACTGGGTGGTAGATCATGATTTATATTTTCTAAATGTATAGACGGACCCCTAATACATTTTCACGTGTAACTCTATTTAGAATTAGTTTAAAGTATATAAATAGTTATGTTTTCCGAACCGCCTTGATCTCAGAAATCTGAATATGAAGTCAAAAATAGGGGTTGCCATTGAAGAAAATGAAGTTAATGCCAGTTTTAATATGTAGACGACCCCCTAGGCAAAATGTAACTATACCATTATAAACGAGATGTTATTACAAATCGATCGGTACCAGTCAAATGTTTCTACGATAATTTACGGCGAAATTAGGTGGGTGGGGGTGGCGTTTTTTTTTTTGGCTGACTGTACCTAGGGCCAGTGTGTTTGGACCTTTTAACACTTTTGCGAGCGCATGTTTTTGTCTTTTTGACAGTAAGGTCCGCCCGTGGGCGTTTTTCTCATAAGTTACAATTTTTCAAAACAAAATATTCCGTATTCACATTTATATTACAAATGGATATGCATTATAATCATACTCTTTCTAATCAAAGTATTTGCATCCATAGTATACTGATTGTATGTACAAATATGAATATTGTTTATATTTTTTAGAAACAAATAATATACAAATTACAAAAGAAACGCTTACTGGTGGTGTTTCATATTTTCAAATGACGTGAATCTACGTCAGCGGTCGCAAAAGTGTTAAGAAACACAGTATAGCCTATAGTAATTGGATGCTGGAAAACTCTGGTAAACCAATCACTATAAATGAAGTTGCTGGAAATGTTGGCAAGTCCTATCCACCTGTAAACATTCTATCAGGCTTTCGTGCATCCGGCATATGGCCAATGAATCAAAACACATTTACTGAGGATGAATATTTAAGTTCAAATATGACCGAAAGAGAAAATCCCTCCATAAATTAAAAAAAAAAAAAAAAAAAAAAAAAAAAAAAAATGAAAAAGAAAAAAAAAAAAAAAAAAAAAAAAGATTTTCCAGGTAGAAAGTGAACCAACAATGATAGAACTGGATGTCTCTGTTTAGTGTCCTGTTGAGATTTCGAAACCTTCAACATCTAACATCTTTTCGTGTGTCATGCTTTAACAGGTACGAACCTAAGCAAAACCTTTACCTAAAGGAAAAAGTCCCACATCAAGGAAAAGATGTGACCGAAAACCAGAGAGATCTAGAAATCCAAGAGACACTCCAGAAAAAAAAAAGAAATTGAAGGGAAAAAAAACGTACTGTTAGAATATCCCAAAGAGAAAAAAAAAAATGAAAAAAAAAAAAAAAAAAAAAAAAAACTGTGTTTCAAATTAAGGAAACAACATGATAATTATTATATGATAAATATATATATTACTTGATATTGTTTCCTTTATAAAATATATGTTTATGTGCTTATTTTCTATTCATTACAAAGTGAAATCTAAATTTGAGAGAATGGCCCTAGGTACAATGAGGTCTGGCCCCAGGTACAATGAGGGTGTTGTACCTATGGCCACGAGTGAAGCTTTTTTAAAAACTATCTATTTGTCGGAATTTATTATTTTAGGTATTTATATTAATTGCAATTGGAAGTAATTAGTCCTAAAGATGTGCACATATCAGTTTGATAATTTTAAGTAGGTCAAGGGCTTTGTTTTTGGGCATTGAAAAAAAGCGGCCCTAGGTACACGGGTCTCCCCTATATATTTGCAGAGTAAATAAATAGAACAATTGTTTTGATACAAATATGTTTGATAACAAATATTAATTCCATAAGTGGTAGTTTTACAATATAAAGTATTAAACATTCATAACAGTGTGACATTTATAATTAAACATTAAGATATTAGCAAAAAAAAAAAAAAAAGATTAATATTAGAAAATATAAGCAGTATTTTTTAAGTAGCGCACAAATGAAATTAAATTTAAAATGTAACTTTCATTTGTAATAATATTAAGTAGAACTTACTAATATCGCTTTAAAAAAATTAATACTTATTTTATGAATAATAACAATACCACAAAAATTTCGTAGCATTAAAAATTAAATTGGTTTTTATATAGTTAAAAATACCTGTTGCATGTGAATAAATCGGTCTATGGAATTAAAAATTTTGCTTTTATTTTGTAGTAATATTTTATATATATAACTTTAATATTCTAACATTTTTTTTATTTATTTATTTTTTTTTTTTTTTTTAATAAGAGTTTAAAATAGAAAATATAATTTAATTGATTAGACAATTGAATAATATATGTTATAAATTGTACTCTAAACTACATAGATAAAACTATATTTAAACAAATGTATATTACCATCATTATTATTATTATTCTCTATTCTAACCCATATGATACAGAAATAATTCATTTTGTATCAAACATTTTCGAAAATTAGTTTTTCTCTATTTACACGTTTTGAGGTTCCCTGAATCTGAAAATAATGTTTATAGCAGTCAATTGGTCTGTGTCTATGTATGAGACTGTTATCAGCATAACTCAAGAGCAAATGTTAAAAAGAAGTAAAAAATTAGTAATGTATATATCTAGACAAAAGATTAATGTAAAAGAGACATACAAAAGTTTTCAAATACATTATGCCTATGGGCGAAAATTCTGGTACCTACAATTTATTATTGTTAGGCTAAATTAAACATTATAAAATTGTCATTAAAGTGATATGTATACAGCAGGGGTGATTGTGTTCAGGTAATTTACCTGATTCCGGTTATTTAATTTTCAATACCGAAATACTAATTTCCCTGCCGTAAATCAGTCGATGGTACTACTAAACCTAATTAATTTTAATACTTTCATAATGAGAAGATTAGAACTCCCTGAAATAAATTATATGTTCTTTGTAATGAGTAAAAATCTTTGAATGCACATTATAAAATGCAAAGACTCGCAACAATTGCTTCAGGTCGAAAGAAAACACGACCCTTCGTCAAGTGAGAAAATAAGCATGAGTACAGCAAACAAAGCGGCAACGCTTTTGTTGCTTAAAATAAATTTCTCGTTAAAATTTCAGGTAATTTTTCATGAAATCACTATCATTCTATTTATTTATTGTTTCTTAAAAAAAATAAACAAAAATAAATATTGTTTTTGTTTTTCTAGTATACATTCTTACAAAATTGTAAATAATTGTGTTTATTTTTGTATAAATTCTCTCAAAGAGGCTTAGTAAGTTGATAAAGTGCTAATTTTGTGCATTTCTAGTCGTTTTAGCATTGAAATAGCCTTATTTTCCCTTAAAAACGCATTAAAAAGCCCCAATAAGGCAGGTAATGGATTTGGCGCCAAATTTGGCGACATTTTCCCACGTTGGCGATTTTTTTGGCGACCTTGGCGAGAAAATCCTTATAAGGGATATACCAAATATGGAAGCTCTAATCTCATTGGCTGATGAGATACGGAAATTTCTGGAACCTTCCACACTTTTCTACAGGGGTACATAAAAAGCGTTTTCCCGCCACGGCAAGACAGCTCAGTTCTCAGCTAGCTTCGCTAATGCTTGCATTGTTTTGAGCCTCTTTGAAAGAGACTTGCTTTAAGTGTTATTGCTATACATTTTGTACTGCGGATTTGCTATTGATAGCTGTTTTTTAAGCTGTGTTTACTGGTTGAAATGAAGCTGATATTTGGTTTATAGACCTGTATTTTTCTGTATTTTTCTGTGAATAAATTACTGAATTTTTGTAAGTTTGGCCTTTCATTCTCGGATAACTCACGAACCCCCAAGTACGCAACATTTCTGGTGTCAGAAGTGGGATTGTCTGTGAATGGTGAGAACGAGAGCTATGGAGCAAGAAATGAAGAAATTTCTAGAAGGTCTCACTGCTCAGATGAATGAGTTAAGATCTGGATTGATAGAGAAAGTGGAAACAGGACAGGAAAAGATGGAAACCGGATTGATCGAAAGAATGAAGGAAGGACAAAGAGAAATGAAAGAAGGACAAAGAGAGATGAAAGAAAGTATAGAAACATCGCAAAGAGAATTTAAAGACGGTTTGACTGAAGAAATGAAGGAAATGAAAGACAGTTTGGGTGAAGAAATTAAATCAAATCAAGAAGAGATGAAGAAAGAACTATCATCAGTGAGAGACGACTTAGTAAACGTGAAGGAAGTGATAGAGTGTAAGTTATCAGATGTGGAAAAGAGAATAGATGGAATAGAAGGAAAAGTTAAGAAGGTTGAAGAAAGTTGAAGAAAGTTTTGAAAAGAAAGCTATGAAGATAGAAGAAAATGTTATGAAGGTTGAAAAGAGTGTTACGAGGATAGAACGGAGTTTCGAGGAGAAAGTTAAAGAAAATTTTGATCAGGAACTGAAAGGAAGGTTTTCAGAGATAGAAGGTAAATTGAAGAGAATAGGAGAAGATCTGGAGAGAAAAGTGGATGAAAAGTTAGAATCCATGCCCCAGGAAACTGAAAAGAAAGAGAGAAGAATCCAGAATCAGGAATTTATTAAGCTATCCACCTACGACGGCAGTTCCTCCTGGCATGTATATAAGACACAGTTTTTCATCGTTGCTGAAATTAACGGCTGGGACTCTGTTGCAAAGACGGCTCACCTGGTAGGGTCGTTGCGGGGCGACGCCGCAGATATTCTGGAGACCTTTTCGAAAGAACAGCGATATGACTTCGAAGCTTTAACCAGAGCACTAGAGCTACGTTTTGGAGCGAAATGGTCCAAAGAATATAGTCGACTCCAGCTAAGGTCCCGTCGTCAGAGACCAGGGGAAAGCTTACAAGAACTGGCATCAAACATCCAGAGACTTTCACATTTGGCTTTCTCAGACTGTCATCCTGAAACACGCAATGATCTGGCCCTAGAATATATTATTGATGCTGTCGGAGATCTAGATGTTCAAAAAGCCTTCAGACTCTCCGGCGTGAAGGATGTGGAGTCAGCCTTGGTGTATGCCCTAAACATCGAGGCAGCCCAACAAGCCTCCCATAAACATCTCCAGAACAGCACAGTAGACAAAGTGAACGGTTCTCAAGATGTTTTTAAACAGATTCAGAAAATGATTGCAGATAATTATAGAAGACTACGCATTCTTGAGAGTAAGAAAGAAGGGGAGACTCCAACAAATAAATGCTGGGGCTGTGGAAAAGACGGGCATATCAAACGAAGCTGCCCAGTAAGAACACCTAGAACATCAACCAAGAATGTCTCTGAAGTATGCCACCCAGAAGGGGCTCTTCGGGAAAATCCAGATGCCTTCTTTCGGAAGCCTCCATTTGAAGATCATAAATACAGCTCTAAAGCCGAAGATAGACCCCAAAGAATACAGCCAGTTGCTCGCCAAGTTACTGTCTCAACACCATCAGAACAAGATCTCGATCCATGGAGTGACGAAGAACTTAGACAAGCCCAGTTGGAAGATCCTGACATAAAGCCAATATTACAGCTGAAGGAGACGACCAGCAACAGCCCTACCTGGCAGGACATTTCCAGATTTAGTCCGATTACGAAAAGTTATTGGGCACTTTGGGACTCTCTTCATATGAAAAACGGTGTATTATACAGGACGTGGGAATCTGATGATGGGAAAAGCTTCAGATGGCAGATTGTATTACCAAGACCAAAAATTCCAGCTGTTTTAGAACAACTGCATAGTAGCTCTACCGGAGGCCATTTTGGGTTAATGAAGACTCTGCTGAAAGTTCGGGAACGCTTCTACTGGTGCAAGGCAAAGGAGGATGTGGAGAAATGGTGTAAATTCTGTGATGCTTGTGCGGCACGTAAAGGCCCGCAGAAACGAAGTCGAGGAAGACTGCAACGGTATAACATGGGAGCACCATTTGAACGGATTGCACTCGACATCTTGGGCCCTTTGCCACGGACCTCCAGTGGAAATAAATACATCCTCGTCGTGATGGACTATTTCACCAAGTGGCCTGAGGCAAATCCTATTCCCGATCAAGAGGCATGCACAGTCGCAGAGGTCCTAGTGCAGCAATGGGTGTCAAGGTACGGCACGCCCCTACAACTTCATACCGACCAAGGTCTGAACTTTACCTCTGCTGTTTTCAAAGGACTGTGTCAACTACTCAGCATAGACAAAACCCAGACAACACCCTTACATCCCCAGTCGGACGGCATGGTCGAGAGGTTCAACCGTACCATCCTGAATAACTTCTCTCTTCTAGTATCAAGGAACCAGCACGATTGGGACTTGAAGTGGCAACTGTTCCTGCTGGCTTATCGAAGTGCTGTCCATGAAACCACCGGCTATACTCCAGCCCAGATGCTGTTTGGACGTGAACTTCGTCTCCCTTGTGATCTCCTGTTTGTTTGTCCACCCGATGCGCCTTCATCGCCCGAGGAGTACATCCAAGATCTCCAGGCACGATTTGAGGACGTACACAACTTTGCTCGGGAGCGGATTCACATTCCAACGGAGGAAATGAAGACAAGGTACGATCTAAAAGCTACACAACATGAGTTCCAGGAAGGAGAGAAGGTCTGGTTGTGGAATCCTGTTCGACGCAAAGGACTCACTCCCAAGTTACAGTGCAAATGGGACGGACTATACACAGTCTTAAAAAGGCTGAATGATGTAGTGGTGCGGATCACTAAAACACCTTCATCAAAACCGAAAGTGGTGCACTATAACAGGCTAGCCAAGTACCACAATTAAGGGTAATATTAAAATTTAAAATGTAAATACTGGTAAAATTTGCGCATGCGTAATGTAAATATTTGTATATAAGTAATTGTACATATTTGTGAATTCTGTAAATATTTCTCACTTGATTTTTGTTTCTATTTTGTCGTTATATGCAACTTAGTTTTTGTATTTTAGATTGTGTAAATTTGATTAGTTTCGCCTCTTGACCAAGGATTGCACTGCCCGGGACGTGCAGTCCTTGGGAGGGGGGCAGTGTTACAAAATTGTAAACAATTGTGTTTATTTTTGTATAAATTCTCTCAAAGAGGCTTAGTAAGTTGATAAAGTGCTAATTTTGTGCATTTCTAGTCGTTTTAGCGTTGAAATAGCCTTATTTTCCCTTAAAAACGCATTAAAAAGCCCCAATAAGGCAGGTAATGGATTTGGCGCCCAATTTGGCGACTTTTTCCCACCTTGGCGATTTTTTTGGCGACCTTGGCGAGAAAATCCTTATAAGGATATACTAAATATGGAAGCTCTAATCTCATTGGCTGATGAGACACGGAAATTTCTGGAACCTTCCACACTTTTCTACAGGGGTACATAAAGAGCGTTTTCCCGCATAGGCAAGTGAGTTCAGTTCTCAGTCAGTTTCGCTAATGCTTGCATTGTTTTGAGCCTCTTTGAAAGAGACTTGCTTTAAGTGTTATTGCTATACAGTTTGTACTGTGGATTTGCTATTGACAGCTCTTGTTTAAGCTGTGTTTCATGGTTGAATTGAAGCTGATACTTGGTTTATAGACCTGTAGTTTTCTGGAATTTTCTGTAAATAAATTACTGAATTTTTGTGAGTTTGGCCTTTTATTCTCGGATAACTCACTAACCCCCAAGTGCGCAACAATATCATATGTACTGTGCATTTCAGTGAACCAGTAATATTAGAAAACTTCTATAATAATGAAATTCAAAAGAAGTGATGCATCACAACTTTTATTTCAAATATTCTTAAATCAAATAGAATTATTTAATTATTTCTCTTCATCTTCATTAATTACTCTGTATACCATCACGGAAAATTTAATATAAATTAGGAACATATATTCGTTTATGGTTAAAACAAATAAAATAAATTAAAAAAGCAAAATTTAGTGATGAAAACATATGGGTAGCACATCTTTTCATCATTATTATTTTACACTTCCTAAGGATTAAAAGTTTCGTCAAGATTTACAAATAATTAATAATAACAACAAATAAAATGTTATGATTATTGGATCAATTAAATGCAAAAATTAGAAAAATCTCATTGGTAATGAAATTTGAAGAAAGTGATACACTGAAAACTATGCATATCCATTTATCGGAAGATAAAGAATAATATTTATTTTCTGGGATGGATCCAGGTTTTAATTTTTGGTGTCTATTTTTTTTTTTTTTTTTTTTTTTTTTGAAAGGACATTTTTTTTTTTTAATTTTATGTAGGGGAGAGGGGTGCACCTTTGAACTGGGGGCACCCTTGAACAATCTAAATATTTTCCTAGAAAATTATGTTATTTTTTTAATATGATGGCAGCACATTACTATTGTTTCAATGCAACAAACTAGCCAAAGCTTTACCATTTTACATGCACACTGCTGTCTAAGCAAGGCATGTATTTTTCTCTTTCCTGAATCTAAACTGTACAAAATAAAGTTGTAAGCTTTTTATTGATAATCTTGCATACCTATAATTTTAAGTGATCTTTCAATGTTGAAATAAAGATTTTAGCTTTAGCTTATAAGTTTTGTTTTATTCAAATTCTTAAACCTAACTGAGTAAATTATTCTAATGCCAAACTCCATATGATGGGGCACCTTTGAACAAAAATGTTGGGGCACCATTGAACAAACAAAACTTTGAAGAAAAGAGTTATAAATCAATCTCAATACTATTATTTCATTTTGGATTTAAAAAATAAATGTGACAATAAAGACATACAAATTATTTATGAGCTGGTTTATTGTTTACTTAATATTAAAGTTCTACTTATATGCATGTGAACATCACTTTTGATTACTACTATTGTTTTTTTTTTCAATCTTGCATGTTGTCACTTTTCCTACAAAAAAGTTTACTTCCTTTGCAAAAAATTAAAAATATTTATAGTGAAAAAATTTATTTTGATTATGGTCATCTACCATCATACTTAGTGGACGTAAGAAAGGACGATCCAGGATACTGACTTTAACTCCTGAGAAAAATGCAATTGAAGCTGAAAACAAAGCACGTCAGAACAAAAGAAAAATAAATCTAAACAGTATAACTCTGCTTTTGAAAAAACAACTAAGAAGGGACTGCATACATTTGTTGATTCAAGCAGCGATGAAGATGGCACATTTTCTGTGCATGATGAAACTGACTTTGAAGATACTATTATCGTTATGGAGGATGAAGAAGGAAAAACTCTTGTTTTAGAAGATTTGAATGTGAATGATTTTATTTTAGTAAAATTTGCTACAAAAAAAAAACTATGCTTCACTATGTTGGTCAGATTGAATTGCAATTACAGGATAAAACAGAGTTTAATGTTAAGTTTCTCTGTAAAAAATAAAATGATAAATTTTATTTTCCGGAAGCACCAGATATCAGTTTGGTGGATTTCAACGTTATTGTAAGAAAACTGCCTCAACCAAACATTACTGGAGATACCCCACGCGCTCTTTCAGCAATGAGTTTTGATGTCAGTTTTGATGGATATAAATTTGGTTAAATAATAAAAATTTATTAATTTCAGCAAATGTATATGTTTAATTTTATTCTTATTATTTTATAATCTTTAAAAATATTCAGCATTTGATAAAAACTCTGCATAATTTCTTTTTGTTTATGTTTGTTCAAAGGTGCCCCTAGCTTGTTCAAAGGTACCCCTACATGGGGCAGGTTTGAACAGAAATATTAACAATTTTTAAAGTCTTATAACATATTTAATTTATTTAATTTTTTTTATAATTTTTAGCTCACATGATGAAGAAATTCCTACTTTTTCTTGTGCAACAATTAAAATTAATAATTATCATCTAAATGAAAAAATATGATGATTTTCCAAAAAACTGTTCAAAGGTGCCCCCCTCTCCCCTTTATTTCTGAAAAAGGTATTATCATGTAAAATCTCCCATTTTAGCAGTCACTCTACAACGTTAAATATCATGTTAACAGTATTTCATTGAACTAAGTATAGACTATCAATTGAAATAATACTGAAAGAATAAAAAAATAAAATAAAAGATTCATTTTTATAAAATGAAATTTTGCGATAGAGCTAGTTTTATAAATTTCAATTTCGTGAAGCAGCAGCAAAATGATCCCAATTTTCGACTAGATAAGCCCCTGATTTTAGGAATAAATTGATAGTTACTAAAATAAATATTCAATTATTTTGAAACAATAATGTTGGCAATAGCTTACTCAAAGAATATAAAGGTTGTTTGACTGACTAATACGTAATATTAGTAAAACTGATACATTCATTTACAATGAAAGAAAGGTTTTCTTTTTTATTTGAAACAGAAGTTTCATTCAAAACAGTATACTAATACACAGGATTGTGGGGGAAAATATTTTTATTTTTTTAATTTAGAGCTTCATTTAATTTAAATATTCGGATTTCTCATAAAAATACTGAATGCCACTTATAAAGAAAAGTATGTATTAAAATAATAATAATAATAATAATAATATTTCTATCCTAAAACCAATACAGAAATTGTTAGTCTACATCAATTAATAATATTACTTAAGATAGAAGTATATATATTTAAAATTTTGTGTTTGTATTAAAATTCATAAGCTAAAACTATGTCCAAGGCAGAATGTCTATAATAAAATTTGCATTAACAAAAACAGCCATGATATTTCATAGATTAATTTCATAATATTATTTAAGATAGAAATGCATATATTTATAATTTTGTTTTTGTATTAAAATTCATAAGCTAAACTATGTCTTTGTCCAAGACAGAAATGTGCGTATGTATATAATACAATTTATATTAAACAAAGACAGTTATGATATTTCATAGCTGAACTGAAGAGATCGTCGTGATTTTTCAGTGTTACAAAGAATGTATTATTAAAACGGAAAAAAAAGTATTTATTTTATATTATTACTATTTCACGTTTCGTCGTTGTAGCGACCGGACTATTATTTACAGCTGTTAGACTTTTTCTCTCCGAGTGCCCGAGTCTGTATTTTTCGTTAGCCGCGAATGATAGCATTTGAAGGGATTTGAATGTAAGAAAATGGTTTGGTGGGAGGTAAGAGCAATTTGTGTAGATTAAAGGCTTTTTCTCGTAAAAATTCCAAAATTATACTTCCAAAACATTAATTTATTGGCTACGACCATTTAGCTAGGAAAACGGTCATTTCCCGTAAAATTATACGGTCAATTCCTAAATTATATTTTCAAAACATTAATTTACGGATTATGACCTTTTAGGTAGCAAAACGATCATTTCCCCGAAAATTATAAGGTCAAGTACAGTGATTTTCCATTTTTTTAAATTTTAATATATATATATTTTTTTTTTACAGTGCATTTCATAAGTATCAACTGAGCATATCTAATATTAATTACTTTAAGTTGTTACCCAAGAGTTGGTAATGTTTTAATTTATCTCAATTTAATGTTCAAAGAAGGAAATAAACTAGAGTGTCATGTTAAAGTCTCATTCTTTAAACTGTTTTATTTACATAAAGATTAGTGAGATAGATGATTAAAACAGATTAGACTTACAAAATTAACTTTACTGTTTCCATTTTAAAATTTTCAACACAATAGAAATTTACATAAAGAATATTTCTCACATTACGCATAATCCATAATAACTTTAACATTTACGTACAGGTGAAAACTACTACAATTTTTGGCTAACAGAAAATTCTAATAAAACTGCCATATAAATTTCAGGAACAGTTTTATGCGTATAAATTATGTGATAATTTTTGCACAAAGTGCTGTCACCATTAATTCTCGAAAACGAGAATTCCAATTTAATAAAATTAAAAACAAAGAGCCCATTATCATAAGTTTCCGTAAATTAAGGTACCAAAAAAAAAAAAAAAAAAAAAAAAAGAATTTGCATATTCGCTATTAATTTTTTAAGAACTGTTGCTGTAAATTGATGGAATTTACCAAATAGATTTCGGAGGATAAAATTTAAGTTATTTAAATGCGAATCCTTCTTTTTAAATAATGTGACGTTTAAGAGAAACGTCAAAAGGCGACACTTACTATTCAAAATACGAATATGCGGACCTGAAAAATAATAATAATAATAATAAATAAAATAAAATAAAAAGTAGTTATTGAAATCCATATCCATACCCTCCAACATACTAATTAATATTCCGTAGTGTTGTTAGCCCCGCCTTCTTTTTCACACCAGTATATTTTTAGAGTATTTTGCTTCTTATTTAATCGCAATTGCATTTGGAGAATATTACTCTAACAATGTATTGGTTGGACATTATCATTGCAAAAATTTTTTTATTTTATTAAGCAACTGTCTAGAAACGAAATTTTCCAGGCAGTTTCTTGATTTGAGTCAAAACATTCTTCTAGTATAACGATTTATATCTTGAAGTTAGTAATAAAATAAAATAATATAAAATAATGAAAAGTAATAAGAATAAGAATAATTTAAACAATTACAGAAAGAGGTGAAAAATGGTTGAGAAAATTTGTTCGATTTGATTATTATTTTGTATTTTTCTGGTATAACGATTTATATCTTGTAATTATATATATATATATATATATAAATAATTTATATAATTACAGAAATGGTATTATATATAAAGAAATTAATGCGATTTTAATTATTTATTCTGTATAACATTGTGCCACTAAAAATATTTTAAATCGCATTTTAAATATTAGCAGTCAAAACAAAAACAAACATATAACTTTAAATCACAAATCTTTTTAATTATATTTTCGAAATAAATATTTACTTCTGTTAACATATTAAATAAACAAATAAAACAAAATATAATATAATGTTCTGGTACAACTCATTTTAAACTCGTTAGTATTTTAAATCAGTCTGTTTTAATGATCCTGCCAAAACTATTTTTAATGGGAAAACATTTTAATGATTTAAAATAAATTAAAAATTTTGTAAAGTACTTTCACAATTTCATTTTAAGTTCATCATTATATCACCAGGCAAATAATAAAATATTACATAAGGACTGATTTATTTTAACAGTGATTTAATTCTTTAGATTTATGTATAGAACAAGCATTAATGCTTAAAAAAAAAAAAAAAAAAATCAAATCGTTTTCCTTCCAAATTTCAAAACGTGGTTTTGGTTTTTTATTCTATGAGAATAAATACATAGTTATCAACATCCTAATTAATATTCCGTAGTTTTATTAGTCCCGCCCTTTTTTACACACCAGTAAATTTTTACAGTAATATTCTCCAAATGCAATTGCGATTAAGTAAGAAGAAAATTTTTTTAAAAAGATACTGGTGTGAAAAAGAGGGCGGGGCTAACAATACTATGGAATATTAATTAGTATGTTGGCAAGTATGTAAATGTAAAAAATATATTTTACATATTAAAAAATCTAAACAAAACTTTTTTTTAAACAATTCCATGTAAGTATGTATTCAATAATTTAGTTTAAAATTTAAAGCATTTCTATCTAACAGTTGTAATAAATACAATTTTATTCAGTCAGTGATTTTTGTATGTGACATTTAACAGTATCGCGACCGCATGTTTTTGTCTTTTTGATAGTAAGGCTCACTTGTGGGCGTTATTCTCCCAAGTTACAATTTTTCAGAGCAAAATTTTCTACATTCACATTTGTGTTACAAATGAATTTACATTATAATCATACTCTCTCTAATCAAAGTATTTGTATCTATTAGTATATTGATTGTAGAAATAGGAATATTGTGTATATTTTTAAGAAACAAATAACATACAAATTGCAAAAGAAACGCCCACTGGTGGAGTTAGATAATTTCAAATGACGTGAATCTATGTCAGTGGTCGCGAAAGTGTTAATATCATTTTTTTTCTTTGTACATTATTTTAGACTTGATATAAGATGAAAGAGTTTCTCATACTTATGAAACTATTAAAATGGTGCCGCTGCCGCTGTTATTGTTTTCTATTTAAATATGTACTATGCATGCATGAATATGAACTTTTAGGTTAATTCATCTTTTCATTATATGCATCATGAATATCAACTTTTAGGTCAACATAGTTCTTTTAGTTTTTTTTAACCATTAATATTTTCTAGCAATGTTTTCCAATACAATTAACTTTAGATAATAACTAGAAAATTCTTACTAAAATTTTCTTTTAAAAAAAATTGGTAATACAGTTCGTCCCAAAAGTTTATATACAACGGATTTTGTGTGATAGAAACTGAAAATGAAAATCTACTGTCCCAAAAGTTTATAGAAAACTTATTTTTTTTCCCTTTAGCATTAAAATTTTTGAGCCATTTTCCCTAATTACTTCAAAATCTCGACTAGGCATGCTCAAAACAAGAGTTTGAAGAAATTCTGGCTTAGGAAAAAACCAACTTTTTTCAATTGGCAGCTTTAGATCTTGAACTGTTGCAAATTGACGCCAATTAGCATATTCGTCTCTAGATAATATTCCACAAAGGTTCTCCACTGGGTACAGGTGAGGACTTAGGGCTGGCTAGTCCATTACATTTACTTGGTTTTATTTAAACTATTGCATTATAGAGTTTGACACGTGAATTGGAGCAATTGTCTTGCTGATATATGCATTCGTCCCCCCCCCCAGCAACTTTCCAAATGAAAGTAACTGTACTTCTAGCATTTGCTAATAATCTTCGGAACATTGAAGACCTTTAAAAAAAACAATATCGGTAGTTCCATTAAAAAAAAAAAAAAAAAAAAAAAAAGAAAAAGAAAAAAAAAAAAAAAAGAAATGCTCCTTACACCTTGAATGAGCCCCCTCTCCTTCTTATCTGCTGAAAAAAGTTTGCGGTTCCTTGCGAATATCGTGCCAGTAATATTCCCGACCATCAGGGCCATCTAAATTGAACTTATTTTATCACTAAACAGAACATTCAACCATTCATCTGTTCAATTCATAAGATTTTGACCCCACTGAACACGAGCGTCTTTGTGTCGTTTTGGCAGCTTAAGGCAGGCCGCACACCAAAGAAACAAGCGCGACTTGGACGACATAAGAGACAATCCCCAGCATTGCCGCTAACTTTCACTTTACTGCATACGCACACCAGAGAGACAAGCGTCATGTCTTATCAGTCGAGCGTGTGTCTCCCGTCTGTCGCTCGAATCGCGCATGCTACAACCTTTCGACATGTCGCTCATGTTGCAACATGGCGGCGATAGAGATTTGACAACTGTGGGTAAATTTAAATAACACTGGGCTCAACGCAGTCGCTTTTTTCAATACTAATAACTTTAATAGAAATATTTAGTAATCCTTTACAATATTTTTCTTCGATTGCATATTACGAAGATTGCTTTGTATAAATAATAGTATTAAAACAAAAGTGATTACGCTGAGTCCTACAATGACAATACCAAATTCAAGTCCGTGTAATATACAGCAAACAATCAATTTAAGTTCAGATAAAAAGGAAAAACATATTAAAATAAAAAAAATTCGGATGAAAACAAATTATAGAGTAACAATTTTATGCAATAACCCCCATTATATATTAAACTTTCGCTCTTGAATTTCATCCGTTTGACCGTTTCCGATAGAAGAAACAGAACACGATTACTAGCAAGGGATGCGTGGCTTAGGGGTAAAGGGTTGAACTCGTGTCACAATGGTACTCGGTTCGACCCTCGCTGGAGATTTTTTTTTTTTTTTTTTTAAGTAGAAAAATAATTTAAGAAAAAATGTAATGATTGAATTCTACTATTTTTCTTTCTTTCTTTCTTTTTTTTTTTTTTTTTTTTCAAAGATGTATTCTATAGAAAAACAATAAAAAGGAAAAATAGAGAAAAATTATTCATTTAAAGGGAAGAAGATTAAATATAGGAATTTAATACAATGTTAATAACATCTTGGAAATTATTGGGTTTTGCATCATTTTGCAATTTTTTATTAAAAACGGTTCAAATTTAAAAGCAACGTTTTCAACTGGAAACTATTAATTTAAATTTAACAATAAAGAAAAAAAATATAAGGTGCAATGTAAAATTATTTTTCTTAATTTATTCATTTATTTAAATTATAAAGAAAAAAATAAATAAAAACACTTTTTTTAGCTTAAAAAAAAAAAAAAAATAATAATAGTAATAATTTTGTAGAATATTTGTTTGCATATCAATAATAACTTAATTAAAGCAGACAAGCTTTGTTTTCTGCTAGTAACAGGATATAAAACATTAAATAAAAATGTAAATAAAACATTAACAAAATAAAGGAATAAATAAATGAAATATAAAAATTATTTTCCCCTAAATTATTCATTTATTTAAATGATAAATAAAATAATATTTTTTTTTTTAAGTTAAAAGACTTTAATAATTCAACAACGAAAAATTAGTTTTTAAATTTAATAATTATTTTCTCTTAAATTATTCTTTTATTTTTATTGTAAAAAATTAAACATTTTTTAAATAAGAAAAATTAACTTTTATTTTATTCATTCATTTAAATGAATATAAATTAAAAAGTATATATAAATAAATAAAAAAAAAAAAAAAAATTGAAAAAAAAAATTGAATAAATAAATAAACAAATAAAATATAAATAAAAAGTGCGATATAAAAATTATTTATTTATTTAATAATAAAGTTTTTTTTTTTTTTTTTTTTTTTTTTTTCCAGGTTGAAATAAATTCTTTTAATAATTTAATAGACTATTTATTTTTACACAACAATAGTAACACAATTGAAGCAAGCGATCAGCTTTTTCTATTAGAAGATGTTTATCAAATGTTAATTATAAATTTAAATAAAACATTAACACCCCCCTTCCCCCACAAAAATATGAAAATTACTTTCCCTTAAATCACAAAGAAAAATTAAGTGTTTTTAGTTAGAATATAATATTTGATTAATTAAAAAAAAAAAAAAAAAAAAACTATTTTTAAATTTAATAATTATTTTCTCCTTAATTACTCTTATCTTTTTTTTTTTTTTTTTTTCTGTTTTACTTGAAATTATAATAGATTTAGAAATTATAATCTCCTTATATTATAATAAATAAAACCTGAAATCTCAAAAGTCAACAAGCACACGTGATCAAAAACGCTTCCTTCGCAGGATGTCTCTGTCGTTTCGGTGTGAGTATGAAACTCGAGTCGCTTGCGCCGCGTCTCCAATTCACGAGACGTGTCGCCTATGCCGCTGTCGCTTGCCTCTTTGGTGTGCGGCAGGCCTTAGAGAACGACGCGATAAACAAGCAATTTACTTACCTGCAGCCGTCGATGCACCGTGCATTTTGATACTAAAACTATCACTTCTCTAGAAATTGACCGTACAGACAAGTTCTGTGTTGAAATTAATCTGAAAATCTCTCTTTCTTGCCGTTTAGTTGTTTTCTTTGATGGCCCAGAACGTGATTTTGTTTCAAAATTGTCACCTTTTGACAAAATTTAGTAAATATCAACCCTGCTGTGTTCCGAGCTTTCCATCGATAAATTTACAGAATTTCATTTTTCGAAAACTGCACGTTGCAAGGCATCTTTACAAACAGCCGAAAAAAGAAAAACATCTTCGCTTTTATCTCAGAAAACTACTGCGTCACAAGAACATGACCTTGGAAAATGCAAATTTGGAGATCAGTACTTTAATCAACCTTTAACACCGGTTGTTTATATATTTTTGGGACAGCAGTATTATTATTATTATTATTATTATTATTATTATTATTATTATTATTATTTTATTTAATCCATGACTGTTTAAAGTTCTTTAAGTATTTTATTATTTTTTTACGTCAATACATATTTGCTTAATTTATTTCGTCTTTCTTGCTCGCTTAATTCGCTCTTAAATGTAAAAAAAAAAAAACGGTTGTCTATAAACTTTTGGGACGCACTTTATATGTTACGGGAAATTTGGAAGACTTGGCCACTATGATGATTGTTTTATATATGCCATAATATTCAGTGTATTATTCGCAAGTATAGATGTTAACTATTCCGATATTTTAGAACAAATTTCACCACTATTTTGAAATAGTAATTTCGAACATATTTACTTATTGAGAAAAATAAGAAAACTTTTTAGCCGAAAAATATCGAGACTGTTAGCAGCTATGCCCAAATCAGATCAAGGTATTTATTTATCCGCATTATTTTCATTTAGTTCGCTACAAAAAAAAAAAAAAAAAAAAAAAAAAAAAAAGAAAAAGAAAGTTGTACTACTGTATTATAAAATCAAGATTTGTCTTCTTATACATAAAAGTATTTTCGGAAACTTATTTATCACTGTTTAATAAATAAAAATAATTGCGTGGAAAATAGATAAATAAATAAACAAATAAAAGAAACAGTGCACATCTTATGTTTTGGTTATGTTTTATACAATCTTCAATTATTTCTATATAAAAAATATAAATAATTTTTTTGTTGTTTTTCTTTTGCCTGTATTTAATTAGTTAGTAAAAGTAAAAAGAGTTTATGTTGTTTAATAATCTCTAAAATATGAAATAGTTTTCAAGTAAACAAATAAAACCGCACAAATATGATTTTACTGTGTCTAAATAGATTTTTTTGATAAATGTTAACCTTTAAGAATTTTATTTATTTACTCATTATTACTATTATTATTATTGCAACAATAAAAATTTTGTAAGTGTAAAATAATATCATGCTTGATCTCAAGTTTTAAATCAAACTTTTTCAAGCGAAGGTTATATAAAATATTTTAGTTCGCATAAAATATGTTTTATTGCTGGTTTAGAAAAACCCCAAACATATAAAATAGAATTTTATTGATAAATAAAACATGTTTTTTATGACATTGTTTTCACTTTTATGAGGCTACGTCATACATTTTTAAAATGTTTTGGTTAAAAAAAAAAAGATTTGAAAATAAATAGCTTAATAATTATTTTTTGAAATTTTTATGTAACATTTTATTATTATAAAAATAATTTCTAATTTTAGAAATTAAGTTTGTTTCGTACAGTTTCATTAAAAGTGACACATCATTTGCAAATAACTGGCTACATCTAATTTGTAGTTTAATGGAATTTTTTAGAAGAGAATTTGCACGAAATTTTACACTATTATTTTCAGTTAGTAATTTTTGTTTTATTTAATTATAGAAAATTTTTAGAAAAGATTTCAATTCGAAAATAGAGATAAGAAAATCGTGTAGCAAAAATGAGCATTTCTTAAAGGAATTCTTAAAGATGTAGTTGTGCATAAGAACTTATATATATATATATATATATATTGTTAAATATACCTAGATTTACTTAAAAGCACAATTGGGTGCTGAAAATAAAACAATCCTTGTAATTTTTTATGTTCATGCACCAGAGTTCTCTAGTCACTTAACCATACTTGCCAACATCCTAATTAATATTCCGTAGTCTTTTAGTCCCGCCCTTTTTCTCACACCAATAAATTTTTAGAGAAATATTCCCGAAATGTAATTACGATTAAATAAAAGGAAATATATTCTAAAAATATACCGGTGTGAAAAAGAAGGCGGAGCTAACAATACTATGGAATATTAATTAGTATGTTGGCAAGTACGCACTTAACTCTTGAACTATGACAATTGTATAACGTACGGCTGTTTATTTAAGTTGTTAGGTGAGCTTTGATATCTTTATAAAAAACTGAAATCTTTTGAAATTTTGTGATGTCTTTTGAAATAATTATAGTAGAAATAGTAATACTCCTCCCTAGAGGATATAATATATACTTATGCCATAACTCTACTTGCAGGGATGGAACACGGGCGCAGAATTCATACCGGAATCCGTTTAAGAAATTTCTCTACTTATAATATCGTTGATTTAAGAAGTAGAAAATTTTCTTACATCGATAGTGGTATGAATTCTGCGCCCGTGTTCCATCCCTGTACTTGCATATTCTATAATTAACGGGAACAGTTACAGAGTTGCCAACTTTTATAATTTATTCCGGAGCAATTTTAACCCCGCCTTCTTTTCGCACCAGAAATTTTATCGAATATTTCTCTTTAGTACATGACAATGGTTAAGTAAGAGGAAAATCATTCTTTAAAATTTCCGGTGTGTAAAAAGGGCGGGGCTAACAATGCTCCGGAATAAATTATTAAAGTTGGCAACTCTGCAGTTACCATTATAAATTCATTTAGAAACAAAATTACATTTGGAAATTGAATTAATTTAAAAAGTATGCTTAATAATTTAATACATTTGTTAAAAAATCCTTTACTCATCAACAGAGCCTATGTTAAAATTGTGACACATTACCACATCTGCCAACATTCTAATTATTATTCAGTGAAACTGTTATTACCCGCTTCTTTTTGCACATCACATTATTTTTAAAGAAATTTTCTCCAAATATTACTGGGGTTAAATAAGAAGAAATATACTCGAAAAAAAAAAAGATTAGTGTGGAAAAAAAAAAAAAAAAAAAAGGCGGGTACTGTTAATTTTACGGAATATTGATTAGTATGTTGGCAGGCATGCACATTACCTGCTAATATTAAATGCAGATTATGTGCCAAGTGATAATGAAGAGTGTCCGTACAAATGAGATATCCAATGCAGCATTAAAATTATGAAACTTTTATCTGTAATTTTTTAAATCAAGTAAATTTAAGTAATTTCTTTCCAGTTTTTTGGATTTTTTGGCTGGTTAGTTGGGTTGGTTGCGCACTAGTACTGCGCGATGGATAATCTGGACTTTTGGTATATCTAAACTGATTTATTGGCACGTTATAATGTTCAACAGACAAAACATTAATAATCCATGTCATTAGTTAAAGAAATGCATGCATATATATATATATATATATATATATATTTTTTTTTTTTTTTTTTTTTTTTTTTTTTTACCGACTGAATCTTTAATTTTGTAAAAACACTTTAATGTTCTATTTCTGTTTTGTGTATTCGTATTGTTTATTATATATAAAAATTTGGTGGATTTCTTTTTAGTATAAAAACTGTTCTATTAACTAAAATCGGGAATATAAAATATTAAATGTACTCTTAATATAAATAATAGTTTTCAATCCATATGACTTCTTTTTTAGTTGAATAGAAATAATTTGTTTTATTTTCCAAACTGGAAACTGTAATCGAAATAAAGTAACAATATATATATAGATAGATAGATATATATATAATTTTAAATAAAGTCATTTCCTCTATGTAGATAGCTTAAAAATTTTATTTCATTATATCTTGCACATAAGCATTTTATTATTTAATTCTCGAAATTCTGCATGGATATGTAGAAAATTTCTGTAATAAACCTTTAACAAAGCAAATAATTTTATAACCATTTCTAAGAGATATCATGAAGTGAACTAGGTGAAATGGAAGCGTGATCTCAGGATTGTCAGACCTTATTAAAAGTTAAAACAATTTGTTGAAAAACGCATATAAAAGAAATTTTCTTTAAATTTGAGACATATGACTTTACTATACAGTTCTAAATATATTTATCTGGAAGGAAAATGTTAAAAAACATACCATTCAAAAATAGAAAAATCGATCTTGTTCGTGAGATATTCGTTTCTGCAAATTTAACTTTTCATTTACAGGAAAAATTATATATATATAATTACAGATAACATTAAAGAGCTCGATTTATAAACGTACAGCTAAATATGTTGTGAAGAATATAGCGAATAACATTTTAAATGTTCATGTTTTAATTTTACTAATACACTTACCTTATAATTAAAATTTAACTGCAAACGGCTTTCTACAGTCTAAACGGGTAGCGGTCTACCACCAAAATTACATTAGTATCTGTGAGGAATCATACTTCGCGCCCTTTTTTCAAGACACCTACAGGGATTTTTTTCTACCACTATTTTCATACAGAAAACATTATCGTATTTTTATAGCAACCCACACAGCCACTTATGTCCCTTAACTATCTAAATTACATCCAATAATCCATAAAAGGTACAAAATATCTTAAGAATGTTCATTAAAAGCCCTGGATATCCTGAACTAATTATAGATACCTATTAGATGTTTAAATGTAGATAAAACTTAGAAGTGTAATTTTCAATGTCTAATAGATGGAACATATTAGATCGCAAAATGATTTGGATATTTTCAATATCTATTAGATTTGACAAGTCCAATTATTGGATATTTGGAGATTTACCTGATATTTACTCGTAACAGACATCTAATTGATGTAAAAAAGAATGACATTTGTCGTGCTAATAGTTATCAGTAGGATGTTTATAGGATCATTTAAAAACTTTTATAGGTGTCTTATTGATGTAAGTGGCTGTATGGGAATGGGTCGTGATTAAATATGATATCGATTGTTGTATAGAACTAGTGGTAGCAGAGAAAAAAAGGAATTTTTTATTTCGCAAAAGTGTCCTGAAAAAAGGGTGGGGAGTACGACCACCACATGTTTTAGAAAAATTCGCTCAAAGAATTAAAAAAAAAAAAAAATGAAATTTAAAAATGTCCAGTAGGAAGCGTTTTGCATGGAAAAATGTAAAATATAAGGCAGGAAATTACTGGTAAGGATTTGGCAAACAATTTACACATTTATTAATTATTTTTTGAAAATTTTTATGTCGTCATATTTGTTAAAATTGGTATTCTTTTCCTGTTAAGCGCCATCTGGTAGCGAATTTTAATCAAATAATTTTCTTTAGTAACTTGAACGCGTCTTACGAATTGTCTATTAACCAGATTTAGTGGCAATGTGCTCATTTATTTTAGCTGTGGGATCTCTTTATAAAGAAAGTTTAATTGGAACCATCCTGCATATTTTGAAAATTCAATGATTAAATTGATGAAAATAGCAAGCAAACTTGTACGATCTTTACTTTTTTCTAATATCAATTTTGAATTATAGCTTTTGCCTTTAAAACTATTGTAAATTTTAAAAGAAACTTATTATCATGGAAAAGCAATGGAAGTGTCTTTAGAAAAATATGAATCTGTTTGAAATCCGGCAAGGTAAGAGTATCAGTTGCAGAAAAAAAGCAAGATAAATTTTCAGAATCGCTTCATTACACTTTTTTTTTTCATACGGAAATGTAAGCTTCACTGTAAAAAATTTGCCCTATTTTCTGTGAGAAATTCTCTGTAATTTGACAAAATACGAAAAAATTACGTTGTCAGAACGTATTTTCTGAAATTACAGAGAATTTCTGACAGCAAATAGGACAAATTTTTTACAGTGTTGCTTAATAATAATTGCTCTTGGACGTTATTTTTTTTTTAAATAAATTAATTCAATACTGTTTACTATCTAAAGATGCATATTACATATTTAAAAAAGTTTACTATAATATGGATCGAATAAATAGAACTACATAGCTTACTGTGTAATACATTACAATGTCCTTTAAAATAATTTTTAAAAATATCTTCACTCCATTATTATATTGAAAGCTAATAAAAAATACCCATTCGAGGGAAAAAAAAAAAAAAAAAACACTTTAAAGTTTATATTATGTAGCTACTTTGGGGGATGTTTTAAAACTCCAACCGGGTATTTATATAAAACTTACAGAAAAGGAAATTTGATAAAGGATGGAAAAGCATGTATGTGGATAAAACATTTTATTAAAAATTCCGTAACACTGAAAAGGGGGATTTGATACCCTATTTTAAGCATTTCCTTTCTGTTAAAAGAAAAAAAAAGTTACATTACTCCGCTGTATTTCCTTCAAATAGAAAGGAATTTAGGAGAAAAAAACAATGCTGCCTTGTTGACATATACTATTCTAACGATTGGCTAGTTAAGATAAAACATATTTTAATTTTTTAAATTAACTAATTTCTGAACGATATTCTGTTTCGTAAATCAACCCCGAGAGCTTGATTAAGTTCTCAATACACAAGGATCACTAATTTTAACAAATTTTTTTGCCTTATTTATGAGAGAAATTTTGTACTTTAATTAAGGAATGATTATAATTAGAAAATAATAGTGTAGGTGCATAGGTTAAGGTCAAGTGACTGCACATGAGCTCGAGGCCTCGTGAAATGACCCCCTTGGAGGGGGATCTTTCTAAGATGTATTTACGTCGGTATCAAGGAAAACTCCGGAAAGCTCCAAACAGTTATGTCGATGACAGTGACCTTGAACCGAACCCTAGGATAAAATAGTGTTTAAGAAAATAAGTTAGGCGGAGCCAAACAGACACAACTCTTTAAAAAAATAACTGTCTCATTATTTTACGAAAAAAGTATGGAAAATTCAAAAATAATTCATTAAAAATAGTAGTGACATTGTGCCTCAGCCGCAAAAAAAAAAAAAAAAAAAAAAAAAACTCTGTCATGCCTCAAATCATTTATTTGTATCCATCAATCGATCTACTCGTATTTATAAATCTGATCATGAGCCAATCTTTTTATCTGAACCCCCCCCCCCCCCCCCTTGGCTGAAAAACACAGCGACCACTCAAATACCTAAAAATTGATATAGAAGAATGTGAAAGTTGAAGAAAAGAAAGTCATACACGTGCACACATTGACAAAGCATACAATTATTATTATTAATATTATTTTTTTGAAAAATACTGTTTGTTTTCTTCTAGCAGTCACCTCCATGTTTTTGCGCATGCGACAAGTCTTCTGGCATTTTATAACATAATTGAAGGTGAGAGTAGAGATACATAAGGAAGCTTCTAATTAGCTGGGTTCTCCAGGGTATTGTCATCGCATCACAATTTTTTTAAAGTCGAATCACCCTCGACAATCACGTCTGTCATTCATAAACGAACAATGCTACCATCCTGATAATGTTTCATAGAATCGCATTTTGTATTTATCCATTATACGAACTGTTAGAATTCTGTACTCAAGATCTGAAAACTGTACCATTAAAAATATATATATATGTGGGATGGCACACTTTTGTAGGCGTTAAACAAAAACTAATACTTATTTACTAATTATTAATTTAATAAAAGATTAAATTGTAATTTACATATGTACAGGAATGCTAATAAGCATTATCGAATGTTACTTTGGTAATGTCCGTCGAAATAGTTGCACCCGTCTAGTGTGCACGCTTCGTCGAAAACTCAAAAGAAAACAAGTCATCAAATACAGTTATTACGTTCCGTCTGAACATCCCGTCGAAAACTGAATGTCGTTCCTTCAGCGCTCTCTTAGCAGGCGCGCGTTCCGGAAAGACGTCATTCACGTCATGAGCACGTATTTCCTCTCAAGCACTGGCGCTCCGTCACATGATCAGCAAACAGAAACTAAACTGCCTTGGATTTCAGGAACGGCAAAGAGAAATCAAATAGCTAGGGTTCTGAGTCATGGGAAAGCCAAGTAAGGGGAGAGAAACAGGATACTTCACTCGGCCATCCTTCCTCGACTGGACCTCCAGGCGATCACACTGAAAAGATACAAACAAAAAAAACAAACAAAAGCAACACAAAATAATAACATAAATATTTACAAATTTTTTCAAATCTTCAAAAATTTTTGTTTTTAAGTTATTCCCCATTTGAGGAATTCAGCTTTTGCAGATGTGTAATAGGAGCCTTCATGGCATCCATTTCTATTTTTTCTATCACTATTTTCCTTTTTAAATTTCACTGTTTTAAAGTCATGAAAGAAAGTCAGTTGTGGATTTACGGCAACTTGGTCGCTTAGTTCACCAGTTTTTGGTGGTTGTTTACTCAATTTATTTTTTTCTTTATTTTTCTTTCCGACTCTAGAAAGTTGTTTTTTATCATGTGTACTTAAATCTTTACTTTGGGGTTCAAAATTATTTTGGGACTCGAACTCGAGACCCTCCAATCGATCATTTTCAGTCTTAATGCCTTTTAAGGCGTCTGTTGCATCACGTTCGGTCAAAAAGTCTATGATAGCAGTCTTATATGCAGGGAAAACTTCTAATTTTATTTGCACAGCTTTAGGAAATAATATGGCTATTTCACTAATCGTGGTTTTCAGTGGAAGTGATGGAATGAACAACTTTTCTCGGATCTATACCGGCAGTCTCTTCTTCTGGGAAATTCTGTTTTTTACACTCAGTGGAATCTATTGTCACTGGCTTTTTTCTCGATTTCTTCCTTTTAAGGAGTTCGGAATTCTCGTCAACTTTTCCTTTTAATTTTTTCAACTCTTCGGCTAACTGTGAAATTTTTCTAAGTAGGAATTGTTTTTCATCTTTCTTCGAGTAAGTGTTTTCTGGATTTGGTGACTTCATTCGGGAAATATTCGTCTTTCTTCGTCCCTTTCGTTGCGGCTCCTCCTCTTCATCACTATCATCATCTATTTGGATAATGCTCGTTTGGTTTTGTTTCTGTCGTCGAGGCTCCTCTTCTTCATCACTGTCATCATTTACACTAATATCATCCTTTAAAAGCATCTTATCGTCATCACTCTCGTCGTTTTCGTCTTTATCGTCATTTTCACTTATGGCTTTTTCGGAAGATTCTAATGGTTTTTTGACAGCATAACAAGGTTGAGGGGTTTTGTTTTTACACTTTTCAACACTATTTAATGTTTTATTTATTTCTGGGGATTTCTCAGAAATTTTACTTTCAATGTTAATGGGGGCGTCAACAGCAATATTTGTTTTAACTTCATTTTGATATTTATCTATTGGAAGAACTGTTACTAAATTTACCTCGAGGGAACTAGATTTGTTTTTCATAAAAATACCAGTCTCACCCACCATCAGTACATTCAACCCGATGATTACGTCATATGGTATTACATCATTGTTTACAACATAAATATTAGTTTTACTTTCAAAATTATCAACTTTAAGATTGGCGTCGAATGAGCCTAACGGCTTTATTGAACTTTTCCCGATCCCCTTCAAAATAGTACTCATAGTATTTAATTTTTTTACATTTAATTTGTCAAAAGAACTTTTACGCAACAATGTTGCTTCACTTCCTGTATCAATAATTCCAATAAAATTTACATCATTTACTTGTATAATTTTACTCATGTTTTGATTTACATTAATACACAGTGCATCAACTTCTTGTTTCGAACCTGGACACTCCGAACTTTTATGCCCGTACTGCTTGCACGTAAAACACTTTAGGCCTTTGGCCTTATGAGGGCAATCTCTAGATAAGTGATTTTTTCACCACAATTATAACACAATTTATTATTTACTTCATTTCTAGGACTAAATTTTTCATATACATTATGGGCTGCGTGCTTCGGTTTTGTGTTGAGCTCAATTCTATCAAATTTATGTCTAACCTTTTCACTATCACGTTTATACATTTCATACAATTTTATTTTCTCTTTAAATTCACGAATATTTTTAGCCCCATACAAAATTAGTTTATTTTCATTCTTGTCATTTATTCCTTGGATCACGTAATGCATTAACGCGGCATCTTCAATGTGCCCGTTTTTTGCTAGTTCGCGCATTTTAAAGAAATACTCTATAACTGTTTCATTTGGCTTCATTTTCTTTTTACACAAAATTTCGTGTAAGGAAGCAGAATTTATTTCGATCTTGAATTCTTCGATTAATGCATTTTTTAACTTTTTATAATTTAGTAATCCTTTTTCGGATTTTACAAATAGCAGAGCATTTCCGCTCAAAGACCTTTTACAGAAAATTATTTTTTGTAATTCGTTTAGGTTAAACATTTCAGCTAACTCTTCAAATTCATTTAAGAATTCAATTATGTTCTCATGCGGCTCGCCGCTAAATTTAGAAATAGAATTTTCAAAATCATTGAAAGAAATTGCACCAAGTGATCCATTATTCACATTATTACTATAATTTATACTTTTTTTACCCTTATTATGATCATCAATAACATTGTCACTATCATTATAATAATCATAACATTTATTTTTACTGATATGGCATTGCACAGAGGAGTCAGTTTTTTCAATATCATTATCGCCACTACTTTCGGATTCACTGTTCGATTCGTTTTCCGAATCTTCCTCATCTGAATTATTTTCTGAACTCTCTTGTTTTAACAACTCCGTGTCACACAAATGTAACAATAATCTGTCTCTTAGTTCATGTTTGCTCCCATCAAAAGGGACATTTAATACATTACAAATAATAAGTAATTCATTTAACGAAAAATTTTCGTCGATGAATTTTTGTTTTTTTATATAATTCTCATCATCTATGGCAAAATTAAAGCCGGAAAACTTTCGTATTCTGCATCGATTTTTTCTGTCACCAATATCATTAAATAAAAAACGATGCAGAATTTTAATTTTACTATAACTCTCAGTCCTCAGTGCAGAGCCGATTTTGGGAATATCTCCCAGAGAAACCATTTTATAGGAAGATAAAGTGTACGTACCTTTGTAGAGTCGAAACAGCTGTTGTTTTAAATTTTATTTAAAATTCCCATTTAGTCGATCCTCGAGAACCTTGAAGAACATCTTTCTCTTGTTCAGACCTTTATCCAGACGATCCGTAGCTATTCCGTAGCATCCACAGAACACACTTTACGTATTTTATCATCCACTATAAATTGCAGAATAGAAAAAGCACTCCGTACAGAAGCTTCAGTGTGATTCAACACCGTAGACACACAGTTCAATCACAGTCTTAAAATCAATTAAAAGTTCAGTCTATAAAAGTTTATATAAAGTTTGTTTTTTAAAGTTCGTGTTTCTCGAAAATTCACGTTAAAATCAAAATTCTATCCGTTCTATCCGTTCATGAAGTAGATTTTATTCTTTATCCAGTAGATTTTATTCTTTATCCAGTAGATTTTATTCTTGATCCCACTTCTGAACTTGTGGGATGGCACACTTTTGTAGGCGTTAAACAAAAACTAATACTTATTTACTAATTATTAATTTAATAAAAGATTAAATTGTAATTTACATATGTACAGGAATGCTAATAAGCATTATCGAATGTTACTTTGGTAATGTCCGTCGAAATAGTTGCACCCGTCTAGTGTGCACGCTTCGTCGAAAACTCAAAAGAAAACAAGTCATCAAATACAGTTATTACGTTCCGTCTGAACATCCCGTCGAAAACTGAATGTCGTTCCTTCAGCGCTCTCTTAGCAGGCGCGCGTTCCGGAAAGACGTCATTCACGTCATGAGCACGTATTTCCTCTCAAGCACTGGCGCTCCGTCACATGATCAGCAAACAGAAACTAAACTGCCTTGGATTTCAGGAACGGCAAAGAGAAATCAAATAGCTAGGGTTCTGAGTCATGGGAAAGCCAAGTAAGGGGAGAGAAACAGGATACTTCATATATATATATATTTTGTACGAAATGTTATAACAAATGTTATTCAAAGCGTTCGACTAAGTTGTAAATTTTTCTATTTGAAAACAGTTGCTTTAAGCTTGGTTGGTTGGTTGGGTTTTACGTCGCACTAGTGCTGCGCAGATGGGCAATTGGCGACGGTCTGTGACACACCCCTAAAAGGTGGTCCGGAGACATGCCATCACAATTTTGATCTTCCACTGAAGGGATGGCTCTCCCCGCTTTGGTGACCCCCAGAGGTGTAATTTTTTATGGGAACATGGAGGACATTGCGACCACGACAGCTTTTACGTGCACCAGCCACCATTAGTGTACACGGCGGTCTTTGGCCAAATCGAGTACCGAACCCGCAATCTTCCAATTACGAGGCCGGCGATCTACCGACTGGGCTACCGCGGCCCTGCTTTAAGCTTAATATATTTGAGGAGCAAACGTTATAACCATGTTTTCTACAAGAAAAAAAAAAAAAAAAAAAGAAAGAAAAAAGAAAAATAAATAAATAAAATAAAATAAAATAAAATAAATAATTAGTGATTTTTTTTTTCAACTTAACATAAAATAGAATGTCTACATATCTTCCGTAACTAGTAATATACCTAAACAAAAAATAATTAGGATTTGAGTTTAGTTATTTTTTATTTATTAGTTTTTTGTGTTTTCTGAAAGATTGTATTCGAAGGAGAAAATATGCTTTGAATATTTGCGCCTCATTAATACTAAAGTTCTTTATCTTTGAATATAATAATAATAATAATAATAATAATAAAGTCGAATTTTGAATAACTTGTAACAAAGGACCTGCATTCATGTTTTACTCAGAACTATTTTACAGACCATAATCTGTAAAATTATATCAGTACCCTATACCCCAACTGGAATTTCAGTTTCAATGATAACGAATACAGTCATAGCCTAAAGCACCAAACAATAGAATGAAAGCCATTTTCTTTTCGGGGGGGGGGGGGGATATCAATAGATAGTTAGAAACTGGTGTATGAAAAAACACTCAATAAATGTGTGTTAAAAAATTAAAAGATGTTTTTACCGATCATAAACACTCATAGTCAAGAATCTAAAACATTTCAATTTAGTCGAAATAACTAATTTACACCCCGCGACAAAAAGATAGGTACAAAGGGTTTTTTCTTTGATTTTTCATTAAATAACATTATCTAAATTGTGCTTATCATTTATTATTATCATAAAATAACACTATTCCCGGACTAATTTTTGTTTTAAGGCTAATTTAGAAAAATTTTAAAACTAAAATTTTTCTAATTTAAGACCACACACCGCGACAAAAAGATAGGAACAAAGGGTTTTCATTTAAATTTTTGAATATGATTATTTTAAATATGAATATTTTGAATATGATTTAAATATTTAATATGTTTTTGATATGATAATATTTTGTTATGATAATAAATGATCAGCACAAAATGTTATTTTATGAAAAAAAAAAAAAAAAAAAAAAAAAAAAAAAAACCTATGTTCCTATCTTTTTGTCGCGGAGTGTAGTCTTAAATTAGAAAAATTTTAGTCTTAAAACTTTTCTAAATAAGTCTTAAAACAAAAATTAGTCCGGGAATAGTGTTATTTTATGATAATAATAAATGATAAGCACAATTTAGATAATGTTATTTTATGAAAAATCAAAGAAAAAACCCTTTGTATCTATTTTTTTGTAGCGGGGTGTATGTATCTCAAAGGAAAATAAGTATAAATAAATGTAAATATAATAATATATATTTTTTTAGGATGTGTTTATTTTTTGGACACACACACACACAAAAATAAATAAATAAATAAATAAAAATAAAAAATATATATATACTTTGGTACTTAAAGTTTCCATGTCACGTATTTTTTAAATTTCGTTTTCGTAACTTACATGGATTGAATAGAACTTGATTGAATTGAAAAATGTTGCAGACTCTGCTTGAGAAACATTTTTCTTTAAATTATATTTCGTATGATTCAGTGTTAAAAATGATGGAAACGAGCAGAAAAATATCTATGTAATAAAATGGGATATCGGTTTATAATTTCTAGAAGATTTTTCATAAGTCTTATAATAAATTTTATTATCACGGAATATTCCGAAAATGTATTTCCCATTGTTTGCTAGTTTTATTTGTCATTGATAATTAAGCATAGAACTTGGAAATGCAACACATTTATTTATTTATTTATTTATTATTATTATTATTATTTTGTACTGATTTCCGAAATGAATTTTGTTTTTAAACTATCTTAACACATTTGTCACAGCTGACGTAAAACCACGTCGTTTGTCTATACATTGTATTCCAAATATCTTAACCCTAACATAATTTAATAGCACTCTTAGACAATAATGTAAAATATAATATTGGTTAAAAACAGTGAACTAGATTCCATAAAATTTGTTAAATATTTCATGGCAATAAAATATGAGAATGACAAAGGAAAAAAAAAAAAATGCCAAGTTTACACAAAATAAATAGATAAATAAAATACATCAGAGGTGTTCATGTTCAGGACAATTTTTAACCACAATTTTTCAGCAGTAATACCAGTTTTCCAGTAATTTCCAGGAATTACGTGTGATGAAAATTACAATTCGCATTTACTGGTGAAAAACAAAAAACAAAATTCGGAATACAAACATCCCTGAAAATTTCTATTCAGTGATATGTATCGTCATACACTAATAAATTTGCTCGCATAATTTTACAAAAATTCCACAGTCCATATTTTTCTTTACCAATAAATTATACTCATAGCTGCCAAGTTTTTTAATTTATTCCGGAATGATGTTAGTCCTGCCCCTTTTTCACACCGTAATATTTTTAGGGTAATTGTCTTTATATTTAACCGTAATTATATATTGAATAAAATTTTTCTACAAAGATTACGGTGTGAAAAAAGGGCGGGGCTAACAACACTCCGGAATAAATTAAAAAAAATTTTCAGCTATGTATAATTAGCAATTATAAATTTTCGTTAATCAAGAAAATTATGAATTTTAACTACACTGATAATATATATATAGTAATATAATATTATCAGTGCAAAAATTTGAAATTTAAAGGTGATTTAATTTCAGTATTCAAACAATTATTCTGATCAAAAACGAAGACCATCCAAATCAAACCAAAAAATAAATACCTAGAAACTTGCTAATTAAGTGATAAAAGTAGTTCGAAATGATCATTAAATTGCAAAACACTGAATGAGAATTGAAATAGTGTTATAAATAATAATAATAATACAACATAATGAGAATTGTAATACACTGAATGAGAATTGAAATAGTGTTATAAATAATAATAATAATAATAATAATAATAATAATAATAATAATAATAATACAACATATACCACCTTCATCTAGAACGAATAAGTAGTCATTTTCTGAATTCCTAAACTAGAAATATATCTTTCTGAGTTATGGGTATAAGGTAAACAATAAACTATATAGACGAAATGTTTGAAAATTTCTAGTCTGTACTTTTCTAGATGCTGAAACAATAATATGACTATTACAAATATGTATCCTTTGTCATACTTGCCAACATCCTAATTAATATTCCGTAGTATGGTTAGCCCCGCCTTCTTTTTCACACCAGTAACTTTTTGGGGTATTTTTCTTCTTATTTAATTATAATTGAATTTAATTGTCGTTTACAAAAAAAATTTTCAGTATAGTTTCAAACTGATTTCAAAACCTGAGAAACACACCGAAATATTTTATTCGGAGATTAAATCCCTACTTTACTTTGCTACTATTATTTCTATGCAGAAATCTTTATGGTATTTTTAGAAACGCCATAAAGATACCACCCAAATTTTTTGCGATTTAAATAGGAATGTTGTTAAAAGATGTGGTAGGAAAAATCGAAAAATCTCATTCTTGGTTATTAACCCTTTGAGGGGCAAGCAAATTTCCTCATTTAAAATCAAAAACCATCAGAATTTTCCAACAATATCTCAAAAGAGAAGAAATAAATGAAGTTATTCCTCTAAGTTATACGAGAAAAAATTCATAAAAAAATTTGCACTTGAGAATTAAAATTTGCATTTGCGTTTGCACTCTGAAAACGGCGATCTTGAAAGGGTTAAACGACATGAAAAATATTTTAATGTTTTCTCTGAAAAGCAAAAACAAATATCTATTAATTAATCATATTTGTATATAAGTACTCGTTTTAACACTGTTTTATAAACATGCATAATATTTTGATAAATTAACTAAAATAATTTTCCTTTCACTATATCAAATTGCAGTGATATTTTCTTGTCGGTCGTTTTAAACATAACTGTTATAAAACTTATAAAATCATGGCAACTGGTAAAGAATCACGTTTACAGAATTTACTAGTCGGGGAAAAAGATTTACGAAGAGAAATTAAAATGCTTAGCTACCTATCCATGTCTTTTGGATTTTATTTCAGACACCAATAAATGTTTATAGAGATCAAAAATACATTTTGCAGAAATCTTTTAAAGTATTAGACAATGACATGGGAAAAAACTTTTAAATTCTTAAAGAAATAAATAAAAAAATTCTTTTTTTAAATTAAAAGATATGTTTTTTATATTAACAGTTAAATAAACTCACTATTTTAAGTTAAATCATTCATATAGGGATAAGTATTTAGTACAGGTTTATTGTACACATATGTACTGGATTAGTATTTAATACGGTTCTTGTTTTTCTACACTACTAATATTATATAGCATTTTTTTTTTCATGAAATAAGCTAATAAATTTAGAAAGATGTTTGCAGTTTGAGAAAAATCGTGAAAGTGTCCTTAAGAAATGCTGGACTGTACGAATCATGAATCCTATTGTTGTTGTTGTTACGGAACTCGGAAATTTTGATTCTTGGTAGAAGCAACCCGGATTTAAACCGCCATGAGAACCTCCTGCCGTTTTAAAGGAGCACTACTAGAGGTGGAAGAACGACTTGACTCATGAAACTGGCCAAATATGGCAGCACCAGCAAATAAGAGCTTGAGACCTCAAAGCCCCGTTTGCTCACAATTCCTGAACCTCGGTTACTTTTTCTTGCCTATTTTTCCTCCATAATCTGGCTGTTATTAGCCTTTTTTTTTTTTTCCACACACTTGTGACTGTGCGTTTTTTCGTTTTCATTCAATGCTATTTTCTATGGACTTTTGAATTTTACCCCCGTTTCCTTCATTCTGAATTGAGAGGGTTTCCGCCGCAATTTAGAACAAAACTGCCCAGCTCAAAATTTTACAATAACTTAAATATGGCTGTAAGTTCTTATGAAACGCGGCGCAAGGACGGACAATAATCTCCCCTATATTATGAGATATGATTGATATAGAAATAGTTTTATAAATGTAGATTGTAACGCAACTATTTTGAAGAAATCTGACATGGAGGTTTCAGCTTTAATGCGGTAGATTGGGGAAGACGTTATAGCTTTGGTGTAAAATTTCTGTAAAATTCTCTGTTGATTATATTTGCTATTTGTTGTTTTTTGTAAATATTTTTACTTTTGAGTACATATTAAAATTATATCTAACTTGAAATATATTTTTAAAACTTTAAAAAAAAAAAAAATTCTTTACCCTTTTGTTTCGGCATCTTTCCCCAATCTTGGAGTGAGATGAATCTGTTTTAGGGTAAGATGGTTTATTGGATTTTAATATAAAATATATTTTGTTACTCAATCAAAATTTTAATGCTAGTAGTTGTAGAACGTGTATTTTTCATTTACAAATAAATAATGATAGAATTAACCTTCCTCCGAATTATCTCATACTATTATTTCTGAATTTCCCTCTTATCTTCTTATTTAATTAAAGAGTTTTTTTATTATAAAGAGATTTTACACACGTATATATATATATATATCGATATAATATAAAGAGAACGGTTCGAACCTCCATAATACATAAAAATTTTCGAAATTATATTCAATTAATGATGAAGTTATTTTTATTTTTTCTCAAGCACGACACATATGATAGTTCTTTTAATGTCACTAATTTTAAATAACAATCATTACCAAATTTAATTAAGAAAAATTATTTAAAATCTTGCAGTCTCTGTTAGTGGTTCCCCAAACTGTACATTGTGAACTTTGTAAAATCCGCTATTTAAAGCAAGCTAATGAAACAAGCGTAATATATCCTTTCAATTTATATATATATATATATATATATATATATATATATATATATATATATATATATATAAGCCCTTTTCTATAAAATTTTCTTTACTCCTTACAAATTTTTATAACTTAGGGACAAAATTTTTTATTCTACAGTTCTTTTCTTACAAAAAAGTAAACTTTTAAAAGAAGTGATTCTTTTTGTAGCGTGCCCTAGGGTACGTCTATCTGTAACAAGAAACATGTTATAAAAATGCAAATATAGTGGTATTGGAAAAAAATAAAAGTTTTGGGACCCTTGATATTTCAAAAAATAGATAAAAATGCTATAAAATATTTGTTATACTGAAAATTGTTTTGTACAGATATGTTTTCAAGTTTGCCAAAACATAAAGAAAGGTATAAAAATCCTTATTTTTTGTCCTTTAGGTTTTTATGAAAAGGTAATAATGCATAACTTAAAAAAATATAGGAAAATAGAATCATCTATAAAACCGTATTTTATTGAGGTGAAAATAAAAACAATATTTATTTAACTTCTTTGATAAATAATATTCTTATAATAATTAAACCTTTTGTTTCATATTTGTTTATTCGTTTGATATGTCATTAAATGTTTTTCTTCCCATTAGAAACTACTAAATTTTGCGAGATTATTAATTATTATTTTATTATTTGTTGATAAATAGGCAGTGGAGTACTTAAATGTCCCGACACCTTATCTTCAAATAGTTGGAGAATACCTCTCTTGTACTACGTTTAAGTTCATACGGCACTTGCTTCTCGGAGAAATTTTCGAAGACTTCTAGGGGGCGTTAATTTAAAGTTTGTAAAGTTTATAAATAAATACGGTGTTGAGGTTGGCCTTGTTTTGTTTTAATTCGTCGTTGTACAGTGTTTTTTTTTAACTAGGTGTTAATTTAATCGGGAGTAATTAGAACGTGACATATTGTTTCAAGTTAATCCCAAACATAATTTCATAAGTAATGCATCGTTTGAAAGCTTTGTTGGTTTAGAATCGAACAGTAGATTACAGAAATTTCTACCATCAGATGGCGCTGTAATATTTTAAAATTTCAATATTTTAAATTCTAATGAGCGTGGAAGGTGTTGTAAGTTCTAAAACGGGGATAAGGCGCCACGGAGCGGGACTTTGCTGAAGTCAGAAATTTGAAAGATCATAACATGGTGAGCGAACAGGCTGTTTCAGATATTGAAACTGAAAGAGGGAGCCGCAGGCGCTACCAAGCGGGAATTTACTGCGATTAAATTTTTCAATAAAGTTATTTTCACTATTTGTCAATAAGCTGTTGTTAGACCTGAAACGGGAAAAAAGCGCCACCGAGCGGGAGTTTCGTAAAGTCGGATTTTTCAAGGTTCGGGAACCAGCTGGTCGCCGAAGGCGGCTAGTATTAAATAATTTCTCTGTGCTCAAACCCAATTTTTAATGTAATATTTAGTATTAATGAACAAGAAATTATGAAATAAAAAGCCATAAAAATATTGTGAGAAACTTTGTACTAGAAAATATGAAAGGAAGAAAATTTACGTGTGTGGGTGAGAAAAAACTTTTATTGGAGACTATTCCTATATATTTGATCTTAAATTGATACTTATGATATTTTGCTAGTTCTATGTACCGCGAATAATAAAACATTAACCTTATTAAATTGCTTATACATTATATTATATATATATATATATATATATATTACACAAATACTGAAAAGAAAAAGAAACTAGCAATACTCTACGATATGTTAATATGTTTTTAATCTTTAAAGAACAAAATTACTTATTAGATATATATATAGACGAAATTTAGTCTTATACAAAGAGTCAATATATCACGTGATACTCGAAATAGGCCATGAGCAGTTTGTAGACTACGTTTTTAAATTTGTGTGTGTATAAATATGCTTTTAAAAAGTTATCTAACAGCTTTTAAGTTTCTGACATTTTTTTTTTTTTTTTCGTTCATTGAGTCTGTAATTTTTTATGTTAAATCATCTATGTTATATACCGGATTTCCCAAAATGATTGAAACTGAGCTCATTCTTTACTTATTAGAGATAAGTGGGCAATGTAAGTTGCTAAACTGTTCAAAATAAGATTATATTGATATATAAAAGAAAATCCTTCCAGTTAATTTTTAACAAGTTACAATTTTTTAATTTTTTACGACCTCTTTAGACAGAATTAGAAAATTTCTGGGGAATTAGAAAATTTTGTTTTTTATCTAATAAGGTCATTAGGAAAAAAAAAAAACCGTATATATGTATCTATAAAGCCAAATGAATTCTGACACAGAGGAAATGTTGACTTATACTACTTTTCGGTATCATTCAAAAGTCTTTCTACGATTTAAAACGGGGACCATGTATTAACTCCTAATTTTAGATTTAAGGCAGAATAAAAAAAAAAAAAAAAAAACTTTAGAATGTAAAAAACGAGGGAAAAAACCAGCAAAAAATCCATAGAAAAAGCATGGGATGAAAACGAAAAAAAAAGCCTTGTTAAGTGTGTAAAAAAATAAAATAAAAATAAAAATAAAAAGGCTGACACCGGAAGGAATAAAAGGACAAAACTGTCTTGAAAAAGACATCGAAGAGTGGGAATGGGTGGGTTGGGGGCATTAAAGCTATCGTTGAGGGTTTAATACGCCTCGCTTATGTGTTCCAATTATTGCTTAGGTATCTACACAACTTCGGAGGTGATTTTTTGAAATAAATGAAACTTTGACATTAATTGCATTTGTTTTAATAAGAAATAATATATAACACAAAAAAATATTAAAAAAAAAAATTTCGCTTAAAACAAAAAGTTGATAAATAGGAAAAAAAATATTAAAAATATGCAAAAATTAACTAATACGCAAAACACAAAAACTCAAAAACAAACCAATTTATCAATATTTTGTAAATCAAATAATGAACTTAATAATTTTTTCTAGGAAATAGACTAATACATGTAATAATATTTCATTAGTTTGGGGAGTTACAGCTGTTTGAATATTTATATGTGAAAAAATTAGCAAAATACTATGTTAAATCAAACTTTATCGTAACACAAATTAAAAAATATTTAATATGTAATCTTGTGTGTATTCTGTTACACTTAAAAATCATTCCTGTACAATTTCTAAACACTTAAAAATCATTCCTGTACAATTTCAAGACATTTCATGCATTAGTTTTTGTTATATAGTGTTTTGTGGAAAGGGAAGCGACAGAAATATTAATTTTAAGACAAAGCAAAAAACAACTTCTAAGTGATTTTTTTTTTTTTTTTTTTTTTTTTTTTTGCAAAACCTACTTTATAAACATTAATGAAATTTTTATATTTCAATTTTATATTTTTTTGGCGTTTTATATAATTTCTTATTAAAACAACTGCAATTAATAATTTCAAATTTTCATTTATTTCAAAAAATCACCTCCGAAGGTGTATGGATACCTTAATATATCCCAATTCTTTTATTTTATTCCGTAAATGGATGATGAATGACTTATCATTATATTCTATACAAATGTTGCCTTTATGCATATAACAGTATACGTACATTTGATTTCGTTTAGTACAGTCTTAAACCATTTTATCCCACTGACCTATCCGGAGGACAGCTGAAAAATAGCATGTGGAAATCAGTATTTGTTTGTTGCGAATATTTTATTAGCTGGAACGTGTAGAGGTATGCCTAAGCTTCTGTTAGCGTGAGGTTCCAGCTGATAAAATATTCGCAACAAACAAATACTGATTTCCACATGCTATTTTTCAGCTGTCCTCTTGATAGGACAGTGGGATAAAATGGGTTAAGATGTTTAACGAGAGATCTGTTCCGGCTCGGCCCAATCTGACAACTGAAAGTTCGGCCCGGGTCAGATATGGCCTGTTTATGTTTTTTGCAATGAAAGGCCGAAACGCATTACTTTTATTTTTAACTCATTACTCTTATCATCTAATAAAAATAAAATATAATGTGCAAAAAGAAAGATAAAGGCTTAAAAATCAATGTAATTTTAAGATTTATTTTCATATAAATACATAGACGTAAACTGCATTTTAAAATATTTTCTTCGTTCTATACACAAATCATCTCTTTACTTTGAAAAAAAAAAAGAATTAAAACTCATTTTCCTCATTCACGCTCATTTTCATCATTTCAACATTTTTTAACGCTTTTATCTGGCGAAGAGAGAGAAAAAAAAGGAAAATGAAAATGAAGAAAATTTTAGTATTTTATTTTAACATAGAAACTATGCAGTGTTACTATCTATCAATAAATGAGACACTTATATTTAGAGAATCTTTAATCTTAGTGATACTATAAAAGTAAAGAACCAAGTTTTCATATGATGATCATACCAAGGAACATCATGCAATAAATTTGCTGGTTTGAAGATATTTTCTATTAGACATAATACATGGAATGAAATTAAATCTCATATATAAACTAATTTTAACAAGAAAAAACGAATTTTGAAATTTGAGAAAAAATCTATTCGTTCCGAAAGTATCCGTTAGAAATTTACTGGCTGTCAAAACGGGAAATTAGTGAATAATTTTATTGAAAGTAAAAAATATGGATTATATAGAATTATAGTAATTATTTTAAAAAATAATTTACGGAGACACGGTAAAGGTTAATACTATAAAATAACATTTTATTTATCAGCATTAGTGTATCCTTGACTGTGAGTACCATTTTCGGTACTCTAATCTTTATTGTTTAAAACATACGTTGTAATATACATTGTATGATACAGTCAAACGCTTCTCGTAATGGGTCGAAATTATTATGCATATTGGAAATATTCTTTGCATTTTATTAAAAGAGCTGAAAATTAGAAACGACATCGCAAGAAAATAAACGTACTTCTCACAACGTATACTACTGAGGGTCCAGCGAAGGCGATGGTGGTGGTTGTGGTTGTGTAAGTGTTGTTGTAAGTCCCCAAGTGTCTTTGGACTGGGTAGGATATCAGACGTGGGAGGAAATCGTTATAAAAGTTCCTAAATCGTAATCATGGAAGTTTCGGCAAAAACTACAGAAATTTCAAAAAGGTTAGACCGACGAGTAGGATCAGTGTTCGAACACTGAACTTCTTTTGTGCCAGTAACGAGACCATAACATTTCGGCCACTGCTGCGGTAAGGTACGGTAAGAAAGTTTACACTTCTTTATAAGACATAGCTGTCAACTGCTCAATCTATTCCGCAGCATTGCTAGTACCCGAGTTCTTTTAATACATTTTTTTTTTTTAAAGAACACTTTACTCTTCATTTAATTGCGATTACTTTAAAGGGCTTTTCTTTTATTAGAAGAAGGAAGACAATCTATAATAGGCATTAATCCTCTTTGAAGAAGAGAGAAGTCGAAGATAAGCGACTTACAATATATATATATAAGATAATGTGCAAAAAGAAAGATAAAGGCTTAAAAATCAATGCAATGTTAAGTTTATTTTCATATAAATACATTCATAGACGTAAACTACATATTTAAATATTTTCTTCGTTCTATACACAAGTCATTTTTTTACTTAAAAATAAATAAATAAATAAAAAATTAAATTCATTCTCCTCATTCACGCTTATTTTCATCATTTCAACATTTTTTAACGCTTTTATCTGGTGAAGAGCGAGAGAAAAAAAAAAATGAAAGAAAAACGAAGAAAATTTTAGTATTTTATTTTAACATAGAAAATATGCAGCGCTACTATATGAAGTGTTATGCAGTGTTTACCTCAGGTTACGGAAATTCCACAAACGGGTCTGTAACGTGATCCAACCTTGAAAATATATACGCAAACGAAAGTCTTTCTTAAACATTTAATAAAGGGTGACGCTGCATATTTCGCCTTATTTAATTCTTATAATTACCACTAACGTAGAATAAATAACAATGCTATTGACGATATTAAAAAATCTCCGTATATATTATTATTATTATTTATTAAATGATTATAGGCATTTGCTCTACGTCTATTTAATAAAAATTATTTATATTTCTTTTAAAGTGTTCGTTTCTATTTAGAATGTTTGGAAAAAATATTATTCGCTACGAAATAAAATGAATTTAATGTATTTCAGAAGGCCATGAATATGTAAATATTTTGTTCAATTAAATTTAAAACTTTTGTAAGTCTAATTTAATGAGTAACATAGTATCAAAATGACATTTTTTTCCTCTTTAAAACTTGAAAATTCAATACTTAGTTTATGAAAATTATTTCCTTTAGTTTCAGTTTTAAATCAAACGACTACAGGAAATGTTTTTTTTTTCAAATGTTTTAATGCTTTTACTGTGCAGAAAAAAATATTTAATTTAATTTTTTTTTTCACATAAAAAAATTAAGTTTCTAAGTATAAAGGTTTTTCATTTTTGCTCCATTGGTTTCGTTTCATCAAACATTTGAAGCGTATCCTATTTTATTTTGTTTATAAGATTTTTTTTTTTTTTTTTTTTTTTAAGTAAGAAAATTTCACTGAAAAATCACTCTGCTTAAAAAATGTCTAAAGAAATCTAAATTGTTTTTATACAAGAGAGATTTAAAAAATAAGAACGATGAAAGTTTTAAAGTTTACAAATTAATTTAATAAATCGAATCTCTTCGGTGATTTACAAACTACATGGGATGAAAATTGGTGCAGAATTCATACTGGTATTTGAAGTTTTTCTCTACTTGTAAAATCGTTGATTTAAGAAGAAGAAAATTTTGTTTCATAACTACCAGTAGGAATTCTGCGTCAGTTTTACATCACTGAAAAGACTTGACATTTATGCTGGCAATATATACTTTTTAAAAGGTGTTTATTGTAACACAAGTTATAATTATTAACTAAAAATCATTAATTTTTACTTAAAACAATCATTTTAGCTTTCCAAACATATTTTGAAGCTTCTTGTTTTCAGAACCACCATATTTCTATACTTATGTATCTTTGCTTTAGATATTGTCACAAATATTTCTTTTCTGTCATGATTGTAATATTAAAAGTTCCAGTATAATAGTCGTTATCTTCTACAGTTTATGGCCACCTCACCACTATTTCTGACTTACAAATTTTTCTTTACTTAATTTGTGAAATTTTTTTTTTTTAAATTTGCTCTACGAAAATAATGGTGCAAAATATTAACCATAATTTTATACCTATAAATTTTCTACTATTAAAGAAAAGAAATGTTTTACTGAAATAAAAGTGATAGCTGGAAGCTGCACACTATCTAACATATAACGTGTAACATGAATTATATATAAAAGTTCGCCATGCATAACTGGAAGAGTTAGTTACGATAATAAAAGTTTGAAATTGGGACTGATCATAACCAAAACAATGTTGAAAGTCCAGTTCAAAATAACAATAATAATAAAACTGATTGATTAATTTATTAAAAAATTGTCATATTAGTTAAAAATAAATGAACTTTTTCTTTGTCAGATTAAGCTCCTATTCCAGTGAGTTATTCATTTTGTAATATCAAGAAGACTGAAATAAATGCGTAACGTATTAAACTACATTAATGTCTAAAATTGTTTAAGTTTCATTTTTTGCAAATGCATTTCATATTAACTTTACGTGATAATATTTCATTTGAAGGTCAAACAGACTTATACAATAATCACGAATCAAATATATTTTTATAACAGATAATGGAAATTTACGCATTGGCGGCCCTTAATTTGTGGCATTTCCGCAAAAGGTTTTAGATTGCCTTCTTCAAAAACTACTTCTTAATATTTGACGAAATTTTAAGTTAAAGGGAAGAAATTGTAGGCAACAAAATTCTAAGGTTAATCTCATCTTGTTCTTTGGAGAAACTATACTGCTTTAATTCTCTCTATCTGACCAACAACGTATAGTTGCTGTAAAAATTTTCTAAATTTTTAATGTTACAATAATTTATGAAAGTAAGGAAAATATTTTGTTTAATATATTTTAGAGCCCCTTATTTTTTTTATCATTAAGAATACTTGTCGCCGAAGAGCTTTATTAATTATGCTTTTTACATTATTTCGGAAACTGATTTTCTTTATCCCAGTCAAAATCATAACAGGGATGGAACACTGGCTAAGAACTCATACCACTATGAATGAAACAAAATTTTCTATTTCTTAAATCAACGCTACAATAGGTAGAGAAATTTCTTAAAGAAAATCCGGTTTGAAATCTGCGCCAGTGTTCCATTCCTATCATAGTAGCCAACATTTATTCCGGAGCATTATTAGCCACGCCCTCATTTCACTTATCCAATACAGAGACTCCAACATACTAATTAATATTCCGTAGTATTGTTAGCCCCGCCTTCTTTTTCACACCAGTATCATTTTAGAGTATTTTTCTTCTTATTTAATCGTAATTGAATTTGGAGACTATTACTGCAAAAATTTACTGGTGTGTAAAAAAGGGCGTGACTAACAACACTACGGAATATTAATTAGGATGTTGGAGTCTCTGCCAATATATAACTATGATAAAATAAGAATAATTTATTCTTTAAATAAAATTAGTATGGAGTACAGGCGAGGCTCTGGAACAAATTAAAATATTGGCAACTCTGCAATGTTAAAAGTGAATACATCTATCAACAATATGTTTCGTTCTGGTGTACTTACATCATATATGCCAACATTTTAATTTATTCCGGAGTATTTTCAGTCCCGCCTTTATTTCGCACCATTTTATTTCATAGTTCGTACAGTCCTTGAACTTTTTTAAATTTTCTGCACCAGTATTATTATTTAGCAAATTTTTATATTAAAAAAGCCTTAAAACTTTCATGGAAATATATTGCATAAAAATCCTGGTGGGAGAGTCCTTGAAAAAGAGCGTGGCCGTACAAACCATGTATTTATAGAAAAATTTTCTCCGATATATAACTTTGATAAAATAAGGAAAAATTAATCTTAAAATATAAGTGATATGAATTAAAGGCGGGGCTAAAAGTACTCCGGAATAAATTAAAATATTGGTAGCTCTGACTTACATGCACAGTACAATCTCTATGCACAATTAAATAGGATTAATTTAATAATTATTTTTTTTAATTAACTAAAATCAGGGGATAAATTTATTGAAAGCATGAAGATTTGTGAGCCTAGCAAAGGAAGAAAAGTGAAATCTAAGATATGAAATCAAAATAAACTTATAATCTGAGTTACAAAAGTTAAAAAATAGTATTAATTAAAAATAATAATAAGTATATTATATAACAATCTATTATTCTATTATATTCTTTAAAGTTGATCATCTTATAGAAAAATTATTTAAAGGAAAGTTGGGGAAACAGAGAATGTAATTCAGACTAACAAAAAAAAAAAAAAAATATATATATATATATATGATTTCAAAATTTATTTAGAGTAATTTAGTCTGAGAAATTGCATACAGGCAAAATTATTATCTTTAGAATGTTCTCTTTTCTAGAAAATATTATCAAAAATCACATTTTTTTTTTTTTTTTTTTTTTTTTTTTCCCTGGTGTTAATTCTGTGAAAAAAAAAAAAAAAAGATCGAAATTAGATAAAAGAAAAATGGACATCGTTTTATTTATTTATTTATTTTAATCAAGGGAGATTGAATTAAAATTTTCTTTTCTTCTCGATATCTTGCCATTATATTCCAGTACCTTAACTTGGAATTCTGAACCTTTCGTTCCTTGGAAAGTATCATGTAAGCGATCATAAAAAATTCAAAATTATTTATACTCGCTTTTAGAATTACTACTTTCAATTTAAGTTAAGAAATGCAAAATTGTTATTCTCTTTCACAAAATACCTGCATGTCTTATTTAATTTTACTAGTTTGTTTTTTTCATGAAAAGTAGATCATTAATACAATGAAAAAATACTTTGTTTTCCATATATTTTTTATACTTTTATATTTCTATATTTTTGATACTTGTATGTTTCCACATTTTAGATTGTTATTTTTAAAAAATATAGTAAAAATCATTATTCAAGAGACAAAGAAAAAATTAATAATTTACACATTATTGTTATAGACGTATATACTGAGTTCATTTATTTTAGAATGATTTAAAGAATAGTTACAGTATGTATATGTGAGAAAAGCTGATCATTTTAGAATAACGTTAACTAATATTAAAAATTATTTTTAGCTTATGTTCTAATGCCACTGTTTCCTAAAAATAATTTTCTATAACTATACAATGAAGATTATTACAAAATATTACTAAACAGAAAAGGATTGCTAGAATTCAGTATTTTTATATTAAAATACCCATTTCTTATAGTTTCCTTGTACAATATTTTTGTAAGAAGTAATCCAACAAAACGATAATAAATTTTACTGCATAATATTTATATTTTTTCGCACTTACTTATTATTTGTTATAATTTATTAATACAAATATAGAACGTATAAAAATTTCGAAAATTTTATGATTTCTATAAAATATGTGATCTAATAAATTATAACACAGTAACGATCTAAAATTTATATATATCTAAGAAATACTATGCGAACTTATTTTTACAATGCATATGTTTGCTTTTCCTTTTTAATAATTTAAATAAAAAATAATTCTACATAATCAAATGTAAAAATATAACCTATAAGAATCCACTCAGAGAACTTTGATCGAAAACATGAATTAAAGAATAAAAATAAAGAATAATTACATAAAAATAAATTCGTACATAAAAATTGTACATAATATCGTACATAAAAATTCGTACATAAAAATAATTTAAAAAATATATTAAATGTATTATTAAGTTTCATAATTGACTATGAAAAGAGTTTTGGTGTAATTATTCTTTTTAACTGAAAAAAAAAAAAAAAAAAATGTAAACGACATTGCTCTTGTAATTGAAAATAATAATATTGCACTTTTTTGAGTTGGCCGTATATTAAAGATGCTTCTAATATTTTTTTTATCGAACATTTATTACTAATTAACTTTCCTGTCTTCTTTTTAGATCTGAAGCAACTTTTAAATGTAATATTTTTAAGCATTTTAATTCCAGTAAATAAATGAAAGTCAATACACTGTTAAATATTCTGAAATCCCATTTCCTTTAATTATGGATAAAAAATTTTCAAAGTCGTTTTGAAATTGATATAAAAGTAATTCATTTCAAATAATTTTAATTTACTGAACTCATTTGGAAAAATTCCAATTTTCACTTACGAATTTTAAACTTTTATTTTATAAAGCATACTTTTCCCAAAAAGAGTGTGTTATTCTTTTACGTAAACTTGAAGATAAATATTACTTCTTGTAAAAATACTTTAAATATACCTTTACATTTTAAATAAAAATACATATTTGCTGTTAATAGAACAAAATCGTACTTAATTATATCATTTAAAACAGTGTGAGTTTTTATTCTGTACATTGCCGTGAACAATTTTTATGAAGCAATATTCGTGTGAAACAATTTAAATTATTTAACCTTTCTTTAGGGGACAGCCGTGTAATATGGACCATGAAAAAATTTATCTGTTCACCACTAGATGGCGGAACAATCTCATAGCTTTTAATGAATATTAATGTTATCCAAGGCAGGAAGTGAATTGTGCATGCGTGCCTGCATTTGGACGATTATGAAATTGTGGTTTCGGTTTATATGATCATTGCTGTAATAGTTATGTTAAAATAAAGGTATTACTTTCTACTGTTAGGTAATTGTAACATAATTTTCACGTTAATAGTAGCAAATGTACTTATTTTCTAAACAATCCACACATGTGTTTTATGCGCGCCAATTTCCATAGCGATCTAGGATTGGAAACAACGTTGCTCCGTTTATGCGTGTAATATGAACTACGCTCAGTTGTGAAATTCGAACCATTGGTCCAATCAATATATATATATATATATATTGGGAAGACAAGCCGATCTTCCGGATGAAACCAAAGACCAGCTAGTACAGCACGTTCTGGATATGGAAGCAAGGTTCTTATGGATTATGTATCCAAAGTCTTCAGAAACTTACATTCCAAACTGCGACAATAAACGTCGTTCCACATCACTTCAATAAAGAGAAATAAGAAGTAGGAAAAGAGTGGTTAGCAGGCTTTTTGAAAAGACACCAAGATGTTTCCATTCGTACGTACTCTGGAACCGACGTCATTAGCAAGAGCCTTAGGCATAGCTGCCAAGTTTTTTAATTTATTCCGGAATGCTGTTGGTCCCGCCCCTTTTTCACACCGTAATATTTTTAGAATAATTTTCTTAATGTTTAATTGTAATTACATATTTCCATAAACATTACGGTGCTAACAACATTCCGGAATAAATTAAAAAACTTGGTAGCTATGGGCCTTAGGTTTCAACAAACAGAGAGTTTACGCATTCTTTGATCTGCTAGAGAAGCTAATTAACGAGCATGGCTTTTCATCGAATCGAATTTACAACACAAACGAGAAGAGGATGACTGCGGTTCAGAAATCTGCGAAGATCCTTGTGAAGAAATAGAAATCTGAAGTTGGATCGATAATATCTGCAGAAAAGGAAAAAAAAAAAAGTCACATTTGTCTGCTAAATGAGTGCTGCTGGTCAATTCATCCCACCGATGGCGGTGTTTCCCCGTAAGCGATGGATGCTGAAGCTGGAAACAGAAGCTCTTCCAAGAATTCTTTTCAAATGCCAGGAAAAAGTTTGGATGACGATCGAGATCTTCAGTAAATGGATGAAACATTTCTTTAAATTCGCTAAAACGAAAAAAAAACAGGAAGGATTTTGTTAAATCTCGACGGACATGTGTTTCACGCTCAAAATCTCGAGGCTATAGAATTGGTCAGAAAAACAGAAGCAGATTTCACTTCCCTAGCATACTAGCCATCGAATACAGCCTTTAGACCTCGATTTTTTTTCTTCGATTAAGCGTCTACTATTCCCAAGAGATGGACAAGTGGATGAGGTAAAATGCTGGACGGGTCGTTTCACAATCCAAGTGTGTCAAGTGTTCGGGAAGGCTTATGCTCGGGCGAAATCTCTTGAAATTGCTGACAATCGAACTAACATACTTATCAGCACAAATTATTGGAAGGGTGATATAGGAGAAGGTCTGACGTGTTCCCGACACCGTAAAAATCCGTAGAAACATTAACTCTGTGTTCACAACAACAGAAGCTATCAAATAACACAGCATTAATCAATGTTTTGTTAGAGTCAATATGACATCTCTGTTACCGATGCTATAGCGATAGCTATCTTAAATAAACATCAGCTAACTCCATTTACTGTGCATGTTGATACGTCTTATAGTAATTATTCTCGTGTATCATTACTCCAAGCACAAAACAACTGGACAGATATAAAATTAACAGTTATGGGTGCCCATATAACACAACAAAAATAAACATTATTGCTCACAGTTTGAAACAGGTATGCGCCATTCTAACAGTCAAAATTATTTCCGAATCTCTTAACCCTAAAATGCCTGATTATTTCTTAATCAATTTATAAATGTTTTACTTCTTTTCTCTCTTAAATAAATCACGGGGAAAATACTTTAAAAAATCATACTTTATTTTAACTCTGGTTTACAGCTAAAAAGCAATTTGTTGCCAATCAGCAAACATGAGGCATTAGTGCTTCAATAATATTCTAATAGTATTTTAGAAGACAAAATTGGTTGATATGTTGCCGAAAGGCGACACATGGCATTTAAGGGCTAATCCAAGCATTTTCAGAATGCATGATATTCCTATAAACTTTATAACATTAACACAGGAAGACCAATTCGTTGAACTAGTAATCTTATCCTTTTATCATAAAATACAATAAACCAAAAATTTCAACTAATTTTATTTTTAAATAGAAGAAAAGTTAGTAGATTTTTTTTTTTTTTTTTTTTTTTTTTTACTTAAAAAGTAATGATTCGAAACATATCCTTTTAATTTTACAAAAATTAATTACAGCATACCAAACTGAATTCAAAAGCTTGTTTCAAAATTTTATCTTTTACTATTTTAATAACTACACAAATATTTTAAAAAATACATCAAAAGATATCTCATTGAATTAAAAGAAAAAAAAAAAAAAAAAAAAAAAGCAAAATCTTCATTTTTAAATAAAAAAAAATGTATGGTAAATACATTTACTTTCTAAAATAACATCTGAAATTACTGATTCGGTAGAGAAAATTTTCTGATATGGTAATTGAGTGTCAGAAATGTATTTCGTTTGAATAATAATGTGGCTCTTTAAATAGATTAAAGATGATTTTAAACCTCGAAGTGAAGCCTCTTAAATAAGTTGTAAGACATCTGTCAAAAATATTTGTTTAATCTATTTAAAATAAAATCGAAAAAAAAAAAAAAAAAAAAAAAAAAAAAAAAACTTTTTGAAGATGTCGTAAAAATATCAACAGTTTTTAAAAATATATCCACTATAATTTATTACTTTAAAAATGTAAAATGTAAGTTTCTTATTAAAATAAATAAATAAATAAATAAATATTATTTATACTTCACAATATTAAAAGGTTTCAATATTTTATTTCATTATTAAAGGATTCATTCCGCGCTTAATTATTCTGATTGAGGAGGCAGAGGAATGCAGTTTTATACATTCTGATATTAATAAATAGAAATTTTTAAGATGATTTTTATTACGCATTAATTTTAAACATATGTAAAAATAATCTCATCTAAGGACTTATATTTATGTCTTTTTTTTTAATTTTATTGGTTATATTTCACATGAACCAATGAAAAGAAAAAATATTTTATTTCGAAACAAATTAAATCAAAATTTAGTCTATAATGTAATCTATCAGTTTATTTCATTTTATCGCATATTTAAAAACTTTAATTTAAAATGTATGTTTTTACTTTAATTAAGTAATTCAACATAGATGAGAAATTCAAAATTTGAATAATTTGCGCGGCAAAGCTGTGAACATTAATTTTTCTTCAAAAGTTCAATATCATTCCCCCTTAATTTATACTTAATATAAAAAATCAAAAGTTTTGACGACATACGAATTACTACTTTTTCCAAAAATGATTTTTCAAAATGTACCATAAAAATTACCATAGTTTGAAAATTCTGTCACTATTACTCAAAAAGAAAAAGAAGTCTTACAAAGTACACCGTTAAAAAAATGCAATTTTGTTGCCAGAAATTCTCTGTGAAAATTACAGAATTCTCTGTAATTTGAGAAAAAAGTCGTAAATTACGGAAAAATTATGTTGACAAAATGTAATTTTCTGTAACTTACACAGAATTCTGTAATTTTAATAAAGAATTTCTGGAAACAAAATTGCATTTTTTTAAACAGTGATATACATTAATTGCAGAAACGTTATTGTTTTACCTCGAAAAAATTAACAATAGTTCTAAACTCAATAAGAATCAAACAAAATTCAAAATGTAACAAAAATTCTTAAATAAATTATACATGCCGATTTCAGTTAAAAAAGAAATTTTGCCCAATTTTTGCCTGAATTGCGTGTCTATAAATATCTATTGACGTTCTATGCTCGTCCCGAATTAGTCACACCTTTATAATCATGATGTTAAAAATAAAATTTAAGTAAAAAATCATTTTTTAAAGTTAGAAGTTTTTTATTGAGAAGCCCTAAAAAGCATAAAATAAAATTTATTTTGGCAAAGACATACTACAAAGAAATGAAAGTTTCAACACTAAGAAAATTTTAGAGAAAAAATATAGGTACTTTCCTTTTGCAAGAGATGAAAATTTTTTAATGTTCGAAATATTTTAAAAAGCTTTCGAGAGAAATATTCATAGTTATTAGTTTTTGTATAATCATTCGTTAGGCCAGAAATTTCAAATGTCTCGAAAGCTTTTTAAAATATTTCGAACATTAAAAAATTTTCATCTCTTGCAAAAGGACAGTACCTATATTTATTCTCTAAAATTTTCTTAGTGTTGAAACTTTCATTTCTTTGTAGTATGTCTTTGCCAAAATAAATTTTATTTTATGCTTTTTAGGGCTTCTCAATAAAAAACTTCTAACTTTAAAAAATGATTTTTTACTTAAATTTTATTTTCTGCTTTTTAGTTACAAAAAAGGAAAAGCTTCTTAAAAAAACTAATTAAAATTTCTTAGGATATTTTTTAGACATAGGAAGATTTTCTTTTATCAATTGACATTTTTTTTTTTCGATTATTTATCTGGAAAAAAGTACTATATCGTCTTTCGAGGACGAATCCGGGACCATTGCGTTATCAGCATGACGCTCTAACCAAAAGTCTAAGACCTGTCAAGAAAAATCATAGAACATTTTAGAAAAATCTAACAAATACTTATACAAAAGGAATATTCTTCTCGAATGCTTTTTAAAATATTTAGAATATTTAAAATTTTTCATGTTTTGCAAAAGTGAAATATCTATATTTTTCTTTAAAATTTTTTTTGTTGTTGAAACTTTTATGATTTTATAGCATGTCTCTGCAAGAATAAATTTTTATTTTAGGCTTTTTAGGACTCCACAATAATAAAAAAAACTTCCAGTGTTATTTTTATTTATTTATTTTGAAAAATTTTCTTTTATCAATTTACACATTTTCTATTAATTATCTGCAACATTTAACGCATCGATTCTTCGGGGATGGAACTCACCACCATCGTATTAGCAACTTGATGCTCTAAGCAACTGAGCCAACAAGCTACTATAAGGACTGCTGACATTTACTTTAAAGTTGAGCTGCCTTATTTATTAGTGTGACATGACAACGCGATAACGAAATCCAATTTCAATAAAAATCTTCTAAAAAATTATTTATTTATTTTTATTTTGTGCTTTTTAGTAACTAGATAAAAAGCTATTTAAAAAAATCTTCAAAAATTATTAGGATACTGTGTACACAGCAAAATATTTCCTTTTATCAACTGACACCTTTCCTATTAATTATTTTAAAAATTATCATGACGGTCTAACTAACTGAGCCATTAAGAGATAGAGATATAATGAATTGCTTACATTTTTTTTTTTTTTTTTTTTCAAGTGGAAGAGTCTTGTTTTTTAGCGTGACAGAAAACGCGATGACAGTAGAGGAAGAAGGAGAGTACTGCATCAGAGGAGGTAAGGAGGGCCGGAAGTGAGGATCCCTCCTCCGTAGATAAGAGCCTGATCCCTCCTCCGTAGATAAGAGTCTGATCCCTCCTCCGTAGATAAGAGCCTGCACCGTAGATAAGAGAACCTTTAACGTAGATGAGGAAGTTGATATGATAAAGAATTTAATTATGATTTTAAAATTAATTTTAAACTTAGAAAATTTTTTTAAAAAGAGAATTTTTTATGTTTGATGAGATTTTTCTTATACTTAAAAAGAAAGAAAGAAATGTAATTTGAAATATTTTAAACTTAGAAAAAAATTATGATTTTAAAAAGAGAACTTTAATTATTGATTTTAAATAATTATGATTTTAAACTTAGAAAAAATTATGATTCGTGAAAGATAAGGAGGGTTAGAATTAAGAGATAATGAATGTGATTTTTCTTAATTAATTATGATTTTAAAAGGTAATTTTAATTATGGTTTTAATTATCACTGTCATCTATTAGTCGATTTGAGAGAATTTATTTATATATATATATATATATTTTTAAATAAAGAATTTAACGAGAGGTAATATATTTCGAAGACTTAGCATTTTTCGCGATGGTCAGAAAATTGAATGAATTTAGGTGTTGCCATTCGGAGATTGTAAGTTTTTACAAAGTTTATAGAACATGTCGATTTAGGAGAAAATACTTAAGCTAATGAATAGTATTGTAAAATTAAGCACTTTGTGGAATTAAGTGCTGATTATATGCAAATAATTTAGGGGTTTTTTCGACCAATCAGAAGCATGGAATTAGGTTTCTAAGTGATTTTAGTATGCAAGTTTCAGAAAAAACCACGGAAAACTTTAAATATCGTATAAAGAATGGATTTAAATTATGATGAAATTTCTACTATTTAAACGATAAAGATTTTTAAATCGATCTTTTTTTATAGTAATTTGAAAAATTTACAAAATGAAAAATTTAAATATTGTGATAAGTGCATCATTTTTTCTGTCATATGCAGTAATAGAGTGATTAATAATTGTGTAATTCACTGTTTATCCTTCAAATAGTGTATTTAAAGAACTTTATCAGTGCACTTTCTTAAATTACGGGATGTTGATATTATCTTTTACACTTGTAATTTTTAGTTTGAACTTCCATTTTATAATAAAATAGTTATATTATCTTCTATCCTAATATATTTTAAATAAATAGAGAATCTTGTAAATGAGTTGTCTTAGAAATTTTGCGAAGGACAATTTAAATAATGTGGTAAGTGCGTATTTTCGGATATATGTAGAAATAGTGATTAAGAATTGTGTGTTAACGATTGTTTATCTTTGCAATTCAGGAAATGCTTAAACATGTATTCATGAGATCTTGGTCATAAACTTTTAAATAGAAAAGGAATCTTTTAAATGAGTTGTATCAGAAATTATGTAGACAATTGCTAGATAAGTAGTTTTCGTTTAAAAGTGTGTGATTTAGGATGAAACTTTGATAGTGAATTCACATAGATAACTGATAGCGTTTCCAAAATATTTAAAGTGTTAACCAATATTAATCGTTTTTTATTTTCTCGGATAAAGTCTATTGGTATATTTTTATTAACTTGCTATGAATACTATAAAGTTTAACTAAGAATTAATTAATAATTGTGTAATGATGATATTTTTAGACATGTACTCAGCTTTGATATGACGTAGAATTGAACCCGTCACCTTTCAACTGAAGTCTTAATCAATTAGAAATTTGTTAAATTTGGAATCAAACCCGCTATACTTTTCAACTTAAGTGCTCATATTTAATATTGTATTTTTTGTTGAAATGAGTGATTATTAAAAGATAAGCATAATAGAAAATGTAACACAGGAATTCACCCTAATTAAGTGATTTAAGATTAAAATTTGAAATATTTAATCTATGTTTAATGAAATGAGTGATTATTAAAAGTTAAGCATAATAGAAAAAGAAACATATGAATATTTACAGTGCTTACTACAACAGAAAACATAGAAAAACATAAACTATATACAATCCGTTAAAATAAAATAAAATCAGTCTCACTCCCTTTAATGACACATTGCTAAAAATGAAGTAACAAGTTTAGCATTGCGAAATTGATTAAGATTTAATATTGCAAACTTAATTATATTGAGTGAAACAGGTTAAAAAACTTTTTGAATTATTCACCTTAAAATGAAAATACTATACTACAGAGTTACCATTTATTTAATTCATTAAAAAATATGCTTCTTGAAAAATAATGAGCTATCTAGAAGTATTTTTCATTGATATGTAGGATATTAATTTAAGAACTTTATTTTATAAATTAACTTCTATCAACCAATAACATTTTACCACGCAACAGAGTTATAGTAGATTTTATTTAACTTATCATAAGCTAAAATCAAACCCTGCACTTCTTAATCTTATATTCATGTATTTACATGTTTTGTATATTTATGCATCCTTAAGTATTTTAGTTATGTAATATTTTAAAATGTGATTGGAAAAAAAATATATATATATTTCGCATTATAAATGTAATTTAAGTTTATGCACGCACACACATAGAAAAATTTAATTATTTATTTTTTAATCTTAATAGATTAAAACAGAAATTTAAAAGTTAAGTATATGAACATTGCGAAATTGATTAAGATTTAATATTACAAACTTAATTATATTGAGTGAAATTAGGATGTAGCTTATTAGATGTCCAATAGTTATAAATGATGTAAAAATGATGAAATACATTAAGATTTATTACTTACTTAGATATATTTTATGTGCATATTTAGTACTTTTTGTGATGTTATATAGCTTATTAGATGTCCAATAGTTATAAATGATGCAAAAATGTTGAAGTACATTAAGGTTTAATAGCTGCTTAGATATATTTTATGTGCATATATAGTACTTTTTGTGATGTAATGTAACTTATTAGGTGAACGATAGTTATAAATGATGTAAAAATGTTGAAATACATTAAGATTTATTACTTACTTAGATATATTTTATGTGCATATTTAGTACTTTTTGTGATGTAATGTAGCTTATTAGATGTCCAATAGTTATAAATGATGCAAAAATGTTGAAGTACATTTAGGTTTAATAGCTGCTTAGATATATTTTATGTGCATATATAGTACTTTTTGTGATGTAATGTAGCTTATTAGGTGAACGATAGTTATAAATGATGTAAAAATGTTGAAATACATTAAGATTTATTACTTACTTAGTTATATTTTATGTGCATATTTAGTACTTTTTGTGATGTAATGTGACTTATTAGGTGAACGATAATTATAAATTATGCAAAAACGTTGAAGTACATTAAGGTTTAATACTTGCTTAGATATATTTTCTGTGGATATATAGTACTTTTTGCGATGTTATGTAACTTTTTAAATAAATAATACTTATAAATATTGCAAAAATGTTGAAGTACATTAAGGTTTAATACTTACTTAGTTATATTTTATGTGTATATAGTACTTTTTGTGACACAAAATTTTCTCGGGGGATAGTAGTTTTCAAGCGATTTTAACCACAGGAATACACTCTGTTTAAGATAGAAATAGATGCACTAGTATTGAACATGCTGGCTTCTTTTATGGTCACGTGATCCAATCAGAAGCATGGATTTTTAATAATTGTAAAATTAAGTGATTTTAGTATACAAGTTTCGGAAAAAACCATGAAAAACTTCAAACGAATAATCTACAAGCTTTAAAATCTGTGACGCGCAAATTATTTGTTTTAACATGTTGCTAAACTAGATTACATTAAAAGGTTTGGGTATTAAAATGATACATATTTGGCGTGATTAATAGGGGTTCTAAAGAATTTGGCTGCTTCACCTAGTGTATGAATTTAGCTTATATTTGGCGTTATTTCGCCAATAATTACAAATTTGGTGGTAAACCTACAGTATAAATGCACTCGCAAAGAAATTTTAATCAGTTGCTGCTATATTTTTGAGGAGTGCGCACGTTTAATTTTATAACTTCGATTTTGTATAACACTCTACTTTTTAGTGAGAGAGATGGATTTATCTGAAAAGATGCCTATTTTAAATGAGTTGTCATCAAACTTGGATACTAAGAAACTACCGAAAACTTTTAGTTGTGTTTCTTGCAGTGTGGTATTTAAACGAAAATGGGATTTGCTTCGACACATGAAAATTCATCTCAACGAAAAATCTTTTATTTGCAATGAATGCTCGAAAGCATTTACCAGATCAGATGAGTTAAAGAGACATTTAAAAATTCATGAAAAGATTCCTATTGAACATAGATGTAAGCAATGTAGCGAATCCTTTAATCGCAAGTATCAGTTGCTGATGCATATTAGAAAAAACCATCAAAAACCTTTACCAGTGCATTCTTGTGATCGATGTGCAGAAACATTTAGACAGAAATATAAATTATTACAGCATGTTGGAGAAAATCATCGAAAACCCTTATCGCAAGCAGCATTAAAGGGATTGACAAATTCTGACCTAGATCTTCTGAAGGAGAAAATTATGCATTTTAAAAGAAAAAATGCACTTAATACATTTACAATAACCACATTTGATAATAAAAACAAAGATTTGGATTTGACGTCATTTTTTAATAATTTAAGAACTGACATTTTAAACGAATTAAACTTTCAATTAAATGACCAAAGAACATTGAAATGGTATATTAATGTTGAAGCTATTTTTAGTTGTATTTATGAAAATTGAGAGAAGGATTTTATTACACAAAATTTTAGGTCAAAAAGTATAACAACTTTTTTAATAAATGATTTGAATAATGATCTTGAAAACGCTTTTAACAAGATGAAAAAGTGTTTTGATGAATTTAGCGAACAAGGATCAGGTTGGACATTAACAGAAATTTTCAAATAAGAACTTTGTATGACTAAATATGGTTCTTTTCAAATGTAATATCTGATTTTACTATATATATTAAAAATTGTTAGTTGAATATTATAAAATTATTGTTAACTTTGTATAAAAATGATGAATGTAAAAATCTTATAATTTGAAAAATAAAAGTATGTGTATAAAAATTGTATTTTTAATTATTTATCTCATATAAAAATTTTATGTAAAAGTTTAAACTATTAATCGGATTTTTAAAATAAATGCACTTATGTTAATGTAAAGATATTTTATTTTATTTTATTTTATTTTATTTTATTTTATTTTTTAAATATGATTTTAAAACTATATATTTTAAAACTACATATTTTTTTTTTTTTTTTTAAACGTTTATTTCATAAATAAATTGATATTTTATAGTAAATATATAATCATATTCTTACCAATTTTAGAGATTGTATCAAAAAAATCATGAACTTTGCATTTGACTAGTCTAGAGTAATACTAACCTGCTTAAAAGTTTAACTTTTCTGCGTGCTTGAAATTAGACATGAATAAATTATCTGTTTCGACACGTTGATAAACTAAAATATTTTACGAGATCTTTTAATGGGATTGGGGATATTTTACAAGATTTGGCTATTAAAATAATATATCTGCTAAGATTTGGCGAGATTTTTTTAATTTATTTGGCAATAAATACTGATTTGGCATTAAATATAGAGTATAAATTCAGTCTCAGAGGAAAATTTAATCAGTTGCTGACTTGTTTTCATGGTTCAGTTTTCATATAACATTTTTAAAGTTTTACTTTGATTATATTTATAATGGATCTATCTAAGGAAGTGCAAGTTTCTGTTCATCAACAAGCCACTTCATCATATTTTGAAGATGAGACTTTTCACTTAAAGGATGTAAAACCCTATATTTGTAATGTGTGTAAGAAAGCATTTAGTAGATCGTACGGTTATAAAAGACACTTAAAAACTCATGAAAAACCTCGCATAGGATATGGGTGTGAATACTGCATGGAAAATTTTAGTCGTAAACGGGATTTTTTAAAGCATAATGCAAAAATTCATAAAAAGACTTTGCATAATCACAGTTGTGATGAATGTAGTGAAGTGTTTAGGACTAAACAAGATTTATTGAATCATAAAAAAATGCTACATCGAAAGGTTTTACCTGAATATCTATGTGTAGAATGCAACGAAAGTTTTCGATATAAGTATGAATTATTACAACATAACAGAAAAAATCATCGTAAAGATTCTTCTGCTTACGTATGTACAAAATGCAATGAACGAAATACTCTCAACTTAAACAGTGAAAATATGAACTTAACGAATTTTTTGAATAATTTGAATACTGCTTTTTTAACCAACACCTATTCTTTAGCCAAAAGCTTTCATGATGAAAATAACAATACGTATTTTTTAATATTTTTAAATAATGAAAATATGAATACCGAACGCATAACACAAAATATTGACTCACCAACCAACAACTTTGAGAGTGCAAATGCGAACTTAACGAATTTTTCAGATAATCAAAATATTGTTTTCGGTTCATCAACCAGTGAAAATGTGATCTTATCAAATGTTTTGGATAATAATGAAAATGCATACAATGTTTTACCCACTGCTAATGGAAATATGAATACTGAATGTTTGACACAAAGTAATATTTATGACTCACCAACGAACAACTTTCAGAATATAAATGTGGACTTTACGAATTTTAATGTAGAGTGTATGAGTAATCAAAATAATTTTTCACCGGTGAGTGTTGATAACGACTTGTTGACATTTTTGGATAATTTTAATGTAGAATGTATAACTCAATGTAACCTTAACGATTCAACAACAATTTAGATTTTTATGAACCTGTTTTTATATTGACAATAATAATGTAAAATAAATTATTTTAATCAAAAATTGTGTTTTTATTATGAAATTACTTTCTACACACCATTTTATATTACAATAGATACGTTAAGTCACGAAAAAAATCTAAACATGTATAAATATATTTTTGTTTTCTTATTAACTAAATCGTTTAATACATTTATATACAATAAGACTTGGTGATTTTAATTCGTTTTAAAGAAATTCTCTCCCAACAAATTGGAATGGGACGAAGTGACTTATAAAAACCGTAAAATTAAGAACTCTAATATTGCTGATTTATTAAATATTTTCTACGAATAAGAAAGTGCCTATCAATGCACAGGGCGAATTGTTGCAAGCTCTTAATGATATGCCTAAAACCTTTATTAAAAACAAATTTTTGTTATCTTCTGTACCCAAATGTAGCCCCACCTATTGGTTAAACTTTTAATATAAAACACTGGTCTCTTTATTTTTGTTTAAATAAATGATATAAAAACTGGACTTACCTCAACACAGTTGTTAATTTGCGTCCTTCTCTTCTACTCGCACGGTGTGAAATGAGCGATAACGCTATTTCTTATCAAGATCACGTGGTAAGCTTTCTTATCTACTATGTCACGTGACATTGTCTAGTATGACGTAGTAAGCTACCTACGTCACATGACATTGTCTACTATGACGTATCTAGCACGTATCTACTACGTCACATATACTACATTAGTGTAGGGTTTGTGTTTAGCTTACTACGTCATAGTAGACAATGTCATGTGACGTAGGTAGCTTACTACGTCATACTAGACAATGTCACCTGACATAGTAGGTAAGAAAGCTTACCACGTGATCTTGATAAGAAATAGCGTTATCGCTCATTTCACACCGTGCGAGTAGAAGAGAAGGACGCAAATTAACAACTGTGTTGAGGTAAGTCCAGTTTTTATATCATTTATTTAAACATAAATAAAGAGACCAGTGTTTTATATTAAAAGTTTAACCAATAGGTGGGGCTACATTTGGGTACAGAAGATAACAAAAATTTGTTTTTAATAAAGGTTTTAGGCATATCATTAAGAGCTTGCAACAATTCGCCCTGTGCATTGATAGGCACTTTCTTATTCGTAGAAAATATTTAATAAATCAGCAATATTAGAGTTCTTAATTTTACGGTTTTTATAAGTCACTTCGTCCCATTCCAATTTGTTGGGAGAGAATTTCTTTAAAACGAATTAAAATCACCAAGTCTTATTGTATATAAATGTATTAAACGATTTAGTTAATAAGAAAACAAAAATATATTTATACATGTTTAGATTTTTTTCGTGACTTAACGTATCTATTGTAATATAAAATGGTGTGTAGAAAGTAATTTCATAATAAAAACACAATTTTTGATTAAAATAATTTATTTTACATTATTATTGTCAATATAAAAACAGGTTCATAAAAATCTAAATTGTTGTTGAATCGTTAAGGTTACATTGAGTTATACATTCTACATTAAAATTATCCAAAAATGTCAACAAGTCGTTATCAACACTCACCGGTGAAAAATTATTTTGATTACTCATACACTCTACATTAAAATTCGTAAAGTCCACATTTATATTCTGAAAGTTGTTCGTTGGTGAGTCATAAATATTACTTTGTGTCAAACATTCAGTATTCATATTTCCATTAGCAGTGGGTAAAACGTTGTATGCATTTTCATTATTATCCAAAACATTTGATAAGATCACATTTTCACTGGTTGATGAACCGAAAACAATATTTTGATTATCTGAAAAATTCGTTAAGTTCGCATTTGCACTCTCAAAGTTGTTGGTTGGTGAGTCAATATTTTGTGTTATGCGTTCGGTATTCATATTTTCATTATTTAAAAATATTAAAAAATACGTATTGTTATTTTCATCATGAAAGCTTTTGGCTAAAGAATAGGTGTTGGTTAAAAAAGCAGTATTCAAATTATTCAAAAAATTCGTTAAGTTCATATTTTCACTGTTTAAGTTGAGAGTATTTCGTTCATTGCATTTTGTACATACGTAAGCAGAAGAATCTTTACGATGATTTTTTCTGTTATGTTGTAATAATTCATACTTATATCGAAAACTTTCGTTGCATTCTACACATAGATATTCAGGTAAAACCTTTCGATGTAGCATTTTTTTATGATTCAATAAATCTTGTTTAGTCCTAAACACTTCACTACATTCATCACAACTGTGATTATGCAAAGTCTTTTTATGAATTTTTGCATTATGCTTTAAAAAATCCCGTTTACGACTAAAATTTTCCATGCAGTATTCACACCCATATCCTATGCGAGGTTTTTCATGAGTTTTTAAGTGTCTTTTATAACCGTACGATCTACTAAATGCTTTCTTACACACATTACAAATATAGGGTTTTACATCCTTTAAATGAAAAGTCTCATCTTCAAAACATGATGAAGTGGCTTGTTGATGAACAGAAACTTGCACTTCCTTAGATAGAACCATTATAAATATAATCAAAGTAAAACTTTAAAAACGTTATATGAAAACTGAACCATGAAAACAAGTCAGCAACTGATTAAATTTTCCTCTGAGACTGAATTTATACTCTATATTTAATGCCAAATCAGTATTTATTGCCAAATACATTAAAAAAATCTCGCCAAATCTTAGCAGATATATTATTTTAATAGCCAAATCTTGTAAAACATCCCCAATCCCATTAAAAAATCTCGTAAAATATTTTAGTTTATCAACGTGTCGAAACAGATAATTTATTCATGTCTAATTTCAAGCACGCAGAAAAGTTAAACTTTTAAGCAGGTTAGTATTACTCTAGACTATGTGTCAAATGCAAAGTTCATGATTTTTTGATACAATCTCTAAAATTGGTAAGAATATGATTATATATTTACTATAAAATATCAATTTATTTATGAAATAAACGTTTAAAAAAAAAAAATATGTAGTTTTAAAATATATAGTTTTAAAATCATATTTAAAAAAAAAAAATAAATAAATAAATAAAATAAAATAAAATATCTTTACATTAACATAAGTGCATTTATTTTAAAAATCTGATTAATAGTTTAAACTTTTACATAAAATTTTTATATGAGATAAATAATTAAAAATACAGTTTTTATACACATACTTTTATTTTTCAAATTATAAGATTTTTACATTCATCATTTTTATACAAAGTTAACAATAATTTTATAATATTCAACTAACAATTTTTAATATATATAGTAAAATCAGATATTACATTTGAAAAGAACCATATTTAGTCATACAAAGTTCTAATTTGAAAATTTCTGTTAATGTCCAACCTGATCCTTGTTCGCTAAATTCATCAAAACACTTTTTCATCTTGTTAAAAGCGTTTTCAAGATCATTATTCAAATCATTTATTAAAAAAGTTGTTATACTTTTTGACCTAAAATTTTGTGTCATAAAATCCTTCTCTCCATTTTCATAAATACAACTAAAAATAGCTTCAACATTAATATACCATTTCAATGTTCCTTGGTCATTTAATTGAAAGTTTAATTCGTTTAAAATGTCAGTTCTTAAATTATTAAAAAATGACGTCAAATCCAAATCTTTGTTTTTATTATCAAATGTGGTTATTGTAAATGTATTAAGTGCATTTTTTCTTTTAAAATGCATAATTTTCTCCTTCAGAAGATCTCGGTCAGAATTTGTCAATCTCTTTAATGCTGCTTGCGATAAGGGTTTTCGATGATTTTCTCCAACATGCTGTAATAATTTATATTTCTGTCTAAATGTTTCTGCACATCGATCACAAAAATGCACTGGTAAAGGTTTTTGATGGTTTTTTCTAATATGCATCAGCAACTGATACTTGCGATTAAAGGATTCGCTACATTGCTTACATCTATGTTCAATAGGAATCTTTTCATGAATTTTTAAATGTCTCTTTAACTCATCTGATCTGGTAAATGCTTTCGAGCATTCATTGCAAATAAAAGATTTTTCGTTGAGATGAATTTTCATGTGTCGAAGCAAATCCCATTTTCGTTTAAATACCACACTGCAAGAAACACAACTAAAAGTTTTCGGTAGTTTCTTAGTATCCAAGTTTGATGACAACTCATTTAAAATAGGCATCTTTTCAGATAAATCCATCTCTCTCACTAAAAAGTAGAGTGTTATACAAAATCGAAGTTATAAAATTAAACGTGCGCACTCCTCAAAAATATAGCAGCAACTGATTAAAATTTCTTTGCGAGTGCCTTTATACTGTAGGTTTACCACCAAATTTGTAATTATTGGCGAAATAACGCCAAATATAAGCTAAATTCATACACTAGGTGAAGCAGCCAAATTCTTTAGAACCCCTATTAATCACGCCAAATATGTATCATTTTAATACCCAAACCTTTTAATGTAATCTAGTTTATCAACATGTTAAAACAAATAATTTGCGCATCACAGATTTTAAAGCTTGTAGATTATTCGTTTGAAGTTTTTCATGGTTTTTTCCGAAACTTGTATACTAAAATCACTTAATTTTACAATTATTAAAAATCCATGCTTCTGATTGGATCACGTGACCATAAAAGAAGCCAGCATGTTCAATACTAGTGCATCTATTTCTATCTTAAACAGAGTGTATTCCTGTGGTTAAAATCGCTTGAAAACTACTATCCCCCGAGAAAATTTTGTATCACAAAAAGTACTATATACACATAAAATATAACTAAGTAAGTATTAAACCTTAATGTACTTCAACATTTTTGCAATATTTATAAGTATTATTCATTTAAAAAGTTACATAACATCGCAAAAAGTACTATATATCCACATAAAATATATCTAAGCAAGTATTAAACCTTAATGTACTTCAACATTTTTGCATCATTTATAATTATCGTTCACCTAATAAGTCACATTACATCACAAAAAGTACTAAATATGCACATAAAATATAACTAAGTAAGTAATAAATCTTAATGTATTGCAACATTTTTACATCATTTATAACTATCGTTCACCTAATAAGCTATATTACATCACAAAAAGTACTATATATGCACATAAAAAATATCTAAGCAGCTATTAAACCTAAATGTACTTCAACATTTTTGCATCATTTATAACTATTGGACATCTAATAAGCTACATTACATCACAAAAAGTACTAAATATGCACATAAAATATATCTAAGTAAGTAATAAATCTTAATGTATTTCAACATTTTTACATCATTTATAACTATCGTTCACCTAATAAGCTACATTACATCACAAAAAGTACTATATATGCACATAAAATATATCTAAGCAGCTATTAAACCTTAATGTACTTCAACATTTTTGCATCATTTATAACTATTGGACATCTAATAAGCTATATAAAATCACAAAAAGTACTAAATATGCACATAAAATATATCTAAGTAAGTAATAAATCTTAATGTATTTCATCATTTTTACATCATTTATAACTATTGGACATCTAATAAGCTACATCCTAATTTCACTCAATATAATTAAGTTTGTAATATTAAATCTTAATCAATTTCGCAATGTTCATATGCTTAACTTTTTAAATTTCTGTTTTAATCTATTAAGATTAAAAAATAAATAATTAAATTTTTCTATGTGTGTGCGTGCATAAACTTAAATTACATTTATAATGCGAAATATATATTTTTTTTTTCCAATCACATTTTAAAATATTACATAACTAAAATACTTAAGGATGCATAAATATACAAAACATGTAAATACATGAATATAAGATTAAGAAGTGCAGGGTTTGATTTTAGCTTATGATAAGTTAAATAAAATCTACTATAACTCTGTTGCGTGGTAAAATGTTATTGGTTGATAGAAGTTAATTTATAAAATAAATTTCTTAAATTAATATCCTACATATCAATGAAAAATACTTCTAGATAGCTCATTATTTTTCAAGAAGCATATTTTTTAATGAATTAAATAAATGGTAACTCTGTAGTATAGTATTTTCATTTTAAGGTGAATAATTCAAAAAGTTTTTTAACCTGTTTCACTCAATATAATTAAGTTTGCAATATTAAATCTTAATCAATTTCGCAATGCTAAACTTGTTATTTCATTTTCAGCAATGTGTGATTAACGGGAGTGAGACTGATTTTATTTTATTTTAACGGATTGTATATAGTTTATGTTTTTCTATGTTTTCTGTTGTAGTAAGCACTGTAAATATTCATATGTTACTTTTTCTATTATGCTTAACTTTTAATAATCACTCATTTCATTAAACATAGAGTAAATATTTCAAATTTTAATCTTAAATCACTTAATTAGGGTGAATTCCTGTGTTACATTTTCTATTATGCTTATCTTTTAATAATCACTCATTTCAACAAAAAATACAATATTAAATATGAGCACTTAAGTTGAAAAGTATAGCGGGTTTGATTCCAAATTTAACAAATTTCTAATTGATTAAGACTTCAGTTGAAAGGTGACGGGTTCAATTCTACGTCATATCAAAGCTGAGTACATGTCTAAAAATATCATCATTACACAATTATTAATTAATTCTTAGTTAAACTTTATAGTATTCATAGCAAGTTAATAAAAATATACCAATAGACTTTATCCGAGAAAATAAAAAACGATTAATATTGGTTAACACTTTAAATATTTTGGAAACGCTATCAGTTATCTATGTGAATTCACTATCAAAGTTTCATCCTAAATCACACACTTTTAAACGAAAACTACTTATCTAGCAATTGTCTACATAATTTCTGATACAACTCATTTAAAAGATTCCTTATCTATTTAAAAGTTTATGACCAAGATCTCATGAATACATGTTTAAGCATTTCCTGAATTGCAAAGATAAACAATCGTTAACACACAATTCTTAATCACTATTTCTACATATATCCGAAAATACGCACTTACCACATTATTTAAATTGTCCTTCGCAAAATTTCTAAGACAACTCATTTACAAGATTCTCTATTTATTTAAAATATATTAGGATAGAAGATAATATAACTATTTTATTATAAAATGGAAGTTCAAACTAAAAATTACAAGTGTAAAAGATAATATCAACATCCCGTAATTTAAGAAAGTGCACTGATAAAGTTCTTTAAATACACTATTTGAAGGATAAACAGTGAATTACACAATTATTAATCACTCTATTACTGCATATGACAGAAAAAATGATGCACTTATCACAATATTTAAATTTTTCATTCTGTAAATTTTTCAAATTACTATAAAAAAAGATCGATTTAAAAATCTTTATCGTTTAAATAGTAGAAATTTCATCATAATTTAAATCCATTCTTTATACGATATTTAAAGTTTTCCGTGGTTTTTTCTGAAACTTGCATACTAAAATCACTTAGAAACCTAATTCCATGCTTCTGATTGGTCGAAAAAACCCCTAAATTATTTGCATATAATCAGCACTTAATTCCACAAAGTGCTTAATTTTACAATACTATTCATTAGCTTAAGTATTTTCTCCTAAATCGACATGTTCTATAAACTTTGTAAAAATTTACAATCTCCGAATGGCAACACCTAAATTCATTCAATTTTCTGACCATCGCGAAAAATGCTAAGTCCTCGAAATATATTACCTCTCGTTAAATTCTTTATTTTAAAATATATATATATATATATATAAATAAATTCTCTCAAATCGACTAATAGATGACAGTGATAATTAAAACCATAATTAAAATTATCTTTTAAAATCATAATTAATTAAGAAAAATCACATTCATTATCTCTTAATTCTAACCCTCCTTATCTTTCACGAATCATAATTTTTTCTAAGTTTAAAATCATAATTATTTAAAATAAATAATTAAAGTTCTCTTTTTAAAATCATAATTTTTTTCTAAGTTTAAAATATTTCAAATTACATTTCTTTCTTTCTTTTTAAGTATAAGAAAAATCTCATCAAACATAAGAAATTCTCTTTTTAAAAAATTTTTCTAAGTTTAAAATTAATTTTAAAATCATAATTAAATTCTTTATCATATCAACTTCCTCATCTACGTTAAAGGTTCTCTTATCTACGGTGCAGGCTCTTATCTACGGAGGAGGGATCAGACTCTTATCTACGGAGGAGGGATCCTCACTTCCGGCCCTCCTTACCTCCTCTGATGCAGTACTCTCCTTCTTCCTCTACTGATGACAAATTCAACTTCATATAATAATATATATATAAACTTCTAAAAATATTTATTTATGTATTTTATACTTGAAACTTTTTATTTTAAGCTTTTTTTATATAATATCTGAAATAATTTGTGTTTTCTAATGTCTAAAAAAAAGAAAAAACTTCTTAGAAAAACTCTTCGAAAATTCTTTAGATATTGTGTAGTCAACGAAAAATTTTCTTTTATCAATTGACACCTTTTCTACTAATTATCCTCAAAAATTAACACGCCGGACATTCCGAGGACCGAACTCTCGACCATCGCTTTATTAGCGTCACGCTCTAACCAACTGAGCCACGGATCCACAATCATAACGGCTTATATTTACTTTAATTGTTTACTAGCGTGACACGATGACAAAGTCAATTTCATATAAAAAGCTTCTAATAAAAAGATTCTAAAAAATCTATTTATTTATTTATTTTTATACTTACATTTTTATTTTGTGTTTTTTGTAACTAGATTAAAAGCCGTTTAAAAAACTCTTGAAAAATTATTAGGATACTGTGTACACAATGAAATTTTTTCTTTTATCAATTGACACTTTTTCTATTAATTATTTGCAAAAAATAACACCTCGATCCGGCGAGGATCGAACACACGACTCTCGCATTACCAACATGACGCTGTACCCAGCCGATTGATTAAGAGATACAATGAGTTGCTTACATTTTTATTAATTGTCTGTGTATTAATTGACACCTTTTCTACTATATATAATGGAAGCGTCTTGGTTTTTTAACGTGACAAAAAGCCGATGACAAATCCAATTTCATATAATAGTAATATATAATATGTATATACATATATATAAAGCTTCTAAAAATATTTTTTTTTACTTAAAATTTTTATTTTGTGCTTTTTTAATATCTAAAATGTTTTGTGTTTTCCAATATCTAAACAGAAAAAAAAAATAAATAAATAAATAAAAAATAAAAAAAAGCTTCTTAAAAACAACTCCTCAAAAAATTATTAGTGTAAGCAACGAAAAATTGTCTTGTATTAATTGACACCTTTTCTACTAATTATCTGCGAAAATTAACACGCTGGACCTTTCGGGAACCGCAGAGACTCCAACATACTAATTAATATTCCGTAGTATTGTTAGCCCCGCCTTCTTTTTCACACCAGTATCATTTTAGAGTATTTTTCTTCTTATTTAATCGTAATTGAATTTGGAGACTATTACTGCAAAAATTTACTGGTGTGTAAAAAAGGGCGTGACTAACAACACTACGGAATATTAATTAGGATGTTGGAGTCTCTGGAACCGAACTCACGACCGCCGCGTTACTAACGGAACGCTCTTGCCAACTGAGCCAAACAGCGACAAACAAAATAGCTTATATTTACTTCAAATTGAAGGCTCCTTGTTTACTAGCGTGACACGAAGACACGATGACCAAGTCAATTTCAATTAAAAACCTTCTAAAAAAAAAAAAAAAAAAAAAAGAGTAAATATTCGTGCTTGTAAAATTACGTAATAAATTATATAAAAAAAAATGCTTTTAAAAAATATTTTTATTTTATTCATCAAACCTCTGAGCTTATATTCCTGATTTTTATATGATTTTATTCAGTTTGGAATGTTGTCTATATATGTATGTGGCTCAAATCTAAGTGTTCAATTTTCAACTGCTTCCTATTATGGCCCACCAGCGGCCGAGCGGTTCTGCGCTCAAAGCTGGTAGATGGGAGGTGCCGGGTTCGATCCCAGGTCGCGCTCATCGACCTAGCCGTTCGGAGTTTTCCGTGGTTTCCTCCGAAACTCGCGTAAATACGGGCTAGGACCCCTTAGAAAGACCCCCACGGAGGGCATTCCCCCTATAGGCCTAGGACACTTAAGGAGTCAATCGGCCTTAATCCTACAACCAACCAACCAGCTTCCTATTATGTCTCTGATCTAAAATTTCCCACACATGTAAAACTCCAATGAAAATACAGACTGAGTAATAACAGACGGTTGGCGCCCGGGACCCTCAACTCCAGTTCATTTTTTTTTCAAATTTTAACCCATTTCCTATCGTCTGATTAAAGTGAAATTTTGCATACAGCAATTTCCGGCCTATAATCCTCAGATTACGCATCCCAGTTTTGCACCAGAAATTTTAACTGATAAATAAAGTTATAATTGTAAGAGTAGTTCCTTCGAAAAAAATATGGACTTTTTTGTTAAATAAAATTTCTGGTGGAGAAATGAGATATCTTTCCTGCGGATTATAGACCGGAAATTACTGTACATATAATTCTGACGGTAATACATGTTCTAGAATTAATGGACTTGAGGGAGAGGAAGACTGAGAGTCTGGGCCCACAACTACATTAAAAAAAAAAAAAAAAAAGAAAAAGAAAAAAAAGAAAGAGATTTTATCTCACTTTCTATTAACGTTTTCACTTTCTATTAGTGTGTTGTACGGATTTTTACATCCGATAAACATCACTAATTTTTAATTGTAATGTTTGTCTAATTATGTGTTTGTCACATCGAATGTCATATACATCAAACATTATTTTTAAAAACTGGTGATACTTATTAAGTAACAAAGTCCAGTAAGTTGGCAACACTGCTTCTTATCATCCAACTGAATTGAAGTTTTGCAAATAGTTTTACATATTATCCACATCCGTTGAATTGGGTTTTAGTGCACTTTGAAATAAAAGTATGTTTTTATTTTATTATCATTATTATTATTATTATTATTATTTTAATTTATAACCTATTGTCAATTTTTAGCAGTGTTGCCAGATCTGGCGCATTTTTTATTCAATAATCACCAATAATTTTTAATTGTAACGCTTGTCTAATCACTCCGTAGAATAATCGTCCATTACGTATATTAAATATAACTTCTGAAAATTATTGGTGATTATTGAATAAAAAATCCGTCAGATTTGGCAACACTGATCTTTAGCTCTACTTGTGCTTTTCAAAATCAATTTCAAAATCCTTCATGCAGAAAGAGGACGATAAGTGCAAGAAGCTTCCTATTTATACACCTTTTCTCGACCTATATGATTAGTTACAAGAGTTAGAAATGCGTTTTCATTGCATTCTGCAGATAATTTGCACATATGTTGAAAATTATAGGGAGAGATACACTGTTAAAAATGATTTCTTAAAAATGAGCTTAATTGTCTCAAAATAGCTCCGAAACAATATATACTTATATTTGAAAACCCATGTACTCATTTTTGAGTATATTGAGATGGGGTTGACCAAAAATGGGGTTGACCAATAAGAATCCCAATATCCCCATGTTTGACATATCAATATATTCAAAAATGAGTACACGGGTTTTCAAATTTAAGTATATATTGTTTCGGAGCTATTTTGAGACAATTTTGCTCATTTTTAAGAAACCATTTTTAACAGTGTGAGATGAAATGAGATAAGTGGTTTTTACCGTCGCACTATATCTACGCAGTGGGCAATTGGTAACGGTTTGGATGTCACTTCTAAGGGTGGTCCGGATAAAATTATGGGGATTCGAGCTAAGATATACGTTTGTAATCTTGGTAACAAAGTGTTTGATTCCCCACGACAACAAGTGGAAGTTCCATGATATGGAACTGTATTATATAATTCCTGTAATTATGTAAATCTATGTTTTGTTGAAAGTATTGTAAATTGAATTATAATATATAAAGTCATCGTATCGATTTAAAATTATATTAGGTTTATTCGTGGCAAAAGTCATAGTAACTTTAGGCGTCAAAATAAGACATATCATATGAAGAAAACAATAAAAATTATAATAGCCGAATATCGTTATTTATAATTTCTGAAAATGCAAATTTGAGACTCTTTAAAGCACTGGCTGAATTATAAAAGACAAAATTATATTGTTGTTTGCACTCTACAATATCTATTAATTGTAGAAAAAAGAAAATGTTATTTAAGCGACGCCAGTGTCCAAGAGGTACTTTTCTCTCAGCTGATAGATGGAAGGAGCCGGGTTCGAAACCACACGTCACACTGAACGTCGTTGAATTAGACATTCGGAGTTTCACAAAACTGGCGAGGATATGATTTATAACCCATTGAAATAATCCACAAAATAGTCATTTAACCGAAGCATAGGATCTTTGTGAAAAGTACTAGCTTTAACCGTCATACAATCACGAAGGTAATTTCAATATGGAATACAAATAATATTATGTACCGTAATTTCTGGTAGATACCCCGCAGGTTATATAATCCAGTTTTGCACCAGAAATTTCAATTGATAAATAAATTTATATTTGTACGAGCTCTTCCTTCGAAAAAGTATAGATTTCTTTATTAAATAAATTTTCTGGTGGAGAAATGACACATCTTACCTGCGGGTTATCTACCAGAAAATACGGTATTTGTAGAGAAAATTGTAATTGTTATATATGAATTACATTTCTTAACAACAAACTAAAAACTCCTAATTATGTAATTCTGAATTATAAATTTTGCGAGGGAAACATTTGCTTAGTAAATGGATATTTCCGTTTTTGGCATTCAGGTGGTTGATTGATTATGTAAATAAAATGTTATGGAAATCTTTATTTCTGTTTACATTAAACATGATTCATCACACAAACCTACTGTTCGTTCTCAATTCGAATCGTAACAAACAAGGACATTTCTACTTCGAGAATGGAATCGTCCTTGTTTGTCTAAGTCTCGAATAGAACAATGAACAGTAATATCAGCAGTTTTAATTATTATATACTATTGCCATGAACCTGTCTTTTCTAATAACTCTTTACCATTATTCTCGAATAGTAAGTTTTTTTCTTAATTTATAGTCTTATTTTTATGACAAAAATGCTACTTAAAATTACTAATTAACAAAAACAAAGATCGTGTGAGCTCTGTTATAGATATGCATTGCCATTTAAACCCGAATTTTCGAAATGCAAAAGGATAAGAAACAACATTCATTTCATTTTATTAGTTTAAATTTACAGTTGCTAAAATTATCTAAGCATATCTCTCTCACTTTGCTTTGTATTCCAGAATTTCTTTTTAAACTGTTAGAGCCGATTTTAAATCTAATTGAACAAAATTGTAATTTAGTTAAAACATTAAATCATTTAAAAAGAGAATATCAAATTTTCTTCTCTTCACAATATAAATCGAGTAAGTATTATCTTAACAACTAAATAGAGTTACATTATTCTTTTTTATTAGTCAGTTGTTACATTGTTAATAAGGGGAGTTAAAAGATTTCTTATTTATTTTATAATCCTTACATGTGATTGATTAACAATAAACAGCTGGAAACTTTCTGAGCGTGTTTCAAGTTAAAGTGAATGAAGAACAATAGATTTCCTAAATAATGTCGAAATTCAGTAAGACTGTCAACAACAGTATATTATTAAATTAAGTAAAGTTTCATTCAAAACACGAAAATTTATTTATAATTGAATAGCTGATGTTTTAAAAAATATTTAGCTGAGAAGATAAATATTTAATTAATAAAATACTTTTAAACTAATTATGCATTTTATATTGTTGTTGAAAATGATTAGATATTTTTAGATGGATAAGCATTAAAATTACATTAAGCAGAAAATACCTGTATTTTGATTATTTTTAGTGCTATTAACTGTACTGATTATACATCCAATTATTTCACAAACAATTATATTTAATTATTTGCTTGTTTTGTTTCTTTACAAAACAGTACTATATTTTCATTGTTTGCTTTAAAAGTTAATAATAATAAAAATAAAATCTTTCATAAGTGAATTTTAACACGACAATTTTGCTAAAAGAGTAAACTTTGTACAAAATAAACAAGTAGGATTAAATTAAATTAAAATTACAATAAGTAATAATAAATACATACAAAAGAGAGTTGAGTTACGTAAATTGCACTTTTACAACCATCATGATTAAAAATCGAACAATATTTCGTTACACAATCTCAATCACAGTTATCAGTTATCAAAAATTTTGTTGCATCTATACGGGCCTATTTTTTTTTTTTTTTTTTTTTTTTTTTTTATTAAATTGTAACATTTGCAGGGATGGAACACGGGCGCAGAATTCATACCGGAATCCGTTTAAGAAATTTCTCTACCTATAATATCGTTGATTTAAGAAGTAGAAAATTTTCTTACATTGATAGTGGTATGAATTCTGCGCCCGTGTTCCATCCCTGCATTTGTAAAAAATATTCTAATGTGCAGAAAAGACATGAAACAAATTAATTTCAAATTTTGAAGTTACTTAATAGCTTCAAAATTTGAAACATTTAGAAACATTTCTAAATGTTTCCAGACATTTAGAAATGTCTGGAAAGTTATTACGACCTTTAATAAATTTAAAATCTGTACAGAAATTTGACACGAATACAACTTTTATATGTATAAAATAATCTGCATTTAAAAAGCTTTCCATATAAAATTATCTTAATTTTTCCAAAGTTACTTCATAGAATTAGGCAAAATTCTCTAAACTTAAAATCACTCAAGGAAATAAGTTTACATAATAGATATGCAAACGTGCCAGTTGATACGAAGCTATTTACCTTCTGAACCATATTTCTTTCAACGGTGCGGCATTTGAATCTAAGCATTGACCGGGAGGCGGGGGTCGCATATTTGATGACCATTTGTGAAGGGGCATCCAATGTGCGGTCATCACCCTTAACAGGGACATGCATTCCTTGTCCGGAATTTGAATTCAGGCCCAACCGAGTAGGAGTCAGGGACGCTAACCACTACACAGTCGGGTCAGCACTTTCCAAAACTTGGACACTAGTCATTTCAAATATTGCGTATGAATGCTTCTTCTGTACAAAGTATATTAAATTGATTCTGAAAAATGTGTACAATTAATGCGACTATCAGAATCATTACATACTATACAGAAATGCCCAAGTTTTAGTACCGTATACCAGGACTACTTTGTCTCTTTTTTTTTCTCAATTTAAATGAAGTTTAGGCCAGTAAAATAGAAATATTAGTGACAAGTTTCAGTAAAGAATTAATGCATTGATTCAATATTTTAATGGCTATTAAAGATAGGAGAGGTTGACTAATACCCTATCGTCGGTTTATCATTCGTGTGTTCGTACTAGTGTTGCCTTCTTTAGCACATCAGTCATTTTCCTCATTATTCGCCATAGTTTCGAATAGTTTATCATCCAAGTTAGTTCTTTCGAAACAGAAATTCTAATGTAATCTGTTCAAAAGTGTAAACCCGTATGATGAGGAAGGTGTCTTTTCGAGAAATTTTCCTTTTGTAAGAACAAAGAATCACGTCTGCAAAATTCTGCAACATTATAAAAAGCAAAATGCATATCGATCAGATTACCTCAGTGACAGATTTGCGACGACCCTTTTTATGCGGGAATGTTAAAATTCCGTACAATGACCTCTATCGCATAAAGAAGAGATTTCCGACGTTACTGTGGCAGATGATTCCGAATCCTCACTATTTTTTCTACACATTGTTTTCAATGAAGGGCATTCCCCTATGCCAAGGTTCCCAGTGTAGACAATCTCTTTCACTTGATGCGACGCTGCACACTCCCTCCAAATTCGTCACAATGATAATGAACCTCCTTGTATTTTAGTAAAAATCCGCATACTCTACCTAGTAATAAAAAAATTCAGTGTTTTATAGTTCGCACTGTCGTTATTGCAGCTAACACCAAAACACTCCAGCAAGCTTGCATTTGTAAAAACGGATTATAGCTACGCTTTCGATGTAAGCAGCATCCTGAAGTTAAAAAAGGCTAGCTTATTGCGACCAATTTTGGTATGTTGATGATTTATAAAATGGGCATAAGGTATTAAAGTGTTTTGTACGGTTCAAAACATATTCAACGGACTAGCAATTTACATACAAACACGACTAGATTCAGCAAACGGAATGACCCATATTGGATCTAAAACTAATAAAAAAATGTTCAAATTGTTTATGTATTCCGCATGAGTTATTTCTTGCATTCTTATAATTTTGTTTTTGTATGCAATATTCCAACTAGTGGCTATTTTAAATCTAAGATTATTTTATAGTATTACAGTAAAGTCTCATACAACGCGGTGGCAGAGATGATAAATAAATAAAACAGTTTTATTTTTTAACACCACAAAATTTTTAGAGTACCAATCTATTGGTTCATACACTCGATTTAGTTTTTGTTAAAAGAACTTAAAGGATGGCAGCTGTGTATTTTGAGATTTGCTAGATTATACTCCTACTTTTTGTAGAGGATATTAGAGATATTTTTGAAACAAACAAACAAACAAACAAAAAAAAAAAAAAAAAAAAAAAAAACGAATTGTATAAGATATTTAAAGATGGAGGCTACTTTGGGATTTTTTTTAAAGTACACACTTATTCTTGTACATCTAAGTAAATGGAAATATAGGCTTGCTGCATATGACCTGTATGCTTGTGAGGCAGCAATGTTCATGTTTAGTAGCGTACATAAAGTTAATTCTAAATCACATCAACAATAAAAAATGAGCTACCATTTAAAATTATTGCTTTACAGTTAAATAAATAATAATAATAATTAAAAGACATTACTTTTAAAATTCATTTTCTACAATCTGAATTATTTCTTTTGCATAGATGGTAATTTTACGAAAGTAATTTTGCGTAGAACTCGTTCCACTATTTATGAAATAAAATTATCTTCTTTTTCTCTTATTATCTTTCTTTTCTCTTATTATGTACAGAACTTTACTTTAGATAAATAGCTATGGGAGTTCCGCGCCTAATTCCCATACTTACCTTTACATAATATATAATGTAAAACGTTTTTTTTTTTTTTTTGCTAATTTAATCCTAATTGGCTAATTAATTTTGTAAGTATAGGTTACGTAAGAGTTATGTTGTCTGAAATAATAACAATCAGAAATTGCAGTCAAATTAGAATTTTTGTCAATAAATTTCATTATTTTAATTGCAGCATTTTGAAGAAAACATAATAGATGCTTTTAAATAAAAGATTTTTCAATGAAAGAATGTAATATGAATGAAATAATATTCTTTAGGGACTTATTTTCTATGAGACGATAAATAATTTTTCTATTTCACTTAGAAAATAATATGTAGAAAATTTTCCGCCATTCAGAAGAGAAACGGAAATGAATTAAATATAAGCATCTGTAAATGAATGCGAATAAATTATGACTTTTCCCATTAGTATTAAAGATGATTAATCAAAGGAAATTTGATAATTTTCATTCTACAAGTCCATTACACGCATTAACCATTATTTATTTCTATAAAAGCAGTATTCATTTAATAAAATAAGGATGATATACAAAATACTAAATTGCTTGTGTAATTAGTTATTTAGATTCAATATTAAGAAAGAGTATTCATAAAGAATTAAATATATTCCACTGTTCATATTCTTTTAGGTTTTGGAATTCTTTAGCATTCTTAAACGAATTATATTTGATGTAAAATGAATATTAAATTACTCAATAAAAGTAAATTATTTTTTGATAAATTTTCATTTAAAAAAATGTGAGTAAATAAATGATAATTTAATTTATTTTTTTATTAAAATCACACAATCAACTGTGGAAGGAAATCATATTTATTGAAATTTTATTTTTCCGACTGAGAGAAAATAATGCCTGGACCGGGAGTCGAACCCCGTATCTTTGACATACAAGGTCAAGGCTCTACCAATTGAGCTATCCAGGCCGACAACCGGTGAACATTACTCATTCAGACACCTTTAGGCAGAAACATCTCTGGTCTGTCATTTTGTCAATCAGTCTGGTCTATCATCTCTGGTCAAAGATCCGGGGTTTGACTCCCGGTCCAGGCATTATTTTTACTCAGTCGGAAAAATAAAATTTCGATAATTTAATTTGTTCCATTTTAAGAAAAAAAAAATGCGATTTTATATTAAATTTATATTGCAAAAACAGCTAGTCTTTTTATTTTCAACATATTTATTTTTTAATGTACATTTCATTCATAATCTAATTTTTCATAAATAATTCTTTCCTATAAAAATGTTTTACTAAAATAATATTTTTTTCCCTAAGGAATGCGATAACTCAAAAATGTGGATTATTTCTAAAAGGTGACAAAACATTAATTTAATTTTACTTCTGTTGATCTTCATTTATATTTTTCCTAATTTGACAGCTACATTTAACTGTTTTATGATTTCATTCCATAAGAATTTTTTTATGATGCACTTTGGTAATTTATAATAAAAGTAATTACAACGTTTCACTCTGAATCATATTGAATGAAATGATGAATTTATCTTTAAAGAATTTCCAACAAAAATGAAAAATGTTTATACCTTCGGTTTGTTTGTCTGTCTATCTGATATTAAATTTCTGTAAATAATTTTAGAATGCTGCGAAACACTGATACATGTTATTTAGGTTTAATATTACATAGGGATATTCAGAGTAGAGCTCTCATCATTATATGTGATTATTTTTCTCTTAAATCATTTTCTTTTTATTAAATTCTCTTTCGCGAAAGAGAATTTAATAGAAAATATGAATTTAATCGTGATTAAAGCGTTAATAAACTAAGAAGAGAATTAATCTATTACAAATAGTGGTAAAAGTTCTGCATCCACCAAATTTCTATACTTGACATTATGTGTTTATCTAATGAAAATGGTACGAACAGCGCAGTTCTTTCGTATATAGGAACACACAGAATTTTCAAATACATTACGGCTTATGAAAAGTCTTACTTTTGTTAATATTTTAGGGTAACCGAAGAGAGGGAAAGGTTCTCTTCGCAAATGATCAACATTTTGATGGTATGCCTCCAGTTCAATCCTATGATTGAAGCTTAGACTGTCCTAGATTGCTCATTGCATCGCTCTACGCTGTAAAAAATATGTCCTATTTGCTGCCAGAAATTTGCTGTAATTTGAGAAAATATGCTCTGACAACGTAATTTTTGCGTAAATTACAAATATTTTCTCAAATTACAGAGAATTTCTGGCAGCAAATAAGACATATTTTTTACAGTGTAGTACAACCTAAAACCCAATCGATCTCTACTTTATTTTGAAGCACATGTTCATATTTTTATACACTATGCAACATTTCAAAATAATTATACATTATTCAGAGACACAAAAGCGTGTTTTCTATAGAATGGCGATCATTATAATTAATGATTGATTTACAGGGACATCCAAAAATATTCAGACATTTTGAAGAATGAAAGAGGAAATTGCTCGAAGTGTATTTTCAATTGGGTTCTGTGATTTTAACATTTTTCAACAGAATTCGAAAGTGTTTATAACTCCTTTCGTCTATCTGACTGCCGGTCTATCTGTCCACGTTCCAATCTCTGTAAATAATTTAAAAATTGTTTGAAATTGGTATCTGTTATTTAGGTTTATTATCTCTTTTCTAGAATGATGCTCATTGAAAGACATATACAAAGCAAAGTTCGTCTGTATATAAGGAACTCACAAAATAATTCCTGTACTGTATTCCTATAATGGATAGGCTATGCATTGCACGATAAGTAATTTTTTCAAGCACATTCCAACTTTATTATACTGTTCTCAACATACCTAAATTAAGATTGTTATCTGTGTATGATAAAGGGAGTTTTCTATAGAAACGATATGAGTAACGTTAAGGATTCGTTGACAGAGACATGCAAAAGTACGTGGATTCGTTATAGGAAATTTCTGAAGGTGCATTTTCAGATTCAACATGCGTTTCCCTTTCCATGAATATTTAAAAGTACATATACCTTCAGTTAGTCTGTCTGTCCTTGTGAGCTATGGTTTCAGTAAATAATTTTAGAATACTTTGAAATCGATGCACGATGTTCAGATTCAGTAAAACCTATTTTCTATTGAAAATGGTATACAAACAAATACTGATTTGCAGGGGGGGGGGGGGGGTTACAAAAATGTTGAATACGTTATGATCAATCAGAACTTTTTCTTTTAAACGTATGTTTATACCTGTATGCTAAATAAATCATAATGAAATTAATATATATTATTTAAATTTGCAAAATCACGCTTCCAACAGAAAATGCTACATGTGACATTAGTGATTGGGCAACAAGGAAATGCACAGGTTCATATTATATTTTCATTTGTGTTATAAGTTTTTTTTTCTTTTTAACTTATTAATTTCTTTGTGCATTATATGTTGCACAAGAAATTTTTAGACAACATACAGAGCTACACAAATAAATAATTTTTATACTCTCTCCTTTAAAGAAAAGCTCGAAACGCAATTTTATAAGAATTTTTTCTCCATATTTAAAAAAAATTTCTAATTTAAAATTGTTATCACAGAGATAAAATATATTTCAAACGGTTTAACTGGTGAAAGCAGCTTGATTGTGTTTTATAGTGTATGCGATTTACATGAATTTTCTCTCTTGTTTCATTGTCGTCTTAGGGAAGTTATTATTCACCAGTTTATTAAGTTCTTAACAATTTTTGGTGCACCAAGTATTATTACTTATACACGGCTAAGTCTAAAATTTTGATTCGTTAATTTTTGCTGATGATGGTTTTGGTGTGTTGAAACCGATACTGAAGCCCGTTTTTTCTCAATCGCGTATAGATTTTTGTCAATACAGGGTATCTACTGATAAAATTTCTTCTGCGACTCTTCCACTGATATCATTATATTGTAATTTTTATAGTGCGTTAACTAATCAGAGAAACATACTAGAAACTACTTAAAATGAAGAAATTGTGTCAGTAGACACACTGTATCAACAAAACTCTATATGTGATAGAGAAAAACTGACTTCATTTTCAGTTTTAGCCCATAAAAAAAAAATGTGTTAGCTAAAATTATCAAATCAGATTTAGCCAACATTATTTTTATATAGACTTATGTCATTGTTCGTCTGATGGATTTTCCGATTACGTTCTCTGAGAAAAATAGAAATTAAAATTAGAACAACTGGTAACGAAAATCGAAATTTGTCTCATTTAGATCTTAGCAGTTTAATCTAGAATAACTATTTATATATATAACATATATATTGAATCTATTTATATATATAATAGTATATATGAATAGTATAATTAAAAGTATTAATATATTTTTTTTCATATTCCAGGAGTTTTAACTATAAGTATATACCGCAGCATGGGATTTTGAAGATCCTCCAGGGTTCCAAGCTTCGTCTTTCAAGTTTATCCTGGGGTTTTTCCCCACAAGCGAACGCTTTACAAAAGTTTTTTCTTCCCATGTGTTTTCCACATAGAATACTGTTTCTGCCTTCTCCGAATTTGAGTTTAACCTTCATTCGTAACGTGGAGATTCATATATATGTATTGTTGACTGCTATGTACATTCATACCTGGAGATACTATTGTATTATAACAAAAAGTTTCGTGAACATTTTTTAACATGTATATTTGAATTTGAATATAAAAACCATTTTTAAATTTTTAAGTGTGTAAAAGTGTTTATTATTTTTTAAGTCTATCTAATTAACACGTGTTTTTACCATTTTTTTTTTCTTTTCTTGAGAAGAAAAGGTTGTAATACTCAATAAATAGCTCTCGAACACGCTCTGAACTATATCCTGTATATACAGAAAAATGTTTCATAATTTATGAGGGCTTCAATGATTTAGCTTTCTCATTTAATTAATAAGATTCTCGCAATAATCTAATAACTCGCATTTATTCTTGTAGCTTTTTTTTTTTTTTACTTTCTTATATAGAAGAAAGTATTGGATTTGTAAAAATTTCGACTTCCGGTTTTCGATGAATTTACATATTTCAGATGTCTAGAAAACGATTTGACTGTTTTTAGAAAATGTTTGTCTCTCCCTCTGTGTGTATGTGACAAAAATTTTATGGCTACTGTATCTCAGGAACTACTGCACAGAATCGCATATACATTTATATGTAGATGCACCTTGACTTATAGACTTTTGGTGCCAATCGCTTCAATAGGTGGAGCTGTTATACAGCGATTTCCGAAATTTAAGGGAAGACTATATCTCAGATTCTATTGCGTATAATCAAACAAAACTTGATTTGTGAGATGGCTATTATTTGGCATTATGCTTATTTAATTTGGATGAATCGGGTAATATGTCGTGCTGCTGTTCATGAGATTCCACGAGATTCCACAATTTTCCACGAGAACAGAAAGGCTATATTACATGTTCTATGGCATATAACTGTACGCAGCTTCATACGTGAGGCAACCATTATGAAAATGCATGTTTTAAGGTGTTATATATAGAAAATAAATCTATAATTCTTTGGATATTTAGTGTTAGTTTTCTCTAAGATTAAAATCATCTGAATTCATCGTGTTAGATAATTTGAATAAATAAAAGTATTGAATTTGTAAAAATTTTCGACTTTATTATTTTCGACTTTTGATTTGTAAAAATTTTCGAAGTTTTGACAAATTGTTTGTATTGAGTGAATTTGTACAGGAAAACATAGGAGAAAGTCTTGTAGTGACAATAACCTACTAGTTTTAATATTGGAAATGTGTTTCAAAATATATGAGCGCTACATGGTGTCACTTTTGTGTATTTACCATAGTACTGATATGGCCTATATATGTATATGTATTTATAACCGATTTCACCATTCTCATTTTCCACAAGTTACAACTATAAATATATCCCGTAATACGGTGAAGCGACTCAATTTCATAATGTGCATATTTTTTCAACCTTTTGAACCTTTTATTGGTAGCAAAGATTCATATGCAAATTTAAAGACGTAGCTTTTGTGGTCTAATAACAAATCGTCAACTAGCAACTGAGTATTCTTTTACTTTTTTATCTTACTCTAAAAGATACACTAAACTTAGTGCTATAGTAACTACTAAATAATTATCGAATGAAAACTTTAGATCTAATCTAGAACTTTTTCCTGAACATCTACAAAATTTAATATAAAGTAGACTAATGACCTTGCATTAAATCTTCTAAAATAGCAAGATTCATATCACGCTTAAAAAGTACGATATTAATAGAAGAGAAAACTCTAATTAATTCCTTACAAAAAATCTTATCTGACCGTGTTTTAAATAAATAGGGAAATGCAGAAGCTATTTGACATTACAACAATCTAATTTTCAAATTTATTATTTTTCATTTCTCAGAAAGTGTTACATAATTAGTGAACTAGCAGCGCTGCTTGTATTAGTGCTATTTTTTTATGTTTGGGAAATTTTATTTGCTGTTTTTAGTTCTGGGAGTGACCGAAGAGGGAGAAACATTCCTTTTCAGAGGATCAAAATTGTGATGGCATGTCTCCGAACCATTCCTACGCCTGAATCCCAGACCGTTGCCAATCGCCCAATGCATAACTATAAAGCGTCGTTAAACCAAACCTGGTAACATTTATAATTTATTTCGGAGCACTGTTTGTACTCGCATTTTTTCCCTAATACTTCTTTTAGAAAGCATTTTTCTTTTTATTTCATCGTAATTAAATATTGATGAAAATTACTCTACAAGAAAAGCAGTATGAAATAAAAACGGTTACTAAAAATGCTTTAGATAAATTATAAATTTTATTAGTTATAGTTAAATCCACTCCACACTTAAAAAAAAATCGATTATTATTTAATTTTTATCATCTCATTGTTAATCCCCTAAAGTTTTTGAAGACATATATGGAAGTCAAAATTGCAGATCGACTTTTGTAAATGACCTTTTTGAAAATATGCATCTTAGAATCCATTTCGCTTAAAGACCTACGTTTCATTTCGTTTCCCGTCTTAGGTGAAGGGTATTGTTTTCTAAACGTAAGTGCAGCTGGAACCGTATAAAAGTTTAATTTTGTATTTAATTAAGTATACAGCTTTTCCAAAAAATGGCGCATTTGAAAACTGTTTGATTTGAATTGATTAAAAAAAGAAAAAAAACGGTAATTTAAGTACGTTTCTCATGACACTGGTTTAAGCTACAATCGCTATATCATTTAATTTTAATAACCTGGTATAATGAACATGTAACATCCATAGGCAGAGGATATCCGAAACACAAAACACTTTCTTTCTAATTCCTTTTCAAGCATACCATTTTCATGCTTGAAAATAGTATGCTGCTTGAAAATAGTATGTATAGTATCACTGTGAAAAAAAAAAAAAAAAAAAAAAAAAAAAAATCCCGTAAGGTTACGGGGAAAGCCCGGCAGCAGAGATTCCAGACAAAGCCCTTAAAAAGAAACGCTTAGACAGTAAATTAAGTATATAATAACCTTAAATAACGTTACAGGCCTGCAAAGAAACAGTTTGCCCGTAAAATCAATGTTTTTTTTTACGAGCTTTGTCTTGAATCTCTGCTGCAGGGCTTTCTCGTAATCTTACGGAATTTTTTTATACAGTGTATGTATATAAATATTTGTAATATATCCAAATATTTATATTACAAATTATTTCATCATATACAATTGTTTTCACTTCTCAAATTTAAAAGGTTGTGCAATTTTTTCTATACTTATTAAATTTTATGATATTTTCCCACTGTTTAAAAAAGCAGTTGGTGTACAAAAAAAATGTCTAATGTAAGAAATTAATATTCTAAATTGAAAGCCTACAATTAAAATAAATTTTTGAGACGGCAGATTAGAACTATGAAAGATGCACAATTACTAATAACTTATTTTTAATATTTTTGTTGATTATTTTTGATGGGTTTTCTAAAGATTTGTTGAAAAGGTAATTTAATTCTTGATTAAATAGTAGTTGATTTTTTCCCTTGTTTTATAAATTTTTACTTAACACAACTATCGAGAAATACTCCACAGCTTGCGCTTATGAAATAAATTATAATTTCCATGTATTATTTATACCATATTAAAAAACATGCGTTGGAATATTGTTTGTTATTTACTTTACACAAAGAAATAGCCTTGTGTAAGGGCTATTACACAACTATTATTAAATAACAAAATCCATTTATTGTAATTGTTGTTTCTTTCCTTTAGGCAAAAGTCTTAACACTGCTATTTATTATTAATAAATTCTTTGTACCTACGATCTAAGATTAAATCAAATGGAAACTTCTAATGGAAAATAGTGGTCTAAATTATTTAATAAAAATTACAAACTTTGTAAAATACATTATATAGCCATTTTATAAAGAAAGCTGCTAGTCAGTATTAGTAGCGTATAAAAATAAGGACTGTTTGAAGGCTTCTTCATTGTTAAGCATACACTCGCAAGCGGCTTTATTTTTTTTATTTATTTTTTATAATCACTATATTTTTATGGTATTTTGTCCTTTATCTAATTGACAATTTCGACAATTTATAAAAAGTGTCATTCAAATTTTGTTACGAAAAATAATGTTATTCAAAATATAAAATGCTGTGACCTCTAAATGTATTTTAACTGTAATATATATTAAATAAAATTGGTGGGAAAACAAGTAGCAAAAAATTATACACCAAATAAAGATATTTCCTTTATTAATATTTGTAGACTTTCTCCTATTTTAGTTAAAAAATATTTTACTCTAAAACAGTAAGAATTATACAAGTAGTTTAAAAGTATGTTACTGAATAATTATCTTTTGTTTACCAAAACCTAATTATTTTCAACTAAACCTTTTAAGAACGTATCCATTATTCAATGATGAATGCGTTTTCATGTTTTGAGTACAAGAGTATTTGCTTTAACGAAATTCTGCTGCTGTCAATCTAACCAAATTTCGCTATTGTTTAGAAAACATAGTATTATTCATTCATGAAAACTTGAAACACCCATAGAAAATTTCTGAATAGTTTGTTGCTAATCAATCAAATAAGATGATTAAGGAACCTTTTAAACGTGTGTTTTTAAACAAGTAGTAAGAAACAAATATTATCAAATATGTAACACACATAAACGAGATTTTTAAAACGATGTTTTTTAAGAAACAAATTTTGAAATACTTCTGTCAAAAGAGTGAACATTTTCGGCGATATGGCTGCTACTAAAAATACTATATAATATAAATCAAATTGTTAAAAAAAAGGAAAAGATAAATGGAATACCCGAAATGAAGAACATTTTATTTCTTAATGAAATAAACAATCACTTTTGAATGAAACCGGAAAACAAAATAAAACAATATATATATATATATAAACTAAAATGTAAGATCTGGTATTTTGATTCAGCAATATTTCGCGTGCTTCGATCTGTAGACGAGCTAATAAAGGTAAATTGTTTCCAAAATTTTAAAAACTAGTGTTTTTGTACAGTAATCGTGTAATTTAATCATTAAATATTTGAAAAAATTACTATCCTAAAAAAGAGGTCATCAAAGAAATTCAGACACAGTCACCTCTGTTATAGATAGATAAGGTCATAGAAACTTTTTTTTTTTTTTTTTAATTACCAGGATCTTACAGAAATAAGACTTTTCCGTTACGCAACTACGATGTCGTGCACAAGTAAAATACCTAGAGAAAATTGGTACTGATATCTAGTACTGTATATACAATTTTTTGTCATATTTGCGTGTAATAATATTTGCAATCTAAATAAATTTCATTCTTTTAAACCAATATAAATTTAAATTTAAATTTGGGAAAATAACCATAATTTCAACTTTAATTCAGCTAAAATAAACTGTCAGCCTGAACACTTACATGAACTCGATTTTCTAGAAGCTTTCCATACCTATAAAAATCATAAAATTATCATTAACTGCGATTTTGCTGTATCCCCTCTCTCGGATTGTTAGAAAAATTACATAAAACCTCCATATTCTTAATTTTTGCATAGCTTTCTTCATCCCAAATTCCTATTCACTTACAGCTCCATTTCCTATATTCCCATTGGTTGCTACTCTGACTCTATAATCCGCTTCCCTACCTATATATAAGAACAATAATCCACTTCGTCATTCTGCGCTGATGACGGTACGATTTACGCTACCGAAACTGCAGTCTGCACTTAACAATTGTTTACATTCAATGTAGCGTTTTTAACGTTGTGTAAATAATTATATTTATGTTCTGAGTCAAGTCTATTAATTTAGTTTACAATATAAATTTACCCAAATAATCGTTTTCTGTACTTAAAAAAAAAAAAAAAAAAAAAAAAAAAAAAAACAGTAGAAACTAGCATGTTTTCCATATGAAAGTTTCATACATTAAGTAAACAATTATTATTATCGTACTGTTTAAAAAGTAATTTATTTCCTTGTAAGGACTTATATATTCATTGTTTTTGTCACAGTATTTATCAAAGTTATTTCGGCTACATTATATTAATTGTAATTTTCAGAAATGATGCTGTTAAACGTTATCATTTGCATGCATTAACATTTTGTACGATAATTTTCGGATACGTAATATTTTTATGAATAAATTTTTAATGATTGATTTTTTAGTTCGTTTTACAATATTCACGTTATCATGACAAAATCTATAACCTGGGTTTCAGCTTATAAAAGGATTTTTTAACATGGACTAAGTTAAAGCACTTATGTGTAAATAAATTCAAAATTTCAATTTCTATTTCTGTTGAACTATGGACCTGTTATAAAAAAGTATAAGGGTTATTATAAAAAGTAATTTGCTATTTTATTAGTGTTAAAAAGTTTAGAATTGAATAATATGTAAATATGATAAGTAGCTTATATTATAAAGTAATTTCGAAAATCTTATTCTAAAAAAAAATTTCGCAAAATATTCTTAAAAATTCATAATATTGTTAAACAAATGCACATGAGAAAATATATAAGAATCTTAGCTAAAAGACGCGTTATAATTACTCAGAGTATTTTCAATTCGTCTCAGATTAATAATTGTATAACACTAAAAGCAGAGTTTCAGTGTTAAATATATTCACAATAAATGATGTGTAGAAGTATAGAGATGTTTTTTCACTTACATGAAATACCAGTACAGGGCTGCCACTAGCAATTTACTTAAATATCTCTGTTTTCAAATAATATTATTAATTTATAATTTTCTACGACTAAATAAAGCAGGCAACAATTTATAAATAGTGTTATTCAAAAGAAAATATCACCTTGCGTCTTTCTGAAGAATGCATTTTTAATAGATATTAATTGGACAGTTACGGGGGGAAAAAAAGGTAAAAATAAGATACTTCTACGTGCACATTAAAAGTACTTTAATAAAGTCATTCTAAACTTTAAATGAACTTATAATTCATTTAAAGTTTAAAATATCACTTAATTCATTCTGCTTTTATTCTTATTATCAGATATTTTTATAAACTTAATATTGAATTATCAATGCGAAAAAAAAAAAAAAAAAAAAAAAAAAAAAGCAAGTTTTATTATTATTATTATTATTATTATTTAATTGTAAAAAATACTACTTGTAAGCTTTTTGTTCTAAAAATATTTTTAAATTATAACTATAGATTAATAATTTCATGAAAATATTCTGAAAATATTCTTTAAAAATATCTTTTAGCCGCTAAACAGAGTTCTAAAATATTTTGCATTGTTGGAATTTCTGTAAGCGTTTTCAATTCCCCACTTGCCTCCGTAATTAAATTTAGCCTTTTTTTTTTTTTTTTTTTTTTTTTTAATTATTATTTATCCGAGCATAAACATTTTCATTTAGTGGATAACCCTGTTTATGGTAGAAGTTTTTAGATAAAATTAAATCATATGCATCAAACATTTAAGTACATTTATTCAAATTAAGCTTAGGATGATATTTGTTCTTTTTTCCGGTGTTTTCCCAAGATTACTATTCCAATGTATTTATCTAAAAAGGCAAATTATTCAATTTATCCCTTCTAAAAAGGTGAATTATTCAAGTTATGTGCATCAAACATTTAAGTACATTTATTCAAATTAAGCTTAGGATGATAATTGTCTTTCTTTCCTGTGTTTTCCCAAGATTACTATTCCAATGTATTTCTCTAAAAAGGCGAACATTTTCGTGGATATTTATTCTAAGTAAAAAGTTATTTTAAATAAAGTATAGGTTTAAGCATGTTTTGTTACCTCACTGTTGACTATTTCATTGTGAGTTTTATAAAACTAAAAAAATTTTAAATTAGAATCTTAAAGGTATTTTACAAAGAACTTTTAAATTGTTTAGTTCTTGTAAACACCAGAATATTGCACGCGTAGCGAGATACTGCTATTACTACTACTTATAATGACAATAATAATCACATCTAATAAGATTTATATGAAACGTGTTATTGTTTTGAATACAAATAAATAAGTAAATAACTTTAATAGTATCATTAAAATCTTTTTGTAATTTAAAGAGTGGTTGAAAATCTAAGCAATCTTTAAAATAGTTAAAGTGCCATTGATCTAAACTCTTTGAAACTTTTTAGTGACTCTTGGATTGAACATTCTTGACGGACTTGTTAACATTTCTTTGGAACATATGTATAATATATACTATATCGGCTATGAGAACAAAATCTGTAATACAAATTAGTTTTTTTAAAACAAGCTGGATATGATCTCAATTACAGAGCATTTTTTTTTTCTTCACACTCAACACGAATATCTTGCCATTACTCAAAATTTCGTAAAATTCCAGTTTTTAATTTTCGTTTATCCAGATATGGGCGATTTCTTCAAAGATGTTTTCAGAGAAGTATAATATTCCTAAATTTTCGAAGAATTTTCTTTGTAAATCTTACTGTACACTAAGGGACAAAAAAAAAAAAAAAAAAAAAAAAAAAAAAAAGAAAGGCCGCACTGAAGAAAATTTTACTTATACCTATTCTATCTGTAATAACTTCAAAACTAATGGTTGAAACAAATGAAACTAACATGTTTGCATAATACCAAAAAGACAATATGATATCTATGTAAATTTTCGATGTAGTAATTCGCTTTATTACAGTCTACGAAGTACATAAAACTTTCTTTTTAAACGTAATATAATAAACATATAGGGTAGGTGCTCCAGTGACTGGCATGCTCCAATATTTGACATCTATCCCGAAATAATTAATAAATAAGAAAAATAATAAATTCATATATTTTACATATAAGACTTTTAACATTTTATGTCAAACACTGGAGCATAGGGTGCTAATAACTGGTAAAATGACTAACTAGCAGTGTCAAACACAGGAACATAGGGGGCCAGTTACTGATAAAATGAAAAACGGGCAGTGTCAATTACTGGAACATTGAGTGGGTTTCAAATTAAAATTCATAAAAAAAAAAAATTTTTTTTCAAATGTATATATTTTAACATATATGTAGTTCCGGATGTCTTTCCTCCCATACGTACTAACTTAAGATTTCTAAAAATATTTTCTGATGACTAGAACATTAAAAACATCAGATATTGCTCTAAAAGTGTCAATCACTGGTGCACTTACCCTACTTTGTATTCTATTTTGATTTATTATAAGAATAAACCAGTTATATTTTAACATATGAAATAAAACTATTTATTTGTTAGATCTAAACAATTACATAACAAAAATATGTATTCTACATTGGGATAATTCCACCTTTATATGGAATTACTGCTTTAATGCGCATTGGCATGGTATTATACAAGGTTTTAATATAAATCTCTGAAATCTCAGTATGCCAAATATTACAAATAATTTTTTCTAGTTCTTGAAGAGTTGCTGGCTGCAAATTTCGAATCCTTCCCGTCTTTTATACACTAATTATTTTCGAACGGATTGAAATTAGAACTATTTGCAGGTCTGGTGAAGAAGAAATTCTACGTTATTCTTTTGGGGATTCAAGTTAAACTAAAATAAGATATGATTACTTATAGAATTGTAGGTGTTCATGGGAATGGATAGGTAATTTTAAGAATGTGAATCAAATAAACGTACCACAGATGCCCTGTAGAAAGGTGCATCATCATCTTGAAATGATTTTTGCAGATAAGTCTGAGATATCTTCAAAATAGTCGATCAGGCACCACTTTTGCAATGACCGTGTTTTATTCTGAGCTAATTGATATCTTGAGCATGAAAATTTGCCTGACTCCTTATAAAGTTATGCACCTTCGTACCAAATGTACGGAGTATGTGTCACTGCTTTAAGACAGCAATTTTCATTAAATCGATTATATTGCCATCCTATTATAATTTTTCATCAGCTCGAAATAAATTAAACTTGACTCATAAGAGAAATCCAGATCAGACCAATAACACAGGTCTGCAAAAATGATGTTGAAACAATTTGATTTGATGATTTTAGCTGATCTTTATGTTTTTTGATGTGCTGAAATCGAAAATGTTGCCAGTTTTTCTCTATCACGCATAGGTTTTTGCCAATACAGGGTGTTTACCTATACAGTGTCTTACATATACCACCATAACAATAGGTTGGTTGTTTGGTAGGGTTTTACATAGCACTAGTGCTGCGCAATCACAGCAGTAGGTATCCATGATTAATTAATCACGGAAACATACTATAAAACTTATCATACAATTATATTGGTGGAAGAATAATGAAAGAAATTGTGCAGGTAGGTACCCTGTATTGACAAAAATCAACACATGATAGAGAAAAGCTGGCTGCATTTTCGGTTTCAGCGCACCAAAAAATATAAAGATCAGCTAAAATCAGGAAATCAAAATTTTTGATGTAGACCTGTGTAATTAACTGATATTTTTTTTAATTATTTGGTTTACTAATATCCTGTTTTTCCTAATTCCTTTCCTTAATAATATCCTTTTTTGCAGATCTTCTGGTTTTTAACCTGCTTTGTTTAAATGTTGCTGCTCTGTATTTGAAGAAATTATTTTTCTAAACTCATTTTTGAATATTTGTTCTAAACATGATATAAAACGATTTTTTAAACACTTGCTGTTTGTGTTCCTCACGCTTGGATGAGCAACGTGGCCGCCTAAATCCAAATTTTTAGTTTAAACAGCCAAAACAATTTTATATCTTGCTAAAAACCTTCTCACCAACATTTCGTCAACATTTGATTATTTTGCCATTTTGCTTATTAAAATATTTTTTTATTTTCCTTCTAAAATTAATACCTTTGTGGCATCGTTAATTGCCTTATCCTTGCCCTTCTTGAAACACTTTCTAAAATTACAATCCTCCTGAGAATTGTAATTGGTCACAATCCTAAAGTGTAAGTGGAGGACGACGTAATAAAATCTGTTCAAAAATTAGCTTTTTAAACGATAAAATTGGCGGTTACAGAAAGAGAAAAAGAAAATATCCAAGTGTGTCTTTTTTTTTTTTTTTTTTTTTTTTTTTTTTTGTCCCTTAGTGTATTTTACATTATATGATTAACTTTTACATTTAATGAAATTACCATATGTGATTTCTCGGCCACATCGCCCTTTATTTATGTTACAATGCCTTAGTTTCTTCTTCTTCTTCTTCTTCTTTTTTTTCTCAGATTTTAGGCCACAACGGATAATTCGATCTCGGTTAACCGGAAGTCTAATGCATTTAAAGGTAGTTGTAACAGATTACCCTTTCTAAATAAATAAATAGATCGACGATAAATAAATAAATAAACAGAAATTTAAAGCTATGTTTATTTATTTTTTCTTTTTTTAATTGTATGACTTTCTCATATTTTTGTGCTTCTTTAATTTTTAAAAAAATATTTCGTAATAAAGTGCATCTTTTTAGTTGGTGAGTTACACGAACAAACCTAAATATATACAAAGAAAAATGTTAAATCGGTTGTTAAATCAGTAAATTTCGAAATTAAGGAAAATCAATTCTATTGAGACAGAAAATAACCGTTAAACAGTAAAAAATAAATAAATAAAATAAAATAAATAAGAATAATAAAGAGAAGTGAGATTGTTTGTATCAAACCAACTGCAATTTATTATTGAAATTAGTTTAACATTTATTTTTTAATTTTATTGACGTATAACTGTTTTAACATCATTCAAAATGACTAAATGCATTTTAATTTTTCTTAATGAATTAGCCACTGCGCAGTAGTAGCGTGACGTTGAATCCAACCAACGAGATGATTATCGATTAATAAATAAATAAAATATATAAGTCATATAAAAAAAGGAAAGTATTAATTTCTGCGCTTTCAAAATATTACCATAAGCAAAGCCCCCCCCCCCTTTTTTTTTTTCTTTTAGAAAATTAATTACTATTTTCAAAGTTTTTTTTTTTTTTTTTTTTTTTTTATTAATCTTCAATAGAGATCACGTAAGCATTTTTGACACCTATTTATTTACTCGTTTTAGAGGATTCATTATGAGGTGCAGAAGACTTTTTGATTCATTTAAGAAAGTACATCAGTATTCAAACGGAAAGCCTTCTTTAAACTGAATTATCGTCATCAAAGGAATTTCTTTACTCTGTCGACGATGGCAGTTGACACGTCGAAAAGTTTCAGAATCTTTTGTTGTACGTTTTGAATAATAATAATAAAAAAAATGTATGGTTTTCACTTTTCTGATAATGTTAAAATTACTTTCTCTTACCCATAAGGTACAGAAAGTATTGCTTTTGGGTCAAATTTTCGAACGCGAGATTTTGTTATATTTACAAGTTCTGAGGTCCCCTGAATATGAAAATCATGTTTTTAGCAAATGGTCTGTGTGTCTGTGTGTGTGTCTGTGTGTCTGTCTGTTATCAGCATATCTCAAAAACAAATTATGGCAGAAAGTTCAAACTTGGTATCCTAAATGTGTATCATCTAGGGATGTTACAGTAAGATTTTCGTTAAGATCAAGCAATCGTGTACAGGGACAATCAAGAGAATTCTAATACATTACGTCTGTGGGGGAAATTGCAGGTAAATAGAGTTTAACGTCTATAGACTGCACTAAAACAAATGAAACGAATATATATTTTTTGTAACAGACATAGTTTACTGGAAAAAAAAAAAATTGTGTATATAGGAGCCTCGCCTCCCCCCCCCCGGGTGGAGTAAATTTTCATGATGGGTATCTTTCAAAAGAGCTCGCCAATACCTTTAAAACGAATGGTTGAACCATCGATCTGCGATAATTTAAAAACAAAGTTATCGATTTTTTTACTTTTAACAACAAAAAAAAAAAAAAAAAACCTTAGAAAAAAAATCGTTCTTTTTTTTTTTTTTTTTTTTTTTTTTAGTATTGAGAATAAAATGGACTTTTTTGGGATATTTGGTGTTATACTACTACTCTAATATGGAAATCGTCTGCATTATCATAAAAGATAATTTTTTAAATAATAATTTTAATAAATTATTTTTTAAAAACAGAATTATTTTTTAATAACCGAATTAAATTCTATATAAATGTAGGTGCATTAATGAAACAGGGGATTGAGGGGGGCGGTAGCCCCCCTCACACAGAATCAATTATCATATAAAACTCTTCAGAAGTCTCATATGAATTGTTTAACACAGGTTTACATAACAGTACTCGTTATCTTACTTTTTAATCTGCAACCTGTATTTATAGTATTAAATTTCAGGGTAAGAGAAAGTCGTGTGAGTGACACACCAGATTATTATTTTAATATTTTAGTGCCTTATTGCGTTGACACATATGAAATTATTTTTCATATTCTTGTTAAAAATGAAACCAGCAAGTGCAGATACAGCTTGAATCTTATAAAATGTATCTATTATAAAAATCATAAAAACATATTCATTCATGCTTCTTCAAAAATTAAACTAATGTAGAAACATACTTCCAAGCAATTTAGGAATATTTACACTTTATTTACAATTCAGATAATAATGCCAATTAAAGCATGGTAATTCAAGGAAAAATAATCATGAGTTTTTTTTTTTTTTTTTTTTTTTTTAATATTTATTTGGAAAAGTACCATAATTTCTAGTAGATGCCCCGCAGGTTATATAATCCAGTTTGCACCAGAAATTTCAATTGATAAATAAATTTATATTTGTACGAGCTCTTCCTTCGAAAAAGTATAGATTTCTCTATTAAGTAAAATAGCTGGTGGAGAAATGACACATCTTACCTGCGGCTTATCTAGCAGAAATTACGGTAATTTTAATATTTTTTAAATTCTCTTTATAAGGTGTTATTTTTTAACAAAGATTTGTTAATAATCTTGAAGACATTATAGGTGTTATATTTTGAAAAAAAAAATCTTAAAAATAGTGAAAGAAACATCTTATTTATGATTAAAATTTTAAATTTATGCTTATAATTTGCACACTATAGTTAATAATTAATTCTTATTTTACTTATAATCCCGATAGTTTTTTCCTCATGTGATCAAATGAAAACGTTTTATATTGTTAACCTATTCAGGGTGATTATAATAATGTGAATCTATTCTACTTATAGAGCTTTCCGTGAATTTGCATTACAGTGTGCCCTAAAAGTTCCAGTACTGACGCTGATGTATTTTTTATTTACAAAACAACAAACCAAAAACGATTATTTTTATGCTAATGATAAAAAGCACATTTAAAATAACGGAGGAAAAAATACAGAACTTACATTTATAATAAATATTCAAAATGTCCACCCTTTTCTAGGAGGCAAAGCTGAACTCGTTTGCGTATGTGTTTAGAAACGCGTTTTAACATGCTGGGAGTGACTTCTTGTAGAGAAACCTGTACACACCTGCACAGAACCTGTATTACGAAATTGTCGAACGAACTGATATAGCATATTTTTACTTAATATTGCATCATCTGGATATTTATATCGCCAAACATCTTTGCATCTTTCATACGATTTACATTCAAAATAAGTTTCAAACAGCGTAATTCTCTGAATGCGTGATAAACTCATTTCACTATGAAGAACAAAATAACCTAAAACTTTATTCTCACAGTTTTTCTTGAGCGAGAAAAGAAACAAACGATAAAAATTAAAGAATTGATGCAATAATAAGCAGACGATAAAATTTAATATTTAAAAAAAGAACATGTAAACAATGAGTTCTTTAAGTTGGAGTACTGGAACATTTAGGACACACTGTATAAATACTGTTTGAAGGATAGAGAGAGACAAGATTTTACAAAAAATAAAACTTCGATAAATTTTTGACTACCAATATAATAATAATAATAATAACGATCAAACACTTGGAAGGAAAACTTGAATTAGCAATGTATAAATAAATAATTACATATGAGAGTGAAGCATTATACATGGCAAAAGATATTGAAAAAGTTAATAACAGTAGAAACATAACTTAGGAATTTCCCAAAAAACTGCTATATTTTTATCAATGGCAATTATAGCATATATATATAAGCCGTGGTGGCCGCTGTTTCTTCTTATTGTTGTTCCAGTTTCATTTGTTTGGATTTTGTTTTTGTTTCTCATAGTTTTCAATTCTTATCTTATGTTTTCATTTCTTACATCAAATATATATATATATATACATGTGTGTATATGATAATTTATTCTATTGGATGCAAGTAATTCTTTCATATACTATCGAATGCATAATTTTCGAGATTACATTACATGATACTCAAGAAAGAATAAAATGGTATGTTTTCATCTAATGGTTAAAATACTTACAAACATTTTTAGCAAAAATGTGATGAGCTAAGCAATTTTTAACGATGTAAGATAATCATTAATTAATTTAAAATCACCCTTATATGTTGAATCAAAATATATTCTGTCCAATTATCTAGTAATGAAATAACACTTTAATGTCAATTTTGATTTGTTATGTTAAATCAGAAAATCAGGTGAAACACCAACAGCATTAAGCAGTATAGCTGCATAAAAGTTTTGGCGTAAAGTTACATAATTATAGTCTAATGTTGTAAAAAAAAAAAAAAAAAAAAAAAAAAAAAAAAGCGTAAAAATGCCCCAGAAGTTGTGTAAAATTACGCTACAATTATTTATCTTTACATGAAATGATTATGTAGTTGAGGCAGCTATGCTCCCTCACAATGTAAAAAAAAAAAAAAAAAAAAAAAAAAAAAAAAAAAAAAGAGGTAAATGTTCCCCAGAAACTTGAGGTAGCACATCTGTTTCAAAAATTTCGTAAAACATTAAATCCATATGATACAATGTCTAAATATTTACCAAGATTTTAAATTTTTGATACCAGAATTTTTCTTTATAGAAATTTTGCATAAGCTTCTGTACAGTTTTCTACGATTAATTAAGTTGAAAATTTCTATATATAATAGTATTATTCAGAAATTGAGCATTTGGCAGCTATAAGTTATGCATCTTTTAGTGGAATGCTACAAAAAAACGATAACATTACACCAAAAGTTTTACGGCATCTAAACTATAGGTAAGATGAAATGCATTTTACATAACATTTTTTTTCCATAAACATAATTACTGTTGTACACGTTACTAAGACATTATATTTAAATAATAAAATTTAGGAATAAAACTGATGTATCTGACCTGCAGCTTATGCGCTGTAAATTACAGAATGTGGCATTGAATAATATTAATTTAGACCTACACTGTTAAAAACTTAGTGTTAGTACCACCAAAACTTGGTACCGAAGTAGCTAAAACCACCCGACGGTTTAACCTTTTACCATGATTTGGTAATTTTATGTTGGACCAAATATTTTTATAATGTTTAAAAAAAAAAAAAAAATCCTTAAAGTTGGATAGGATGGGATTTTTACTTCTCTTTTCTTTCTTTCTTTCTTTTTTTTTTTTTTTACGTGCACAAGTGGTGCGCAACGGGCAATTGGCGACGGTCTGGGACTCACCCCTAGAGGTGGTCCGGAGACAAGCCATCACAATTTTGATCTTCCACGGAAGGGATGGCTCTCCCGCTTCGGTGACCCCCCAGAGGCATAAATTTTTATGGGAACATGGAGGATATTGCTGCCATAACAGATTTTACTTGCACCAAACACCATTAGTGTACACGACGGTCTTTTACTGGCTCGAGTACCGAACCCGCTATTGATTAAAGCGGGGATCGAACTGAAGACCTTTTAGTCTCGAGCCTAACACCATGGGCACTGTGCCACTCGCTCTTTCCCAAACAATCTGTGTTTTTCGGTGATTTTGATAAAAGGGGCTAAATTTTCTAAGATCTTACCTTCACCCATGGGTGAGTTGTTGCACAAAACGTGTACTTTACCCTATGTTTTCGACCACGATATTTAATTTAAACTTGGTTTGGTTTCAAAAAGAATTTTACTGATTCATACTTTCTGGACTGTTTATAATAGATTTTTCTCTCTTCTTAAAAGGATATATTTAAATAAACTTTTTTATAGCAACATCTGGTTAGTGATCAACTGGATAAAGATCTCTTTTTTTCCCTTGTAATGAATGTTGATTTTGAATGACATAATATCAGGCACACCATCAATTCACAGATTTTATTTTCATTCTCCAGCATACAGCCGGTGATTTTCGACGCACTAATGGGGCCATCTCTTGAATACAAAGGGAATTAAAATTGGATGTACGCCGAAACACTTCTCCAAGTTTTGTTGCAACTGAAATTCAGTTGCAAGAAGTAGAGAACTAAAAAGTGAGGTTGAACCATATTATGGTATTACTTGTAACTTTACTGGTTCAAGTTTGAACTGAAATTTTTAACAGTGTCCAAAGTAACTTGTCTATTTCAATTCAATATCTTAAAAAAAATAAAATAAAATAAAATAAAATAAAATAAATAAAAAAGCCTTCAGGTAACTGCTTACTTTACTCATATAACATAATTATCCATAAAATTCTTTTTTACCATCTCTGATTATACCAAATACTAATCATTTGTAATAATTTTTCGCGATTCAGGACACTGCTCTATAAAAGAGATACTGTATCGTATACCACACAAAATTTAAAAACAAACAGTCAGATATTCAAACTCAAGATATCCATGCAAAATATTAAAGAATCGCGAGGTTTTTAATAGAAAAATGTAGCTGGATGAAAATTTAGAATGTAACAAAATTTAACATGATAAAGGTATTATAGATACGGTGCTGCGACTGGGGTTTTTAAAATTTTGAGAAAAATGTTGCGAATTTAATCTGACCAAATATTGAAAAAAAAAAAAAAAAAAAAAAAAACTGCAGGTTTAGCTATTAAATGGGGATGAGCAGATTCATTGCAACTGAATTTTGGCTGCCTTCAGTTTTGCAGAAAACGTAACAATTTAGTTTTTAAAACAGTTCTCGGAGTACATAAGGATACTGATTTGTTAATAGTAGTAACTTGGATTAAAAAGCGTGAGGAAATTGCATGCCTTTATTTTGAGTAGAGAATATCAGTAACGCAAAGAAACAGGCTTCAATTCAGAACATTACCATAACACCCATATTATGAACGAAATTTACCATGTAATTATAAACGGAAGCGCTGATAAACATAAAATTATGAATAAGAGCATTAGTGTTTTATTCTGTGTTAGAATGGTTTATAAGAGATCATAACTTTTAGTTGCGGAAAATTGTAAAAATCCACATGCTGAAGTGAAATGTTCGAAATCTTCAGATTGACTAATATTGGATAACAAGTTCAATAAGAAGCTTACGAAATATGTGTCAGTGTGTGGATTGAGGAAAATTATCAAATGAAAGACTCATGCCTGCGAGATGGCTTCTGTTGGAGACTTTCCACGGTCCTAGCATATATGCTCGCGAGTCTCGACGAAAACGATGAAAAACTACGAATTGTTAGGTCGACGTATGTAGAAGGAGCAACACAACCAGCCAATGGGATAGATGCATGTAACAACCAAACAAAAGGGAACACAGCAACAAAAAATAGAGGGGGAAAAAAAAGGATATGTTTTTTAACGTTTATTACTATTAATTTTTTAAGTTTATTTAATTTTATTTTACATTACAAATTTAAATTTTAATACTTAATCTAAGAAAAAGAAATAAAATAATAATGGAACTAATCAAGTTTTTCCAAGCTGAGGACAGCAACATGGAATCAGATTTTTTATTAACAATTTTATCACGATTAAGACAGATAGCTAAATTTTCCAGGAAATCAAACTCAGAAACGCGTTTGGCATTAAAGATAATTTTGGCTTGCTAAAAATTAAAACTGTGGTCACATTCCCAACTATGCTTCACAATGAAATATTTAGATATTTCCCGGTAAAAGTTTCCTGCTGAACGCAGTCAATTAATTATTTTTAGTAATTTCTTGCTTCAGTGAAATAATTGAAGAGGAAAGGCCGTGTAATTTCGAAACCGGTAGTGATTCCCTTTATTTTATAGTGTGTTAAGAAGTTTTTGTGAAAAATATATATTGTACACCAGTTCTTTAATATATAATTAACTGTTGTCTACTTAAGATGGCTGCTGCAATAGCAGCACTATTGAGGCAGCCATATTGAGTCTACCAAAACATTAGTTAGTGCTATGCTACGTAATGGCTTCGGCGGTTAAGATTTTGGCTTCATGTTTTTCCGGACATGTCCTCTCCTCTTATATCTTTTCTACAAAAATAATACAGTAAACAATATAAGTACTTATTTGTTTAAATATGTAGACCTGCTAACTATGCTAGTTTATCCGTAATGGTATTAAGCCCCACCTTTTTTTTTTTTTTTTTTTTTTTTTTTTTTTTTTTCCACACCAGAATAGTTCTAGACCAATAGTCTTCTTATTTAATCATGAGAACATATTGCTGAATATTACTCTACAGCTACTCTGGTGTGAAAAAAAAGGTGGGGCCTAATACCATTACGGATAAACTAGCATAGTTAGCAAGTCTAAATTTGTCAAATGTTTCCAAGAAACCTTATATTAAAATCACCTTACACAAATCTATTTTAAATGCTTTCCTAAATAGCTGGTCCTGATCAATAGAACGCTGTCATGAAATCTAGTAGTGTTAAAGTGAACCAATTAAAAGTCATCAACCTTAGATATGTATCTTTCCAATACTAATAATTAGAAATATTTATATATTAAAAATTTCTTTTTGTGCTTAATTAAAACACAAAAATTATTCTAAAATGATTTATCATTCATTCATCTACGTACTACAATATTTTTATTTTAGTTTTCTACAAATGAAATAACTAGGATCATATATGTATAATGATAACCTGTATATAACTATAAAGTACTTCTTTTTTCCTTGTTTGTTGGTTATTGTTATAGAGGTATTTTATATCAGTTTTAAAAGCAAACAAATTCTCATAAAAATAAATTAAATCAAATAAAGTATTGTTTCATTGTGTTAATAATTTCCTGTTCATAAACAGTCGTCCTATTGAAAATGTAAGTTTTATTTCACAGTATTATTTCGTGGAAAAAATTAGAAAACAAAATCGCGCATTTCTCTAAACCTATTTTTTTATTATTTTCTTTCTAGAAACACATATAAGTAACTTTGAATTTTTGTTTTCAAGTTGCGTGATATTTGCACGTGAAGAAAAGCTAATATTTCAGTCTAAATGTAAATGGTAGGTATCAAGCAGAAAAGACGAGAAGAGGTTATTGGAGATGATTTGATTTTAGAAGATAATAAAAGAAAATAGAGGCTATAAAATTACAATGTTATTTTCTTTGCTAGATATGTCTTTTTCATCAGGATAAATGAATATGAAAACAAAAGGGAAAAAAAAGACACTTTTTGTTTTGATATCATTTGCAATAAAGTATAGAATATATAAGCCAGAAATAAATTTATTTGCATTTATAAATTTCTAATTTTTGGCTAAGAAGTACGATAAATAAATTTAAAAGTTTCATATCGAGAAGATATGTGGAATTAACAAGAACTAAATTTTAAACGGAAACTTTGTTTTTTAATTATCTATATATTAATTTGAAACGTGTTTTTGTCTGTCTCCACTAAATTGAGAGAACGGCTAGGTGCAAAAATTTGGTTGAGGTGTCTGTAAAAATGTCTTGGTCTGTAGATATGTTATGAAATAGAAAAATTAAAAAAGTCGAACGGTTCTCCCCCTCCTGGGGGGGCAGGTGTTAAACACACGTTGGCGAGCATAACTCAGCTCCAAATAACTTCACGGTGAAGAAATTGTACATGGGGGGACTAGACACGAATATTAAAAAATCAATATCTCCGATTTTGGAATTTTCAATTTTAAAGGGGGGGGAAGGGGGAAAGTAAATTTGAAGGGGGGGAAGGGGGAAACTTAGTTTGAGAGGGAAATCCGTTCTAGACCCACACATGTAGCACCTCATTTTAAAGATCTTGCAATTTCATGTTGATTGGGGATGTTTGTATACAATTTAGGGCGCCTCCTGGTGGTGAAAAAGGGAATTAGGTGATTTTGTAATAGGCCCTATCATGTTGCACCTTATTTTAAAGGTCTTGGTATTTTCTGACCGATGGTGATGTTCGTACAGAACACACTGTGCCACCTGGTGGTGGAAAGTGCAACAAAAGTATTTTGCAGTTGACACCACCATGCAACATCTTATTTGAAAGGTTTGGAAATTCAAGGCGATTGTTGATAAAGGTCTTAAAATTTCATGTTGAATGGGGATGTTTGTATACAATATAGTGCGCACCCTGGTGGTGAAAAATGGAACTAGGTGATTTTGCAGTAGACCCTATAATGTTACACCTTATTTTAAAGGTCTTGGTATTTCCTGACCGTTGGTGATGTTTGTACAGGACACGCTGTGCCCCCTGGAGATGGAAAGTGCAACTAAAGGATTTTGCAGTTGACACCACCATGTGACACCTTATTTGAAAGGTCTTGGAAAGTCAAGGCGAATGGTGATGTTCGTATACAACATACTGTGCCCCGTGGTGGAGGAAAGTGTATTTTGCAGCACGTGCGTAGCATGACTGCTATACGGTGCTGCAGCCACAGGCAGCGGAAACACGTATCAGAGGTTCGTTCGGTTCAAAGTTAATTTTTGAGAATTTTTTCATGTTATTAGCGGACCGCATATACACTGCCGCAGACACCGGGGTCAAGAGCCCGAGTTCCGTTCTGTTTGAGGTAACTTTTTTTTTGTTACAGATGATTAATTTTTTCGTGATGTTTTCATAAACAAAAATTCCAAAAATATAAAATCGTACAAATTTAAGGTCTATTTAAGGTTATTATCATGGGCTGGGGCATTGCCAGGCGAGGTCGTTCGGTTTCAGGTTAATTTTTGGGAATTTTTGTATGTTACTAGCGGCCCGCATATGCGCTGCTGCAGGCATCAGGGTCACAAGGCAGAGTTTTGTTCGGTTCGAGGTAATTTTTTTGTTACAGCTAATTATTTTTTTCGCAATGCTTTTATTTAAAAATAGAAAAATATATCGAGTTAAAGATATAAAATTATAAAAATTTAAGGTTCATTTAAGGTTATTACCATGGATCCGGACAACGTCGGGCGGGTTCGTTCGGTTCCAGGTTAATTTTTGGGAATTTTTTCATGTTATTAGCGGCTCACGTATGCGCTGCTGCCGGCACCAGTGTCACAAGGCAGAGTTTCGTTCGGTTCGAGGTGATTTTTTTGTTACAGCTGATTATATTTTTCGCGATGCTTTTGTTTAAAAATAGAAATTCAAACAAAATCGAATTAAAGATAAAAAACCATACAAATTTAAGGTTTATTTAAGGTTATTATCATGTACTTATGTAATAAGGTTATTATCGTGTAAGGTTATTATCATATGAGATTATTATCATGCTCGGGCAACACCGGACGGGTTCGTTTGGTTCCAGGTTAATTTTTGGGAATTTTTTCATGTTATTAGCGGCTCATGTATGCACTGCCGAAAGCACCGGGGTCACAAGGCAGAGTTTCGTTCGGTTCGAGGTAATATTTTTGGTACAGCTGATTATTATTTTTGTGATGCTTTCATTTAAAAACATAAATTCAAACAAAATTGAGTTAAAGATATAAAATCATACAAATTTAAGGTTCATTTAAGGTATCATGGGCCAGGGCAACACCGGGCGGGGTCGTTTGGTTCCAGGTTAATTTTTGGAAATTTATTTGTTATTAGCCGCCGGCGCAAGCTCTGCCGAAGGCACCGGGGTCACAAGGCAAGTTTCTTTCGGTTCGAGGTAATTTTTTTGTTACAGCTTTATTTAAAAATAGAAATTCAAACAAAATCGAGTTAAAGATGTAAAATCATACAAGTTTAAGGTTCATTTAAGGTTATTACCATTGGTCCGGGCAACGCCGGGCGGGTCAGCTAACATGTAGTCTTAGTATTAAGCGAAATAGAAAATTAAAGATATAGCAACTGTTTATTTGGAGTCAGTTTGACGTCACATTGACAGTACTTTGTAGAAAGTGATGTCATATATAGTGTTTCTATTTATAAGCATTTTTACGACTTTCTTTTTGTTAAGTGAAATGTCGTAAATTATATTAGATGTTTTAACTTGAAATACATTTAAATAATGATGCGACAATTTTTGAAACATTACGGTCAATAAAGTGATCGTCGAATTCGACGGGTTCCAGCTAGTTTTATTTTATTTTAAATTCGTTTATCGTCAAAAACGTATTTCTATTTAAGATCTATGTTCACATAATTTTAACCAGGTACAGACAGGGAAAAAAAAAAAAAAGTCAGTAATTGACGAACTAAAATGGGAAATAAAACAATTGATTGGAAACTGTATCTACGTTTAGAATAAAAAGTCTATTTTTATATTATGGGTCCTTAACAAATACAAATTGTCACTAAGTTTGAGTTTCCGAATGGTAACTTCCATTTTTTACACATAATTTGAGTTTCACGCAATGGAAAGTATCCATCTTCAGGAGCAGTATTCTAGAAAAATGAGGGAGGAGCGGTTTAGAGTGTGTGTGTGCGTGGTGGTGGTGGTGGGGGTTAAAAACTTTAATCCTTCCTCTATAAGTCAATGAATCACCCTGTCTCATTTCGTGTAAATTATACAGGTTATACACGTTCGGAATTTCACCTACGAATTACGCTAACCCAGTGTGGAAGATCCTCATAAAAATGTGTAAAACGCAAAATAGTAAAGTAAATAAAAAGTTTTATTTCTGTATAAAAATAGTCTATAGAGTTTATATGTTGTATAATAAGAATTCCAATGTGATATTTAACAATTGTAGTAACTTAAATCTTTTAATTAACAGGTATTAAAAGTTGCATTTTGTTTATTTTACACACGAAAATAAACCGTTAAAACTTTCAGAATTCATTTTGCAACTTGTTATGAGCTTTGTAAAGTCAGCTTTGTTGCATCGTCCCTTTCATCCAACTTTAAGACGTCCTTTACTCAAGAAAATATAAGAATTCATCGATTACTCGGAAGAGAATGGAAAAGGAAAGGAATCCTCGCGATCAATTTGCAGACAACAAAATGGATAAGCAAAAAGGATGTGTATATTGTCCAAGTAGTTCTGATAGAAAAACATATTACAAAAGTTTTAAGTGCGATTCGCCTACGTGTCGCATACACGATGCAAAAATTTTTCAAGCATGTTAAATAAAAATAAAGGATAAATTTTCCAAATAATGTTATTTTCATTTCCATTTTATATTTTAATATTTCTTCATCAATCCTGTCCATTTGCAACCTTCCATGAATTGAAAAAGTTTTTACAACATGTGCTGAATTTTTTTAAAGTAGTTACAGTAAGGCTAAAAGAATTTCTAAATTCAATCATCCAGAAAAATATGTTAAAAAAAAAAAAAAAAAAAAAAACTGTCAAATGAGTCATAAAACCTTTTAACACATGTATTGAAGTATTAATCTCTCAAAGGGTTTAATTTTATTCTACATTTTCTATAAAATTTACTACTTGAAAAATAAAACTTTTTTTGACGATATTAAAAAAAAAAAAAAAAAAAAATAAAATCATTTATGGTGCGATACCGATTGGTGCAAAAGTTTTGCATATTATATTCGTATTTCTGAGGTCCTATCCAATAGTTAAAAGTAAATAAATAAATAAATAAAATAAAACAGAGATCAAATGTTCTCGGATTACGCTAACCCAGAGTGGTAACTACCGTAATTTCTGGTCGATACCCCGCAGGTTATATAATCCAGTTTTGCACCAGAAATTTCAATTGCTAAATAAATTTATATTCGTACGAGCTCTTCTTTGGAAAAAGTATCGATTTCTCTATTAAATAAAATTTCTGGTGGAGAAATGACACATCTTATCTGCGGGTTATCTACCAGAAATTACGGTACTTGATTTTTTTTAAGCGTGGTAATTCAGTGTTGAATATTTGAGTATTTTTTTGACACCTTTGAGACCTATAGTTATAATGAAATTTGTCTGAATTGGTCCATGTTACATAATTCTAACTGAGTGTTAAAAGGGAACCTGGCACTAGATAACCAAATAGAGGAAAAATCTTCAACTTTAGAGCGCCAAACGAAATAGAGAAATTGCTGAAATATTTTTCAGTACAATTCAGCGAATCCTCAAAAAGTGTTCCTTGAAATAAGAAGGGAAACGAATTCTGTGACTATTTATCAACAAATAGAATTTAGCGCAACGTAAAGGATTAGCCAATTGGAAATCGAGAAACGGTAATTGTGAAAAATGTACGGGGAAAAAAAATAAGTAACTGTGGCTTGAATATAAAATTTTTATCTATCAGAAACAGGAAGTACAACGAAATTGTTAAAAAACAATCTCTTTAAGATTCTTATAGATGTAAAAAGCTTCTATGAAATAGAGTTCAATGTAGATTTAGGCTTGCAAATTATTTTAGCCCTATCATGTTAAAATTTTTGTCTTTTCTCTCAGTAACGTTTAAAAGTGGCCGATTTGTTGCATTCTTGTTTCTGGACGTAATTGATATGTTTTTTAAGCGTAATTTATGACCGAGTTTAGTTGGAAAAATATAGAATAAAATATTTTGAATATCAATAAGACCTTTTAACTGAGAACAGGTCAGTTTCTTGGAAGGTAAAAAATATATACATGTATATTTTTAAACTATATTGTTTGGGAACTTCAGCTATGGCATAACTTTAGAAAAATAGAGAAACAATACCTATATTATAAGAGACAGATTTAAGAGATGATGTGCCAGGAAGCTGCAATTTTTAAATAACATTATCTATAATGGAAGGGTTAGAAGTTCTATAAATTGCAGTGGTTTTCAGATATTTGATTTCAGAGCTTTGTAAAATAGAATCGAGACAAATATTAAGGGCACGGTTATTCAAAAGTATAAACATCCATTTTTTCGGGTAGGTGGATGACATGAACACGCATGAGGAGGTTAAGAGGTTGAAATTTTTTTATTACAATAAACGGTAGTGCATAAGCTTTTTTTAGTGCGAGAATCAAAAGTATTAAGAAAATGAAGTAAATTATTATTTTTTATTTCGAGAACCAATTAGATATTAGTTTCTATAGAGATTGTAGTTTGTAAGACGTGGTGAATGTTGTAAAGTTATGTGTCGAGAAACATGAAAGTGTTATTAACGTAATCTGTTCAAAGGGGGAAAAGAAATTTTTAAAGAGCGTAGTTTCAAAACAATACATGTAAATGTCGGCAAGAATTTGTGAGGGAGGATTACCCATGGCTAAATATTCTAATTGAAGATATATATATATATACATTTTTTTGAATGAAAACTACTTTTATATAGACAAATGCGGGTAAGGAAAAAAAAAATTGTACTTCGTAAAAAGTGAAGTGAAATCGTTTTAATCTTTTATCTAGACAGGAGAAGCCGCCAAACATGGAAATATTAATGAAAAGGGATTTTAAATCCAAAGAGGTTGCCTCTTTGTCTTACATGGAAAGATACCATAATAATATTAGTGTGAGGGCAAAAATCCCGCACGAAATACTTCTCAAAAGAACAATCAAGATTTATATATCACTTAAACAAGCTACATTAATTATAAAAAAATAAGTAAATAAAAATGATAAAAATTAGTAATTTTTTATATATTTTTTAAAGCCTTGATTTTTTTTTTTTTTTTTTAATTGGCTAGAACCGATGGCACTTTAGTATACCACCTCATTAAATCCTTATTAATTACCAGGATGATATGATAAAATTGCTTTTTTTTTTTTTTTTTTAAGTATCTCTTAATTAACTAAAAAAATATAATTGAAGTACATTTTTTTTTGTGTATTTGATAATTTCGAAAATAAAGTGTTAAGTAAAAATTTATGAAGACATAACGGAAAAGGACATAAAGAAAGACAATTTTTTCTCTCTCGAATTCCTCATATTATTTTGATATGTATGTTGTTGAATTTATTACCCATGGATTGCTGATATTTTTAAAAGTGTCTTTTAAGTAACTAATAAAGTGTGTGGAACGTACAATTTTATTTTCTGTATTGAATGATATGGTAAGCCGTGTAAAGAAAAACTTTCAGACACATGTCATCATGAAAATTTCTGAGACCAAATATACCAATCTATTAAAAAAAAAAGGATAATCCAAATTATACATAATCTCATCTGATGATTGAAAAGTCCATCCTTAGATTTTAGCATGCTGTCAATCCTACTCTTAAAAGATGGGAGGAGTTTTTTGAGACCTGTGACAGGATAATTTTTCGAAGTCTTTTGAAATCTTGCCATATTTTCCCCAAATATTTTTGTTTGCTTCGTTGGCCCTCCTGGTCCCTTTATATGATTAAAATGCCTTTTATTTTTCCATTTTAGAACAGCGTTTTCGTCAACATCGAAAATTCTTGAAATTTCTCTAACTGAATGCCCTGTTTGTGAAAGTGCTTAAATTTGAGATCTTTACATTCGTTAGATAAAAGAGCTTTAGGAGGCATTTTTTAGGATATCTGAAAAATAAATAATTCAGATTAGAAACAAATAAATAACAACACATTTGGTAGTTGCAAGTGTCTAAGAAACTTTTGTTACACGTCTTAAATAAATGGTTTAGTAAAAAATTATCAAGATCTTACGGAAGAAGATATAAAGAAATATAACTTTTATCTCTTGAATTCCTCATCAAATTTTGATATGAAAAACGTTGAATTTAATACCCAGGAATTACTTTATTGATATAATGAATTGATTAAATATTTATAAACATGTATAAATAAATACCAACTTGTTAATCAAAAGCATTATTTTGCGAGTTTCATAATAGCTTTCATATTATAGGAAGTTTTTGAAATTGGACTCGAAAGTTTTTGCTTTAAGTATCATTATTTTCGAATAATAAAATTTGTAAAAATGAACTGTGAGTAAAAATTGTAAATTGTATTTTCCGGAAGCAGCTTTACTAAATATAAAGAGAGAATTTGGACTATAATCCATAAAAAATCTTAAAAACTTGTTATGGTTTAGAACGATTAACAAATTGTGGTTAATTTCTATTTATCATTATTATTATTTTAAGAGTTAGCAAACCATTAAGCGTTTGAAATATGTTTTTATTGTTGTTGATTTATGATGATTTAGTCAATTGATTAAATGCACATAACTCTAAATTTATTATAATATTTTTTAACAATAAAATGTATTTCATAAAGAAGCAGTTTAATTTCATTATCCAGAATTTCTGCTAAACTTTGTTTGCTGAACATAAAAACTAAACCTTTTAATTAAAAGAAAAACTGAAATTTCTTTCAGGATGTTCGACATAAGAAGGAAAAAACCAATGAAGCAAAAGACAAAGTCCGTATGCGTGCAGAAAATTCTAAACTTTTTATGAAGAATCAAACAGAAATAAAACTTTTTTCTGTAATAATATCATTAAACTTCTTAAAATATTTTTATTACGATCTTTTTCCATTTTAAAAGTGTTACTAAACCGAAAGATATATTTCATTTACGAAGTATAAAAATTTAGATGCAGAAAATAAGGTAATTCTTTATGGTAAGCCTCATTTGTTTAGGATTCTTAACTTGTTTGTTAAAGTACCAACAATTTCATGCATTTTAAATTATTTATGTTTATTTAGGGGTGGAAAATTGGCGCAGAGCTAATACCGGTATTTCTTTGAAAATTTTCTAAACTTATAAAATAGTTGGTTTAAGAAGAAGAAAATTTTGTTTTATAAACACAGGTATGAGTTCTGCGCCAGTTTTCCACCCCTGCTTATTACTAATAATTATGAGTTAATTTTCTATTATAAGTTTGAAAATAAAAGTCCTATTTTTGGTGAAAATCCTCTCTCAAATATTAGAGAGTGTAAAATATTTAAACACATATTTACAAGAGCAGTTATAGCTTATTTTAACTTTAAACTAAGACAGTGTTAAACAATTAAACACGACTAAATTTTCCCTAAAATAATGGGGCCGCGGTAGCCCAGTCGGTAGAGCGTCGACCTCGTAATTGGAAGATTGCGGGTTCGGTACTCGAGCCGGCCAAAGACCGTCGTGTACACTAATGGTGGTTGGTGCACGTAAAATCTGTCGTGGCCGCAATGCCCTCCATATTCCCATCAAAAATTATACCTCTGGGGGTCACCGAAGCTGGAGAGCCATCCCTTCCATGGAGGATCAAAATTGCGATGGCATGTCTCCGGACCACCTCTAGGGGTGAGTCCCAGACCATCGTCAATTGCCCATCTGCGCAGCACTAGTGCGACGTAAAACCCACCCAACCAACCAACCCTAAAATAATGTTAGTTTTGAAGAATTTGCAGACAGTATGATTCCATACGAAGTCCATGCATTACAACAATATGTCAAGTTTTGTGATGTTGCGAAGATTAAATATTTTTCTTTAAGAAAGAGCCTTAAAAGAATATCTAGAGGAAATTATTTTATGTTTATGGTTATATTTTTGTGAATATAAAATATTGTAGGGTGAAGTGGAGTAAGTGTAACAAAGATTTAGCATAGTGCGAATTTGAGGGTTCGAATATTTGATAGTTCGAATTGTTCAGTTGCTATTATACTAGGACAACCAGATTTTTTTATTTGAATTTGAGTGTAAATATGGCGGTGCTCCTGATTTTCGAAGATAAAAGAAATAAATCACCTTAAATTGTAAAATTTCGGTAGTTTTTATGTACAGTCGGTAACAAAAGTATCCGAACACCAGCGAAAATTCCTCTGTATAAAAAGTACAGTTAATACTGTTTTGTTAAATAAATCCTTGTCGAATCATGTTCTTAGACTGACTAAGAACATGATTCGATAGCGATTTATTTCACAAAACAGTATTAACTCTACATTTTTTATATAGGAATTTTTGCTAGTGTTCGGATACTTTTGTTACCGACTGTAAGAAGTACCTTTAAGATCTTATATAAGCTTATTTGTTATACACATAGTAAATTAATAACTTTAATAACATTACAGGATAACATTAATAACTTTATAACAGGTGTTTTCAAATGTGTTATTTTTGGGGGGACGAAGGTTAGTTTTCGAGGACTGTCCTCGGTAGTCGAGGACATGTAGTCACCCTAATATTTACAATTCTGAAGAGTTTTAGCCATAAACTACAAATAATTGGAGATTTTTATAATTTAACAATTACGAAAATTGTGTGTCTCATGATTCCACTGCGCCATGGTTTAACGGTTAGTATAACCTCGGCTTACTATATTTATATAAAGTATATTAAGAGATATTTTTTTCAAGTTATCAAATAGTGAAAACTTTCGGGAATCTGGGTTTATTTGGATTTTGAAAATATTCCAACTCATTACAGAGTTGTGAATTTCTCGTACGCCTCGAGCTAGCACTTCATGTCTTTAACGCTTTAACATTCCAGAAAAAAAGTTCAGAATCTTGGGTTTCATTAAAAAAAATCTAAAAATCAGAGTAAAAAAGTTTATAAGTGATAAAGTTGAATTGCTTGGAACAAGCATAAATACCCTGGTTACACTTGTCCGACATACAAAATTCCTGAGATAACTGTAACCACGGGTGAAAAACTGAAAAATTTAAAAAATAGAACAAATCTCGAGCTATATTCAAAATCGACATATACAACTTAGTTTCGTTGCCAAAAATTGCTAAGTTTACTTCACAAATACAGCAAATAAGTATAAAGCTCCTAATTTTGAAAGGGCAATTCTGTTGGAGAGGGAAAATTCAATTTCTCAAACTTCTAAAACTATCAATGTTTCATGTTTAATTTGTTTTATAGTTTCCGGTATAAAGAAAAAAATTTTAGACATACAGCCATGGCATCTATTAAGTGTATAATTTGAGATATAAAGCGAAATTAAACTTACCCCGTAGTTACACTTACCTCCCCTTACCCTATATTTATCAATCAGAAATGATGACAACGTGAAAATAAATCAAATAAACAATAAAGGTTGATGTCAGGGGAAACCACATAAAATTTCGAATATCTAAGCTAAAGAATACAACATGGTTTCGAATCGGGCAATTTTCGCCTTCAACACTGAGATCAGAACCTGATGGGATTTATCTCTAGTATCACTAATGGAATTTTTTAAAATTATAATTCAGATTACAGGATAAACAGTACAGATAAAAATGGCACAAAATAATGGTTAAATCTTGTTTCAGTGTACTAAGCAACGTGAGTTCAGTAAAGCTAAAGTTTTTTTTGATAAACCAAAAATTTCTTTTAATGAAAAGAAAAAAAAAATCCCGTTTGTACGTAACTCTTATAGTCTGTAACAAAAGTGTCCGAACATTAGCAAAAATTCCTATATAAAAAATGTACGCTTAATACAGATTCGCTAAATAAATCCTTGTCGAATCCTGTTCTTAGTCTGACTAAAACCAGGATTCGACAAGGATTTATTTAACAAAACAGTATTAAGTGTACTTTTTTTATATAGGAATTTTTGCTAGTGTTCGGACACTTTTGTTACCGACTGTACATACTATCATATATCTTTTTAGTTATAAGTCACCCTTTTGAAGTAAAAATAACGACAATAACAATATTGAAAATTTATTGGAAATCTCGCAATCCTGAAAATATATCCATGTAAAACATTATGTGGTATGACTTACATTTCACTGCATTTCTTAACTTCTTTTAGAGATTCGTAGGTCTCAAAGGAAAAATGTGAAAGTTCAAAGATTTTCTTTCAAGTGCCACAATTTGCATTTTCATAACATTCCTCTGTTACAGACAGACATTCCCACGGGCATGATACAAATAGAATCAATATCTTAAAATTTTATTTTTACTTTTGCATGAAAGAAAAGTGCTGCAAAAATATGCTTCCTACGGCTATAAAAATATACACATAAAAATTCAATAGGATACATCTTTTTTTAAATATTTTTTTTTCTTTCTGAAATTGAATGTGATATGGTATTTCTCAAGTTTCTTATGGCTGATAAAAATACCTTTCTTTTATATAGAAGCTGGGTTGAGACACTTGTTTTATTTGCAGTGAAATTATTTATAAAATAATAATAATAATAATATTTTGATATTATATATTTTAATTTAAAAGTAAAGCGGGGAGATTATTATTATATCTGGTAGTATTTATAATTTATTCCGGAGCATTAGTAGTACCCGGCTTTGTTTTTCACACCACTTTGTTTGTAGAGAAATTTTGTCCAATAAGTAATTACAATAAAAAAAAGTTCCGCTTTAAAAAAGGAATAAATTTTAAATGTTACAAGGTATTTTATTGTACATAAATAGCGGCATTAAAAATAATATAATATGTGAGACTTACTCATAAATAGAAAACAAAACAAGTCCAATGTTACTTTTGAAGTTATTTGTGTTGTATTACTTGATAATAGTAAAAGTTATCTTCCGAAAATTGTAGCCATTTGTGTAGTACCCAATGGGCGACCGTCGCTACCCCTAATAAAGACAACATATTCATGCCTTGACCAGAATTTCAACCCGGGCACTAGCGTGTGGGAGTCAAAGACGCTACCCACCAAACCGTATTGGCGGCATATATTCACATATATTTTTAAAAAAGAAAAAAAAAATCTATTTGAACCATAGATATGGTAATTTATATACATATATCATTCCCATGTTATCGTGCAAAAATTTTTGATGCAGAAAAAAGTTTTGTCATCAGCTATTAGAGAGTGTAAAACTCGGAAATAGTAACAGAATAGAATGTTAGTGAAATTTGAAAATGCCGAAATATTGCGCAACTATAAGTGCTCTAATAAATATATGAAAAGAAATGGGAAAAGTTTTCATAAATAAGTTATATTCAAATGATTTTTGAAAAATATAATTTTTATAATCAGTTGCTTTGTTATTATTATGAAATAATTACTGTCTTCACATTTAATGGAATACTTTTTAAAATGTGAATGTTTTTTCAGATTTTATATTAGTAAGGGATATGGAATTTTCAAAATTATTTTTAAATGTAGTTAGCAGCCACGGAAATTTTAATATATAACTAGTATGTTGAGTCCAGCACAAGACTTTCTGCTACATATAATCCTATATAGACTTACGCAATACAAATTATTTATTAAATTATAATTCATTAAAATTAATTTTCCATGGTGAATGCAGACGATTTTTATCCCACAGAAGTATAATAATAAATGCCGAAAGAAATTCAATTTTGTGCAGACATGAGTATACTAGAGTATAGTTAAAAAAAAAAAGAAAGAAAGAAAGAAAGAAAAATGGGTATCTAGAGTTTTTCTTTCTCTTTTAGTACATAAATTATTCATAAATTTTATTTGCTAATTTATCTGTGTATATTATCTCGGGAAAAGTCATCCATAACAGAGTAAAATGGCCGTCTTTTCCCAAATGAAATAGCATCACTTTTCCCCCCTAAATGATCATTCTATGTCTTATTACTATATCTATGATTTGAACAAAGGTAAATATATATATATATATATAAACATATGTTCATCATAAATGAAAAAAGCACCATATGTTTAGAGTCAGGTTATCTGAAAAAGTTACAGTTAATTCATAACTGCCAACACTTCTGCATTTTGATCACCTTCACTTTAAAAGATATATTTTTGCTTCATTTAAATATTAATATTCCGCAGTTAAATAATACAATGACTTTCTCTTTCCAAATAATTGTGTTAAAAAAACAGAGGAGTTAGCAGTCGTAATAATCAATTACTTCACAGTTTCTGTGTGTACATTATTTTCGTGTTGTTTCTGCAAGCAGGATCTTAATTGCAAAAAAAAAAAAAAAAAAATGCGTAATAATAATCTGTATAGATGCAAGAAATTTCAGATGAATTTTCTATGAGAAAATTATTCGTATGAAATAATCTCTCAAAGTGTGTTTGGCTCCGGATCACTAGTAACTGCGAGTTACAATAAGTAACTGGTGAAAATCATTAGAACCGTATCAAAAAGTATTTCTGTCAAAAAAATTGAGGTTAAAAAAATCTAGCACACAAAGACTTGCTAGTACCTCTAAGTTTGTTGCATTATTTATCATCTGTAGTCCACAAATCTATTTTTTATTATTTTACAATTTTTTGAGAGAAAGTGGACACTTGTCTAAACTTGAACAAATGTGTTCTAATAGTTTTCATTAATTATTAATTATTACAAAACATGAAATAAAATACAATCGAGGAGAGAACATTTAATAGAATATAGACAGCAAAAATACTTAATTATTTTCTACGATAGGTGAAAAAGATATATATTACATTACACGATGAATGCTACTTCCGAAAACTGACTGTCAGAATTCATTTATACTTTAGTAGATTTATTTAAACATTTAATTTGATATATGCATCTGATAAGTAATTACTTTTTAAACGATAGTTGTGTTTATATTCATTATTTCACCGAAAAATTCATCAAAATATCGCACACTCGATTGTTTAGCTAATATCAATTGAGGAGCAAATATTCAAACTATGTTTTCTCTTTCGGATACAATTTTTCAGAAATCACAAAAAAACAATAAATTAAAAAATAACTAAATTTAAACTTTAATTATTTTTGATTTAGATGTATTATTGATTACTGGAAAGATATGTAAGCATACTTTACCTAATGAACTTAAAATTAATTAGAAAAATGCATTTGAAATTTGGAGAAATCATGTTTTGATAAAAAAATCGAGGAGGAAACATGTTTTGAATGTTTAAAATATGGATAAAGCAGTTTTTGAATGAAAAAGAATGCTACTCGCACATTGTTAAAATATCATTTTTAATGGAATAAAACTAATTAATAATATAACAAATTATATTAGTTACCTAATTATAAAATAAAGTTAAAAATTTATACGTGAAAAATCGTCCTGAGAACCATAGCCTCCTAAACTAGATGCTTGTCGCATGGCTCAAAAACTTGGCAACAGTTGAAGCGGCAGACAGCGCCATCTGTTACAGATTGCGCGATTTTTTTATTCACCTGTCACCAATAATTTTAAGAAGTGATATAGGATATATATTATCGACGTTTCTTCGATTTTATTCGCCTTTTATGTATATCATATCCCACTTTAAAAAAATTTTGGTGGCTTTTGAATAAAAGGGCCTCGCAATCTGTATCAGGTGGCGTTGTCTAACGCTCCAACTGTTGTCAAGTTTCCGAGCTACGCGACAGGCATCTAGTTTAGGAGGCTATGTGAGAACTGTAGGGAACCTTCAAAATTTTAAACCAATATCTTCATCCATGCAATCGCATGCTTCCTCTGTTTCTTTATTACCTGCAGGTATCTTATTAAAAGTAATATCTTCATACTAGTTAAAATCAGATTGAATTTGCTATTTTTCGCCATGCTTTCATTTTAAAAGTCTGAAAAAATAAATAAAAGATGTAGACAAGTTTTATTTCATAACTGAGAGGAAGAGATTGTAAGGCAACACTTTTTTTAATAGCAACATTGATCCCCCCTTTTTAAGAAGTTTTGCAAAAGACTGTTTACTTCAATCTTGAAATTTGCAATTTTACAAGATTTTGACCTTGAAATTTTCCCTAATTTTTTCTAAAACAATCCTTTTAAATTCTTATATGAATGGTAATTTTTTTAAATAAACACTAAGGGATTTCTTATTAATAAGTTTCCAACCAGTCGCCAATATATTTACATCATCAGTTACTTTTTCCTTTGATGTTGTTTTTCTTTTGTTCCATTGATATTGTTACATTTTTTTTTTTTTTTTTTTTCTGAGAAGACCCCAGCCGATGAAAAGATGCTCAATTTATCTTTAACATTTAAAAATTTTTTCTTCTGCACATGAAAGCAAAAAATATTTCATTAGAAATTTAGTATTCTGTCAAAATCTGTAGTCAATGTAGCTCTAGTTGTTACTCTTAGCAATCACCAAATACTACTTATTTATTATTAATTTTATTTGTGTGTATTTATAGGAGAGAAATCTCTGTAATATTTTTCAATGTTAGGAAAGAGAATTGTTTAGGGGGCAGATTATAATTTTTAAATTCTGCATATTTTAAATTGCCAAATTAAATATACATTGAAGTACCTTTAGAATTTTTTTATTTTGAAGTACTTTTTTAACAGTGTTATTGAAACATAATACTGGAAAAATTAGTGAAAGTTGTAGAGTGAGGTGTTTCTTTATGATTTTCTTATAGCTGAGATTTAAGATTTTAAAATATGAATATTGAGAGAGTATTTTGAGTTTGAAATCCTGTTAATGCTAAGCAAAGCTGTCAAGAATGCTATGCGTTTGAGGGTGCATGTGAGGGTAGGATAAGAATCTATAGGATATTTTAAATAGCATTTTTATTGACATATCATTTGTGTTTACTAACAAAACAATTCAAGTTGGTAGTAAGGGGGTCCCATAGTTGTGATTGCCCCGGGCCCCCAGATGTTTAAAATGGTCCCTTCCAAGGGACTCTTATGCTAAAGATATACCAATGAAATTTTAAGAAATAAATATAGTAACAATGCTAGGGAATGGGACAGAGTTACTGCATGCCTTTATATGGAAGAATTGATTAAAATAAGTCGTATCATACTAAAATAAATTCTGTTTTGTACAGAATTTTATATCTATTACTTAAAAAATAAGAATCGGCTTAGCATTTTTTTTTTTTTTTTTTTTTTTTGAACACTGATTTAATCAGAATGGCTCATAGTTATGCTTGGTGAAAATCTGTCTGACATATTTTTTTTTTTTTTTTTATTAATTGTAACATAATTCTTCAGGACACTTTGTATTACAGGGATAGAAAACTGGCGCAGAACTCATACCATTACTAATGAAACAAAGTTTTCTACTTCTTAAATCTGCGATTTTATAGGTAGAAAAATTTCTTACACAAATACCGGTATGAGTTCTGCAGCAGTGTTCCATCCCTGGTATTGCTATTTCAAAATTTTCAAGCTAGCAATCTTTTAATTTGAATCATGTTAGAAGATGATTATTTTGCATTGGAGTTTAAAAAATATTGCTTGGAAAATTGCAAATTTTAAACTATTTTTTCTAATAAACAGCTTATTAAGATATTGAAAGGCAGTGAAAATACATAAAATAAAATTAAGGATATAATTTTTTTTTTTTTTTTAAATGATAATTGCATAAATAACTAAAATTTTATTATTTAATGCTATTCCCTTTTTAATATTATTTCAATAGTTACTAAAATTTTAATCTGCTTTGATTGAACATTTGATGATATAAATGTGAATATTCTCTTGGGAATGGGAAAGTTTTTCTTTTATAAACACATACTATTTGTTCTCTGATTCGAATCATAAACAATAAAGTATAATTGTATTCTTGTAGTAGAATTATCCTTGTTTGTTTATGGCTCAAAGAATAAACAGTACGCAATAATGATGTAAAATATTTATTACCTTTTGGATTTGTTGTTTTATTACATTAAATAATTACAAGATAAAAAGAACTTTTTATATACCATGTTTTTAAATTTTCTGTTGAATCATATAAACGCTACTGAAGGCAACGGGAACCTGGAACAGTTGGCTAAAAGTATTTAAAAAATTCATTGCTACAGTTTTTTTTTTTTTTTTTTGAGCTATTATAAAAGTTTCAAATGGCTAGTAGCTAGCCGGGAAGTTAGTTAAAAATCGATTGCAAGTTTTGTACTGGTAACACTGCCGAAGGCAGAAGGGTCCCAAAGCAGTTGGTTAAAAATATTTAAAAAATGCATTTTCATCGTGTTCTGAACTATTCTGAAAGTTTTAAATGTCATGCTAGTCGGGAAGTTAGTTAAATATATTTTTTTTTTTTTTTTTTTTTTGAATCATATAAACGCTGCTGAAGGCAGTAAGGACCTGAAACAGTTGACAAAAAGTATTAAAAAAAATGTATTGTCACCGTGTTCTGAGCTATCCTGAAAGTTTCAAATTTATAGGCTAGTCGGGAAGTTCGTGAAAAATCGATTGCAAGCTCTGTACTAGTAACGCAGCCGAAGGCAGCAGGAATCCGAAACATTTGGCTAAAATTATTTTAAAAATGCATTTTCACCGTGTTCTGAACTATTCTGAAAGTTTCTAATGTATAGCTAGTCGGGAAGTTAGTTAAATAAATTTTCTGTCGAATCATATAAACGCTGCCGAAGGCAGTAGGGATTTGAAACATTTGACTAAAAGTATTAAAAAAAATGTATTGTCACCATGTTCTGAGCTGTCCTGAAAGTTTCAAATGTCTAGCTAGTTGGGAAGTTTGTAAAAAATCAATTGCAAGATTTGTACTGGACAAACAAACAAGAATCGAAGTTAATAAAAACATGGTAAAACAGTTTAAAATAGTTCAGTTTGAAGGTATTTAAAGTTTTATTTTAAACAATCTTTATACAAATACTTCTTATACTATTAAATTACTATCTTAATTACGAGGATTTTCAAGATTTTTTCTAAGAGGTGAAAAACTTATAAAATTAGTTTTAACGTTGCCTCTTACAACAGCATCTTCTTAAAGAAGCCATAAGTGCTCTTAAAGAAATAAGTGTATTTACTTGATGCATATACTTTATCCTAATTTTCTGAGTATTTTTATTGGTGTCTCTTTCGTATTTTAGATTTCCTACAAGATTTAACTTGCAAATTTCCTTTATAGGTTAATGATATAATTTTTTTTTTTTTGTAACAATTTAATTAAACACCAATCATTAGCTTTAATAATTGCATGTTGAATCTAAAAGGAATTAAAATTATCTGTTCGAGCTAAATATGCAAAGCTGTATAATAAGTCTTTATTATTTTTTCCCTCTTCATGAAAATTCACCAAGCATTTTTCTTGTTGAAGGAAACAATTTCATTTATATATGATTCGCAACTAATCATGGAATGTAAAAGGTATGATTAATCACATGATATAAAGAAAGCAAATATAAGTAAATGGTTCTTGATTAAATTAAGATACATTAAAAATGATGTTGTAGATGCAAAAAAAGCTTAAATAATATATATCCTATATACATATATAATCCTACAAAGTATGATAAAATAGTTATAGGGAAAAAAAATACAAATTTATTTAACTGGAATAAATGATTGCATAAAATAGAGTCTTTGAAAATATAAAAACGATTTAAATGTGTTTGAATAACTAATTAAATTTATTTAAAACTATTTCATAAAATTAATATAGTTTTTTTTTATGTGAAAAAAAAGTAAGTAAAAAAGGATTAAAACATTAAGAAAATAATATCATTAACTTTTTTTTTTTTTTTTTAGTATATTATTAATATAACAATATAACTACAATTTTCATGATTTTTTTTTTAATTTGCATAGTGCATAAGTAGTAGTTTTGACATTTTACCTTTTCTATCTTATTCAATCACACACTGTCAATATTTCTAAAATTAAAAAATGCTGTTGCACAATTAATAAAAATTCATATTCTTCTTAAATAAATTCCTACGATATTGCAACAAACACATCAACATAATGATATCCATCATTTGAAGTATAACTATTAAGAAACCTCATTTTTATTTGTAAAAAATCAATTTAAATAAAAAAAGAAGAAAAAAAAAAAAGGTAAAGAACTGAATTTTATCCACCAACCTCAAAATTTCCGGAAATTTTACATCCCTATATATATACAAATATCTTATTTAATTTTCTTTAGTTAGCCAGTGCAAAGTATCTTCAATAACATTTATAGGTTCAGGCACAGTAATTATGACCGCTAATTACATTTTTTTTTTTTTTAAACTTTGTAAATTTCTAGTTCTTTTTCTAATGAAAATAATTAGGAGTAACTTTAACCTTTTGCCCCGTTAAATTCTCTAGGCTTCTTTGTTTGAAATTAATGAGGATGGTGATAATTACTCCACAAAAAGCATAGAATTATAAAGAGATTGGGGTAATTACGACATTATTGACCTTTGCTTTCTCTTTGTACTGACTAATCAATTTTGCTGTGGGCATTGAGACCAGTACTATAGTTTTGGTTTGGGGCTAAAGTATTTCTAACTATACACGTAATTCTAATGTTTATAAGTTGGAAAATTACTTTAGTGGTTACATACAAAATCAGCAATTTATTACAAACATTTAAAATCACCTTACTTTACTTCTCGTGTTCGCCTGAGTACTTGCAGGAGCCCCCCCCCCCCTTCATCAGAGGCAAGCCACCACGAAGCTACCTCTGATGAAGGGGGGCGGGAGGCTCCCACAAGTACTCAGGCGAACTCGAGAAATAAAGTAAGGTGATTTTAAATGTTTGTAATACTATGCTTCTTGCATTTTGATATTTTAAGTGAGTAATTTATATTTATTAAAGCAAATTAAAGCAAAACATCTTGCACAAGAAGTGTTATAAATTATTTTAAGAAGTCAAAATACATGCCTAGGAATGTTCAGAAATAGCTGTTGTTTCTAAAAACACACACATAAATGGCTTTTTTTTTTTTTTTTTTTTCTTCCCATCATTTGTGGCTCAATTCTATGTTTCCAAAAACCAAAACACCTGGGATTTGGATTTTGGATACATATGGAGACAAAGGAGATAGGTTACTTCTAAATCTAGATTAATCTGTGTTAAAAACAGAAGCTTGTTTATTGGTATTTAACTTTTTTTTCCTGATATAAAGACATAGATGCCAGGTCTCTGTTATTTTCAACAGAGACTTCATCCCGGAAAATTTTTATAAATGTTTCCAGTTTATTTAATTATATTTATTTGTCGAGAATATGTGTGACAGTATATATTGGGACTAAAAAAAGAATTAGTGATTTTTCCTAATTTTATATCAATAATAATCTGTAAAATAGGAATCTTGCAGCTCTTATTTTTATTTTTGTTTTGAATATCTATAATTAAAACTGTGAAATGAACCGTTCTGCCCAAAGCTTCTTGCAAAAGTTGTCATTTTTAAATACACTGATGGAAAAAATAATCCCAACACCAAGAAAAAATTATTGTACAGTAATGAAATTTCAGCAATACGTTTGTCTAGGTAACATATTTAATTGATTAAAGTTTCAAGATCACAGGTAGAGCCATTGGCGAGAAGAGCCATTTCAAATGTGAAATGTTGGTACATTAGTAACCGGTGTAACCGCCAGAAATTTGAATGCAAGCATGCAAACGTGCATGCATTGTGTCGTACAGGTGTCGGATATCAGTTTGTGGGATGGAGTTCCATGCCTGTTGCACTTGGGCGGTCAATGCAGGGACGGTTAATGCTGGTTGTGGATGACGCTGGAGTTGTCGTCCAATGATGTCCCATACGTGCTCGATTGGAGAAAGATCTGGTGATATAGCAGGCCAAGGCAACATGTCGACACTCTGTAGAGCATGTTGAGTTACAACAGCGGTATGAGGGCGAGCGTTATCCTGTTGGAAAACACCCCCTTGAATGCTGTTCATGAATGGCAGCACAACAGGTGGTATAACTAGACTGACGTACAAATTTGCAGTCAGGGTGCGTGGGATAACCACGAGAGTGCTCCTGTTGTCATACGAAATTGCTCCCCAAACCATAACTCCAGGAGTAGGCCCTGTGTGTCTAGGCCGCAGACAGGTCGCTAGCAGGCGTTCACCTGACCTCCTTCTAACCAACACACGGCTATCACTGCGACCAAGGCAGAACCGGCTTTCATCAGAAAACACAACAGATCTCCACTCCGTCCTCCAATGAGCTCTAGATTGACACCACTCACGTCGCAAACGGCAGTGGTTTGGAGTCAATGGAATGCACGCTACAGGGCGTCTGGCTCGGAGCTGTCCTTGAAGTAACCGATTTGTAACAGTTCGTTGTGTCACTGTGGTGCCAACTGCAGCTCGAATTTCAGCTGCAGACGCAGTACGATTAGCCACAGCCATACGCCGAACACGGCGGTCTTCCCTCTCAGTGGTGCCACGTGGCCGCCCGGAACCCAGTCTTCTTGAGGCAGTACCTTCCCTTGAGCACTTCTGCAAACACTCATGCACAGTGGATACATTCCTGCCAAGTCTTTCTGCAATATCGCGGAAAGAAAACCCACCTTCTCGTAGCCCTACTACACGACCTCTTTCAAACTCAGTGAGCTGTTGATAATGGCTTCTTCGTCTTCTTAGAGGCATCCTTGACTAACATTAACCCACTACGTCAAATCTCAACTGTAAATAACTATCACGAACCTTACAGCGCTTATTTAAAGCAAACCCCATTTGCATGTTCATAGTGTCGCTACTAGCGCCACACTTATGCGCGTAGCTCGAAATTTGAATCGACGTCATCTTTCAGATGTATAAACACGCCTACCAAATTTCGTTTATCTAGCACAGCTCCTTCCTGGTGTTAGGATTTTTTTTCCATCAGTGTAATTACAGTAAAGCACCGTTTATACATCTCTCGTTTAAATGCCTTTTATATTTATACATCTTTTTAGTGAAGTCCCGATTCATTCCTATTCATTTTACCACAAAAATGCTTCATTTATACATCGCTCAATACCATTTATGTGTCTTTTCCACTTTTCTAAAATTCGCAATATCTTTCGACTGGTCATTATCTAGTAACATTATATTATTATTTTTCCATTCTAAATAAAGGTGTTTTCTAGGAGGGTGTCTCAAAGACGACATCAAGTCGTCTAGACCCCTCAGGGCATGGTGTGACAGACACCCGCACGGCTCGCCGGTGCAGCGGTGCAGCCTTCTGTGTTAAAAGCGGTGTTTCTTCCCTACTCACGTATTTAATGAATTTGAGAGGGATCTCTTTTGGTGAAAAAAGTTTGGGCCCGGGGGGACTAGGAGGGCCGCTAGGGAAGGCAACTTTTAAATCTCAAATAGGAAGATATGTCTTGTGATGCATCCCTGGAAACGTCTCTTCAAGATAATGCATTTGATATAAGTAGTTTCGCCCTACAATGATTATTAAAGGAGATATATGAGTTTTTAGTCTGTTCAAATGCGTATTTTATACTTGCATCTCCTTTAATAATCACTGCAGGACAAAACTATTTATACCAAATTCATTGTCTTGAAGAGACGTTTCTCGGGATATATCACAAGGCATACCTTCCCACTAGAAATTTTAAAGTTGCAATCCCTAGCGGCACTCCTACCACCCCGTTGCCCGGGCCCAAACACTTTTGGGCAAAGTATGTCTTGTGATACATCCCTGGAAACGTCTCTTCAAGCAATGAATTTAGTATAAATGGTTTTGTACTGCAGTGATTATTAAAGGGGATACATAAGTATAAAATCCTCATTTCAAAAGTCTAAAATCTCATGTATCTCCTTTAATAATCATCGTAGGACGAAACTATTTATATCAAATTCATTGTCTTGAAGAGACATTTCAAGGGATGTATCACAAGACACACCATTCCATTTGAAATTTTAAAGTTGCCCTCCCTAACGGTCCCCTTATCCCCCCCCCCTCCCAGGCCTAAACTTTTTTCACAAACATGGTCCCTCTTGAATTCATTAATTACGTGTTTCTCCATTTTTCAAAATTTCGGCTCATTTTCGAGTTAGGAGGGGTGTGTGGGGTTTTTGGAAACACCCTGTATATATTTGAACGAAACAGGTGATTTCTTATAGTTTTGTTTCAAACAGTTCTAGTGTAATTGTCGGAAGAGAAAAACGAGTTTGAAAAATTTAAATATATATATTTCATGGTAAATATTACACACAGTCTATTTATATACATTCATAATTTATATTTAATAAAAAGTTTCACTATATAAATTTGTTATTTTATAACGAAATAATTAACATAAATTTCTTCTTTTTATTCTTGACAACCTATATTTATGCAGACATAACGCATTAATAGTTGATACAAAAGTTTATTATTTCAAAACATGACAGATAGTTAACAATAAACTGCATTATACTTCAAAATATGAAAGTCTAGACGGCGTCTTCAGATAAGCAGGGCAGGGGATAGCATTTCACTAAATCGTAGTAACAGCGACATTCCCGACACTGGGTACGGAGATGAGGAATAACTTCTCCACTGAAGAAAAAAAGTCCGTTCGATTTACAACCTGTAAAAATGAACAAAATTTGTAGAATAATGTTTTCTAATTTTTTAACGTACATATATACTTATTTGTTTACAAATTTGGCCTGCCTATAGCGGTCAATATTTCCAAATCAACGTATTTCTAAATTTGTTATTCATTGTCTGTTTAGCTCTCGTGGAAGTTCATTATTTAATATAAGGTTAAAAATAATGACATCTTTTACGTCGTAATGTGTTAAATCAAAGAGTACCTAAAGAATTAAAAACAACATCATAATACTTTAATTCAACTTACATTACAATATAATCAAATGGATACGTTTTGAAAGTGCTATGTGTTTAAAAGAACTGCAACCCCCCCCCCCCTCAATAAATAAATAAATAAATAAATAAAAATAGTTGAAATACACGATTAAAAAAAAAGTGTGATAAAATAGTAGTTTTGTAGATAAGTAAACAAAAATCTTATAATAAAATATCTTTACTCTATCAACTACAGAAAAAGGTTTCAATTGCTGTATTTACCCCACTGCTTGCAGCTTACTATTAATAATATTATTGTTATTTTGTTGATAGCGCTTTAAATCTTATTAATCACTTCTTTGCTATATTGGTAATTTGCATTACTGAGGGCGGAATTTCCGGAGACAAGATGTAGATTGTGATAAGTTAGCTAATTTTGAAAAGCACACAAGCAGTGAGCTAGATAATATCCCCCCCCCCCCCAAAAAAAAAAAAAAAAAAAAAATCATAACAAAACGAAAGAAAAGGAAAGAAAAATTGTTCTTTATCTTTTTGAAGACTACCGCTTAGCGATTTGGCAGGTTTCTCTTAATTAGACGCAACCTTAAAAAATAATTAAAATAAATTTAAAGACTAAATGATTTAATAATATAAATAACAGCAAATTCAAACCGAATAAATTTACAAACATCTAATCTTTTATTTATAATTTATTTTATTATTTATTACAAATATTTTATTTATAAGCTACCCGAGAGAAGAAAACTTTAAATGATTTGATCCTCAGATAGTACTTCCGTTGTGTCTCGCCGTGTGTATGAGTCACCAAACGGAACAAATAGTATAGCTGAGCTCAAATGGAAAATTACCAAACAGTACATTAAACAAAAAAGAAAAACCATGCGTTGACACAGATTATGAACGCTTTCCGAATGTACTTACTCATTTATACATGTTTTAACATTCAATGTATCTTACCTCCGTAGTGAACACCTCCGTTCAAATACATTTTTTCTTATATACAGAAAGAAAATATTAATAACATATTTAAAAAAAAAAATAATAAAATAAATTGGATTTCTGTAGACCTGTAAATTGTTTAAAAACGTAAATACATTATAAAATATATTTACAAAAATATAGTTTACTTTTAACTATGTGGGAAGGACTCTTACAAAGTCATCTTTAAATAGCATTATTTCTAAAGAGAAAGCTGTAAATGTTTGATTTTTTTGTAACCCTGTATAGAATTCAAAATTTGCATACTCACCACGTAGTATTATTGTAAATAAAATCATAATAACAGTAAAACCTTAAAATGATCAATTTCCATTTATATTTCATAATGTATATTGTATACGAATAATCAGACTTGTATAAAATAAAAAACTTTCCGCGCACATGACCTAAAAGATGAAAATTTTCTGCAAGCTAGGAAAAGCCGGAAAAAAGCGCCAATAGGCGCTGTGCTAGATCAGAATTGTAAACATCTCAAAAAGTTGTTTGTGTTATACCTTTTAAGCCGAAACGGTCGCTGCAATGTTTGGAGATTGGAAATAGTAAACTTCCTAAACAGCGTACACCGGTCAATGAGGACTTAATAGAAAGCGAGAAAAGTAAAAAATAAATTTTGAGAGTTATCCACAGATTATCTATGGGTTGCTGCGCGACTCAATTCCGCGAATAATCGGGAGTTTATTAAATTTACAGGCTGGTAATTTCCCTCTCCTCATCTCCTAAAAATGTTTTACCCTCTTAAAAAAAAAAAAAAAAAAAAAAAAAAAAAAAACTTTTCACAAGATAGGAAAATTTTCCGCGCAAACTTTCCGCAAGATAGGAAAAATTTCCATGCACGGCGTGCATGCGTGCGTCTATATTCTATAGCCCTGCAAATAATTTTTTGGGGTAAACCGCAATAAGCTACCCTAATAATAATTTTGTTTTACAGGAAAAGGGTTTTGTGTATATTAATAATGTAAAAGAAATTAGAATAATCTTGAAATTAAAATAATCTTTAAAAATATACACTAAGTGGTCAAATTATTATGACCACCTGCCACATTCAGATGTTTTGTCAGATATCTTAAAAAGGCTATAGCGCATATCAAGCATTAGTTTTTACAGGGTGGTCCCAAATATTTTCATTTTTCTTATATTTTTTACTGTCCCTTCTTCCTTTTGCCTCCGGGGCAAAAGTTTCACTGAACAATTATGAGATATAACATGTTCAGTAGACTCCTGAAGTTTCAGGATGATTCTTTCAGCACTTTTTGAGATATTCGACAAAATGTGAGAAAGTGTCAGGTGGTCATTATAACTTGACAGCTCAGAGTATATATATCTCATCGGCCGTTATGCTAATGCATAAGAAACCTTTTGGGAGTACTTATACACAAATTAGTTGATGTATTTATATTATATTCAACACAGAAGATAACATAGTGAACATGAATACCATATATAAGTTTTAATGCACTTTAAAAATATTTACCAAATTAGAGCACGGACAAATGCATATTGACAACCAGAGAGACTCATAAAGAAATAAAAGCCATAATCATATTTAAGCTGTTTTTGGAAAGTGTCACAAATGCAGAGCAAAACAGAAAATGAACTTCCAGTAAATTCCAACTATATCTCCTAATGCATTGGAATATTCTTGTGTGGCCATAGACCATACAAACCAATCATTCATACTAATCATATCATATTTTGAAGAAAGCATACTTTTGTGGATGGTGGAATTATATATATATATATATATATATATATATATTATTTATTTATTTATTTATTTACTATAAATAATGCGAGTCCTTTCTTCTTCGTTCCCTGATGTGTTGAAATAAATTTCCTAAAATTTGCGAATGCAATGGAAGCATAAGAAATATCATAAATAAAAGTAGTTATACTTTGATATATTTATTTAATAGAGATAACTTTTACAAATTTTTCTTAAATCATATAATGATAATATTTACCCATAATTGGTGTATATTTTGCAGCTAACTTGGAAATGGGCTCGGGAGACGTTGTTGCTGAGGGAGATGTTGTTGTTGAGGGAAATGTTTGTGAGGGAGATGTTGTTGTTGAGGGAAATGTTTGTGAGGGAGATGTTGTTGTTGAGGGAGATATTGTTGTTGAGGGAGATGTTGTTGTTGAGGGAAATGTTTGTGAGGGAGATGTTGTTGTTGAGGGAGATGTTGAGATAGATGATGTTGTTGTGGGAGATGTTGTTGGGGAAGAGGTTGGTGATTTTAGTACATCATTTTGCAAAAAGTAGAGGAAGTAAGGGATGGTTTCTGAAATTTCTTCTTTGACTTTCGCCTTCTGCAATTGCATATCCAAGTCAAAGTAAGGTATTCTTTCCTCTGAGTAGTAGTCATCAACTTTCATGAATGATGCTGAAAATAATAAATAAATTATATACTAGATTGTAATAAACGAACTCAATAAAAATAAATATTCTAATTAAAATAAACAGCTTATTAGGCTTGGCAGTCATCGATATTAGTAATTCTTATAACAATATCCTGATAGTTGCGGAAATTAAAAATTCGAGTTTTAATTACCAATTCTATTAACCGTATTACAAATTTCGTCCATACTTTTCCTAATTACTACAATATTCCTTAGATTGTTATCGTTTATATTATCTCTCTTTATTTAAAAAGTAATTCGAATGGTTAATGGAGATTTTCTCAGTTAAAAGTGCAATTGATATAAGTGAGATACTCTTCTTAATTTATTTTAAATTTTGGAATGTACAGTCAGGGAAAAAAAAAAAAAAAAGCAACCCCCGCTGTAATTTCGTTATTAATTGACGCAGAAACATCTAATAGACATAATTCAACAGGAAATTAAATGCACTTTCTGAAAATGTCACCAAATTTTGAATTAGGGGTATCTACATACTGAAATGAGCTCCCACATTGATATTTTTTCAATAGCAACACCCAATTTTGACTCCATATTCGAATTTCTGAGAGTCTGGCAGTGCGAAAAAGGATACTGTTTGTATACTTTAACTTTAGTATTTATAGAGTTATAATCAGAAATTTGTTAGGGGGTTATCTTAAAATGTAGATACATAAACTTGAGATCCTAGAAGAATTAGACAAAATTTTAATGTTTCACACCAGAAATATTTCAAGAAAAAAATATTTATAAAAATAAATAAAAAAATTACCATCTTTGCAGTACCTTAATTATCCTGAATTCAGTTTTTTGAATATGTATATACTTCAGTAACTTTTTAGGTAGTTTTAGGTAATTTAAATATATTACACTTACGATTGGTTAGCCAATACTTACGCAATATTTTTCAGTTGAAAAGTGTCTATCAAGGATTATTGATCACCAATAAAGCTTAATGTTTTTTTGTACGTGTGACATAATATACGAACTGAAATAATATAGCTATGTATACATACAACAACGCATAAACTAAATCTTTTCAGAAAAATTATTGTAAGGTTTCATGAAATAAATATTAAACAATTTTAATCGCACTTACCAGTTTGGGTCAGTTGAACTCTGGAACTGTACGATTTTTTTTTTTTTTTTTTTTTTAATAATTTCTATCAAAATATAATATCTTAGTTAACCCTTTCGCAACTGCTGGCGTAGATTCACGTCATTTGGAAATCTGTAACTCTGTCAGTGGTTGCTTCTTTCGTAATTTGTGTGTTGCGTATTTCTTAGATGTGTACCCAGTGTTCATATTTTTGCAATAAAATATACTATGGATAGAAATATTTTGAGTAGAAAGATTATAATTATAATGTATATCCATTTGCAATATAATTGTGAATACAGAAAAGTTGTTCTGAAATATTTTATTTTGATAGAATAACGCCCGTAGGTGGATCTTACTGTCAAAAAGACAAAATCCTACAGTCGCAAAAAGTGTTAAAATATATTTATAAAAGTTAATGCATATTTTTAAAAATATATAAAATTAAAATATATTAATAAAATTTTAAAGACTAAAGTATCTTTAAAATAATAATCCTCCCACCTCCAAAAATAAATAAATAAAAATAAAGCAATATATGAAGCAAATGACTTTAACTATGACGGTAGTTAAGAAACGATTTTACAAGTCTGTCTTGCATTCCAATTCCATTAGTTTTTTTTAATTGACAATTTTTACATTAAACCATACTTGCCCACATCCTAATTAATATTCCGTAGTGCTGTTAGTCCCGCCCTTTTTTTCACACCAGAAAATTTTTAGAGTAATACTCTCCAAATGCGATTACGATTAAGTAAGAAGAAAAATACTCTAAAATGTTACTGGTGTGAAAAAGAAGGCGGGGCCAACAATACTACGGAATATTAATTAGTATGTTGGCAAGTATGCATTAAACCTATTTTTCTATTTAAAACATTAAACCCCGCCTATTTAGTTATTTTTTCTACTAGTGTTCGTTTAAAAGATTAAAAATTTATCCCCCGTAATTGATGAAGTAAATACCACTTGTGCATATTTTTGTCAACATAAAATAAGGGGTTTAACAGGAATTAATCATTTAATGTCACATTTACTTTTCTTTCTGTATTGTTTTGTTTTTAAGAACGATGAAGGCGGGGCTTGTTTTCTGTAGAAAACAGGAGTTCTTGATGCTAACACTAATGTCTAAAAGTCATCATTTTTGTTTCATTTCTTTGCGTTTGACGTTTTTGTTATATAATTTGCACAGTAAATAGAAAAAAAAATATTTTGTTTAATTTTCTTTGCTATTTTTTAAGATTTGATTCGTTACCTCATACAAAACTTTATAAGAGAATGTCCCCTAAACCACTCCAAACGAAAGATTTATTTATATCTTGAAAACTAATAACTGGAATGAGCTGCAAATTTGTCCGCCCATATTTTTCAGCATAAAGATTCATTTTATGTAAAAAATAATATAGGTCATAATTCATAATTTTTATGAATATGAATTTATTAATATTTTTCAGAATTAAAAATATTTTTTTGAATCAGAAGTAATGATGGATTATGTTTGGGTTTCTTCACTATATCTCGTTAAAAAAAAAAAAAAAAAAATATATATATATATATATCGATCAAGTTATTTTTTGTGAAGATATTAATAAAAGTTTGAAATATGAATTTAACATTAGCACCTTTAAACTTTGAACGCTTATAACTCTGTGAAAAAGTAAGTACTTTTTCGCGTTGTCGCGATCCCAGGAATTCAAATATAAAATAAAAATGGGGCATTACTATTGAAAAAATCAAAGTTGGTGCGCGTTTTAATATGTAGAAGACCCCAAATTCAAAATTTCAGTTCATTTTCTGAAACTACTCACAATTCCCCGTCGAATGATACCTATTACATTTTCCTACGTTGATTAGCAACGAAGTTACGTTGAGTGTTGCGTTTTTTTTTTTTTTTTTTTTTTTTTTTTTTTTTTCCCGACTGTACATAAGCAGAAAGTACTAGATATTTGAAAATTTTTTACTTCTGGTTTTTTACAGATTTGCACTTCTGCGGTCATTTTTACATGTCAAATCGTAAGTAAACGTCTTATTTCCCCCCTTTTTATAAATCTAAGATTTTTTTATGGTACATTGCTGAAATGTTATACATCCCATTATTACTGTAAAAAGAAAATTTTACTCAGTGAAAATTTTTTTGATAGTATGAAAATCAATTTTTTAATTTTTTTAAATTTCATTTCTAAAAAATTTAATCAATTAAAAAAAAAAATATCTCTCTCTCTATATATATTTTACCTAGATTTGTATTTTTTTTTTCTATAAACTTGAAATTGATATTTAAGAATTTAAAGTCATTATTTTTTGGGACATATTGTATCCACACATACGTTATGTACACACAAAGAAAAATTTGTAACGGCTACAATACATTAATTTTATTAATTCAAAGAATTTTCTTCCATACTACTTTTAGAAGCTTATTCCCTTAATTTTGCATAGACCTATTTGTTATTGATATATTGTAAAAGCATCCACTGATAAATTTAAATTTATCGCAGGAAATATATATATATATATATATATATTAACCCGACTTAAATATCCCTCGATTCGTTTTTAACCATTATCCTAATATTTGGAATTCTGTTTTGGGGTCCTGTAAACAAGGGATGAATCGTTTTGAAATTATGTTCCATGTAAAATATGACATTAAAAAAAAAAAGAATGGTAATTTTATTTTGTTTAGTACAGTCTAGGAATAACATACCAACCAGAAATTTTTCCCTTAAACGTAGTATACCTGGATAACCGAGTTACTCCGTCTCATTGTAAAACTCATTCGTGGTGTACGTACAGCGGTTTTTTTTTTTTTTTTTTTCAGATATTTTGTATTTGTTTGCCCAGGACGGAGCGCGCGTTACCACTGAAAGCTAATTTTCCTGTAATACGGACAATTCAAAAAGAATTATCATATCGAATCTCTAACTATAATTTCTTGTCAAAATTGGTTGTTTCCTAGAAAACCAGATATCTGCTAGATATTGTTCAAAGCAAAGACCAGCGATGGCTGATTTTTATGAAGAAGAAAATGAATGAGACCGATTTTTCATCTAAAGACACAAATTCCTAAACTTTTTTTTTTTTTGTTTTTTCCAAAATCCTTCCAGCGATTTCCAAGAAAACAAAGTTTATGCCGCATTTCTCCCGGGGTGTGTGTGGGTTACCAATGGAAGCTAATTATACTGAAAATGAGGGTATTTCAGATCGAAATGTCATCTCAAAAACAAAATAACTCTAAATATTTATCAAAATCCTTCTAGTACTTTATTTAAAAAAAAAAAAAAAAAAAAAGAAGAAGAAGAAGTTTATGCCAACGCTAATTTTCATGAATATTAGGATAAATCAGATGAGTTTCATAACAAAATACCCTTAATGCTAAGTTTTTATTAAAATCGTTAAAACGCTTTCCTAGAAAACCAAGTTTTTGCCGTTGATTTGCAACGGGCAGAATAAGGGTTAACTGCGAAAATTTACTTTTCTGAAGATGAGGAAAATTCAATTTGAATTGTCATCTACAAAAATCCAACCCTTAAATACTTCCAAGAAGACCAAGTTCCAGGTTCCAGCCATATTTTGCCACGGTGGAGTGAGGATTAACTTAATAGCCAATGCTAAATTTCTTGAAGATGAGGATATGCCAGATAGAATTCTCATTTAAAATAAATAAATAAACAAATAAAAATAATTATAGGATAAAAAATTTTTTATAAACCATGTTTTTAAATTTTCTGTTGAATCATATAAACGCTACTGAAGGCAGCCGGAACCCCAGCAATTGGATAAAAGTATTAAAAAAATTCCTTGCTATCGTCTTTAGAGCTATTATAAAAGTTTCAAATGGCTATCTAGCCGGGAAGTTAGTTAAAAGTTGATTGCAAGCTTTGTACTGGAAACGCTGCCGAAGGCAGCAGGGTCCCGAAGCAATTGGATAAAAATATTTTTAAAAAGCATTTTCACCGTATTCTGAACTATTCCGAAAGTTTCAAATGTCTAGCTACTCGGGAAGTTTGTCAAATAAATTTTCTGTTGAATCATATGAACGCTGCCGAGGGCAGTAGGGACCTGAAACAGTTGACTAAAAGTATTTAAAAATATGTATTGCGACCGTGTTCTGAGCTATCCTGAAAGTTTCAAATATCTAGCTAGTCGGGAAGTTAGTGAAAAATCGATTGCAAGCTTTGTACTGGGAACGCTGCCGAAGGCAGCAAGAACCCGAAACAGTTGGCAAAAGGTATTTAAAAAAATGCATTTTCACGGTGTTCTGAACTATTCTGAAAGTTTCAAATGTCTAGCTAGTCGGGAATTTAGTTAAATAAATTTTCTGTCGAATAACATAAGTGCTGCCGAAGGCAGTGGGACCTGAGATAGTTGACTAAAATTATTAGAAAAATGTATTGTCACCGTGTTATGAGCTGTCCTAAAAGTTTCAAATGTCCAGATAGTCGGAAAGTTAGTGAAAAGTCGATTGCAAGCTTAGTAATAATAACGCTGCCTAAGGCAGCAGGAACCCGAAACAGTTGGCTAAAGGTATTAAAAAAATGCATTTTCACCGTGTTCTGAACTATTCTGTAAGTTTCAAATGTCTAGCTAGTCGGGAAGTTAGTTAAATAAATTTTCTGTCGAATCATATAAGCGCTGCCGAAGGCAGCGGGACTTGAAATAGTTAACTAAAATTATTAGAAAAATATATTGTCACCGTGTTGTGAGCTGTCCTGAAAATTTCAAATATCTAGCAGTCGGGAAGTTAGTTAAAAATCGATTGCAAGATTTGTCCCTGTCAAACAAACAAACAAGAATCGAAGTTAATAAAAACATGGTAATAAAATAACCTTTATTCGATGTTTTTACTAAAATCTTTCGAATTATTTCCGAGAAAACAAGTTTCTACTATATTTTGCGATGCACGGAAAATGGTGAATAGTGAACGCTAATTTTCGTGAGGAAGAGAATAAGTCAGAGGGATTTGATAGCTCAAAAATCACTTAACCGTAAGTTTTTATCAAAATTGTTAAAGCCACTTTCCAGACAACCAAGTTTCAACCATATTTTTCAACGAAAGGAATAAGGAAAAGCTAATTTTCTAGAAGATAAATTAGATGGTTCTGTCGTATCAATTTTTTATCAAAAGCATTTGAACCATTCTCGAGTAAACTCGATTCCTGCCACATTTTTCAAGGGTTGGAGTGAGGGTTAACAATGAACGCTTATTTTCCTGACTACGAGTCAGCGTCAGATAAATTTGTCATTTCAAGAAATATTTAACCCTATGTTTTAACAAAAATCTTTATATTCTTGTCATATTCTTGTCATATTTTGCAGGGTTTTACGGAAATTTCGCCTCCAGCATCTCGCCCTCGGGAAATTTCGCCCCGAAAAATGGTTTACGGAACTGTCGCCCACAGCGTCTCACTCCTGAGTTATGTAAAATGTAAACGTAATGATAAATAAAAATATGAATGTACACGCAGTATTTCCAGATATATTTCTTGTTCATTCACGTTATTTTCCCTTTTAATTTCAATATAAAACACATGAATTATAATAAGGCTTTCGAATGAAAAAATTGTCCGATGAAATTTTTATCGCTGCTAATTAGAAGAAAGTTTAAGTGTATAGTAATATTATTTATTTATTTATTAAATTTTAAGTGCACATGCACGCAGTAAATTTATTAATTTATCAACTTTTATTTTATTTTATATTATTTATTAACCAATTTTGTTTTTTATTGATAAATAAGTAAATTAAATTACAGCACCGAGAAATTTTTTATCTATCGAAATGTTTTAATCCAAATAAATGGATTTAATAAATAAATAAATAAATAGGCAGATTATTAGTAACATATCGTTGTTTAAGCACTTTTATAAAGTAATTGATTATGTATGTATGATTTCAAAACTGCTTAATTTTCTTGCGAGGTCTTTTTTTAAAATCAGCGTTTCGATATGGAAATTTAAGGTCTTTGTGAATAAAATGGAGAAAATTTATTGGTTGAAAAATCGCACGCGTAGCTATTACAAAATTTAAGCGTATTAAGCATTGAATCAATTAAAAAAAACTTATGCAGACAGGGACCGTATTCTCCGCCCTTTTTTCAGGACACTCTCAGAGATAAGTAATTTCCACCTTTTTTGCCTCAACTAATTTCATGCAGAAACACTTGTGGTATATTTATAGTAATGTGCCATAATTGTACAAGGTAGAGAATATTTTATAAAAATAGTGGTAGCAATAAATTAAAAAAATTCTTTATCAAGAGAGTGTCCTGAAAAAAGGGCGGAGAGTACGACCCCTTTGCAGATATTTATTTATAAAATTATTAATTAATAAATAAATAACAAATCTGGAGAATTAAATATTTTTCTAAGTATCTATGGATTATTTTTTTATCCGAAACTATTTATTTTTGTAAAGGAAATAAATTAAAGAAAAATATAGGAAAATTATTAATAGTGCTTGTCATATACCAAGAGCAGAATGCTTGGGTCAATTTTTAAAATTTAATAGCATTTAATAAAATAAATTTTGAAAATTGACCCAAGTATTCTGTTCTTGGTAGCTGATAAGCAGTATTAATAATCTCTCTCTATATTTCTCTTTAAACCAAGTTATTGTCTTTTAGTAAAATAAATACAGAGTTTGAATTATAAAGAGTTCATAGATACTTAGAAAAGTACGTATAACTCATTAAATTATTACTTTATAACTCATTAAATTTGTTAAAATATTAAATATATACACATATATATATATTAGTATTAAGAAAATATTATAAGTAACGTTCTTTAAAATATATATATATATTGTGCGACCGCGATAACTTGGCACGCGAGTCACATGTTTTCAGACGATTCTATTAATGAAATGAGGTGAGAGGCTAAGTTTCCATGGTAACGTGGAGAGGAGTGGTTTCCTGATTTGACGTTGTTCGCCAGTTTCTTGGTGGAAAATTATAATCATGAAATTGTTGATTAACTTTATGTTCGGAGCTATTTTTAAATACAATTTAAAAAGAGAGTCTGGAACTACTTTTGTTTATTTTAAAAAGTTCGACGATCTAAAAAAAATATTTATCTATTAATTTACCCAAATTTGATTTTAAAAATTATGTTAACGGCCTTGGGAAAGAAAAAGGAACAAATCTTTACTTTTTCCTATCCATATTTATGGTAGAAAATGTATTGTTTATGAGACAAATTTTCGAAATTGAGGTTTTGTTATATTTACACATTTTAAGTTCCTCTGAATCCGAAAAACATGTTTTTAGTGGTCGGTCAGTGCGCATGCCTGCACGTGCCTGTGTGTGTATGTCTATAGAAAATAGTAGAACAATATTTAAAAATTTAGATACAATTTAGAAAAACTGTAGTGTTTTATTCCTACGATGTGTGAAATTAAAGGAACTATGATTAATACCATCACAGTTTTGAAAATACACTCTATAACAAAGAAAGCGACGTACCAAGAAGGATGTTATCCAAATGGGACGAAATTTGGTAGATATAATGTACATGTGAAGAAAAACAAATTATTACAGTTTCAGAAAATTTGGATGATTTAATCAAGAGAAATGACCTCACAAAATAAACGCAATGGTCCATTTCTGACCCAGTGTGATTATGTAAGCAGTTATTCGGATTGACATTAATTGATAGAGTTGGCAGATGTGCTCCTGTGAGATATCATGCCAAATTCTGTCTAATTGGTGCGCTAGATTGGCAAAATGCCGAGATGGTTGTAGGAATCTTTCCATGATGCTCCAAACAATCTGTACTCTCTCTAGGCCAAGCGCTTCCTTCCTGACGATGTGTTCGGCCATGGTTCATCCATTCCTGCCAATATCATCTAATAGTGGCATATCCCCTATACAGTTGTCAAACAATTCACAGATTAGACCAACCGGCTTCTTTGAGTCCAACTACACACCTCTCTCAAATGCTGACTTCTGCGCATATTGTTTGCGCACCTGTATGCGAGGCATAGTTACTGTCTATCTTAGTAGACGGAATAAAATTCTCGCAGAATTTATTACCTTGAATCAAAATTTCTCATTTTGAATATTCTGCCGATTCCGCAGTTAGGATGCGCTGAAGCGTCACATGCTCATTCGATGGCAGCCCAACTTTAAAGTTTTCCATTTTCCATGAAAACCTGTATGCATGTCAATTTATGTCCAGTTTGCATTACTCCTTCTTGGTGCGTCTTCTTTTTTTTTTTTTTTTTTTTTTTTTTTGTTATAGAGTATATAAACATTAAATTAGTGTCATTAAATAACATGATTTAATAATTTTAATAGTTGTAATAAAAGTAGAAAGGAAGAAATCTAACTAATCATGATCGTTAATATTTAGAAAAAATTCAATCATGACAAATTTAACTTTGAATAATTACAAAAGAAAAAAAAAATACGTGTAATTGATATAGAATTGATACCGCATTGATACAGAATTCTGAAATTACTACTTCTTAATTTAAAGTGAGAATGTCACTTACCTTGATTGAAAAGTTGTACTAACACAACAAAGACGAAAAGGGAAGTTAGTGTATTTAAGGCAAACATCCTAGAAAATAGAATACATATGAAGTAAAATAAAGCAATGTGTAAAAGCAACAAGTGTAAAAGCATAATTATACAAAAAGAAATGTTACAACAGATTTTGTTTACAAAACAAGAAAATTATTTGTATTAATAACTTAGTGAAAAGCAAACTTTATAAAAACCCTCGATAATTAAATATTCTTTTATATTTTTATAAAGTCTGTAATTTTCAATTAGAATTACGCTAGCTTACAAATTATAAAATGTCTACATGAATGGTTACACTTGAATTTAATTACAAACTAGCAGGCTTTGCCCGCTTTGCTGGTCGAAATATTTAAATGAATTCTCAAATTTACGTATAACTTATCAATCTAAAAACCTCATAAAATGAAAAATTTAAATTAAAATTCCCTGAAATCGGTCAAGATTTTAGTTTGTTTTGCCCCTTCCCCGCCAAAGAGGGGAAGTTTAGCAAAATTCTGTTATAGTATGTGTGAAGTACACATAACCGACACAAGCATCAAAATATCACCTTTCTGAGATAATTTAGAAAAGAGTTACAATTGGAAACGTGTTTTTTTGCTCAACAGGCCCCAAAAGGTGAAAGGGAATATAGTCGAATCTCGGTAACGTGAATTTCAAAGGGAATTAAAATTCTGTTCATGTTATCAGTAGTTCGTGTAATCAATAACTCAGAAATGCTGAAAAAAAAAATGCATACATAGCAAATACACCAAACAGTACCCCTATTTATTTGAAATTACATTATGAGCAATTAGTTCTGTCCAATCTGAGAAAATTGAATAACAATAATATAAAATAATAATAATAATAATAAATAAAAATTAAAAGTTGAATTTATTCCTGTTTGGTACCACGAAAATAAAAAATTGCCTCTCAAACAATTTTATGTTTTTTAGAGTGTTAAATATTTCATTTGATCTCGACTTTTTTTTTTTTTTTTTGTTCATTTTAAAAAACTGTCTTACTTTTCTTTTTCTGGTGAATAGTAACTTTCATCTATAAAATTAGTGTGCTCTGTACATTTAAATTCTTTCACTCCTTTTGTAAGGTCATCCGTAAGAAAAGCTGATGTTATTTCGTCGCCCACTAAAATATATTCCTCAAAACTAACATTTTGCAAATATACAAGCTTGTACATCTGAAGAATTGAAAGTTATTATCTTTCCTGGTTCAGTGGAAACTTATGAAAAAAAATTCTACTGGAAAAAAAAAAAACTGATCTTTAGAGATAATTTTCAATAATATTCGATGATATATTTTTCTTGAAGATGGGAGTTTGTTTAATACAGCTAGCAAATTAATGTAAATGACTATTTTTTCTTTTTTTTTTTTTTTTTTTTTTTTTTCTTAATCAAAGAAAGAAATTACTTAAAAAAAAAAAAAAAAAAAAAAAAAAACTTATATTTGGCCGTAACATTTTCAGGTGGGCGCCCAGCTCTTATCAGCGGCAACTTCTTCTGTTCTGGAGTTTTGTCTGGAAAAGTGATGTTTCTGGGTAGCTTTCACCACATTTTGTTTGGGGCCATACCAAACCCCTGGATTAGTAACTATCTCAACCGATTCACGATACATTGTGTATCCATAATCAATGTAACTTGCGAGTTTTTAACTTTATCGAAATTTACTGTTATATCCTCTTTATTAAAAGTTTTAGCAAGAGCTGTAGTTATTTTATCTGTCTTAATACTATCGTTTTTATTTTCGTTAACTCTTGTTTTAATTTTTCTTTTAGTTACACCTACGTATGAACCTAATTTTTTATCTTGATTTTTATGTAGTATTTGGTAAATTCCTGTGGTTTCAAGTGGGGGAATGGGGTCTTTATCACTACGAATTATCTGGAAAATATTTTGGTTTGGTTTAAAGGGAATATTAACGTTATATTTGCTAGCAAAGTTTCTAATTTTGTTTGAGGCACCGCGATCGAAAGGGATAAAAGAAGTAAGTTTCATTGGGGGTTTCAGAAAACTAGGTAGGTTATCAAGGGTTTTAATCTATTTTAAACTAATTTATTCACTATTTTATCTGGGTAATCGGCTTTTTTAGTCCACATATTTTTGTCTTCTTGACAGTAAGGTACGCCTGTGGGCGTTATTCTCCCAAGTTACAATATTTCAAAACGAAATTTTCTATATTCATATTCATGTTACAAATGGATATACATTATAATTATACTATTTCTAATCAAAGTATTTATATCCATAGGATATTGGATTTAAAAATATGAATATTGTGTATATTTTAAAGAAATAAATGACATACAAATGGCAAAAGAAACGCCCACTGGCGGAGTTACAGATTTTCAAATGACGAGAATCTACGTTAGCGGTCGCGAAACTGCTAATCAAGTTTGCCTACAAATTAAAATAATTCGATTTATATATGGACGAATTGAATTAATTTTATAACGGAAAGGGGTTTTACTTTTGCAATTTATGATTTCGTTACTCTACTTGTCGGTTTTCTGTATATGATGGTTTTAATTTCATTGTTTGTTCGGGTAATTTTAACGTCCAAAAAATTAATCTGTTGGTTGATTTCTTCCTCATATGTAAATTGCCCATTAGAATCAATACTGTTTATGGTATTTAATAATTGTTCAACGTCACTATCTTGGCTGATAACGGCAAAAGCATCGTCAACATACCTATATCAAAAATAAATTTTATCCCTTAAATTTTCAAGTATTTCGTTTTCCAAAAGTCTTAATTTAAATTCGGCCATAAAGCTCGAATCCCCCTTATTTTGTTGGTTAATTGAATTTAAAATAGTTATCGTTCAACAAAGAATTTGCAGTGACGGTCAGAGTTTCGGCTATTTTAGGATCTTGAAAAAGGTGTTAATTACCCCATTAACTATTTGGGGCTATTTCTTTTAAACCAATGGAGGGGTAAACAAATTTGGTAATACTTTGAGATTGGAATAAATTTCAATTTGTCATTACCTCAGTTTGGTATTTTTTTTTTTTCAGTCTGTTCTTTAAAAAATTTAAAAATAATAATGATTTTAGAAAAAGAGACTAAAAAAAGATGGTAGGCAAAGATATACGTGCCTTCATTAGTTAAGTTACAGACAGATTTCCATTCCTTTATTCAGTTTCCTTTTGTTTACTGGCTTAAAAAAAATATAGTTATAAATTTGTTAGCTATATACGTACATTGCCAGAACAATGTGTATAAATTAAAGGAGAAAGAAAAAAGAAAAAAGGTTTCAATTTAATTTTTGGAAACATGTGCATCTTCACCTACTTGTATGTGCCCCTTAAAATCACTTCTCATTTTGTTTACTCTAATATTATTTAAAAAAGCTTATTAGAAAATTTCAAAATGTAAACAATTAAATAAAATAAATAAAGTAAAAATATTTGAAAGGGAATTTTACCATGTTTAGAATAGAATGTTGCAAATGTGCATGAACCTACAATCAGAGAAAAGTTTTGTTGATTTAACAAAAATTTGATTTGCCCAGCAACTATTTCTGTTTTAAATGTGTTTCAGTAGAATACATTTAATTGGTTTGTTTTGCAATTCAAACAAACAAACAAACAAACAAACAACAACAAAAAAAAAAAAAAAACTAAATATTGTGTTTTAATTACAAAGACCCATAACATTTAGTAAAGTAAAAAAAAGTATAGACACTCATTAAAAATAATATTGTAAACATGGAAAAATTCTACAGAAGTATTATTTTTATAAAACAAAATTTTGTGAAAGGGCTGTTTTTATAAATCTGAATTTTGTGAAGGGACCCATTTTCTGAATTTGAATTTTGTCAAGGGCAGAGCCTAAATTAAGGGGGAAGCACACATTATTTATAGTTACACCGTTATTTTTTAACAAATACTTTCCTCCTATAATAAACAGAAAATTCTCATTAAAAATTATTTTAAAAGAATTCAGGTGTCTAATGACGGTGAGTAAATTGGATTGTTTTACACCGTTCATTTTTTATAAAAAATATTTCCTCGTCAAAGCGTGGAATTTCTATGACAGGAAGTAGAAAATAATCGTAAAAATATTCCGGTGAAAGCGGAGATAATGTGTGCTTCCCCGTTAATCAGGCTCTAGTCAAGGGACCTATTTTAAAGATTTGCATTTTGTGAAGGGGCCCATTTCAGAGATTTGAATTTTGTGAATAGGCAGCAAAAGGGTCCCAATTTTTGCCTGGATCGACCCCTGTAAATGTTGTTTAAATGTGTTCCAATAGACATTTTGTTCATATTAAGAAAATTATTTTAAATGATTTGTAATCTAATTTTTTTTTTTTTTTTTTTTTTTTTTTTTTCAAAAAAAGAAAAATAATTATTACAAATATGCATAAAATTTTAGAAAAATAATAAACAAAGTAAATAAATAAATAGCATAAGTTAATACAAAGAAATTTTGTTGAAATTTTATTAACTTGTTAACAATGTTTTATTGTATTGTCGAAAATGACAGATTTTTTTTTTTTTTCCTCCAATAAAAATTTTATTGAAAACAGTAAAATAACGTCAACAAAACATATTTGTATAGCATAACCACGTTTCCTACGACTAGCAGTGACGACGAGTCCAAAAGCTTGGATATGTGCAAAATTGACCGACAGGTTGGGATTTAGTAAACATCCAGTCATTCGGTGTTCCTTTATCGCTTAACGAAAGGGTTCTCACCACTTTTTTAAGAGTGCATTCACTGAGTCCGCACTTCCATGGTCACAAGAAATGTGGTTAAACGTTAGTTTTAATCTCTTTTCTCTGAGTGTAATACTTATTTTTTTCAAACGAGCCTTTTAAAGCCACACGACGATATCTTGTAAGAGAAAATGATTTAACGAAGTTTCTTTTGTCATAAATGAATAATTCAAATATTTTAAAATAATAATATAATAATAATATATACTTTTTCTCAAAAAATCAGTTCACAAACTAAACCGAATAATGTAAGAATCAAATGAATTATTGCTTTTTTAATGAAGTAAAATTATTTATTTGTCCAAATTTATTAAAATAAAAAAATATCTGTAAAGTATCTTAAAGTTTTAATATTCATAAATCCAAAACATCAGTAAAACTAGAGACAAAATTAATGTGGTTTGCATATATCGTAAAACACAACCTAATTTGTACTTATTCGTTAAATCGTTTAGATTTAAACTTTTCAATTTTGTTTGCATAAAACGACTAAAAATACACTTAGAGCAACTTACATTCATATCTATCTGAATATTTTGTGTGTCCGTGTAAATCAATCACTAAGATCAATCATACCTATTTAAAAAGAATCTTACCAATGTGTATAATTAGTGTATAATCAATGTATGTTAATTGTGATGTGTTTTGTGTAGTACAACTACATTAAAACTGACTTTAAAGAAATATTTCTCATAGACCACACAGTATTTGAATTTTTTATGTCTCATTATACAAACCAGTGGAGCTATTTACGCTCTTTCCAATTGGAAACATGTGCCACAGTAAAACTAAATAACTTATATTAGTTTCATTTTCAAAGCATTTAAAAAATATTTATAGAAAAAAAATGCGTGAACAGACAGACAAACAAACCGAAGTTATAAACACCTTTTATCTTTGTTAGAAAGTGTTATATAATTCGAGTTAACCTAAGTATATTTAAGATCAAGCGATCTGTAAGCTTCGAGACTATGTGAAATTGCAGATTGAGATCAGTAGATTATGGCTCTAGTGAAACTGAATGTAGAATTTAAAGTTTCAAATCGAGTTCTAAAATTTTCAAATAGTATGCTTGAAATAGCATACTTATGCTAGCTAATAGCATACTTTAGCTAGCTTTTATTCATAGTTTCAAACATAAAAGCCATTATATAGGTTCAACTTATACATTGTCCTAATAACTACAGAGTTGCCAACTTTTATAATTTATTCCGGAGCATTGTTAGCCCCGCCCTTTTCTCACACCGGAAATTTTAAAGAATGATTTTTCTCTTATTTAACTGTTGTCACATATTAAAGAAAAATATTCTATAAAATTTCTGGTGCGAAAAGAAGGCGGGGCTAAAATTGCTCCGGAATAAATTATAAAAGTTGGCAACTCTGTAACTATGTCTTAATTGATAAAGCTATGAAATCGTAACTTTTAAGAATTATTACATCTAACATCTATATCAATAATTATCTAGATATTAAAAAAAAAAAAAACGTCTTATTAAAATATTTTTAAAAAAATACGCACAAGTTAAATACAGACAATACTTTAACTTAGACTATTTCACAAATTTTATTACAAAATCAGCTACATTTTTTTCGAACCTGGCACAACTTCCTGATCTATATAGCTGACGGGAAGTATATATAAAATATTTACAGACAATTTTTAATAAGTTTTTGAAAATATTGTATGTCGATATATAAATTAAAGTACTCTCTATATTTTAACTATTATGTTTTTAAAAACTTTTATATATCTTTTTTGAATTATAAAAATGCATTTTAATTGGGGTTGGTTTGAGAGTTGGTTGGTTGCAGTGTTGTGCACGAACGCGTTCATTTGAACGCGTTCGTGAGCGTAGCTCATAAATTTTGAGTTTTGAGTTGAACTTCACTCGTTTTTTAAATTATGAACTTGAGTTGAGCGTAGTTCGTTTTTTACACGAACTTGAGCGTGAAAAAGCAATTCAAGCTCAAACTCATATTAAATATTTCTGTCTGAAATATGAAAAGGAAAGAAGAAGAAAAGGACAGAAAAGAAAATAACTGAGCAAAATGGATCCCGTAAAAAAGGGCATTTGGAAAAAAAAAAAAAGCACTGGTAAAAAGGCACCCGGAAAAAGGGGCATTTTTGCAGTTTTCAAATCGCAAAAACAAGAAACATTAAATAATGAATTTAGACAATGATTTTTCATAATACATTTTTCGAAATTTCAATCAATTAAATTGGAACCACTTTCATTTAGTATATACCCCGGGGAAGGGGGGCCAGGAGCAGATTAAAAGAGAATAATTGTTTTTATATGACCTTCTTACTGATTTTAATGAACCTAATTGTCACTTGCTGTTTATGACAAAAATACTGTGTCACACATACTTCGGGGGCTAAAGGAAATAATAATGAAGGAAGGGGGCAGAAGGAAATAATTTTTTTTCTATCACCTTGTCACCGATTTTAACGATATTTTGAATAATTATTACTTATTTTTTACGAAAATCACAATAAGTGTTATATATAGCTTAGGAAGGCAAGGAGAAAAGATTTTTTAAAACCGATCTATTATAGATTGAAATAAAACTTCGTGTAAATACCACTTACTGCTTAAGAAAAATTATAAAAAGTGTTACACATATCTTGGAAGGTGGGGGTGGGGGGTTGGCGCGAAATGGTTGTTTTTGTATCAACATGTTAACTATTTCTCTGGAACTTTATATAAATATAACTTTCTTTCTTTATTAAAATTATAGTAAATAATATATAGTTGAAAGGTGGCAAGGGGGGACGGAAGAGGAAATCAAATGTTTTTAAACCAGCCTATTATTATTTTTTTCTTTTTTGTTTAAATTTTGTGCATATCTTATAAACATAGCAGACTATGCCCGCTTCGCTGGTCATGAAATTTAAATGAATTTTCAAAAGAATTGAATCACTACTTATTTTTTATATCACATTTTGTGCTTTGTAACATAATTAAAAATTCCTTTTAAGATCAAAATGTCAAAATAACATATTACAAATTACATTAAATTAAATATTTCTTCCGTTTTGCGACAATGCTCTATAGTCTTGTGTGAATGATTCTCAAGTATGAACCAACAATTGTTTACAAATTTAATGGATTATGCATGGGAAATAAGTACGCTGCAATTTAAAAATTGCAGCTTTTTTAACTCCAAAACGGATAATTTTTTAAAAAGGTTATTCATTATTCTTTAACATTAGACTGTTTTTCAATTAATATTAAGATAAAAGCAATCAAATGATTTCGCTTTGTAAACAACTTTTATACGTAACGCAGTATTATATTACAGTAATATTAAAAACTAGTTCGTATACTAAGTTCTCCGTCATACTCTTGTTCTCACAAGTTTCTACTAGAGCGCATATTATATTCATTTTAACAGAAATGAAGATACGGTCGTAGAATGATATGAAATACATTACCTATTTGGCTACCCTAACTGCGCTTCGATACATTTACCTTATCTTACTTTTATGTTTAATTTTTTTAAGTCAATTTCTTATTTTGTTTTCATGCAATTTCATGGTGTTAAGCAAATCGCAAATCTCGAATAACTTACAAACTTTTCAAAACGGACTATACACAGTTAGTAAAATTCTTTCCAGTATCATAAATGACATTTAAATATTTATCCAACATTTGTAACATAAAAATAATCCTCATAATACAAGTTTATGTGAAATGTTGCTCTATTCTGCCATGTTAAGAAAATTGTAAATCTTAAATAATTTACGAAGTTTCAAACGTAGAATAATCATAGCTTTAATGATGTTCATGCTAGAATTATAAATGATATTTTAAAACTGGTACAATCTTTACAATGAAAATAACTTTCATAGTACACGTTCATGCGAGATTTTTACATATTCTTCAATGTTAAGAAAACAGTAATTTTTCAATAACTTGCGAGGTTTGCAAATTAGAATATTAAAACATATAGTGTTCTTGCCACTGTCATAAAAATTCAAAAGTACATATATAAAGCAAAAATTAGCAAAAAGCGCAATAATCAATAGGAATTTATGTTAACTTAGATGCTTTGAATTGAGAATATGAAATTAGAAAAATTCGTTCTTTTTTTTTATATCATTACCGCTGTCTTTTTATCTCTCTCTTTCTCCCCCCCCCCCCCTCTCATAGCACATACTCACATCACGACGTTTGTTAAACGGCACAATGATCTACATTTTTTGTTAATTTTTTAAATTAGCTATCTGTTAAAATTTAAGATCAAAATTATTGACAGTTTGGTATGTAAACAATCATTTTCTCTGATAGCAGAAGTCTTTTCCTTTATTTTTGTTGGAAGGGAGGGGAGAGAAAAAAGAGCTGTGAGATAACAACACCCCCTACTGTGTGTAGAGGATGAGATACAATTGTGTTTCCCTTCCTTGCTTCTCTTCTGCGAAATAGAATTTCTGCTAATTGCTGAGAGAGGACGTCACGGTGAAATTTGTCTCCTGTATAGTACAAGAGTTCGGTGACTTTGATTTTTAAAATGTTGCCGGTTGCATATGTGGGTTCCACGACATGAAAGTAAACTATTGTAATTGTAATAGTCTTGAGTCTACAGAACGTCCAGGACTATACAAGTTCTGAGAACGGCGGTCCTATCTGTTGACTTCGAGGAATTGATTTATTGCTGTCGATTTGAGACGCTCTCCGTTTCCCTTTTTTATATCCAAGGGGGTGTTGTGTGTATTCTTTTGTCGGCCTTTTTCTTTTTTTATTTTCCATTTCCAATGAGACGGAAAAACTGAAGTACACTTTTATTTTTAACAAAAAATATTTAATCTGTTATTTATTTTATTATTATTATTATTATTTTAGATTTTATCGTTTTTGAAAAGTGATTTTTAATCTTAAGATGTATTTAAAGTCATGTTTTTTATATTTATTCTGTTATATGAACAAGAGTCTTGTGTATAAACAAAACACGCGTATTCGGTTAAAATATATTGCTTGAAAAATATATCGCTTTCTTTGCAGATATTTAAGACTTAATAGTAATAAATTAATAATAATGAATAAATATAGTTATTCAAATAAATTAATAAAATAAGCATGAATAAAAAGTGTATTATAGCGATATATATTTTTTTTTCTCCTCATAAAGAAGCCGAACTAGTTAAAACAGCATCAGTTTTTACATTTTGTGATTTCAAAATGAAATATTAAAAACTTATAAAATTCTTTTTTTTTTCTTTTTCTTTTTTTTTTTTTTTTTTTTTCTAACAAAAATTATTTTAACTGTTGTGAATTTTTTTTAATGTAAAGACAGGGTAAAAAAAAAAAAAAAAGCGTTAGCTAATGAGTAATTTGCATAACAAATTTTCTCGTAGAATTAATTACATGAAATTTGGATGCCAGAAGTGAAGATAGGTAAAGTGTCACTAAAACTCTTAATATTACATAACGAGGCAAAATATGACATAATTGTACATTATGAGAAATATTTAATCACAAATAAGTTAGAGCAGTTTAAAATATATCATTTATGGTACCGGTACGAACATCAATAAATACCAACATTCCATTTTAAAAACTTAGAAAATAATTTAAAGTTTTTCATAACGTGCCAAAACATGATACTGTTTCACATAAATTTGGATTACTGGAATTAATGTATTGGAAAAAGACACAAAATCGTATAAAATATTAGAATAAAATATTGACATCAGTATGATAACACGGTAAAGTGATCGAGAGGATCAGCTGTCGAAACTGGTGGACAAGTGCCGGGTTCGATTCCTTGTTATAGTTGTCGATCAAGCCATTAGGAGTTTTCCATGGTTTTCACCGAAACTTGTATAGGCTAGAAAGACTGTTCATCGCTGGTGCCGAGACTTTTGGAACGTGCAGAATAAATCTCTCAGTAGAAAATTTCGAAAAAAAAAAAAAAAAATCTGTTATGAAATGTAAATAACAAACATCAATGATGGAATGCGTGAAAATATACACAATTGAAAGATTCTGCAATCAGTATTTAGTATTTTTATTATTAATGTATTTTTACTTAAACTAGTCTATTTCATGTCTTGCTTTGCTTAAGTGGATAATAAAGTATTGTCATTGCACATTTCTTTTTCCTTTAGAAAGAAATATTCTAATGAAAACTATATTTTTATGGAATAATTATAATAGTAATAATAAAAAAAAAAAAACTTAAAATTAAATTAAATAAGAAAATAACATAAAATAAGTTAAATAATAATAATTAATAAATGAATTTAAATATGATATTAAAGATATATGTGTATAATGGCTCTTTAGACACTTAAATATTTTTTCCTATTTAAAACTTAAACACCCAATTAAAACAACAACAATCTATATTAATAAAATATGACTTTTGTCTGTAAATTTGTCGGAATCAAAAAATTTTGCGATATCTTCACGTTTCACACCCCATGAAAGCCGAAAATGACTTCAGAAAATTTTGCCAGTGTGTGTATGTATGTGCGCGCGCGCGCGCGTGTGTGTGTGTCATCGTGTCAGTATGTCGCTTTTTTCGTCCGGGCATCACTCGAGAACGGCTGGACGGAATTCAAAGGCGCTTGGCAGAAACTTATGTCTTCACCCAACTTAAAATTATATCTATAGAAATTTTCAAAATTTTGATTAGTTTTTGAATTGTGGGTAAAAAACGCAAGCGCATGCGCCATAAATATTTTTTCACTAAAACACTTTGAATGGAAAAATAAAATATAAATATAAATTTTTAATTTAAAGACTTTTTTATTCGCGTGATTCGCACTACAAATTATGAAAAGATTGAAATGAAGTGTTGCCATCTAAATTTCATACTTTAGTTAATTTTGAAAAATCTACTTGCCGTATCGAAAAACTGTTTACACCACAGGATTCAGAAAAATCACCCCTTTCATTTGGTACTGAATTTGTAACGACAGGTCTGATATTTCCAACTTATTTTTCCCATTTTCCGTTTTCCGTTGCCACTTAAATTTCATATTTTAGTTATTTTCTAAAAATCTAATTGTCGCATCGAAAAACTGTTTCCACCCCTGGATTCAGAAAAATCGCCCCTTTCATTTCGTATCAAATTTATAAATATAGGTCCGATATTTCTAATTTATTTTACCCTTTTCCGTTTTCAACCCAGATTCGGTAGAAGGTTTTATATTTATATATACGCATTTACATATTTTTTTTTTATTTTTCAGAAATAAAATGAAATTTTAATCAGGAATTTGTATGTGGATAAATATTTTCATAGTGATATTTGGCATTAGTTTAATAATTTTATTTAATTAAGCAGTACTTTTCTTTCCTGCAATAAAACAATTTTTTTTTTTGTCATTATGTACCTTATGAGGTTCTTTTATGTTCTCCCCTTAATTGTAAATGATTATAATTTGGATTTTATTAAGATTTTTTATTTTGTAAATATCAAAAAAATAAAAAATAAATTTCTTTTTTTTTTTTTATTTATTTATTTATTATTATTATTTTTTTTTTTTTGTGAAAGGTATCTTTCACAGGTAGGTGTGCTTTAGTATCGGATCCCTTTGGCAAAATTTTAAATTTGGCGCCGAAGTAGCTCGGACGATTCTCGCCAAGATCTTTAATTGCACAATTGAGATAGCCAATTCAATTCATCGCAAAAATGGCTTAAAATATTTAAAGTCACCAAAGCGGTCCCATACTAAAGCTGTGCTTTTTTGTATTTATTTATTTATAACACTTTCTATTAAAGACTTCTGTGGTCACGAAATTTTGTGCGTAAATTGTTTGTATGCATCCGGCACTTATTGTAACTGGATTTCACGAAATTAGAAATCCCCCCCCCCCTTCTCGGAGTCGGAGGGCAATAAACGTGTGTAAAAACATGTTTTTCTGTTTGAATTCGCTTTGAATTATCTTAGAATGGCAAATTTTGGTGTGTGGGTATTGATTAAGTGTACTCATTATGTGCATTAGTGGGATTTTGCAAAACTTCGAACTCACCCGCTGAGGAAAGGGAAGTAAGAAGTGGGTAAGTTGCTGCCGAAGGGTGGAACCAGACTCCTCACGTTGCGAGCGAGAAGAACCTCTACTAATCACAGAGAGAACTTAGGTTATTAATAAAGATATGGGATTTTGACAACTTAGTTAAGTTTAATGTCTAGCGAAGCGGGCAAAGCCTGCTAGTAATAATAATAATAATAATAATTGAAAATTTAAAAATATTTACAGTTTTCTATCAGCAGCATTGTATATATATATATATATATATATATATATATAAAGGCTAAACAAGCTTGTAAAGAAAGAAAAATGTGTACACATTATTTGGAAACAGTATTAAAAATGCGCTTATTTTTACGAAATTTCTCTTAAAGAAATAAAAGTTTTAAGAATTATAGCTTCTAATTTTAATTATCCGGAAAAAAAAAAAAAAAAAAAAAAAAAAAAAGAAAGAAAGAAAGCTGTACCTTTTTATTCCACGCTCGTTTAAACGGAAGACTAAACACTTTGAGATTTTTCTTCTAATGGGCAATTTATGTACCCTTTGTGAATTTAACAATTGTTTTCTATTTAATAAGTTACTTGTTATTAAATTATATGTTTTTTAAATTTATTATTAACGTTTTAATTTTATTTTGAGTTTCTTTTTGAATTAGCTAAATATTTTTAACACAATTTACCGGTTTGTCTTAGGGATCTTGGATGAAATATCACAAATCGCTAAGTGGCTGTCCCCAAATAAAAAAATTCCAAAACCCACTTGATTTTGAGCTTGATTTTATTTTTACACACTTTATATAAAATTCATGCTCATTCCTATATAGTACGCTAAATAGCAAGCGAAATTTTCTAGTGTTTTATCCAAGAACTAAAAGCCAACATTGGCTTTGGTGCAATTAAATAAAGATTAATTGCAATTAAATAAAGACTAATTAAGTCAAACCATTACACTATTAAAAAATAATTAAAAGTTAAAAAAAACTTTTTATATACCATGTTTTAAATTTTCTGTTGAATCATATAAACACTACCGAAGGCAGCGGGAACCAGCAACAATTGGCTAAAAGTATTAAAAAAATTATTGTTATCGTGTTTTGAGCTTCTATAAAAGTTTCAAATGACTAGCTAGCTAGCCCGGAAGTTAGTTAAAAATCGATTGAAAGCTTTGTACTGGTAACGCTGCAGCAGAGACTTGAAACAGATGGCTAAAAATATTTTTAAAAATGCATTTTCATCGCATTCTGAACTATTCTGAAAGATTCAAATGTCTAGCTAGTTGGGAAGTTAGCTAAATAAATTTTCTGTTGAATCATATAAACGCTGCCGAAGGCAGTAGGGACCTGAAACAATTGGCTAAAAATATTTAAAAAAATATATTTGTACCGTGTTCTGAGCTATCCTGAAAGTTTCAAATGCCTAGCTAGTCGGAAAGTTAGTTAAAAATCGATTGCAAACTTTGTACTGATAACACTGCCGAAGGCAGCAGAACCCCGAAACCGTTGACTAAAAGTACTTTTAAAAATGCATTTTCGCCGTGTTTTGAACTATTCTGAAAGTTTCAACTGTCTAGCTAGTCGGGAAGTTAGTTAAATAAATTTTCTGTTGAATCATATAAACGTTGACGAAGGCAGTAGAGACCTCTAACAGTTGACTAAAACTAACCTCTAACAGTTGTCACCGTGTTCTGAGCTATCCTGAAATTTTCAAATGTCTAACTAGTCGGGAAGTTAGTTAAAAATTGATTTCAAGCTTTGTACTGATAACGCTGCCGAAGGCAGCAGGAACCCGAAACAGTTGTCTAAAAGTATTAAAAAATGCATTTCCACCGTGTTCTGAACTATTCTGAAAGTTTCAAATGTCTTGCTCGTCGGAAAGTTACTTAAATAAAGTTTCTGCCAAATCATATAAACGTTGCCGCAGGCAGTAGGGGCCTGAAACGGTTGACTAAAAGGGATAAAAAAAATGTATTGTCACCGTGTTCTGAGCCATCCTAAAAGTTACAAATGTCTAGCTAGTCGGGAAGTTAGTTAAAAATCGATTGCAAGATTTGTTTTGGACAAACAAACAAAGAAGAATCGAAGTTAATCAAAACATGGTAAAAAATATATTTCAAAGCAACGGAATCTCTGAATGATGGAATTCGTCTCCTATAAATAAGTTTTCTCATGCCCATAAACAAACGTATTGGAAATTTGAGAATAGAAAACCACGCAAAAACAATGGGTCCACTATTCAGAAGTGTCCGTAAATAAATTTTTACCACAATTAAATTAATAAGTTATAATTAAGAGTTGTAAGCTTATAAGTTTAAGCATTAAATTACGAAAAATTTTCATGGTAATTGTTATTTTTTTTAAATGTAAATTACCTATGAAAATGTTCACAGAGGATAAGATCGGTTTAGAAAAAAAAAAAAAAAAAAAAAAAGAACTTTTAATGAACTTCGCTCCTTTTTAAAAATGAACTTGAGTTGAGCGCGTTCATTTTTTTCAGGCATGAGTTTGAGCGCGAACTAACTCGTTTTTTACACGATGAACTTGAGTTTGAACTAGTTCGTTTTTTTCGTGAACTTGCACAACACTGGTTGGTTGTTTGTAGGGTTTAAGGCCGATTGACTACGCTAGGGTCCAAGATCTATAGGTGGAACGCTCTCCTTAGGGGTTTTTCTAAGGGAGGTCCTAGCCCGTATTTACGCGAGTTTAGGAGAAAATCACAGAAAACTCCGACCGGCTAGGCCAATGAGAGCGACCTGGGATCGAACCTGCGACTTCGCATATACCAGTTTTGAGCGCAGAACCGCTGATGGTCCTCGGGGTTGGTTTGATAATAAAACCCGCTTAAAAAACACGTTTTTTTTTTTTTTTTTTTTTTTTTTTTAATCCTTACTTAAAATTCCATTTTTATCTAAATAATAATAAACGTAGAAATTTAAAACAAATGTAACATACATATTATATCACGAACAGTAACTTTTAAAAAATATTGAAAGTAGTATCACAAACTTTCTAGGGAAAAAAAAAGGGCTTTTGTTTTTAACACTTTCCAACAAGGTTGAAAAGTGTTAATGACTTCGGTTTGTCTGTCTGTCCGGGCTCTAACTCCCGTAAATATTTATGGAATTTCTTGAAACTGATATATGTTATTCAAGTTCACTATCGGATGTTCCCTATTGAAAATGGAATTTATACCTCTACTGGTTTGTGTACAGGGACACCCGAAAGTATTTCAAACCATTGTGTTCTATGAGAGGTATTTCTATAAACCACATTTTCATATCTTTACTGTACACATATCGTAATGAAATTGAAATACGTTTTTCAAGTTCATTATTGAATGTTTCCTGTAGAAAATAAAGTAAATATCGCCACTGGTTTATGTACAGGGACACTCAAAAGTATTCCAAAGCATTGCGTTCTACGAGAGATAGTTCTGAAATTGGAATGCATTATTTGTGTGCCCAAAAGAATGCTTTGCATAGAATATAGCATGATTAGCATTAGATTTACAGGGTGACACAAAAATATTCATTTATATTAAAAGCCATTAATAAAAATTTGCTAGAATTGTCCTTTCGTTTACATTAAGCGTTTTTAATACTTTTTATTTGTAATAACTTTAAAATTAATGGTTGAAACAAATAAAACTGTCTTGTTTGCATAATACAAAAGAGATGAAATGATACCTATGTACATTTTCGATTTAATAATTCGCTTTATTGCACTTTACGAAGTACTTTTTAAAAATTTGCCTAAAACTTTCTTTTTGAAAATAATGTAATAACCATGCACTTTGTATTCTATTACGATTTATGATATGAAATAAATAAGTTATATTTTAATATATGAAATAAAACTATTTATTTGTTAGATCTAAGCAATTTTTTATTATAAATATATATTCTGCATTGGGTTAATTCCACCTTTATATGGAATTACTGCTTTATTGCGCAATGGCATAGTTTTATACAGCGTTTTAATGTAAATCTCAGAAATTTCAATGTGTCAAATATCACAAATAATTTCTTCTAGTTCTGGCAGAGTTATAAGCTGCAAATTCCGAATCCTCTCCCCTCTCCCCCGCCTTTTTATAGACGAAAGATTTTCGAGCGAATCGCGATTAGGACTATTTCCATGTCTGGTAAAGAAGAAATTCTACTATATCCTTTGTGGGATTTAACTTAAAGGGAAAAAAGATATGATTACTTACAGAATTATAGGTTCTCATGGGAATGGATAGGAATTTTGACAATTTGAAGTGAATAAACTTACCAGAGACGCCGTGTAGTAGGTGCATTATCATCTTGAAATGCTTTTCACGGAAATGTCCAAGATACCTCCAAAATAGTCGGTCAGGCACAACTTTTATAAAGATTGTGTTTTATTTCGAGTTAACTGATCCCTTGAGCATAAAAAATTTCCAGACTATTTAATAAGTTATGCACCTCCGTACCATAATGTGCGGAGAATGTGTCACTGTTTTAAAAGTGCGATTTTCATTAAGTCGGTCATATTTTCGTTTCAGATCTGCTTGCTTTCTTTAGCTCGAAATAAGTTAAACTTGACTCATCAAAGAGAACCAGTTCAGCCCAATAATTAACTAATCATTTCTTTATTTTTTTAGTCATCTGAGGTCTTTCTTTTCTAATTCACTTCACTAAGAATGGAATTTTTTCAAATTTTCTGCCATTTAAACCTGCTTTGTTTACTAGTTGTTGTACTGTAGTTTTAACTGTAATTTAACTGTAAGAAATTATGCTGCTAAACACTTTTTCTGAATCTCTTTTATGTTCTAAATGTAGTACAAACCGATTTTCTAAGCAATGGCTTTTTAACTTACGGTCATCTCACTTGGATGTGCAACATCGCCGCCGAAAACCAACTTTCCAGTTTAAACGACCAAAATATTTTATATTTTGCTAAAAACCTATTTACGAATATTTCGTTAACATTTAATTATTTTGCCATCTTACGTATTAAAATATTTTTGATTTTTGTTTAAAAATTAATTCTTTTTGTGGCATCGTTAACTGCCTTATTCTTACCATTTTTTAAATAATTTCTAAAATTACAATTTTCCTGACAATTGAATTTTGTTTTTAACAGTGGACTCAAAGCTAAAGTGTGAGGAGGACAACATAATAAAATCTGTTCGAAAATTTGCTTTTTAAACGATAAAATTGGCGGTTGTAGAAGGCGAAAAGGAAAATGTCCAAATGCGGCTTTTTTTTTTTTTTTTTTTTTTTTTTTTTTGTCGCTTAGTGTATTTTTTCGCTTCTAAAGACTAATCAGGTGTTTTTATGACTGCTATATTATTTTATACTTTAATTTTATTTTTTCTTTTAGCAAAACAATCACTATTTCTTTCACACAGGGAAGAAAATGTAAATAATAATAATAACTTTTTTTCTTAAAGAATGTATGAAAAAATATTATATTTAAATAATTTTTAAAGAAATTCTGTCAGTAAATTAAAGTGAAATAAAAATATTGTCTCAAGTATAATTTATTTTTTATAAGTTTTTCTTTAATCTTTTATTACCAATATGGTAGAGAAAGTATTGTTTTTGTGTAAAAATTCCAGGATTGAGTTTTTGTTCTATTTTTATGTTTTGAGACCTCCTTAATCTGAAAATAATATTTTTAGCGATAGGACTGTTTGCGTTGTGTGTCTATTATCAGCCTATCTCATATCCACACTGTAAAGAAAGTACTGTTTCCAGTTCGATTTTCAACTTTTTTTTTTTTTTTTTTTTCTTAATAATATCACGCTTTAAAGTCCCTTGAATATGAAAGTAAAATTTTTTAGCGGTTGATCTCTATGTTCGTATTAAAGAAATTCAAATTTGGTGTTTTGAAGTTCGTATGAGGTTGCTGCTTGAAAAGTTTAATTAAGATTGGCAAGTCATTAGGTAAATTAATAACAACTTTGAACTTAAGTTTCAAGTGCAAATTGATAACAACCTTGAACTTTGTTTATTTATTTATTAAGTGTAAGCACCATAACTCAATGGATGCTAAGGAGTGCGGTAACCCCCCTCACACAGAAATATATGTCAAATAAAACCGCCCTAAACCTATTTTAGATTATTTTTCATAGTAGATTGAACTTATTTATTACCTTACCTCATTGGTCCTACGCAGAGCTTGATTAAGGGGGAAGCACATATTATTTATACTTACACCGTTATTTTATAATAAATACTTTCCTCCTATAATAAACAGAAAATTCTCATTAAAAATTATTTTAAAAGAATTCTGGTGTCTAATAACGGTGAGTAAATTGGATTGTTTTACACCGTTCATTTTTTATAAAAAATATTTCCTCGTCAAAGCGTGGAATTTCTATGACATGAAGTAAAAAATAATTGTAAAAATATTCCGGTCAAGTCAAGTCAACGATGTGCTTCGGAGTACCTGCATTTGGTCGCAACCAATGCTTACCTCCAACGAAAAATAGGAAAACCATAAAAAATAATTTTCCATAAAATAAATAAAAGCCAAAAGGATGCATTTAGAATTTTGATCTCTGAATAAATCTCCGCGTGAGCAGAGACCAATCAGATTGAAGCACCAGGAGTTAAAAAAAAAAAAAATAAATAAATAAAAAATAAATAAATAAATAAATAAATAAATAAAATAAAAAAATAAAAAATAAAAATAAAATAAAATAAAATAAAATAAAATAAATAACTCCTTGAAAAAAACCTAAGTGTAACAGTGAGAGCGAAGATAATGTGTGCTTCCCCCTTAATCAGGCTCTGGTCTTACGTCTTAAACTGCAGTCTGTCTTTATAGTATTGAAATGAAGGATAAAAGAAAGTCGTATGAGTGACACATTATATTATTATTATTATTATTATTATTTCATTTTATTTATTTATTTATTTATTTTAATGTTCTCACACATTCTGCTTTTTTCACGGAAGTCTACCGTAAAATGGTGACTATGTTTTAATGTGTCAAATGCTCTCTATATTCATAAAAATGCTTATATATATATATATATATATATATATATATATATATATTTTTTTTTTTTTTTCAAAATACAAACAAAAATCTAAAAAACGTATATTGGCAGATATCTAAATTAACCCTTCATGGTTATAAAATTGATATCCTTTCGTTAAAATTTTTTAAGATTGCGTCAAATAATCTAATTTTCATTCAGTTGGTCTGATTATTATTTATTACAATAGTTGTTTTATAATTTAAATTTATAATAATCATAAAAAATTGATTCTTTATCTTATAATATGAAATTTCTTCTCTTAACAATAGTTACTACAGTAATTTCTTTAAAAAAATTTAGAGTATTTTCTCTCAATTTTATGGCCTACCAGAGATCGAAAAGTGATGGCTTCGATCCGAGGTTGTGCTCAACGACCTCGCCGTTAGGAGGTTTCCGTGGTTTTCTCCGAAACTCGCGTGAATACGGGCTAGAAGCCCTTAAAAATCCATTAAAAAGGCCTCCATTTCCTCTTAAGGGCCCTCTTCACACACCGCCGCCGGAAGCCGAAGCTAATGTTATTCTATAGGAAATTTTTCTTTACAAATAACTTATTAACTAATACATATTTTTAAATTATGTTTTCACATTCTGAAAATTACCAGCTGTTAAACTGGCGGACCTTTTTTAAAAAATTATTTTTTTTAATTTTTTATACTTTACTTTGAAGTTGCAAAATAAGAATTTTCAATATGTGAAATTTTTTTTATTTTGAAATTTCAAAATAAAATATTAAAAATTATAAAAATACATTTTTAAAAAAGGTCCGTCAATTTAATAGTTGGGAATTTTCTGAATGTGAAAACAGAATTTAAAAACATGTATTAGTTTATAAGTTATTTGTAAAGAAAATTTCCCATAGAATAACATTGGTTCGGGCTTCCGGAGACGGTAAGTGAAGAGGGCCGTTAAGGCCTAGGACCCTAGTTAATCGTGCTTAAACCCCATAACCAACCAATCATCTCTCAATTTTATAAAATAAATAAATAAAATAGTGCTAAAATAATAAGTGTTTTAATTTAACCTATTTTGTCTGAACTATATCGTCCTCAGGTTCTTAAATTAATAAAATAAAAATAAGAATATTATTTACGTTAAATTTAAGATATTTTTTAAATTTAAAATTGCAACATTCTTAACCGAAACATTGAAACATGTATCAAAGTAAAATGAAAATGCGTGAAATTTTAAAATTTTATTCAAATATGAAAAAGTCAAATAATTTTTATTTTATTTATTTATTTATTCATTTTTTGCATCTATAAAAATCGCAATTCATCCTGTTAAAAATGCTATCAATATGAATGTTTCGACTCATTTTCTGGAAAATAGCAATAGTTAAAGAATGTTTTATCTCTCAGCATTAAATATATACATCAAGAGTCACCTCTACTAGGAAATTTAAATTTGTTTACTCTGTACGTAAGCTTCTTAACTTATGGAGAAAATGATATAAAAATTGTCATTTAACAATTATATATATATATGTTGTGTATGTATGTATATATATATATATATATATATATATATATATATGAGACCTCTTTTCATTTTTTCGTAATATACCAACAAATTGTAAGCGAAATTTGTCTCTGCATACATAAAGTCACTTTTTCCCCCCTCCATAATTTTTATTTTAAATTTCTTATGAAAGCATTATACAATTTTTTCTTTCTCATTTTCCTAAAACTTCTAACATTTACCGGTTTGTCTGTAATGATGCAAGTTGGAAACCTATTTACCCTTTGTTGTTTAACATATGTTTAACATGTGAGTGTTCATATGCTTTGTATTCCTGAACCAGTTTTCCCTATACTTTCAGCTGAATACTTGTCTTTTGTGAGTAGTGGGCAGAAATTGCACCTTTCCTTCTGATTTACTTGGAAAACGAGCGAATTTATTCTTTGTTTATATAGATATATGTGTATATATATATATATATATATTATATTTCGAATATATATATATATATATATATATATATATATATATATATTTTAATATTTTCAAATATGGAAAAATCTTCTGGTTCAACAAAGCACACAGGTGTTTTTTCTTCGCATGTCAAAGTGTTTTCATATTCATATCTAATATAAAAAATTATTGCGTAGAGACAAATAAAGGGATAAACAAATTGTAAAAGGAAATTGCCTCTGCATATGAAAATTCACTATATTTTTTTACTCATTTTGGATAAATAATATATATATATATATATATATATATATATAAATGATAGATATCGTAACAAAATTTAATCTTAAAATTTAGCAATTTATACAAAACAATACCAACACAAAAAAAAAAAAAAAAAAAAAAAAATAGAACTGATTTTAACTTATTAGGAAAGACTGACACAAAATTGTTGCGATACAGATTTAGAACCAATAAGAGACAAAAACAATTTAAATTACTTACGCCGACATAAATGATAATAATAAAAAAAAGGACCATTAAACTTAATGACAGAGAAAACAAATAAATGACCACAGCATTACTGTTAAATTTTTCATGAAAGCATTAAACTATTTCCATTCTCTCATTTTCCTACTACTTTTAAAATTTACTGTTTTACCTATAAATGATATATATCAAATTGAAAATTTATTACCTTTTGTTATTTCACATATGTTAAACATCTTTTTTTTTTTTTTTCTTTTTAAATACTAAACCAGTTTCTCATAGCAATACATTCAGTCAAATACATTTCTGTTCTGCAAAATTATACTATACGCTAGAATTTTCTTTCTCAATTTAGATTTTAACAACCATTATGTAACATTAAAAATACTAGATAACTATTTTTAATAAAAGTTCTTTTTACATTTATAGGAAAAAAAAGAACCTACTTTTCAATAAAAATATTTTATAAATAAATGGATAGTAGTAATTACATCATTGTGAATTAAATTATTTGTTTCAGTTAATAATTTATGGTCCGAATACTTTAGCCATTTGTGCATCTTTAAAGAAAGAAAGAAAAAAAAAATCTGAAGATAATATTTAAATTGGATTTTTTTTTCTTCCTCTTCTTTTTCAAAACATTTATGTATTATTTTTATTATTATTTATTCTTAAGGTAAAATTAAGTATATTACTCAATTTGTAGTAATATAGAACTACAAAATATTGTAAGCAATCAATTTTTAGAGTGAATTCATTTCTAAAGAAAGAAAAAAAAATATCTACTTTTAAAAAATATATAACTTCAATCGGTAAAAAATTTCCCAAATCATTGCTAAATCGCCCGTTTTAGCAACCTAATTAACGCGAAGTGAGTAAAAAGGTTTTCATAGCATCTATAATGCTATCAGGTTAGACATTCTCCGAATATAGTAATTTTTTTTCTTTTTTCTTTCTTTTCTTTTTTTTTTTTTTTTTTTTAATAATTTGGTTCATGAAGACCAAAATTCGTCAAAATAACTCGTCCAATAAAATTAATATTAAGAGCTTTCTAAGATATGAAAATCATAAAAGAAATGGTTTCTTTAAATTTAAAATGTAAAGTAAATTATGTCATAAAGACAAAGTATAGGTTTCATATAAACAGATAACAGAAAAAATAAAGTTGTTTATGATACAAAGAAAACTCTGGGACTCAAGCCAGTGTGAAAGAAAAATAATCGAATTAGAAAAAAAAAAAAATGCCTGAAAAATTTACAACTAAAATACTGTTAATTAATGTAGAAGAAATAATTCAAAACATTTTACGAAATTTTTTTGAATACGAAAAATTTAATAAAGCAAAACTAATTAATTTTCTTTAAATCCAGTTTCTCAATTCAGTCATAAAAACATATTAGAAATTTTAAAATTCTTTAAATTTTGATTTTAATATCTAATTAAGCTTTAATATTTAAAATTGTTTTATTATCTATTTAATGTTACAAATATATATATATATATATATATATATATATATATATACATACATACATACATACATACATATATATATATATATATATATATATATATATATATATATATATATATATATATATATATATATATATATATAATTATCCCCCTAAAACTCTGACAAAATAAAAAATTCTAAAAAAAAGCCAACATAAAACCCAAAAAACCTTGATAGAAGACGCAAAAACCTGATAAAATCTGATAAAACTCACCGGGCTGTTAACTAATAATAACTAATGATACCTAAATGACTAATTTTTAAAAGATATAACTTTTAATATTGTTTCAAGAAGTGCTTAAGTAACATGTAAATTTAAGAAATAAGGAAAATATAAATATAATACGTATATAATATATATATAAGTGTAACATAATATATATATATATATATATATATATATATATATATTATAAGTACTACTTATATTATATATATATATATATATATTAAGTACTACTTATATATAATACTTTACAGTTTGTTAATATTTTTAAAAAAATAATTTGGAGCAACGTACCTTATCTTCTCGGCAAGTAAATATCTCTTTAATCTCAAGCTACACCTCAAAGCACTAGCACAAGCAAAGCAAAGGAAAGCTAAGTGAACAAACTTGGAAATCAAGTGCAGATTTGGAGGTTTTCGCACGGCTTTGGGGTTTTATATAGGCAGCTTAAAAACCCTAAAGGCAACCATGCTCTTTCATATTCGAAGTGATGACGTCTCTGTACAATGACCCCAAGGTAATTTTTTCATTAACTAGATCTGCGAAACATCATAAAATTTTCAGAAGGAGGAGTTAAATTTGACCAACCCTCTCCTTTTAATGTTCCAATAGTAGTCCACATGATCACCATTCAGCTCATTTAAAGGTCAAATCCACTGAAACTTCTCTCTTCTTTATTTAATCCAGGAATTAGATGATCTCACCTGGGGGGGGGGGATTGTGGTTGTTTTAGAAATCGACATTCCTTATGTTTCTGAGATCATTGAATACAGAACTTTAACATCCCACCAAAAATTCCCTGTGCAACCTCCCCTACTCAAAGTCTTTTTATTTCTTTTTTTTTTTTTTTTTTTTGAAAAACTGACGTACTTTAAGAAACAAAACTTTAACAAACAAGATGTTTCTTTGGAGTAAAAAATAATTTTTTTTTCTTTCAAGGACAAAAAGTATAGGTACAATAAAAGTTATAAAAATTTAACATTTTTTTTTTTTTTTTTCTAATGTTATTTTTAATTAACATTTTTTTTTTTTTTTAATCTTTCCTTACATAGTATGGGAAAGTTTTAGTTATGAGTAGAATTTTAGAACTAAGATTTTGCTTCAATTATCTGTTTTCAGGTCCGCTGAATCCCAGGAATTAAATTTTCTAGTGATTGGTCTGTGTAGTTGTGTGCTGTGGTGCATGTCTTAAAAACAGATATTGACAGGAAATCTAAATTCGGAACTCTAAATACGTATCGTATGATATTACTAAAACATTTTCCTGGGATCGAATACATAGCCCGTGTGCAGTGACCGAAAAAAAAAAAAAAAAAAAAAAAAAAATCAAATACATTACGATCTAGGGGCGAAATTTCTCGATGGTACATTTAACATATTTAGACAGCACTAATCTAATCATAATTAAAACAATATGTAGTTTTACATGCGCAAAAGCATACTCCTACATATCATAATAGTCGGTAGAGCGCCGGCCTCACAATTGGAAGATTGCGGGTTCGGTACTCGAGCCGGCCAAAGACCGTCGTGTACACTAATGGTGGCTGGTGCACGTAAAATCTGTCGTGGCCGCAATGTCCACCATGTTCCCATAAAAAATTATAAACTCTGAGGGTCACCGAAGCGGGAGAGCCATCCCTTCCATGGAGGATCAAAATTGTGATGGCATGTCTCCGGACTACCTCTAGGGGTGAGTCCCAGACTGTCACCAATTGCCCATCTGTGCAGCACTAGTGCGACGTAAAACCCAACCAACCATAATAATATGAAAAACATCCATCACAATAGTGTTCTTAAATTTAGCACAGTTAAAGGGGAGAAAAAAAAAAGCATAAAACAACTCGAAATGCACTTCCAGCAATTTCCAGTCCTACCCCTAATATACTTGAATACTTTCCTGAGGACCTATAAAACAAAACAAAAAAAAAAATATTTTCATACCCTAATCTTTGGAAAAAAATGCTTTTACGCATTTATAAAATGTATGTAGTCAGTGGCTTGAACTCCAGAGTGCACGCACACATACAGAGAGAGAAAGAGAACTCTGTTTATTTATATAGATAATCAATGTAATTATGCTATATTAAGATAAAGTAAAAACTACAACATCTAGAATAAGAAGGAGAAAGTACACTAAATTCTACCAAAACAGATGTCTGTTCTGTTTCCCAATTTCTTTCTCTCTGGCGTTCTAGACGCTGTAGTTTTTACTTCGTTTTAATAATCCAGCGCCATGTCTCCTTTTAATAATTATGCTATATACTGAAAAAAAAAAAGGAAGTTATTTTCCCGTTTGAATTTTTAACAAAAGTAATTATTTATACGACTACTCGCCATTTTCAATTTCTTCTATTTAAAATAAAAGAAAGTATTGGATTCGTAAAAAAATTCGACTTCCGGTTTTCGATAGATTTATAGGTTTTGAGAGGTCCGGAACACGATTTAACCATTTTTATAAAATGTCTGTGTGTGTGAGAGAGAGAGGGATAAAAATTGAGCGGAAGTTCTAGCTCGAAAACTAAGGCACAAAATTTCAAGTTAATTTATATGTAGTTGTTCCATGGCATAAATTAGTGTCCTGCCCTTTGGAACAAAACTATAGGGGAAAAAACTGTCTGTTAACCACGAGTAATATTTGGCGAATTCTGCATTATGTTTTTTTTTTTTTTTTTTTTTTTTTTTTTTTCCTCATTGATTTTTGGGTGAATTTTTTAGAGTTATATATGACAGTTTAAAATTTTAGTGTTTAAAAAAAGAAATCTGGTAATAGTCAAAACTATTTTCTAGACTAGGCTTTGAGATAAAAGCTTGCATAAGAATTTAAGACTTCTTTAACTAAAGTGTTTTGAATTTAAATGAGGGAGGAAAAAATAAAAATATAATAATATGCGATATTTTTTTTTCCCTTCAGAATAGTGTATTAAAACTTATATGTAAATAAATTGTAAAATTTTTAGATAAATAATTAATGGATGTACATGGATAAATGGATTAAATAGCTGCATAAAATTGTGATTTATTATTATTTTTAAAGGATTTTTCTTTTAAATGCGATTTAATAGAAACATCCGCAATGTTTCTTTTTTCTTTATTTTATTTTCTTTCTTTCTTTCTTTCTTTCTTTCTTTTTTTTTTTTTTTCTTTTTTAAGTGAAAACTTCTTTAGGCGCGTTGAGCACTTTTGGGTGAATAAAAATCATTGAACTCGCCTCAGCGCCAGCTGACGCTTTCCATTTGAAGTGAAAACTTTTGGGTGAACAAAAATCATTGAACTCACGTCATCGCCAGCTGACGCCTTCCATCCTTGTATGATACTAATAATGTATCATACAATTAACTTGCTAATGTGAAGTGTTAATAATTATATACTGTATATTGTTTTAAAATCTGGTGTGGCTCTACACGACTTCTCTCATCTCTGAGCACTGTCTCTATTGTAGTTAGACCCCTCAAAACCGTGAGAAAGGCCAAAGCCGCCATTTTTCTCACGTTTTTACAATCTGGTGCGGCTCTACACGACTTCTCTCATCTCCGGACTCTGTCTCTTAAAGATTGCAGCCGGAAACGTTCCAGTTAGACCTCACAAAACAGTGAGAAAGGACAAAGCCGCCATTTTTCTCACGTTTTTACAATCTGGTGCGGCTCTACACGACTTCTCTCATCTCCGGACACAGTCTCTTAAAGATTGCAGCCGGAAACGTTACAGTCAGACCTCACAAAACAGTGAGAAAGGTCAAAGCCGCCATTTTTCTCACGTTTTTACAATCTGGTGCGACTCTACACGACTTCTCTCATCTCCGGACACTGTCTCTTAAAGATTGCAGCCGGAAACGTTACAGTCAGACCTCACAAAACAGTGAGAAAGGCCAAATCCGCCATTTTTCTCACGTTTTTACAATCTGGTGCAACTCTACACGACTTCTCTCATCTCCGGACACTGTCTCTTAAAGATTGCAGCCGGAAACGTTCCAGTTAGACCTCACAAAACAGTGAGAAAGGCCAAAGCCGCCATTTTTCTCACGTTTTTACAATCTGGTGCGGCTCTACACGACTTCTCTCATCTCCGGACACTGTCTCTTAAAGATTGCAACCGGAATCGTTGCAGTTAGACTTCACAGAACCGTGAGAAAGGCCAAAGCCGCCATTTTTCTCATGTTTTTACAATCTGGTGCGGCTCTACACGACTTCTCTCATCTCCGGACTCTGTCTCTTAAAGATTGCAGCCGGAAACGTTCCAGTTAGACCTCACAAAACAGTGAGAAAGGACAAAGCCGCCATTTTTCTCACGTTTTTACAATCTGGTGCGGCTCTACACGACTTCTCTCATCTCCGGACACAGTCTCTTAAAGATTGCAGCCGGAAACGTTACAGTCAGACCTCACAAAACAGTGAGAAAGGTCAAAGCCGCCATTTTTCTCACGTTTTTACAATCTGGTGCGACTCTACACGACTTCTCTCATCTCCGGACACTGTCTCTTAAAGATTGCAGCCGGAAACGTTACAGTCAGACCTCACAAAACAGTGAGAAAGGCCAAATCCGCCATTTTTCTCACGTTTTTACAATCTGGTGCAACTCTACACGACTTCTCTCATCTCCGGACACTGTCTCTTAAAGATTGCAGCCGGAAACGTTCCAGTTAGACCTCACAAAACAGTGAGAAAGGCCAAAGCCGCCATTTTTCTCACGTTTTTACAATCTGGTGCGGCTCTACACGACTTCTCTCATCTCCGGACACTGTCTCTTAAAGATTGCAACCGGAATCGTTGCAGTTAGACTTCACAGAACCGTGAGAAAGGCCAAAGCCGCCATTTTTCTCATGTTTTTACAATCTGGTGCGACTCTACACGACTTCTCTCATCTCCGGACACTGTCTCTTAAAGATTGCAGCCGGAAACGTTGCAGTTAGACCTCACAAAACAGTGAGAAAGGCCAAAGCCGCCATTTTTCTCACGTTTTTACAATCTGGTGCGGCTCTACACGATTTCTCTCATCTCCGGACACTGTCTCTATTGCCGTTAGAGCATTAAATGAAATTGTAATATAATTTTTGTAGTAGTAGTTTATATTAATGAATAAAAAACACTTCATTTAAAAGCATTTCCTGCACAATAAAATATTTCCTGACGATTCAAGAAATACACACGTAATTGTTCACGTTTTCACTTCTGTCGGCACTCCCGAAGTGCAATTTTTTTTTTTTTTTTAAGATGGTAGCCCGTTTTATTTCTTTATTTATTGAAAGTTAATTTAAATTATCTAAAATTAAGTGAGAAATATGTTTTTTTTTTTTTTTTTTTTTTTTTTTTTTTTTAAATATGTATCCACATTACATTAATCATGACTTTCTAGATTCCAATAGATAAGAAACATGAATATAACACTTGAAATTCTATAATTAAAAGATTTAGGGATATAATTAGCGTAAGCTAAATAATACTACACTCTGAGACATTTGAATTTAAATTTTAATGGTGTGTAGTGTTAGGGTTGAAGCCAGTTGACTAAAAGAGGGTCCTAGACCTGAGTGGTGTACTCTCTGTAGAAAGTCTTTCTAAGTATTACATATCCCTTTTTATTTGAGTTTTCGAGAAAACCATAGTAAACTCCAAATGTATATGCCGACGAAAGCGATCAGGTATCGAACTTGGCAATTTCCGTCTACTAGCTTCCAAATATTTAAATTTTGATATTCCATTGATCAAAACATTGCAGAATTTTTCAATTGTATTTATAAAACTTTAATTTTTATGATAATTTTATGCAATGTTTTCCATAGTGTTGAATTTAAAATTCGCCATCATAAAAAAAAAAAAAAAAAAAAAATCGAAATTTTGTTTTACATCCGATCTTATTAATGTTTGTTTTCATGTTTGAATAATGAATAGTATTAAAGTTAAATTACGCATCATACGATGGATCGGGCCCCACCTGTGAAAATTTGCACGAGCCGCTACTGCCTTTAGGGGTGGGCCATACCATTGGCCGAACGGTTCTGGGCTGAAAACTGGTAGACGGGAAGTGCCCGGTTCGATCCCAGGTCGCGCTCATTGACCTAGCTGTTCAAAGTTTCCCTGGTTTACTCCAAAACTCGGGTAAATACGGACTTAGAGGTCATTCCACCTATAGGCCTAGGACCTTAGGGTAGTCAACCGGTCTTAAGCCATAAAACCAAGCAACCTTTATGGATAACTCCCAGACTATCGCCAATAGCTAATAGCGATGCCTATTGGCGATGTGGATTTTACTTCACACTAGTGCGAAATAAAATGCACTCAACCAAACAACTTATACAAATTCACAAAGTACAAATTATTTATTAAAATTATTATTTCTCAAAATTAATTTCCAATGTGAGTGCTGACGATTTATATAAAAATATTACACTAAATATAAAATAAAAGTCAATTTTCTGCCCTATAGACATCGTCTTAGAAAATGCATTTTTGAGACTTTTTCCTGTTAAAAAAAAATCAATAACTTTGTTTCAAATTATTACAAGTACGTGGTACAAACAATCGTTTTAAAGGTGTCGACGAATTCTTCCGAAAAAGATTGAAAATTTTCAACCCTGGAGACATGTGTGTGTGTGTGTGGGGGGGGGGGGTTACATATACAAAATTTTTATCCTGGTTGGTTGTTACTTTTATGCATACATATGCTTTATATATGTGCTTCATACACATATTTATGCTTTATTCTCCGTACATTTATACGAAATTTTGTCTTATATGCAAAATTAAAAATTATAATAAAATGGGACGACAGTGCCACTTGTTGAGGGGTATGCACCAAATTTTGATAGACACTAATCTATCTTAAAAAGTAACTAATTATAACTTTTTATGAAATTCTTTAAATTAGTTCTTCAGATAATGTTAGCAGAATATTTTTATCATAAATAGACAGACAGGTAGATGGGCAAACGGAATGTCAGGCCGTTTTTTTTAAATGATCAAATGGTATGCAGGACATTTCAAAGCGTATAAATCCATCGAAAATCGAAATTCAAAAATTTGTATGAATTCATTACTTTCTTCTATTGAATACAGAATAAAGAAAAATTTTTGGAAAGGGCAGATGCCACATCTAGCCCTAATGTACTATAATTTCTTGGAGAAATTAAGATGTCTGCCTTGAATTTTATTTTATTTTATTTATTTAATTTTTTTTTTGACATTGACTTGAATTGGCACTAATTAGCTTTTGCGGTATATCGTCCAGTAGGTGTAGCTGCTATGCTGTGATTTTCTCCAATTAAGGAAAGGCTATATCTCAGCTTCTATAATGTATGTAATTTCTACATTAGTATGCAACAAACTTTCTTTGTAAGATAGATATTATGCAAAACTGTGCTGACTCAATTTCTTTGCACATTGGACGTACATTCGTCCGGATTAAATATATATATATATAATTTGTTTCGTCAATAATAATTTATTATCAATAGGAAAATAAAATATTTTTTTTTATCTGACTGATGTATTCTTTCTGATTTAATGCTGAACACAATTTTGCTTAGAAATAAAACATAGACTTAGAAACAAAACATTATAAGCATAAATCTTATATACTTCACAATTAAAATGTATTACTTTTCAAAAAGAAAAAAACATCCTAATTTTTAATTTTTAAAAGCATTATTTTACTCTGAAAAGACATTTGATTATATTCGACTTAAAATTGCGAAAAGGTAAACTATTTTCTTAGCAAAACTTTTTATCATTAGATTTTTGTATGTAAAACTTTAAAGCAATATTATGTTCAGTGTTTCATTAAAATAATTTATTTCGGAAAATTTTATGAGTAAACGAGAAAGTAACTTATAAAAAGAAGAAAAGAAAAATAAATAAATAATTGTTTCAATTCAGTATAATCTTTAATTATAAAATTGGATAAATTCTCATTTTTGGAAATAACAGACCACGTTTGTTTATTATTGTTTTGGTAGTCTAAAGTGCATGCTTCGAGTGACGGCATTCTCGAGGGCCAATCAGGACAAAATACGGCTAATGCTATCTTGCTAGCTTTTTTCAGAGGAAGATAGTCTGACATTCAACCAGGTTTTCATCGATCATTCTGAGATGATTTCTAAGATATCTAGATGAATATCACATTATATTAATAATAATTATTATTACGACAAGGTGATATAAAATATTTTACTTTCCTCTCCCCCCCCCGCACCGCCTCCGGCCATCGCCCCCTGCATTTATATGTGACACTCTAATCTTTTCATAGATTGTACGTTACTATACAAGGTTTATTTTATTAAAATCGGTAAAAAGGTGATAATAAAACAATTTTTTTCTTTCAATCTGCTCCTAACCTCTCCCCCCCCCCCATTCCCAATTCCCTAAGTATATGTAATCTTTACTGCTTATTTTTCTTTAATACTAAGTGAATGCTGTACCAATTTAATTAAAATTACGAAAAATGTAATATAAAATTCATTCTTTAAATTTATTCTTTAATATTTATTGTTTTTGTGATTTGGAAATCGCAAAAGTGCTGTTTTTTCCGGTGCTCTTTTTTCGGGATACACCCTGAATATTACTATACTTTAACCGTGTAAAAATCAGATATTTTTAGATTTCAGTAATGAGAGAATTTTAATAGGTCCCCCCCCCCCCCCTCAAAGGGAAAATCTGCCCCGTGGCCCCATCGGAGGTTAGCCAGGCTCTGGGCAAGTAACTTGAAATTTCAATTTTCATACCTTGAGCATGAGAGAGAAAGGACATTTCTTTAAACAAAAATAAGTGCTCAAGTCGTATGTTTTTATTTTGAATGAAAATACTGTAGCTAAATGAAAATATATGCCGTTCATTCCCATTAGAAACACTTAAAATACCACCAAGGAGGGCATTCTTCTTTCCTCTCTTAGACCTAAGTACCACGTGTAGAAGTTCGGCTTCTCACACGCCAATGCACTCTCTGTCTCTCCCCACCTACCCCTAAAAACCAGTCGTTGAACTTTTAAAATCGTCTATTCAACTATTCAACTTTTGAACTTATTTATTATTTATTATGTTTATTAGATTTTTTTATTATTTAATAAGAGCGTTTTGAAGACCTGAGGTCATTAAACTGTTTCCTTAAACACAATGGAAAAATCCGAGTTAAAATTAAATTACTGTTTACATCCGTCGCGAATTTTTTTAAAGTGTAATTATAGAACATTCACATTGCAGCTCATGCCAAAGTCTGTTCGATCATAGTCAAAAACAACTTTTTACGTAACTTTACTTCTATGATTTAACCTCTTCACAAAACTTTATTAAAAAAATTTAAGATTACTGTGCGCTAAACTTTTATGAATGCCAGCCTGCATATCCTTGGGGATGTCTACGTAATGATATATTATTCACTTGGTTTGGTATGTCGTGGAAATAATAAAAAACTCTTTTTCTAATTGTTCGGATAATACAACTCATATCCAAAGATGAGATGAATAGAGTGTTGTCTATTCTTGAACAATAACGAACAACTGAGAAGACATAGTGAGGCATATAATTATAAAACTATGCAATGCATTATACGAATACATAAAGCATGCAATCAAAAATGAAAAGATCCTGAAAAACAGATTTAAGAATGTCCGGTCAGATTCAGTTCTGCGGTCATTTGAACAAATAAAACAAAATTTAAAACATTTCAGATCAACGAACTTAACCTAACATAAAGTTCAAGTATATTTTGTTAAAGAAAAGTTTAAATTATGAACTATTTCTTTAATGACCTTTCTATCTTCACATTGCTAAGACCGTAAAAATGTCATCTAAGCAAATTTCTTTTGAAATACTTCAAGTGTAAAGACTTAGAAAAGGTATAAATGTATATACCAGGTGATTCAAAATAGATGTTACAGCGATTATCTCGTAAACTAAGAAAGATAGAAACATACTTTCAATTAAAAAATTAGAGCAAATTAAGAGTAGATTTCAAATATGGCGTTTTTTTGTACAAGGGGCTGTATACAAATTAAATACGAAATTTAATTTTTATACGGCCCCTCCTATTATGTGACTTATATTTAGAAAATTATTCTCCTCGCTCTAACAAGCAAAAAAAAAAAAAATCATCTCTCTAAGTCAAAATTTCGCTGAGTTATTGCAATTTGAAAATGATGACTTACACCACTTCTTTTTCAATTTTGGCATCTATTTTTCGACGCCAACGTGCTCAATTTAGGGGGTTATCTATAAGATGAGAAAAATTAAAAAAAGATCCTTTATTTTAAAATAGCAACTAAAATCATTCAAGCACGTGAAATCAACAATTTTAAGAACTTAATGCAAATTTACATTATTCCGTATTGTTAAAAAAATTAATAGTTGAATTTCTTAGGGGTCACCTGCAAATTAAAACACGTTAAGACAGGAAAAAAAATTAAAAGTCTAGCAAAACCGTGTGGTATTTTCGCGCTTTATTTTTACCACTTTCCATCATGGTTGAAAAATTTAATGACTTCGGCTCTTTAACAATTCCAGCCACGTTGAAAAGTGTTAATGACTTCGATTTGTCTGTCTGTCCATTCGTCATTCTGTAAGTCCGCGCTCTAACTCCCGTGAATATTCATAGAATTTCCTGAAACTGATATATGTTATTTGAGTTCACTATCGGATTTTCCTTATTGAAAATGGAGTGAATACCTCTGCTAGCTTGTGCACAGAGACACCCGAAAGTATTCCAAAGCATTGTGTTCTATGACAGGTATTTTTATAAACCATATTTTAACACCCTTAATTTATGCATATATTAATGAAATAGAAATACGTTATTAAAGTTTTCTATCGGATATTTTCTATGGAAAATGGAGTAAACACCATCACTGGTTTGTATACAGGGACACCCGAAAGTATTCCAAAGCATTCCGTTCTATGTGAAGATATTTCTATAAACCAAATTTTAGTTACTTAGCATAAATCTTAATGAAATTGAAATATGTTATTCACATGCACAAAATAATGCTTTCTATAGTGTACAGTACGATTAGCATTGGATTTACAGGGCACACAAAAATATTCAGTTACGTTAAGGGTTATTATTGGACATTTGCTGGAATTACATTTTCGTTTACATTAAACATTTTTTAACAATTTTTAACAGTGAATAGGATTTCAATTTTCATATGTTTTTGTCTGACTGTCCATCTGTCCGTCTGTCCGTCTGTCCGCCCCCAGCGTCTGTAAATATTTTCAGAAATTTACAGAAATGATATATGTTATTCAGGTTTACTATATGATATTCCCTATTTAAAATGGCATTAATTAATTCTCTACAATTGGTTTATGTACAGGAACGCACATAAAATGCCAATGTATTGCGTTTTGGGACAGACATTCTTATAAATTACATTTAAATAACTTTATACTGTAAAAATCATAAGGAAATTCATATTTATTGTTAATATTCTAAATGTTTTGTATAGAATATGATATCGTATAGATGTATAATTCTATGTCAGGGGGGTTACCGCCCTTCTCAACCCCCGTTTAATTATAGTGCCTATACTTATCAAAACAAAAATCAAGTCTGTTATCAATTTCCTTGAAACTTGCAAATCTTAATCAACTTTTCAAGTGGCAACTAGATATGGAATCCGAAGTACCAAATTCGCATTTCCTGTAGTTATTACTTTCTCATACCCATAAGGTAGAGAAAGTATTGTTTTTGGGCCAAATTTTCGAAAGTGAGTTGTAGTTATATTTGCACGTTTTGAGATCCCCTGAATATGAAAATCGTGTTTTTAGCGGTTGGTCTGTGTGTGTGTCTGTCTGTTATCAGCATATCTTAAGAACAAATAACAGCAGATATTAAAACTTGGTATTCTAAATATGTATCATATAGGGATGCTACACTAAGCTTTTCATTGAGATGAAACAAATGGTTCATGTACAGGGACACTCAAGAATATTCAAATACATTACGTCTATGGGGGAAATTGCAGGTAAGTAGAGTTTAACACCTATAGACTGCACTAAACCAAATGAAATGAATATATATTTTTTATATGTATAAAAACAGGCCTCATGTAAAATATGGCAGGGAAATCATTCACTGTTCATTTACAGACAAGAACTTTGCTACACAAAAGAACTAGATTATAATGCGACAATAGCTGAAAATTGATGGAAGTGCATTTTAGGTTGTGCCGTATATTATTACTATAGATTTATATTTAGGTGCACTTTGTGGTTTGTACATATTCTTCAAAAGATATACAGGGTTGCAAATATTTAAACTATAATATTCTTTTTCATTGTTAATGAAAGTGCTTTACTGTAATATTTTACCATGTCCAGGAAAACTTTTTAAAAGTTTGATTATTGCCTGCGTCGAATAATTTCAGGAAACGAATAATTTCATGAGATCACCCCTCACACAGAACTAACTATCATATTAAACTCTTCCGAAACCTAATTTGAATTATTTTAACATAGGTTTACAGTACTCTTTATGTTACCTCTTAATCTCCAACCTATATTTATGGTATTAAATTTCAGGGTAAGAGAAAGTCGTGTGAGTGGCACACCAGATTATTTGTTGTTAAATTATGCTGATAATTCATATATATACAGATCAACCAATGAAAATTTACCTTTCGTATTCAGGAGGCCTCAAAATATGTTATTATACAGAAAAAAAAATCGCTCTTCAAAAACTACATTGTTTACAGTATGGGTATGAGAAATTAATTTTCCGTTCTGTGTCAGCAGTGTTCTTCGAAAAAAAAAAATGCAGCAAAGTACTTACGCGAATTACATTTAATAATAATAATAATAATAATAAAAATTACCTTAATTTTGGGTAGCCCTGTATATTGTCTAAAAACTATATACAAATGACTTTGTGTTCGTAAATTTAGTGTTATATGTAAAACAAGTAACATAAATTGAAATACACTTCCAGCAATTCCCAAGTATAGCTCCAATATATCAAAATACTCTGGGTAACCCTGTAAATGAATGATGAATGATTGCGATACCATAATCTACATAAAACATGCTTTTATGCGTATAAAAAATCTGTTCTTTTCATTTTGTTTAGTGCGGTATATACATGTCGCACTGTACATATGAGAAATTTCACTCACAGACGTAATGTATTTGAAATCTCTTGAATAACCCTGTAAACAAACAATTGTCTGATCACAACGAATACTTTAGTGTAGCACCGCAATATGATACGGATTTAGAATATCGAATTTGGATTTTGTGCTACTATTTGTTCTTGAGATATTCTAATAACACAGAAACACACACACACACACAGAGAGAGAGAGAGAGACCAACCGCTTAAAACATGATTTTTGAATTCAGAGGATCTGAAAACCTGCAAATATAACAAAAGCTAATTTTCGGAAAATTGACTCAAAAACAATTCTTTCTCTACACCGTGCATATGAGTAAGAGAATGTATAAAAGAAAAGAAAGAAAAATGAATTTGAAAATTCCCTTTTAGTACATAAATTATTCATAAATTTTATTTGTTAAATTATCGATGAGTATTCTCTTGTGTATTCACAAAGACATTACAGGTTAAAATAGCCGTCTTTCCCTGAATGATTTTTCTTCCCCCCCCCCCCCAACGCTGATCAACGTGTGCCTTATAACAAAAGCTATAGTAATTACAATTTCTCACTTTTGATACAACCCCTTAAGATTTGGCGAAAAATGCTAGAATTTTCAAATTGCAATAACTCAGCAAGGTTTTGACTTAGAGAGATGATTTTTTTTTTATTTTGATTGTTAGAGCGAGGAGAATATTTTTCTAAATATAAGTCATATGATAGGAGGGGCCGTATAAAAATTAAATTTCGTATTTAATATGTATACAACCCCTTGTACAAAAAAATGCCATATCTGAAATCTACTCTTTATTTGCATTAATTTTGTAATTGGAAGTATGTTTCTATCTTTCTTAGTTTACGAGATAATCGCTGTAACATCTATTTTGAATCACCCGGTATATACATATACAGTCCTGCAGCTTGGAGTTTTATAATATTATATAAAAATAATCTGTAGTTTTAAAATAACATATCGATATCTAGTAATTCCCCTCAACTCTTTTCGAACATTTAACAGTTACATGGTAGTTAAATAAATTTAAATTACTGAATATTTCAGTAAATAATTAAAAAGGAAAATCATAAGATGGTGTTTGATTATTTCATGTCAAGTTCTCATATTTGTACAATAGATCATAATGTATTCACGCTCTTTTGTACGTCTCTGTAAATAATTATAAATGATAATTTATGAATTTCTGTAGCGATTATGATGTAGCAAATATAGATCTTAAACATATATCAGTTTCACCTAATCACTTTAATATTTCTACCAGCAATTATATATCATCATCATCAATTTCAGCCTTCATCAATCTATTGCAGGATGGAGGCCTCTCCTAGGTGATTCCAATCTGCCCTGTTTTCTGCAATTCTCCATTCTGCTCTTCCAAACTTCACAATTTCATCCCTCATTCCTCCAATGACACAGTGGTTTTTTCCTTAGTTTTTTCTTATCTCTCGGTATCCAGAATATGACTTCGGTGGTCCATCTCTCTCATCTATATAAAATCGTTCTTCCTGACTGAGTCAGTGAGTGAGGGGGAGATTCATCATCGCCCAGACCAAACCCCTGGACCTAGAAGCATGAAATTTTGTGACAATGTTCTTTCTATGACGTAGGCATCCACTAAAAAGCGATTTTACAAAGTTCGCCCCCCAAGGGGAAGAGGGGGGGGGCAAAACGTGATTTCACAAAATCCTTCATATCTCAAACAAAAAAACAGATATCCGTAAAATTTTTGTTTTAAAATATAGCTAATACAAATGTCTAAAAACCGATTTCTGGAATTTTCAAAATTCGGTCTCCAAGGGGGGCGGGGGGGGGGGTGCAAAACGTGATTTCACATGCGTAAAACGTGATTTCGCATAATCCTATATATCTCAAACAAAAATATAGATATACGTGAAATTTTTACTCTAAAATATAGCTAATGAAAATATCTATAAATCAATTTCTGGAATTTTAGAAATTCAGCCCCCAGGTGGGGCAGCAAGGGGGGTTTGGGGCAAAAACAAATAGAAACACAGTTAGGCCGTTCAAAATTGGTACAGATAGGTTTTAAAGGCCTGCAAGTCGAATGGGGATATTTTGGAAAGTGTAAAGTTATTAGGAAGGGCGAGAAAGGGGGAGGGGAGAGGGGGCAAATAAATAAAAATAGAGTTAGATCGTTCAAAATTGATATATAGAGGTTTTCGATACTTACAAATCGATTGCGGATATTTTCGGATTTGTAAAATTATTAGGAGGGGCAGGAAGGGGGTGGGGCGGTAAGAGGAGGCTATGGGCAAAAGCAAACAGAAATACAGTTAGGCCGTTCAAAATTGGTACAAATAGGTTTTAGAGGCCTGCAAGTCGAATGGGGATATTTTCGAAAGTGTAAAGTTATTAGGAGGGCCGGGAAGGGGGAGGGGAGAGGGGGGCAAAAAAATAAAAATAGAGTTAGATCGTTCAAAGTTGGTATATAAAGGTTTTCGATACTTACAAATCGATTGCGGATATTTTCGAATTTGTAAAATTATTAGGAGGGGTGGGAAGGGGGGCGGTAAGGGAGGGGCTATGGGCAAAAACAAATAGAAATACAGTTAGGCCGTTCAAAATTGGCACAGATAGGTTTTAGAGGCCTGCAAGTCGAATGGGGATATTTTCGAAAGAGTAAAGTTATTAGGAGGGCCGGGAAGGTGGAGGGGCAAAAATTAAAAGAGAGTTAGATCATTCAAAATTGGTGCATAGAGGTTTTCGATACCTACAAATCGATTGCGGATATTTTCGAATTTTTAAAATTATTGGGAGAGGCTTGAAGAGGGGGGGGGGGAGCGGAGGGGCAAAAAAATAAAAATAGAGATAGATCGTTCAAAACTGGTGCATAGAAGTTTTTGATACTTACAAATCGATTGCGGATATTTTCGAATTTGTAAAATTATTAGGATAGACGGGAGGGGAAAAATAATAGAAATAAGAGTTAGAGCTTTTTGGGAATTTTTTCCGAAGACAGTGAGAACACAATGCGACATTTTTCCTAATCAGGTTTTTGTTTCTCTTTTTTTTTTTTTTCACGTGATAAAAATTGATGCAATTTTGAGAATTCAGTAATTATAGTGATTCATTGAAAAATAGGGACCAGCGAAGCGGGCGTTGCCTGCTAGTTATATATATATATATGTGTGTGTGTGTGTGTGTGTGTGTGTGTTGGATCATTGCAAAAACATTGTCTAGTGCTAAAATGGTTTATTTATTACTAACAGGAGACTTGGCGTTGGAATATTAAAACCCGAATAAACTACTACGTCAGAAACGCCAAAATAAAAATATTTGCGATGCATACAGCTGTTTCGGTAGCCTTAAGCGTACCGTCTTCAGTGCAAAAAGAATCAAATTCTTTGTGAATAAAAATACGTTGTTATGCTTAGAAAAAAAATGTACATATATTATATATATATATATATATATATATATATATATATATATATATATATATATATAAATTTTAAAACTCAGATATTACACACATTTTTGTGAGTGTGATGAAACTTATCATTCAAGAAAGATATATGGGTGATTTCAAAGAATAAAAAATGCTTTAAAATTTTGCATGATCAAACTGAAATCTGTGTCAAATAGCGAATATATTGAGCTAATCTGCATTAAAATTTGTAGAATAGAAATCAACACTTACTTCATAATTTAAATACATTAAAACATAACGATAAAAGGTATATTTATATTCGATACTTTTCACACTCCAAAATTTAGTTCTGTGTAAAAATAAGATTTGCACATCAAATATAACTAAATAATATAAGATTAAGTATACCGGATACTGCCCGTTATGCATAATTTTTATTTTATTTTATTTTATTTATTTATTTATTTATTTATTTTTCTATTTTTTTTGCTGTAACAGAGTGGGCACATAGTTATAACCCACTGGACATAGCAACAGGATTAATTTGTAACTTTAATGAAAATAGACAAAGTGGGGAAAAAGTCACTCATTTTTTTTTTTTTTTCCCTTTGAAAAACAGCTTTCGCAAATTAAATTTATCGTAAAAATTATTTTTATGCAAATGAAATATAACTGATACCTAATGTTTCTATAATGAATTTTTGACTCCGATTACTCTTACTCGTGTTCAGGGCATCTCAAAACGTCTAAATTCATCGAAAATTGGGAGTTCGGAAATTTTCACGAATCCAATACTCTCTTCTTTTATATATAAGAGAAAATTAAAATTATAAAAACAGTTGACATGTCAATTATAAAGTAAACTATGGGACTCAAAGCATAGAAGATAAAATTGAAAGCTATTTTTTTTTTTTTTTGCCTCCTCCCCCCCCCCCCCTCCTTTTCCTTCTCTTAAAAAAAAATTACACATTTCATAAAAAGTTTTCTGCACAAGGCGTGCGCATGAGTATCTGCTTTATACTATACAAGAGCTCAAGGAATATAAAAGATAATTAACAAATTTCAAAAAATTTCAAACTTTGACAGTGACATACTGGTAATCTTAATTAGCAGAGTAAAAAATTCAAAACATTTCATGAAAACACTGAATTCGAAAAATATATTAATGTTAGACATTATGAGACAACTTATATGAATTTTTTAAGTGTAAAAAAACATTAACCTAACTGAATTTACAAAAATTATAATATCAAAATTTTTCAATTTGTCATTTATATATCAATTTAAAATGAATTTTAAACATTAGTATCTCTTTTTTTTTTTTTTTTTTTTTTTTTTTTTTTTTAATCAAAAATCATAGTATGTAAAAAATAAGAATGCTAACATTTTACCGCTAAAAAAAACATAGTTTAGAAGACAATTGATCCTACTTTAAAGAAGAATACATTTGCAACAAAAGTACATCCTATTTTGCTTTAAATAAAAAAAATGTGGAAGACCTTCACAAAGCATCTAAGTCCTGAATGGAATGAAGAATGCAAGAGTATATATGATTAGGTAACAATAGTTATAAAATAGTTAAAATAGTAACAATCAGGGTTTAACCTGGCAAAAAAATTACTTTAGCATTTTAGCGAAAATAGGCAAGCACTATTTTAGCTTTTTCGAAAGTTAATTCTTTGGATACCATTGATTTCTTTTACTTAGCTTTGTTATCCTCAGGTTTGTTTTCTATTCCTTTTGTTCATAGGTGATTTTAACCAAGCATCCATATTTGTGACTTTAAATATGAATCAGGGAAACTATGTTTTGATTTTATCAATAGAAAAAGAGGTATTCATATCATATGTGTAAAATGAAAAAGCAATTTAAAAATCAAGTAAAGTGTAGTGGTAGATAATCGTGAAATACTAGTGCTAAAAATGCTTCTATGAAGCAAATTCTGAATTCTAACATACTTTTAAATATTTTTGCATTTAAATTCAATCATTGAAAATTAAAAATAAATCCAAATTACTATATAAATAAGGATTCCCAAACATTTCAGTCCTTTCGTAGTTTTTGCCTGCATATATTACAAAAAAAAAAAAATCTGAATTATTATATAGAGATATTTTATACAGTTATCCAGTTTTAGCTTCTTAGCGAAATTCTGACCGACTTGTTTTAGCAAAATATGATACCTTTTAGCAAAATTCTAAAAAAACTAATGGCAGTTTAAACCCTGGTAACAATAGTTATAAAATTTTGTTGAAAAAAAAAAAAAAAAAAAAAAAAAAAATTCAAAATCACGGACGTGATTTGCACCATTTTCTCTAGATATACAAGAAGAACCGCTAGAATGTTTTGAATTAAGTTAACACGTAAAACAATTTAAAATAATATTATAGTTAAAAAAAATTTAAAGAACACGCTTTTATTGAAATGTGAACTAAAAAGCACAAAATATCTATCTTAGTGTTAAAATGCAGGGTAAGAGAAAATTGTGTGAGTGACACACCATAATATTTACATACATTTAAATCTTTAATTAAAATAAGTTAGAATTAAACAAAAACCATTTTTAAAAAATCTCCCTTGACTGGGCTCGAACGCTAGACCTTTAAGTTCGTAGCGCGGAGCTTTACCTCACAGCCACAGCGTTCAAGTAGGGAAAGTATTTCTTTACAATATAGATTTTTTTTTGCTCCCAGAGCGGTTACAAACATACATACAGGTGAAGCTAATAAAAGCGTGTTAAAAAAAGAAATTAAACGGGAAACAGTTTTATGTTATTAATATTAAAAATGGAAACATTTACTAAAACATACCTCTTGGGATCTTCAAGAACATAAAATTTCGTTACTATGCAGACAAATAGAACACCGCTTTCAAGGACATCAATGGAATCAAGTCAAAAAATAATACCTGATATAAATAAATTGGCAATACATAATATACATACACTTAGGTAAAGAAAAATAAATACAGTAGCCGCCACTTTATAAAATCACTGGTTAATAAAATCAGCCGCTTAATCTGATCAAATTGCTGGGTCAGGAATCAAATCAGTACAAACCGCCGCTTAATAAAATCAGCATCACCGGTTAACAAACTCAAAAGAAAATCTCTTCAATAGTAAAAATGGTCATGTATGCAAGCTAAACAACGAATTATATTTTCTCAGCGGATTTTTGAAAAGAAAAAAAAAAAACAAAACATAGCAAGCCGTCATGCTATTACTCTTTGTCAAAAATTATATGCCTAAAAAAAAAAAAAAAAAAAAAAAAAATGAAATGAAAGAAAGAAAAGAAAAGAAAAAGAATAACACCGCTTTCAAGGACATCAATGGAATCAAGTCAAAAAATAATACCTGATATAAATAAATTGACAATACATAATATACATACACTTAGGTAAAGAAAAATAAATACAGTAGCCGCCACTTTATAATATCACTCGTTAATAAAATCAGCCGCTTAATCTGATCAAATTGCTGGGTCCGGAATCAAATCAGTACATACCGCCGCTTAATAAAATCAGCATCACCGGTTAATAAACTCAAAAGAAAATCTCTTCAATAGTAAAAATGGTCATGTATGCAAGCTAAACAACGAATTATATTTTCTCAGAGGATTTTTGAAAAGAAAAAAAGAAACAAAACATAGCAAGCCGTCATGCTATTACTCTTTGTCGAAAATTATATGCCTCAAAAAAAAAAAAAAAAAAAAAAAAGAAAGAAAGAAAGAAAAGAAAAGAAAAAGAATAACACGCCCCTCTATGTGTTGTAGTTATGAATTCGAGGAATGAATTCTTCAAATGATAGACCAATGAGTACTTTTTTCTGTCTTAAAATATTCAAATAGTGTTTGTAGTTCTTATTTTGAAGCAACTTATCTGCAAGATATGCAAGCGGGCAGTTTTTATTTTGAAGGTAAAGCGTAAACTTTTGGTAAAGTATGGTGGTTTTCTTTAAATGTATAGTGAAAGAAAAGCCACATCGAAGAAAGAAATTTCTCAGTTTGCATCATGTAAACATAATAATAAAGATATTAGTGCCTAAATTGTACCAAACGGAAGAGTGGATCGCAAGTAAAAATGTATAAGGAGTCAGCGTCAACGTAGCACTTCTAGCCATGAATGCCAGGTAAAAGAAATATTTATCGCTTACACACAAGACCTGCTGGAATATAGCTTCTTTTCCCTCTCGTCCTTTTTACACAAGTTTTTTTTTTTTTTTTTTTTTCCTAGTTCCACAATTTCCAGTACTCATTAATACACTCTCTATTCATTCTCCCCCCCCCCCCCACAATATATATATATATGTAAAAGCAGACTGTTCTAAAATCAACAAACCATCATAGCACGAACATAAAAATTGGTACGTGTGTGAGTCATGTGACAAGTAAGAACAGCTGTAATTGGCTGGCTAGAGAAATCATAGTTTGATTGGAAAGTGGTTTTGGAGGAAACGTTTTTTGCATGAAGCTAGAGAAGCCCCTCTTCATGGTTTTTTGATTGAAATCTTAATTTTCTAAGTAGGTTTATAATGGGATAAATTTGTTTTGGTTGAAAATGATAGCGTACTTTTGTACTATTTTATGCTAAGCTTAAAGAAAAATCACTAATTCATTAAAAAAAAAAAAAAAAAAAAAAAAAAAAAAAAAAAAAACACGGTTTGAATGTTTGCTCCTCAATTACATAGATGACGATCTTCCTTTTTTGAACGCCACATTTTTTATATTTATCTCAGTTTTATTTAATTACAGGAATTAGGTCTAAACAAAAACAAAAATTATAAAGAAATGACGATATTTTAAACTCGAAATATTTGGCAATAGGGTATTATTATTTTTTACATGTGGATTTCTTTGATAATGTATGAAAAAAGAAGAAAATTAATAATAAGTTCAATGTTAATAAATCTATTTATCTCTGTCAATAAAAGTAAATCTTTCTTTCTTTCTTTTTGTTTGAAAAATTTAAAAGTTTTTTCAAAGGTATGCTACAAATTTTTCGTCTTCTGTTCAAAAGAAAATGTCTTCGGGCTTTGACAGCAAACACATGTAAAAAAAAAAAAAAAAAAAAAAAAAAATTAAAGTAAGCACTGCATTTAAATTTCTTTCTGTAAATAGTTCACCGCAAATAAATGCAGCAAACGTGACTCTTCGTCAGTTGGCACGAGTTTAAAAAGTTTTATTAACGTAATGTGGAAGAATACTAGAAAAAGTATCTACAGTTTAAACGGTGAATGGAAAATGATTCAAGTTGTTGGAATTTGTTTTGAATATTAAATAATCATTAAATAGCACAAGAATGTTAAACATCACAAGAATTTATATTTTTAACATAAATAAATGTACGTGTATTGCGGTAAAAGCTAAAGAATATTTTTATATTACAAATTATTATTATTTTTTTTTTTTTCAAAGAATTTGGTTGATATTTTATTAAGAACAGCCATTATCAGATTATTATTAATACCGTTCATGTCAAAATTGCAGATATCTTTTCCAAGTTAAAAAAGCAACTTCCTCTATGCTAACGTGAAATATGGATTAACACCTTATTTGCTGTGAATTTGTGATTTATCAACTTTATTTTTTATTTTACTTTATTTATTTATTTTTATTTATTTATTTATTTTTATTTATTTTTATTTTATTTTATTTCATTTATTTATTTATTTATTTATTTATTTATTTATTTTTTGTACACGGGACTTTGAGGAACTAAGTGAGTATTGAAGATTTTTTTCATATCTCTATTAAAACTATTACTGCCTATATCTATACTTTTTGTTCTCGCGGATGTGATGGAATTTCATCATCTGTTTTCTTGCATTCTACTATCTTTGTGAGTTGTGACACTAATATTCATTACGGAATAATTAAACACAATACTATATACAGTCGGTAACAATAGTGTCCGAACACTAGCAAAATTTTCTATATAAAAAAAGTAGAGTTAATACAGTTTTGTTAAATAAATCCTTGTCGAATCCTGTTCTTAGTCAGTGTAAGAACATAATTGGACAAGGATTTATTTAACAAAACAATATTAACTCTATTTACATAGGAATTTTTGCTAGTGTTCGGATACTTTTGTTAACGACTGTATATATATATATATATATATATATATATATATTTCAATTGTTGAATTGTTTAGTTTCCCGTGAGGAAGGCATCAGTTCTGAATGATGGGTTAAGGCCGATTGACTACGCTAGTGTCCTCGCTTATAGGTGAAATTCCGTCCGTTGGGGGTTTTTCTCAGGTGTCCTAGCCCATATTTACGCGAGTTTCGGCGAAAACGATGGAAACGGGTATGTCGACGAGCATGACCTGGGATCGATCCCAGCACTTCCTTCTACCAGCTTTGAACGTAGAATCCCTTGGCCACTGGTTGGATAGTGAGGAATCAGTAACTCAGGCTGAATTTTTGACAGTTGACGTTCTCTCGAATATGAAGGCTGATGCTAAATAATTCGTGGTAAGAGATGTTTTTAGAGTTTGTTTTATATATAATGTTGGGGCTGGGAGAGAGAATTGAATATTGGGATTTTCTGTTGCCTTTTTGGCCAGTTGATCTGCTATTTCATTGCCAACGACACCCCTGTGGGCAGAAACGTGTGCCAGGGTTAAATTATTTTTTAAAAGGAAAATTTTGAATTTTATTTCTAGAATTAAGGGATGTCTACTCCTGTAGCGGGCAATGGTCTGCAGACCCGAGAGACTGTCACTGTAAATATTGATTTTGGGAAACTTATGATTATTTTCTTCCGTCCAGATAAGCGCCTTTAAAATGGCGAAGAGTTCCGCCTGAAAGGTTGTAGTTCTCGAGTCTGCACGACCACTGGAAAATGGAGTCATTGATGTTAAGCACGCAAAATGCGGCTGCGACACCCTGTTCGGTTTTTGAGCCGTCAGTGAAAATCGCCACAGGAGCAGATGTAGAGAAGCTATTCATATTGCAATTTATAACTGAAGCCGCAGCATCCTTGGCAGGGTGGATTTTCCAGTTGAAAGAAAGTGGTTGAATAGTTATGTTGGGGAAAAGGGAAGATGCTAGATCAGAATTTTGAAGCTGGAGTATATATTAGATTTTTGATATACTTCTTCAGAAGTCGTCGGGATCTCCATCATGCGATGCTTCTTCGGAAGTCGAATGCTAGTGGCTTTGCATCGTTTGGTGTTCCTTCAAAAGTCGAAGACTGTGGTTCTACCTCATCTGATGCTTCGCTAGAAATCAAACACTGGGATTGTTTATCGAATGATGCTTTTGTCCTATTCAATGCATCAATTATTTACTTAAGATCCGATTATTGAACTTAAATTGTCGAATGCAAAGGAGGCGAATTACGGAAGCGCAAAATATTTGTATTAAAAATTCCAAACCATTTTTAAAAAATTAAACAATTTAAACCACTCGGTTTCCACAGATAAAACGTAACAAGAATAAAAATGTTGTTAAAGAGCCTTTTATAATTCGGAATCCTACAATGTTTTACTCCTTTCTAAATTATTCCAATGTATAAAAAACGACCTTAGAGCAATAAATGAAATCAAAATTCTGTTGAGAAGCTTTTATTGATATGTTTCCTGCTTTCTGATTTTCTATGAAAACTGCCATTTAACGGTAATTTTTAAGTAGTTCTTTTTTTTTTTTTTTTTTTTTTAAATTTCTTGAGCGCATCTTAAGAACAATCTATATATCAAACTTGGTTCCAACATGTTTACACTATTTAGCAGCAGGATGCATTTTGTAGCTATACTTCAATTATAACTACTCTGTATATAAAGAAGCTGTTTTTATTCATAGAATCTGCGATATTGCTTTTCAACTATTAACTTTTATCCATATTCAAATTTACAACCCTAGTTTTCTACCACGCAAAATATTTTTATTGAAATAAAACATAGGATAATTCATTAACTATTAAATTAACCCCGGGTTTTAAAACCTGAAAGTGATCGTTGTAAAAAAAAAAAAAAAAAAAAAAAAAAAATCATATCTGCCGAATATCCCAAATATTTAACACCACTATTTCTAAATAACTAATTTTACTTTACTTTAAGATAAAATTTATACAATTAAATGAGACAAAAATAATTGTTTAAATTGATGATGTTCAAAATTTCGCTACTACGTTCTGTGCACTAATGACTCCTGTACGAACTATAAAAATAAAAATTTAAATAAAACTTAATTTTTAGCCCCGATTTAAGCTGGAGGCATTTTTCTGTTTCGTAAATTTATTGTAATAAAACGCAGTTTGACTTTTAATTCTTTTACTAACTTACAATACTTAAAAGTCTGAAATATGTTTAACGACTTTTATGATATTTCCTAAACTAGTTCAAAAAATTATTATATTTATTCCTTAACAGCATATGTATTTTGTATAAAATTTAAGCAAGACTGTCTAAAAAGAAATTTCTGCTTCTTAAAAAAATCTTTTAAATTGAATATAAAATTTAACTAACAATTCTGATAAAAAGCAATAAATTGATATTCTATAACTTTAAAAATAAATTGTTTTCTGCTAGGCGTTTTTATAATGGTTTATTTTTTAGCAGCGCAAGAAAAATAATTTAAAGAAAAAGTTTTGATAGAAGACTTCCACATTTTTCACTCTAATCGAGATCTATTTCCTCTATCTCTGATAAGAAAATTTAATTTTAGAACAGAGATACTTCATATGGTATCTGTAAGATCAAGAGAGATTATTTTATTTTTTAATTACCTTCTATATTAAACTTTTCGATACATATATATGTATATACAGGGTGATCCAAAAGTCAGGACCAACTTTAAAATTGAATAATTCGAAAACGAATCAAGATACAAAGATACGGTTTGCACCAAACGGATGAAAAAGAAACCGGGTTTTGTGTGGCAAAGAAAAAAAATTAGTTCTGTTGGCGGCCAGCAGATGGCGCTATAGTGTTTTATTTCACCAAAAGATGATTTACAAATGAAAAAAAAATGTTAACAACTTACAAGTCAGCTTAATTACAGTTAAATAGTACTACTACAGTAACTGTTCAATGTCCATCGTTCAGAAGTACAGCTGTGAGATGATTCACCACATCGTTCACTGCACTTAGTAGCATTTCTTGCGTTATGGCAGACACATTTTGGCGGATGGCACCTTTCAGTGCTGCAAGTGATGCCGGTTGGTCTCGGTACACTTTCGACTTCCAAGAATCCCCACAGCCAAAAGTCACAGGGTGTCAAATCGGGAGATCTTGGAGGCCATGCGTGATTAAAAAAGCGAGTGAGAATGCGATATTTCGATGCATATAAGCTTCGACTATCATTACCTGCTGTAGTTGTTCCTTTTTATGTCGTTTGTTGCTTTGCATAATCCTACACCAGAAATACGACAGCGCCATCTGTTGGTCGCCAACAGAACTATTTTTTGTTCTTTGCCACACAAAACCCGGCTTCTTTTCCATCCGTTTGGTGCAAACCGTATCTTTGTATCTTGATTCGTTTTCGAATTATTCAATTTTAAATTTGGTCCTGACTTTTGGATCACCCGGTATATATATATATGTATATAATTGAATTAAAAAAGAAAATGCAAGATTTGTTTATTATTTCTTTCCTTAAATCTAACTATACAGTGCTGGACAAAAATACAAGGCCAGATAAAAAACATAATAAATATTAAAGTAAAACTGTTCAAAGTTTTACTTTAATATTTATTGTTATTTATTTAGTTCCACAACGATAAATGCAGAGGCAATTAAAAGAAAACATCTGAAAATAAAGTTTGTACATAATAGTGTTTAGGGAAAAGGCGGGGAATATAGAATTATAGCCTCCTAAACTAGATGTCTTCCTCGTGGCTCGGAAACTTGGTAACTGTTCAAGCGGTAGACAGCGCCACCTGGTACAGATTGTGCGACTTTTTTATTCAACAGCGACCAAAAATTTTTTAAAGTGGGATTTGATATACATAAAAGGCGAATAGAATCGAAGAAACGTCAATTACATATATCATATATCATTTCTTAAAATTATTGGTGACAGTGGACTAAAAAAATCGCGCAATCTGTACCAGATGGAGCTTTCTACTGCTTGAACTGTTTCCAAGTTTCCGAGAAACGCGGAAGGCATCTAGTTTAGGAGTCTATGATAGAATAGTCAGGTAAAATAAAATACCATTACAACTGACATGTCCATTACTGCAGCTTATAAGCATGTGAAACGTTTTCACTGAGCCTCAAATATGGATTATAGCTCACTTTGTGTCAGTGAGTAAGAGCAATTTTTGTTGTGTCATACAACTTCTTTGGTTTAACAAGATACAGAATTTTTTGGCGGTAAGTATTACGAATTCTGTTTTCCATTTATGAAGGGGTAAAATAAGTGAAAACTTAGTAGCATTTCCGGTAGGGGAGTTAAGTTAGTAGTTGGATTCCCATGAAATTATTTGTTCTATAAGTGGTTAAGGTTGAATTATTCTCCAATATAGCGATTTGGGTAATGTGGAATACAAACGAATGGCCCTGTGAAAACTGATAGAAACTTCATTTTCTTTGAATGTGTTCGAATAATTTTGCTAAATGTTTAGATTTAATGGGTTATTAATATGACAGATGGACCCGAAATACCCTCATCTTTAAAGTAATTTACGTTAAGTGGTAACTCGAACTCCACTCGGTGAAAAGACGTCAGAAACTTCGTTTTCCTCTAAATCGCTACAACAATTTTTAAAAATAAATAGGGCTAGATATTCTTTGAGATAAAAATCTGTTTTGATATACCTTCTTCAGGAAAATTAGTAATCACGGGTAATCCGTGGTTTGCGTGGAACAAAATATACCACAAACATAGCTTTTAGAAAATGGTTCTAACGATTCTGATAAAAAATAATAAATACGGTTTTATATGATAAATCCATTTCATTTTTATTATTTTACTTATATAGAGGGAAATTTGCTTTCACTACTATCCCGCGCTCCGTCCGCAGTAAAAAGATAAAAAATATTTTTTGAAGATAAATCACTTGAGTATTTATATTACGAATGATTTTACGAGACTGAGTGAACTCGTGTCATTCGGGTGCTACATATTTAATTAACAAAATATATTTTCTATAATACTGAAGTGTAAATAACATAAAATTAAGTTCATAAACTTGTATCAGAAGCAAAAAACAAATTACCTCCTAAAAGTTTGACGATTTCAATGACACACTCCAATTGCAGTGGTTCAAAAAAAAAAAAAAAAAAAAAAAGTTTTAATTTAAATTGAGTTTTTACTCGTAAATTGTTTTTAAACAATAACCTTGTTCGATAGATAATTTTACATAGAGCTTGACTAGACAAAACTCGCTTTTAGATACTTGCTTACAGATTATCTCTGGAGTATTCTGCCTTCCACTAATCTTCAAAATTACTCGATAAATTTGGAAGGATGTCTTTTCTTTTTCTTTTTAATTTTCACTTTTGCTAAAGATTTTATCTTTGTTTCTTGCTTGGTTGTCTTTTTTTTTTTTTTTTTTACTCTTTTCCCCCGTTATTTTTATTTTTCCCTTCTCATTGATTTCACATTATTTTCTTTCTTCCAAATTTTTGCTTTTTATTTTCTTCATATTCTCCATGGGAATTTTCTAATATTTCTTTCTTTCTTTTTTTTTTCTTTTTAATGATATTATTGTAAATCCTCCAGTGTGATAACGCTAGAAAGGAAAAAAAAAAAAAAAAAAAAAAAAAGAACTTTGACGTTCTGTTTTATAAGATTATGGCTAACTTAAAATTATCTTAAAAATGATTGAAGAATGAATCCTTTGTTTATATTAAATGAATTAATAACATAACCTTATATATATATATATACATTTATATAATAAGTTATTTCAATTATGTTAATAACTATAACGATTTTGATAATAGCAGCTTTTTTTATTGTGGGTAACAAATACATTTAAATAACCTCATCTTTAGGAAAATTCACGTTCGATGTTAATCCTTTATATGCCGTTCGAAAAGTATTGCAGAAATTGAATTTACTCCGAAATACATACAATGGTTTTGATAAATGTGTGGGGTTAAGGGTTTTTAACGCTAAAAATCGATTGGAATGTATTCATCTTCCGGAAAATTCGCGTTCTCTGTTAAGCCTTTATCCACCAGTTACAAAATACGGCAGAAATTACGTTTACACTGAGAAAAAAAAAATATATCGCTTTCCTCTAGAATGAATAAGTGGCCATTTTCTAAATCCCTAAACTAGAAATATAGATTTCCGAGCTATGCGCGTAAGGCACGCCAATAAACTGAATAGACGAAATTATTGAGATTTTCTAGTGTACATATTTCTAGATGGTGAAACAATATCCTGAATACTCTAAATATTCTGAATCATTTGTATTGCGAGAAATTCTCGCTTGATTTTCTAGAGTTTAGTAATAAACCAAGATTATTGTTGCTAAAACCCGCCTCTTGTAGTCTCATTTATTTTCAGAGATTTTTTAATAACTTTGCCCTCGAGAATATAGGCAAACGCTCTAGAATTCTAATAGGAGCTTCTAGAACTCGCTTTCTAAGGGGACTAGAATTTATAAGGATGATATGGAACTATTTTTTCTAGAGCCACAACTTAGATTCTAGATGTCTGTTACAGAATTTTTCTCAGTGTACTCAATAATTGATGTAATATTTTTGATGAAGGTTTGTTTTTAAGTGGTTTTGGGGGTTAAAAATCGATTAGACTTATCCCCATCTTCAGGAAAATTCGCGTTCGATGTTAACCCTTTGTCCTCTGGTTCCAAAATATTTGCAGAATTTGGGTTTATTCTTAAATGGATATAACGATTTTAATGAAAGTATTGGGTTAAGGTGATTTTGGGGATAAAGAATTGGTTGGACTAGCTCTCATCTTCAGGAAAATTCGCATTCCCTGTTATGCCTTTATCCATCGGTGGCAAAATATGGCAGGAATTTTGTTTACACAGAAATATATCTAAAGATTTTGCTTAAATCCTAGAGTTGAGATTTATGAAAGGACATACCCATCTGATTTCTCATCTTCAGTATAATTACTGTTCACTGTTAAACCTCACTCCACCTTTTGCAAAATATGGCAGAAATATGGTTTTCTAAGAAATGACTCTAACGATTTTGATAAAAATTTAGGATTAAGCTTACTTCATTTTTCTTTGTATTGTATTTTTTGGTTGACAGATTCATCTAGCTGATTCTCATCTTATTGAAAATTATCGTAAACTTTTAATCCTCACTCCATCCGCGGGAAAATATGACAGAGATTTCATTTTCTTAAAAAGTAATACTTGAATATTTTTAATAATAATTTGGAATTAGGGGCTTTTGAAATTTACAATTCAACCTGAATTGCCCTCCTCTTCACAACAATTACAATTTATTGATAACATGCGCTTCACCGTGAAAAAAATTGCAGAAACTTTGTTTTCTTCGAAAATATTCGAATGATATAACAATAGCTTATTCTTTCATTCATTTATTCTTTCTTTCTTTTTATTATTATTAATCATTTATTTATTTAATTTTATTATTATTATTATTATTATTATTATTTATTTATTTATTTATTTTTTTGAGATAACATTTCGATTTGAAATATATTCATCTTCAGGATAATTAACATTCTCCGGTATAGAACTTCATCCAAGAAAAAAAGGCCTAAACTTGGTTTTCTCAAAAATCACCGTAATGGTTTTGAAAAAAAAAAAAAAAAAAAAAAAAAGGAGGAGGGGTGGTAGAGTTATTTATTTATTTTTGAGGTAAAAAACTGATCCGGCTTATCTTTTTCTTCAGGAAAATTATAGCAGTCGCTGGTAAACCGTGCTTTGCGTGAAACAAAATATAACAGAAACCTGATTTTTTAGGTAACTGTTTCAACAATTTTGATATAATATATATAGTCAAGAGTTTGAGATGATAATTCGATTTGAATTTACTTATCACTTGGATAATTAGCTTTCGCTGGTAACCTGCACTACACCCAGGGGGCAAATAAATAAGAAATATATTTCCAAAAAAAAAAAAAAAAAAAATGAATTTTACAATGACCAAGTGAACTTCATCATCCAGATTTTTGAAACATATTGAATTTATAACAGAACATGTTTATTGAAAGACTGGCTGTTTTGGAAAATAAAAAGAATATCTGAACCAATCAGGAGAGTAAATAAAATTCTTAAATAAGGCAAAGTTTATATTACTTTGATATATTCTCTAGTGTTATGTGACGTCTAAAATGACTAATACAGACTTACCAACATTTTAATTTACTTGGGAACATTGTTAGTACCTGCACTTATTTTCGCAATACTTTTGTGGAAGTAAATTTTTCTTTCTGATTAATCATAATTATATATGGAAAAATTTTACTTCAAATAAAGTACTGTGAAAAGGGACCGGGTATTAACAGTGCTCCGGATCGAATTTAAACATTGGCATGTCTGTTTATATGTAAGTATAGCTACCAACTTTCTACCAACCACGATTACGAAAGTTGCCTTCTTATTTAAATACAGAATTTACTATAATAAATACAAGATTAAAAACTACTGGTAATCACAAATTCAAAGGATTGTCAAAACTGTAAAATTTTAAAAGCATTCCTGGTAACAAGGGATTTATTCTGGAATAATGTTAGTACTTTTATTTTTCCTACAATACTTTAGCAGTACATAATTCTTTTTTCCATTATGTAATTCCAATGAGATAAAAAGAAAATGTTCGTCAAATGTAGCGGTGTGAATAAAGGGCGAGTACTAACAATATTTCATAATATGTTATAAATGTCACCATGTATAACAAAAAGAATGAAACTTAAAGTTTTATTATTAAATGCTACAGTTTCTTTAAAAACGCTTACACTATTAAAATGTAAAAAGTACCCGAGTTAAAAAAAAAAAATCTTTAATAAAACGTTCTACTCAGATACAAGTTTTTTCATCTCCTATCCAGTTTCAATTTCTATAAGGTTTATGTGAATATATTTTTGACTTGTCGGGAAAATTGTGTCAAAGAAACTACATAGCGTAAGATTGGAAGAATTCTCTGTGTTGATTTTTCTGATGGATATTTTTATCAGCATTCAATGCCACAACGCAGAAAAAGATATTTTATATAGCAAGTTTGAAAAGAAATTGCAACATATTTTATGATTTTTTTTTTTTTTAAAGAGAAATATATATTAAAAATATTGAAATATAAAAACAGTTTATTTCTCGCGTAGTTCTATTTATCTAATTTACACTATGTAAAATAGGCAATATATATCCTGAGGAAGTGTTAATAATCTTTGAAAAACTTGAATCGAATTTTACTGCTCTATTTTTTTATCAATTTAATCTCACTCCCCCCCCCCATAAGATAAGTAATTTTTATTGCTTCAAATTTTTAAAATAAAAATTATGCTAAAAACTTATATGTTGTTTATTCTAGAATAAAATACGTGATATTTTATATATAACTATCAAAAGCACAGTATTTATATTTAGGCAAGCCATTTACAATTTTTTACTGGATTACTAAGCCGTTTTATTTGGAACTAGCATTCGGTCATTTATGAATAGGAAAAATGAGATTCAAATATTCAAATGAATTATAGGAACACACATTTTCTTGGTTTAAACATGCTGATGTCTCAAAACGTATTAATTATGTGTTGTTTTACGTTACGAATGCACAGTGTCAAGTTTTATGCTTTTTTAACATCTTTTTAACTGATTTTTTTTTTTTTTTTTTCCTTAACAAAAGCTGTTACATAAATTTCTAAAAGATACATTTTGAAAATTTCTCGTATGAAAATAGTGTAAAAGTTTGGAAGTGATTTCAACAACAACAAAAAAAAAAAAAAAAAAAAAAGCTACACACACACGCACACGCTAATGAATGTACACACAGCCTACTTTTTTTTCAAGCATGAGAAAATTCCGCTTTTATTTTTCTTTATTGTTACTGCTTTTATACACAATAATATTTAACCTATTTAATTAGGGCACATTACTAATACGATACTAAAAACACGATAAAGATTTCAGTATGAAAATAGTGGTACCAAAAATGGCGGATATTTCTCATCCTTGAAAGTGTCTTGAAGAAGGCCGGGATGTACGACCCCTGATATATATGGATGCCAAGTTTTACGCTTTTTTCTTGCCGAAAATCTTTAATAAAAATCTTTTTTAAATTTTTGTATAATTTTTCACTGATAAAATAAAATAGAAATTTCTACTTAATTATACTGTTATTAAAAAAAAAGTGTAAAATTTGACAACTGGTTTATACATTAGTGTTGCTGCCGACCCGACTTTTTCCTTGACTTTTCAACAAGAATATTCATGCAATAAGTTCAACGTAATTGGTCGTGGAAAGGTATTGATGAAAGTTAATATTAATATATATATATATAGCGGAAGGTTCACAGAAAAAATACAGAACGTATCACCCTGTATATGTATAATGAAAACAAAAAATCTCAAAATATATATTTTCCCCACTATATTTCTAACGCAAGTGTACCTAATCGCTTTAAAATACGCGCGAGTACTTTTTAATACTTCTTTTTATATGTTAAAGTTAAAAATAAAATTTATCAGAACTAACAACTTTTATGTACACAATCGAATTCCTGATTTAGAGCCTTATTTCTGTGAACATTTTTCTTTCCGATAAATGCTTTTTAACCGTAAAGAGAAGAGTGCAGTATTAGAAATTTCAAAGCGAATTTTTTGTTTTTTAATGCATTTTTTGGACAAACATTTTTAATTGTACAACACACAGCTCGATTTGTGATATTTCCGATATACATATATGAACTTTTTACATCGATTTATTTTTAGAATTTTATGTAAATATTTATGAATGATTTCAAATATTATGTTTTTAAAACTTTATATTAAAGTATTAGATGTGTGAGGTTTGCGCTGATGCAGACCCCCATCTTAGAAGCTCAAAGACCCAGATATTTAAAATAAAACTAAGAGTTTATTAAACCAGAATAATGGGAGGATTCATCTGGAATATGTAGCTCAGTCAACATAATTAAATATTTTAGCAAATAAATATAATAACTAATTTAGGTAATTTGAAATATCTCACCCCAGAAACAGTAGAAGTTGTAGAGACGGATGCACTCCCTTACTCAAATACCGTGACTTCAATTAGATCAGCGGATTCAATTTTCCATTCACGAATACTAGCACCGAAGCACAACAACACTCATTAAAATATTTAACTTAAGTGCAACTCAATCTCCTTTATCGAAATGTAACTTTCTCCAGGCTCTAAGTCTTAAACTTTGTCGTAGACAGTCGTCGGACAAGACTCCACTACAACACACCTTTTACGAAAATCATCTCCATCTTATACCAATTTCCACCAACTTCCATTCTCTTCATTTCAACCAAACTTTTAAAATCGCTTCCTATTCATCTACATCTCACAACTTAATTCCTTCGTTGCAGCACCATGTCGACACAAAACTAAACCGACCCAAAATTTCGCCGAGTCACTGGCGCCGAAGCGATTTAGACATCCCAACTGAATACTTTGCTGGATCACGCTTAATTTTAAACAAACTGTGGTGACCTTCTACAGTTTCGACCTCACAGATGTTCAGTTACATTATGTTTGAATAATTTTATTGATTGCATTTTTATTTCTTTATTTTGACTACAGTTTCAAATTGTGCGAACTTCTATTGTTAAACTTTTAAGGAATTTTTAATGTAACCTCTTTAACATTTTGTATACGTATTTTGACAGAACTTTATATAAATATTTATTCAGAATTGACGACTGGACTTTCTGTCGTCATTCAACGTCATGATGAAATTTGACCTATAGGAGTCTTAATTTAGCCCACAAATAAAGGACTATAGCCAATCATAGCGCAGCTTTCCCCCCACAAACAAAGGGAAACTCCACCTCGTTCTAGTCGTCCATTTCGAAAATTAAATTTTTTAAAGATCGAAATTTCAATTATAGTACTAAATCGTAAGTTATTTTACATAATTTTTGAAGAATTTTATTGAAATGTTTTTCAATTTTTTTTTTTTTTTTAATGTAATTTCAAAAGATGAAATTGTAATGATTTTTGTCGATCAATTTACAAATAAAACATAATATCCACAAAATAAAACAAAATAACAATAATAAATCATACTTTTTAGCTATATTGATACACGTTAATTAATACAACTTATGTAATTTTAATTATATATTTATTTCATGATCAAGAAGTTATCAATTATACTTCTTCAAATTTTCTATAAGCATAAATCTATCTTTTATGATATTTCATCAAAATTTGAAACATTTATTGTTCAGTTTTTCTGATATAATGAATTACGTTGTTCTGAAACTTTCAATAAATGTTTATTCGAATAAAAATGTGTTTGGCATTTTCATTAATCTTGACACAAGAAGATATTAGAAAGAGTTCTTTTGCAATAACTAAAAATGTAGGCTTTTATTTGATAAGATTGTTTTAAAAAATCAAATCTTCTTAATTTAAAATTATTTATTTTGATACATGTCTTCATAGCTGCCAAATTTTTAAATCAGATTTATCACACTATTTTTAAATAGATACCTGTCATAGCTTAAAAAAAAAAAAAAAAAAAAAAAAAAAATTAAATGACTGTAGAAAACTTCTAGTGTATGAAGTCTCTCGGGAAGAACAGGAGAGTAGGTAGCTGTGATTTATTAAATATTTTACATTCCTGTTCCTTTTAGATACAGCAACATTCTTTATTACAGGAAAATAATGAAAATTTCTAAATAAATAAACACGAAGTTAAGAATTTCAACTTTTTTCGCAACCACTATTTCCTGTCTATTAACACTATTATATTTTATCACACTAGGGGGCTTCGCTCGTCAACTCATGGGCTTCGCCCCTACTCCTCCTGTGACCGAAGTCCACGGGGACTTCGCCCCCTTACTCTAAATTCCATAAATAAAAATTTACACTTACATGTTATTATAATTATTACACATTACAACTATAACTTTTCCTCGGGTATAAATATATATATACTTTTCTGTGACTAATGTGTTACTGTATATGCATAAACGGTATTGCAAAATAATGTTAAATTTCATTTCCTCTTCTACACTCGGGACCTACCAGCTGCCGAGTGGTTCTGCGCTCAAAGCAGGTAGATGAGAAGTTCCAGGTTCGACCACAGATCCCGCTCATTACCTAACCGCTCTGAGTTTTCCGTGGTTTTCTATAAAACTCGCTCAAATACGGGCTAAGACCCATACAAAGATCCCCCTCATTACAGAGGGCATTCCACCTAAAGGCGTAGGACCCTAGCGTAGTCAATCGGCTATAAACCGTACAATAGACCAACCCTATCTACATTCAATAGCAAGTGATTTTGTCCATGTATCAGGAACAGCAATCATGCTTTACTAATCAAGACTCATAATTCATAAACTAAGGATTAACTTCAAGAAAGAAGAAAAGGAAAAACATTCATTGTTCAATTATATCTTCCTTTCTTACGGACATTATCAATTTTCATTAGAAGTCTGCATGGACATAGCCTCCTAAACTAGATGCCTGTCGCGTTGCTCGCAAACTTGGCAACAGTTCAAGCGGTAGATAGCGCCACCTGGTACAGATTGCGCGACTTTTTTATTCGACTGTCACCAATAACTTTATGAAGTGATATATGGTACATATAATCGACGTTTCTTGGATTCTATTCACCTTTTATGCATATCAACTCCCACTTTTAAAAATTATTGGGCGCTGTTGAGTCTGGGATAAAACATAAATTACATTAAATCTTTCCATGAATGAATATTCATGCACACAGAGTGGAAAAAATTATTGATACAGAAACGTAAAAATTGTTGATTTATGTATTTAAATATTTAAAATCTTTTTTAAAAGATTTAAGAGACCATTAAACTTTAAAACATTCATGTGAAATTTCATGAAAACCAAAATGGGGATAATTTTGTAATAAAGAATAGCATTTTTCAAAAATAAAAATCAAAGGATTTAATAAATCTAGAAAATTAGAACAAAATTAACTTTGTTTCATTACATAAAAGTTAAAAACTTCGTACAACATTTATGCTTATTCTCTACTGGAAAAATTTAATGAATATTTCTATTTTATCTAACCAGTGAAAATTATTGCAAAGGCATATACAATTTTTCGGTTGTAGCAAAAAAGTGTAAAAGTTGGAAAGAGTATCATTTCGAGTATCTTTTTCGAGTATCATTTTCCCTTATAGTTTCAATCTGAAATATTAAACAATCGTCTGATGATAACTATTAAATCGCAAAATAATGAATGAATATATAAATTATCATCATATAATATTAATTATTATTATAGAAATTTGAATTTGTTAAATATTGTATCTAAAGCTGTAAAATAACAATTTTATTAAGTTTATTGTGATACCAACTTTTTGTATGAAGAGCTGCCTTGTTTTACATTTTGGGCCATCAGTAATTTGTAATATATATTAATTAATTTCTGAATCAGTTTTTACTAATTAAAAGTAATAAAAATTTCTACTAAACTATAGTGTTTTTAAAGAAGTGTAAAAGTTGGCAGCGTTGTATGTGCAATTTTGTTTAGTACATATCAAAAATTAACACTGCCAAGAAAAGTTATGGCTTTATTGTTTTACTGTTTTCTTCTTTTGCGCATAACATATAAAAAAAATTAACACGTAAACATAAGATTTGTATTGCATGTTTGTTATCAAATTATTACTCTATTTTATACGGTTTTAACATATCCAATAATTTTAAAACTAATGTTAATTCATTTTTTTTTTTCAAAAGTAAGCTTCGAAAAGGTAAAAACAATTTAAACAATTTTAGAAAAGAAAACTTAATAGAATGGTGTTAAAGTTGCATTATAGATAAACGAAGATACACATACCTCCAAAAGTTAATTTAAAACTTTTTTCTTCCTATATTCACCTTTCTCTTTCTTTCTTCCTTCCTTTTTTTTTTTTTTTTTTTTTGAAAAAGTAGAATTATTAAAATCATCAGAATAATAAACATGTCAATAAATAATTTTAGAACGAGTGTATCATCCAATTTTTCTTTTTGTATGTATATTTAAAAAAAGAAAATTACATAGAACAGAAGGAAAAAGAAGTAAAAGAAAAAGTGTGTATGCAGGAAGAAAAATTCGATTTTAATGTAACATTTGTAGATATGTGTATCTTTTCTTACCTGTAATTCATGAACACTCATTCTCATTTACTTAAACTTTCTGAAAATATTTAAATTTTTTCATTGAATTTAAAACTGATTTTTGGGGAAAATTGAAGTACTATTAGTTTAAAAATTATTGCTTTACTTCAAGTTATATAAATCTCGATTGATAATTTGATAACGAACATGCCATCAAAATTTTATGTTCATATGTTCTTTTGCATTAAATTAAGCGAAAGAAAGAAACAAAAAAACTGTTTCTTTATTTTTTTCTTGCCAAAGTACATATTTCTTATGTATTCTTGCGCAATAATAATAATAAAAAAAAGTTCTAAATTTTACACGAAAGAGGAATTAAAACAAGCTTTTGTAATATTTTCTATTTTATGTTTCAAAAAATATAAAAACCGACCAAAACCGCGAATGAATGTTAAAATTAATTAGTATAGCTATCTGAATGTACTTGCATACTCTTCATCCCGCACCTTAATGACATATTTAAAAATGTGTAATTTAAATGTGTATGGCAAATTTACTTTTACAAGACTTTAAACACTTTTGACATCATTAAAAATCTTAACTCATTAAAAATGATTTCGATCTGGTCGTTAAAGTTAACTGAATTTGAATAGTAACGAATTTAAAATAAATTTTACTTCGAAATTTCGCTTTAGAATAAGTTCTACGTAGTTTTTAATTTGGAGAAACAAATTTAAATAAATTATTCATTTTAAATTATTTTTAAAGATGTTTTAGATTTTTAAGTACATTTTATTTTTACCAAGAAACTTTTATGCACAACTCATTAAAATAAATGGGGTGATGACGAGAAGGTTTTCAAAACTGATTTTTTTCTTCATTAATTATTTGACCATACAATATTTTTTTTCTAGTATTATGTAACTTGCTATTTTTCATTAATTGAAATTATAAATCACAATCCTATATTTTTTTTTTCTAAGTGAATGAAATATGTAAAATTCTATAATATTTCTGATTCATAAAGTGTTGTTTACCAGAAAAATCTCATTATATAATAATGGTAAAGATTTATGCTTATATAAAAACATGCCATTTTACTGATAATTACTAGCATAGCTGACAATTGTTCTAATTTTTGCGTCAAAATTTTAAAATAGAAAATGATATTCCACTGTCTTGAATGAAACAATGTAAGTAGAAAATTAGTATTTTAATCTAATGGCAAAAATGAAATTTTACTAGTTTTGCACGGTATGAAAAATGATACAATTTATGAGAAAGATTAGAAATTGAAGTTTGTAATTAAAAAACTTATGCTCAAATCAATTTCTTCTAGTAACTGTACCTGTTTAAGGAAGATATCAATTTTAATGAAGAAAAGTTTCCAATATAATTTTTTAATTTTAAATTCTTGAAATATCTTTTTTACCTTAATATACAAGTTTTATAAAACTAAGAAAAGTTCTCATCTTGTTGAACGCCATAGAGAAAAACTGAAAAGCAGACAGCTGTTTCGGTAGCATGTAGCGTACTGTCTTCAGTGCATACAGAAATGAGAAGGAAGTGCTTCGATATATAGGAAAGGAATCAGATACTATTCAACCAATAAATTTACGCAGAATTTCAAGAATTTGCCAATAAGAGACTGAGAAACAGTAGTTGTGAAAAAATGTAAAAGAATTAAGAAAATGTGGACTGAATGTAAATTTCCAACAATTTAGACAAATAGGATACAGCGAAATAGCAATTAACAATATTTCTATGATTTTTATAGGTATAAAAATCTTTAAAGAAATCGAGCTCGCGAGTCGATTTCGGCCTGCAAATTATTTTAGTTGAATCAAATTTAAAATTAAGGTTTTTCTCACAGCAATGCTTAGAAACGGCTGATTTCTTGTTTCATGTTTAACAGCTTAACTAATATGTTATTTTAGATGAAATTTAAGGTTGCATATAGTTATTACATTATAGTAAACCTTTAGCAGGAAATACTATAAATGTGTCTAGAATTATGCATGCCTACAAGATGTTTTATCTAAGAAAGGGTAGTTTTTAGAATAGCGAAAAAATTATTTTAAAATCACATTGTTTTTCCTTATTTAGGTAAATCAAGTCATGCCATAGCTAAAGTTGTCTAACATGTTTTTCCTTATTTAGATAAATCAAGTCGTACCATAGCTAAAGTTGTATAACAATATGATTTTAAAATAATTTTTTCACCTTCCAATAAACTTACCCCTTCTCTTTTGAAAACTTCTATAGATATGTGTAATTTTTGCGGCATTTATAATATTTCCTGTCAATGTGGTTTATCATTCATTGGACAAACGAAAACGCAGTCTTAAATTCCGTCTAAAAGAAAATATTTGTTACGTTCATAAACAGGAAAACAACAAATCGGCCGTTTCTAAGCATTGCTGGGAGAAAAACAGTAATTTTAAATTTGATTCAACTAAAATAATTTGCAGGCCAAAATCTACTCACGAACTCAATTCTTTAAAGCTTTTTGCATCTATAAGAATTTTAAAAATATTGTTAAATACGATTTCGCTGTACCCATTTGTCTGAGCATAGCCTCCTTAACCCTTTGCGGTGCAAGACAATTTGAAACATTTAAATTATACTGCCACCGGAATCCATGAACTAAATTAAACTAAAAGAAATTTTTAATTTTAAGGTTTAAAAAACCGGCCTTTTCTGATATGTTATAAACGTGAATTTTCGCTAAAATATTTCCGGGATGAATTTTTGCAGCTGGATCTTAAATTTTGCGTCCTCGTGGCGAGGACACCGCGCGTTAAGGGGTTAACTGGATGACTGTCGCGTAGCTCGGAAACCAGGAAACAGTTGAAGCGATTCATTTATCTAATAGATTTTATTTTCCCTGATCACTCAAAAACTGCCTTTTGAGTAAATACAAATTATTTTGATAAACAATATTTAAATATAAAAAAGCATTACAAACAACAAAAAAGTGGTTATAACGAAGTAAGTAGTCCATAAAAGCAACTCCAATTTTTTTCCGCATACTTAATAGCCACCCTGTATACGATATCCTACCACTATATAACCATACATAAATCTTTATCATACATTTACAGGAGTTCTGGGTGATCAAATACAGGATTGCCAGGAGGATACTCGAATTTAATTGTTGCACATCACTTTATTTATGATTAAACAGTCGCTTTATAATACAACCAAAAATGTTTTAATAAAACTAACAGTGTTCTTTTATAAAATTAATGGTGTAAAATGATAAAATTTTAATATTCATGTGGCAAGCCTATAAACTGGATAGTGATTACTGTTAGAATATATTAGTAGAAGCGGAAATATATCTGAATATGGCAATCTTTACATTTACATTGAATTACTTCACGTTTTTTTTTTTCAAAAATTAACAGTGTAAATGGATAAATTTTGATAAAATTTGCCCTCGAAGCCTTTTTCGCAAGGGTAAACCAACAACTCGAAATGAATTTCCAATTTGGTGATCGGCATATAAAACTTCCTAATTTTTCCGGTACTGACGGAATAATTTTTCGTATTAGGAAATGCTTCCTAAAAGGGCGTGGCTTGAGAACAGATTTAGAATTGTGTAAGAGATCGATTCAAAAGTATAGAAGTACAGCAGGGGTCGTAGTCCCCGACTTTTTTTCAGGACACATTCAGGAATGTGAAATTTAAGCCTTTTTTACTATCACTATTTTTATACAATAATTTCTGCCTTGAGTAATAACGACATAAAACTTTAAAATATAATCAAGATTTCAGTAAAAAAAAAAAAAAGTAGTAGCTAAAGAGACGGAAATTTCTTATCCCTAAAAGTGTCCTGGAAAACAGGCGGGGTCAACGACCCCTGGTTCAGGGTACCCAGCGTAAAATCCAGCGTAATATAAGATCTGACTGCCCTTATGTTATGCTGGCCGTGTAATAAAAGACTAGTATAATGAAAGTTCATATCCCTTTTGAAAAGTTTATACCCCCTTTGAAAAAGAAGGCCACAAGTTTTTTTTTTTTTTTTTTTTTTTTTTTTTTCCACTGGCCTCTTTTACGTTGAACACTTTGTATTTTCCAAACGTGCGGGCCTAAATGTGGGATAAAAAATTAATTTTTTGCATTCAAACCTTCTTTTAGTAAGAGTAATGAGCTACCCGACAACAGTTTTAATTAAAAAAAAAAAAAAAAAGCAAAATATAAAATACAAGAATTTTAAATATAAATATTTTATTTGTATATTTGATGTATATTTACATACTAGCCGCCTTCGGCGACCAGCTGGTTCGCGATCCCTGAAAAATCCGACTTTACGAAACTCCCGCTCGGTGGCGCCTGCGGCGCCTTTTCCCCGTTTCAGGTCTAATAACAGCTTATCGATATATCGTGAAAATAGCTTATTGAAAGCGCAGTAAATTCCCGTGACGTAGCGCCTTCGGCGCCCTCTTCCCTTTTCAATATCTGAAACAGCCTGTTCGCTCACCATGTTATGATCTTTCAAATTTCTGACTTTAGCTAAGTCCCGGTCGGTGGCGACTGCGGCGCCGTATAACATTTTTTAAAAAGATTTGTGTCTGACTTATCTGTGGTTTTCTCCAAAACTTGCTTAATTCCGGGCTATATACCGTTAAAAATTATTAGTACGAAATGTGAGCGAAAATCTGAATTTGAAACTCTGTAAAATATAAAAGAATAAAAATTTTTTGGTTTTTCCGTAGTTTTCTCCGAAAGTTTTGTACAGAATTTGAACGACTTATATCATTTTAATAGCCTGCAATAAAAATACTTTAAAATATCTTTTGAATGATGTATTATGTATTACAATAATGAATATCTATGATATATTTTAGACTCAAAATGGCTAATCTATCAAGGGCGATTAACGATTTCTATTGAAATCCATCTAAAATTTAAGAATTCCAAAACTGCTTTTTTACAACCGAATTCATAAAAAAAAAGGGGGAAAAAAATCAATATTATTCTGTTAAAAGTAACTCATTAACAGATGAAATTGGTGAATGGTGTCATTAACAGATGTAATAAAAATGAATTTAAATAAATATAATATGTCTATTTATTTTATTTTTAAAGCTATACTTTAGATTTTTTAACTGCATACAGGTGAGCCATAATGACGGGCAATTTCGAAGTTCTGCTTTTGATCGATTTTAAATTGAAAAAATTCAAAAACTGCTTTTTTTATTTCCAGTATACTTTGTCACGTGGCCGAAAAACGAAAAGCAACTTTTTCCCGACCTCTAGCACCTGGCACTGAAGAATCTTATTCTCTCTTCTCTGCCAAGGTCAGTTGCAAGAGTTCAGAAACGTCGATTCAGAATTTCATCGAAAACTGCCGCGATACTGAAAATTAAAAAAATTATAACTCATTCAGTTTTTGAAATTTTCTCTCAATCTTTTGGGTATTGAATTGTTGAAGCGAGATTTATATCCAAAAAAAAAAAAAAAGAAAGAAAGAAAAAAAAAAGAAATGATTTATCTCTAAACGCTTTTGAGTTATAAAATGTTTTGTGAAAAAATCGATGTTTCGTAAAATCTAAAAATATGGATCGCTAATCCGTATTTTGTAAAAATGTTTATATGGTTCGAAGGAGGATTAAATGTCCTTTCCAAATATACCAGTTGTTAAGAAATGAAACAGTTACTCGGTCGTACAGGGCGTTTCAAAAAAGACAATTGAGAAAAAGAGAAATTTTCAACCCTTTTTAAAACTTTTTTTAAAAATATAAAAAATCCGTATTAAAAAAAAAATGTACCGTAAGAATCGGTAATAAATGCTCTTTCTCGTGGTACAGGTGTATTTTTGATATTTTCAACAGATCGGCAGCGATCGCTTTCGAGAAACCCGCGAAATTTTTCTCTCTCTGCTTTCTCTTTAGAGGAACACGCTGAAGGGCGAAAATTACGATCTGCTCGCTTTTTAATTAGGCATTGGTCGACGTTTTAATTAATATCTCGGGAACTAATTAAAATTTTTAAATTATTTTTTCACTATGCACTCGGGCAGACTACTGAGCACCCGTATGTCAAATTTTGTAGTTCTGCGTTCAGTAGGGGCTGAACGTATAGATGCTCAGACAGACAGACATCTTCTTTTATTATTATAGATTACAAGCATTATATATGAACATTATGATTTATGGCTTTCCATTGTGTGATACTTTGCAAAGCATTCTCCAAGGTGTAGCATCGGATTTTCCGGACTAGTATCACAATAATATACCGTTTCGTGCCTTCTGCCTTTCTTTGTATTGAGAAAGCATATTTTACAATCTGTTTTTTTTTCCTTTTAGCATCACATGTAGCTTACCATTCAATCGGACACTGTTATCGGTAGTTGCAGATGTAGAACTGCGGCCAGCTACAAGGTCTTATCGATAATCACTTTTAACTAATTTACTAATAACTTCACATATTTATAATGGCTGATTGAAATCTCATTTCTCTGCTTTTTCACCATTTTATATAAAATTTAGGAATTGATCACGCATTGTTCCAATCCCCAGAGAAATAACTTGCGCCACCACTTCAACACTTTTAGGGGCGGTGGTTGCATAGTTCAACCACAAATTGTAATTCAAAACTGCAAAAACTGTTCTTGGAATTTTTTTGTAAATTTTTTCTTATATAACTTACCAGGGTAATTCCGATCATTTAAATTACACTGCCACCGAAATTTACGAGCAAAATTAAAATGAAAGAAATTTTTAATTTCCGAGTTAAAGAAAAGGGCCTTTTCTGCTAAGTTACAAATATACTTTTGCTAAAAAATTTCCGGGATGAGTTTTTGCACCTGAGAATTATCATTAGGTGTTCCATCAGCGGGAACACTGCGACTGAGAGAGTTACTCGAATAATTTCATTTATTTCTTGTCTTTTAATATTGTTGGTGATTTCTGGTGGCTGTTGATTTTAAATGAAGATACTTAGCTTTCTCCTGAAAGGGATAACGATTTCCGCAAGAAATAGTATGTAGAAGTATATTTTTTAGCACGAACAACGCCTTCCATGTACAGTCACCCCCCCCCCCCCAAAAAAAAAAAAAAAAAAAAAAAAAAAAAAAAAAAAAAAAAAAAAAAAAACGCCACCACTCGCCACCTAATTGCGCCGTAAATTATCGTAGAAACATCGGCTGGTACCTATCGATCTGTAATAACGTCTAGTTTTTAATGGTGTAGTTAGATTTTGCTTAAGGGGTCATCTACATATTGAAATATGTATAAACTTCATTTTTTTTCAAAGACGACCCCTATTTTTGACCTCATATTCAGATTTCTGAGATCCAAGGCAGTTCGGAAAACCTACCTGTTTATATACTTTAAATCAATTCTAAACAGAGTTACACGTGAAAATGTGTTAGGGGACCGTCCATACATTTAGAAAAAATAAATCTTGATCTACCACCCAATATACATTATTTATTAAATTTCACACCCTAAAAAGTTCAGAAATGTTAGTTATAAAATAAAAAAAAACGATTCAAATTCGCAGAACTTTCTATGTTAGCTTATAAATTAAAAGATTTTTATTGGTTTCAATTTATTAAACATTGAATAGTTAATTACAACACTTCATATAAAGAAAATTAAATAGCTTGAATCATATGAACCCTACAATGTTGAATTACAAAAATCTAGATACCAAGGTAGAAGAACAATAGTAAGAATGATAATAATATTAATAGCGGTTAAAAAAAAAAAAAAAAAAAAAAAAAAAAGTGTTTAATATTTAAGAAAAAGAATTATCTACTTCTTAAAAGCAAAAACTGTTTTATTTAAGAGACAAAAATTTAAGTTAAAATACATATATAATAATATATATATATAAAATACATATACAATATATATATATATATATATAAACAATTAAAATCTACTAACTAACAATTATTATCTACTTCTTGTTGGGTATATTTTTACTTTATACAGTAAGCCTCGCATGAAAGTGTTACTATAAAGATTTACATTTAATTTTAGGCGTACAAACCAACAATAGATAATATACAAAAATATAGATAACAAGATTTAAACTAAAATCTGAGAAAGGATATATAACATTTTCGCGACCAATGACGTAGTTTCACGTCATTTTGAAATCTGTAACTCCTTCAGTGGGCGTTTCTTTCACAATTTGTGTGTTACGATATTTCTTAAGAACAGAGCCTGATTAAGGGGGAAGCACACATTATTTATACTTACACCGTTTTTTTTTAACAAATACTTTCCTCCTATAATAAACAGAAAATTCTCATTAAAAAATATTTTAAAAGAATTCTGGTGTCTATTAACGGTGAGTAAATTGGATTGTTTTACACCGTTCACTTTTTATAAAAAAATATTTCCTCGTCAAAGCGTTGAATTTCTATGACATGAAGCAAAACATAATTGTAAAAATATTCCGGTGAGGGCGGAGATAATGTGTGCTTCCCCCTTAATCAGGCTCTGCTTAAGAATATTCCTTATATTCATATATATATATAAACAAAATAGTATGAATACAAATACTTTCACTAGAAAGAGTATAATTATTATGTATATCCATATGAAAAGAAATATGGATATAGAAAAAACGGTTTCCTATTGCCTAGAACAAGTATTCCCCGTTCTGAAATCGTCTACTGTACTTAAATTTTTATTTTAAATGTGTAAAAACTATATCTTTAAAAGTAAGAAGACATATTACTTTTTTTTTTTTTTTTAATTCTTTTTCCGTGATAAATGTGACGCCAGTTTTACGCCGTGATTAGAATAATAGAAAATAAATAATATTGCGCTTTGATCCAATAATAGATATTAAAAACTTAAAAAAAAAAATACCACTTTATTATTCAGTATTAAAAAAACATTTTATAAAAATTTTATATTTTATTATGTTACGTCATGCGATAAAATTTAAATAGCATAAGCGGTAGAGTAAGCGAATGCGAAAATGTCACAACAAGATTAAAACAGATAATTTGTTTTAAAAAATCCGATAAAAGTTAATAAAAATCAATTATATTAATTTAGAAAAAGGAAAAAACAAAAGTATTGTTCACTGCGTATTGCTCTTTCAAATAATAGTCCTCGTCTTACCGCGTTTTTTTACCGTCATGACACTTAACTTGAGGTGCACGAATCGTAGAATATTCAAGTTAAAAACAAAAGACAAAAGGGACAAAATAGAATTTTAGCAGTGAGAAACTGGGAAACGTTATGTAATATTTAAGAACAAAGACTTAACATTTCAGAATCGAGTATAAACCGCTTTGCAACGGAAGCCACGCCTTTACACAGTTTTTCTACAACTTTACATTATAAAACAAAATTATTTTACATACTTCCAATTAAATCATTTAAATTTTGTCTTCAGCATTCGATGTAGTAAATATCATTGACATTTATGCATACCAGCGTCACATAGAGAGTCATATACGAATACAGAAACTAGTTTTTTTAATATTGTTTCCGCAATATAGAGGCGGGCTTCATTTCTTTTGGAATTTTTCACAATCTCTCGCTTGCATTGCGCTAATTTTATAAAAAGGATCCAATTTGTATCATAAACATCGAAATGTTGCTTAGAAAACAATTAGAATAACATTAAGGTAAATTAAAATAGTTTTTCTTCAAAATATACACAAATATTTACTCACAGAGGATACAAATTATTATAAGTGACGGCCCCCTAACAACAGTAAAAAATGAAATATCACTGTAACTCAAAAAATAATGTTAAGAACGAGCTGTAAATTTGGAAACCCATGTTTTTGATGATGCCGTTCTATTTATGCAAAAATTAACATAGGTCATAATTCATAATTTTTTCAAAAAAAAAAAAAAATATATCAAAAATATGCATGGAATATGTTTGGGTCACTTCATTCTATCATATAAAAAAAACAGAATTTGAATATCATAATTATTTTGGAAGATATGTATTAATGTTTCTCACATTCATTTAACATTAGCGCCCTCATAGTTTGACAGCTCTGTGAAGAATTGAGCAAAATATCTAAACTGTGCCATTTTCCGCGATGATTTTGTCCAAAGAATTCAAATAAATTATAAAAAATGGGGGTTACCATTGAAAAAAATGAAGTTGATGCCAGTTTTAATATGTAGACGACCCCTTAAGCAAAATCTAACTATATCATTATAAACTAGACGTTATTACAAATCGATTGGTACCAACCACATGTTTCTACGATAATTTACGGCGAAATTAGGTGGTGGGGACGTTTTTTTTTTTGGCTGACTGTACTTCATGTATTGTTTTTTTTTAACAACATTTGGATTTTTAACCATAATTTCAACATCACCTCATTGAAGCCTTTTTACAGTAGTCATGTCTGCATCACACCAACTCATCAGCATGGTCACAACGCGTTTAATTTTCCAAGCTAAGATGAAAGTATTATTTTTAAGATATGCTACTCTTATTTTTATTTCCAAATTTTGGTTTCTTTGCAGCAATCGGTAATCCTTTCCGGTTTGCTTGTATTATGCCGATCAGGCAACACTTCATTTTAGTCAATTCTTTGGCTAGCACAAGGTTTGTATAGTATCTATGGTAATGTATGGTGATATATGGTATGAATATATGGTGGCCATGTGCATCAGGAACATAATTTTATACCATTTGATACAAGTGGAATGGAATTCTAGTAGTCACCGGTAGGTCAGGTTTTATCAAGTGTTCTGTTGTTACGCTTCCATTATAAGGAAAATCCCACAAGTATATCCAGTTTCTGAATAACAGAGTACATAAATCCTAATTCCCCTTTTACAGGATTGTAAGTGATAAAAGAAAATTTCCCTTGAAATTGCACAGCGGATTCGTCGCCGCACAGATGTATTCCTGCAGAACTTTCACCACTTTTATTTAGCATTCTTTGAGGTAAGTCTGTAGATTCTGCAACATCTTCCCATTCAGTCTTCCCCAACTATCTTCCTCTTCTGTAACATCTGGATCAGAATAATCTACCCTTCCGCTTTCTATTATTCTAATTTTTTTATCTTTTGGTTCTAATTACTTAATAACTGTCATCACTGCTGTTATTTTCATCGCTATTTTCTTCATTCAGATTATTATCAATCGATTTAAACATCGCCAAATCAAACTCGTCCTCTCTGAGACAAATTTCGTTGTTTGATTTTATTTTTATACCCAATAAGTGAACAAAATTTAAAACAGTGCAGTATCATAGCCTCCTAAACTAGATGCCTTCCGCGTGGCTCGAAAACTTTGCAACAGTTCAAGCGATAGACAACGTCACCTGATACAGATTGCGCGACAGTTTTATTCAACTGTCACCAATAATTTTAGGAAGTGATATATGATATATATAATCGACGTTTCTTCCAATCTATTCGCCTTTTATGCATATCAAATCTCACTTATAAATTTTTGCTGGCTGTTGAATAAAAATGTCGCGCAATCTGTGCCAGGTGGCGCTGTCTACCGCCAAGTTTCCGAGCCACGCGGAAGGCACCTAGTATAGGAGTCTATGGCAGTATTATAAATTCGCAATGCACTTACGATCACTTTTAGTACCACAAATTTATTTCAAAAATATTTATTACACACAAATTTTTAATTTTATTTATTAAAACTGTCGTCTAACAGAGTAACGAAAAACTTTTTGCAACTATTTTGCAAGAAAAACTCACAGATTATGTACTAAGATAGGTGGGACACTTCCAATGAAATCCAACCAATGAAAACAGCAGAAACACTACTGGTGGAAAAGCTATTAGTTTCAAATATGTGTATAATTCCATAGAAATAAAAGGTAGCCGTTATTCTGATTGGTTATAAATATAAATAGTACGTAAAAATTCATTCGTACGAAATTTTTTTTATGTTTGCAGTATTTTGGCTTTGGCCATTTGTTCAAAGCAAGCAACACCCAAAGACACGTAATAATAAATGTAGGTCAAGTATCTTTCTTAAAAAAGAATTACACCTGTTGTCACTCTTTTAGTTGTAGAACATTACTGGTGGATATAAGATGTACAGTAACTTAATTAGAAATGGCACCTCTCATGCGACGTTCGAGTTAAAATAATAAATAGAATGTCGCCGGATAGGCGACGTTCGAGAGCAAACGGTTAAAATTTTAAATTCTAGAGAATGCTTTTTGAGGGTTTAAGGGGTCCATATTTTTTACTGGGAATTCTCTTACAGTGTGTCGACAGTCAAGATTTTTTTCTCTGATTATTCCACCAGTATATTTATAAAAAAAATTTTTTTACTTGATTAACCGTGTATACCTGCTAATTAAAAAAAAAAAAAAAAAGAAAAAAAAAGAAAGAAAGAAAAATACTGTTGGAAGAATCAAGGAAATAATTTCGACCGTCGACACCCTGTCTTACTAATTGTAAATAGTAAAATATGTCACAAAAATGCCTATAAATTAGAAATTAAGTCTTTGTTTTTGAGTAGCGTTGGAAGAATCGCAAGAAAAGTCGGGCCCGTACAAACTTTGTTTATATATTTGAGAAAGATTAAATGAAAAGTCACATTACGTATAATAACTATTGTAAGTTCTAATTGCATGTTTAGCCCTTTAGATGTTGTCGACATATATATAGACCAGTGGAAATTGCCACATATATTGCTGAAGATAAAATTTGAGTAATTTAAACACTAATACGTAAAATTCTTTTATTAGATATCTTAAAATTCCATCGAAAAGAACAAGGCGGAGTTTATTGCTTAAAATAGGAAAATGTGAATGGACATGAAAATTTTAACAAAAATATATCATAAATTTTCGACACTGAATTTCATAACGAAGTAATATGAGAATTTTTAGTGAGACAATGTTGTATAAAAAAAAAAAAAAAAAAAAAAAAAAAAAAAAGAACTATTCTTGTTGGAAGCTAAGAAATAATAAAGTTTTATCTAAATAAAAAAAATCAAACATTCACAACTACCAAATTTCAGTTTTTAAAATGACATCTAATTCCACTATTTTTAAATAGTAGTTATCAATATATTTAATAGTAAGAAAATATTATTATATCTCTCTTTTCAAATACAGTGATTATAAGAATCCCGTAGAAAGCAGACCATTTTGAAGCTATACATTTTTCACAGATTTCTTTGCCTCATAAATTTGAGTACTAAAGTATTTTTTATATTTCTCGGAAAAGATTATTTTATTTATTTTTATACCTGCCAACATCCTAATTAATATTCTATAGTGTTGTTAGTTCTCCCCTCCCCCCACCGGTTATGATTAAATAAGAAAAAAAAAAAAATAATAATCTCAAAAAATACTGGTGAGGGGGAAAAAATAAAAAGGCGGGGCATGCAATACTCCAGAATATTAATTAGGATGATGTCAGGTATGTTTTATTCTAGGACAAAAAAAAAAAAAAAAAAAAAAAAAAAAAACATTTTAAATATATTTTATTGAAAGAAAAAAAAATAGTGAAAAATTTAATGCTGTTACGCCTTTTTATTTTTAAACATGTCAGCCGGGCTGTAAATACTCATGTTTCGTATTTCGGTGAGTTTTTGAGACGGATGGCCCGTTTTACTGGTTAGATAGATGCTTCAGAATGACGTATTAGGAAGTGAAACTTTATTTTCTCTTCTGATACTAGATACATTCTCTGAATAAAAGATAAAATTTTCCTTTTACTAAAGAAAAATATTGATTTTCTAGATGCATTTAAGAAGTATTTTAAAAGCGGTATACAACTTAGAGGTGATGTCGTTTTTTTAACCCTTTGTAGTGTAGTGGGATACACTACACTGTAAAAAATTTTGGTTCAACGTTGAACCAAAATATGGTTCAATGCTGGGTGCATCCATATAATGGTAAAACCTGTCTCCATAACATGGTACTTGCTTTGAGCCATACTTTGGAACTACATTGAACCATGTTTTGGGAAAAGGCTGAACCATATTTTCAGAAAAGCAAGAACCATGTTTTGAGAAAATGTTGAACCATATTTTCAGAAAAGGAAGAACCAAGTTTTGGGAAAAAGTGTAACCATAATTTGGAACTACGTTGAATCATATTTAGGGAAAAGGTAAAACCATAATTTGGAATTATGTTGAGCCATGTTTTGGGAAAAGGTGTAGCCACAGTTTGGAACTATGTTGAACCTCTATTTGGAATTAGGATGAACCCTACAGTGCATAGCCAAATTATTATACCAAAGCAAAAAACAGATAAATGTATGGAAATTTATTAGAATGATCAATTAACTACAATGAGTACAGAAACGAAACTTTGGTTATGTAATATGTATGTATCAGTTCAGATATTCAGTGAGTGTTCAGATAGAAATACATAAAAGTAGCCGATAAAAATTAGACAGTAACAAAATGTTTTGAAAACCCTATCATTAAATGAAAGAAACGATTTGAAACTTGTTGGTCTTGCTTATTACGCACCAGTTTTTGCCTCAATTTTTGTAGAACTGGCACAAATATTTAGAAAGATTTTTTTTTAACAAAAACAAAATTCAGTATTTCCCTGTTTCCAAGTTTAAAATGAAAGGTTTTTTTTTTTTTTTTTCCAAAATTTTACCAATTTGCGAAACATCTCTTATTATGCAAGTAAATTTTTAAAGTCAAGGAAATGCAGGCGGATAAAAAAAATCACAGATTGACAAACGTTGATTAAAAAAAAATATATCAATTTCAACATGGAAAAATGAAAAGGAAGAAAAAAAAAAAAAAAAAGAACATTTATATCTTTTTAAATATGTGCTATTCTATGAAAATTGAGGTAAAAATTGGCACATAATAAGCAAGACTAACTGTAGAAGTTCCAAATCATTTCATTGATTTAACGACACAGCGTATTCAAAATATTTTATTTTTCTCTATCGGTTCCCTGTATACATTTTTGTTCGAACTTTCACAGAAAAATATGAACTGATTATTACATAGCCGAATTTCGGTACCTGTGCTCATCATAGTTAGTTGATCATTCTAATAAATATATAATGTATTTCTATCTGTGTTTTTGCTTTGGTCTAATAATTTGGCCAGGAACTGTATGATTCATCCGAATTCCAAATAGTGGTTAAAAATATACTCAAAACATAAATCCAACTAGTAGTAAAAATATATATACTAAACATTGTTCAATTACTAACTGGTTTTTGACAACCAAATCAGGTTTTTGCCTATAATTTAGACAAAATTATTTTTTTATTTTTTTAAATAAAATAAACAATCATCCACTTATTTTATTCACAGTAGAGTCAATTTCTTTTTTTTTTTTCTTTATATTCGGCCATTTTATGCCCCCAATTCATTATATTATACGTTTTTTGTGAATTCCATGGCTTTTCTTTTTTACTTCACTTTTTATGCAAATTATAATGTCCTAAGACAAGTATTGCACTAGAATAAATTTTGCATACATTAATATCTTGGGAGTACAAAAGTTATGTAAGCTCACATTTGTGCAATTAGTCTTAAGTCACTAAAATTAACAGGAAGCGTAATAAGAATCACATGTGTGTATTACATTGCTATTTATATAGCATAAAATTGAAATAATGTCAAAAAATTGATTAAACTGCTCTGATAGAGCAATGGTGATACAATTTAGAAGCTTTAACCTACGGTGGTGGCAATATATGACTTTAATCTATTTCTTTCCAAGTCCATATTCTTTTAATTTATTCCCTCGACATTTCTGTTTCTGAAACCAAACTTTAACCACAAGTATATTTCAGTTATAATAATTAAATAGGAAAATTTCCACAGTTAAAAATGTTGACAACAAAACAAGATTAATGCATAATTTAACTGGCATAAAATTAGTTTTAAAAACCAGAATAGAACAAATCTTAATTTAAATTTGTGATTAGCAGCAACTCGGTTAAGCTAAACTGTTTTGTGATAAATATAATTACAGTCAAACCTCATTAATACATCACTTTTGGGACTTCTGAAAAACTGTGTTAAGCGGTTTGACTTGTTATGCGGAGTTAAAGGGATTTTGGGACTAAGGAAAAGGGGTGTCTTATGTGCAGAGTGATGTATTAACGAGGTTTGACTGTGCAACTATAAATAGAGTTAACTCTTACAAATTAGCATATATTAAAATTTAAACTAGTTTCCACCGTGTTAATTTAAATAGAACCATAATTATTTTTTTAAAGATCAATAACCAAATAAAAGTTCAATATCATAAACAGTGATCTTTTTGATATTCCCTGACTTTTGAAGGTCTTATTGGTGCTGAAATTTTTATTAAATATGGGTGTATATCGACCGATAGGTGGCACTGCTATATATGTCTATAATTTTCCACATTGCTGTATCTCAACACCTATTACTTAAAATTACACTAAACAGTAGGTATATTTAAAACATTTGTTGTGAGAAGCTATGTTAATTAAATTTTTTGTGCATCTAATTAATAGGTGGTACGTGGTACTGTACTGTTATTTAAACTGATATAGGAAAAAAAATTGTAATGGATGCAGCGTACTAGAATGATAAATTTTACATGAAATTTCATAAGTCTTAAATAAAGAGAACATATTTTAAGGATTAAAATAATTTTAAGCGCTGCTTAAAAAAAAAAAATAAATAAATAAATAAAATAAAATAAAATAAAATAAAATATTGCACATTCCCCTTTTACAATTCAGAACACATATATTTACAATAGTTTCAGGATTTTAGTATAAATGCATATTAATCTAAATTGCCTAAATTGTTTTAACACACATTGTACATTGACTAATCTGTTTATCCAAAAATTTTGCTTCATCTCTTAAATGTGCTTGATTATCATTATTATTATTTCCAATAAAATTGTTAATGCAGTTACTGATAGAAAATTTAATCAATGTAAACAGAAATTAAAATTTGCAATTAAAAGAAAATCAAATGGCTATAATTTTAATAACAACAACAACAATAATAAATAAAATCTAAACTAAAATTGGGAGTGTTAGGTTGCTTGCTCTCTTCACAAAATTTAAATTCATAAAGAAGCATTTCAAAAACATTTTGTTTAAGTAAATGATTAATTAAAATTTTTCGATGCCTAAAACCTGTTATCAATATTGTATGAAATTATCGCATATGCACACACTTAAGTCAATAAAACATTGGTAGCTTAATATTATATATTTTTATATTAATCAGGAAATCGGCTGACAGCTAATGCTAAAGTTTAAAGCTTTACTCGATACCTTTTTTTTTTTTTTACAAAATCAGTAGAAATTTACAAGAGTATTTATTAATTTAAAAAAGTGTACCAAAATTTTAAACCTAGATCAACACCTAAAAATTAAAGACTCAAATACAAAATTAAAGAAGAAAATAATAATAATAATAATAATAAAACACTCACTTCATTACTGAGGCTTCCTTAAGTAAATATTCAACTTGGAAATACTAGCAGGTACAAAACCCAAAGCCAAAAAATATTAAAACTTTGAGCTTTTAAGGATTGTACCTGCTTGCAAGTGGTAAGTAAAATATCAACTAAAATATCCTTTCAGGACTACAATGAAACTAAAAGTATTTTCAGGCTGTGTTTAATCCATTATGATTTCACAAAACATTGACACGTCACTTTTAACAGGATAGAGGATAACGACAACGGTCAACGACAACTGACAACTTCATTCAATTTTAAAATGGTGCGCGCCGTGACGCTTTTGAGGTTTGCCACAATATATTTGGCGATTTCGCAGATGGAGCGGGGAAAAACGTACCAATTTCCAGCAAAGCTATAAGCACTCTTTCGCTAGTTACGGTTCCCTTCTTATCTATTAGAAATTCTTTGCCTGAAATATCTTTCTGAAACTACCTGAAACTTTCACAAAAGTTGACCGTAAGCACCAACAAGAACAAGTCGTCTCGTGATAAGTCACGTGAGCAGCGGAGCAGGCTTCTGAGCGAGCATGCGCAAAACGGTGTTCTGGACTAAAGGTATTCCCATGGGTTGGTTCAACTTTGAACCATGTTGAAAGTTGAACCATGATCACATTTTTCGAGAAAGCAAGTGTTCCATTGTTTGGAATTTTCTCTTAGCTAGACCCATTCGCTGGTTCAACGTTGAACGGAAATTTTTAAGAGTGTACATCCCACCTGATTTTAATTTCGCACTGCAAAAACTCGCCCCAGATTTTTTTTTTTTAAACAAAATTTTACATTATAACGTAAAGGAAAAATTTATTGACATTGTTAGTAAATTCTGGAGACTTTTTATTTTAAAGAAGCAAAATTACCTTGCCTCATAAGGGTTGAGCCATTTTCCTACGATTTGCAGTATCATGTTTGAAATGAAAATTATTGCAATAGATTTTATATTTAATTTATTATTTCCCCTTAGAAACATTTGACACACTTATTTTTCACTTCTATTCTAATATATTAAATTAAATAATCTGGTGTGCCACTCACACGACTTTCTCTTACCCTGAAATTGAACACTATAAATACAGGTTGCAGATTAAAAGGTAAGATAACGAGTACTGTCATGTAAACCTGTGTTAAACAATTCATATTAGGCTTCGGAAGAGTTTTATATGATAATTAGTTCTGTGTGCCTCAACCCCCCGTTTCATTAATGCACCTACATTTACATAGAATTTAATTCGCTTATTAAAAAATAATTCTGTTTTAGAAAATAATTTATAAAAATTATTATTTTAAAAAATATCTCTTATGATAATACAGACGATTTCCATATTAGAGAAGTGGTATAACGCCAAATATCCAAAAAAAAAGTCCATTTTGTTCTCATCATTGAAAAGGAAAAAAAAAAAAAAAAAAAAAAAAAAGATTTTTTTTTCTAAGTTTTTTTTTCGTTAAAAGTAAAAAAAATCGATAACTTTGTTTTAAATTATCGCAGATCGATGGTTCAACCATTCGTTTTAAAGGTATTGGCGAGCTCTTTTGAAAGATACCCATCATGAAAATTTACTCCCCTCGAGGGGGGACTTCCCCCCAGGGGGGGAGGCGAGGCTCCTACATACACAAAAATTTTTCCCAGTTAACTATCTCTATTACAAAAAATATATATTCGTTTCATTTGGTTTAGTTCAGTTTATAGACGTTAAACTCTACTTTCCTGCAATTTCCCCCATAGACGTAATGTATTAGAATTCTCTTGATTGTCCCTGTACACGAACCATTTGCTTGATCTTAACGAAAAGCTTACTGTAGCATCCCTATATGATACACATTTAGAATACCAAGTTTGAACTTTCTGCCATAATTTGTTTTTGAGATATGCTGATAACAGACAGACACACAGACCATTTGCTAAAAACATGATTTTCGTATTCAGGGTGTGACGACCTTGACGCCGTCATCTTCCTTTAACGTATAGTTGACTTAAGGTTGAATGCTGCAAACTGAAATACTTAATTTATGAAGAAATGACAGAGTCCAAATATGTAAAATTAATGAGCTTTAATTGAGCTTAAATAAGAATGGGGGCGCTGGACTATAATGGCATTTAGTAACTTACAACTTAAAATGGGCAGTCCTCTTAAATACTTTGACAGCAATAAATAACCAACCACCGTTACTTTACTTTACTTAATTACTCGCAAATGATCTCAACTACTTTTATTTAAAGTCTCCCACTCGGCTCAATAACCTTTCGATAGCAGGAGGATTCCCTGACACCGCTATCTACTCGACTTACATACAAATAACCTCTAGCCGCAAACAGCTAGCCTTCTACTAACTTTCCAACTAACACTCCTTCCAACTAACACCCCAACTAACTCCTTCCAACTAACACACAAAAGCAATCTTCCTTCTCCTTTTATATAAATCACTTTTCAAACTATTTGCATATTACAATTTAGTTTGACATAAGAACTAACTCTACTAGACAACTGAGTCCTAAAACTTTCGTATTCATGTTTTACTCGCAAAGTGCGAATTTTAATCGTAGCACTTTGCTAGACCTCACAGTTCCTCCCCAAAAGAAAAAAATTCACGGAAAAAATCCCCAACGGGTTTTTACCCGTGCAAATTTTAAATTATTGCAATACTATGCAAAGAAAATTTAGCTGCAGTGACTTACTGTTTAAAATTCAACTACATAATACTTTGGAAAAAGAAAAAAAGAGGGGGGAAACTTAAATTAGACTGCCCAAGAATAACTATTTGCATTTAAAATGTAATAAGGGAAAAAAAAAAGTAACAAGGCCGAGCTTAAAACTGCCCACTCAGGAAAGATTTATGATAAAAATAGTTTTTTAGCTCTATCAGATGTGCTTTATGGCAGAAACTCCATGCCCTAACTTAGTTAACTTATTTAAAGTCCAGCGTAATTACAGCGGGGCTTACATTCATCTTTCCTTAAAACAAATGGAAAGGAAAAAATTTTCATTAATTAAAAAAAAAAAAAATTCAGTACAAAAAGGATCGCTTAAAAAAATAAATGCGATCGTTATTCAATTTAAACGTGGTAACATTAAAAAGTCTTTATTGACAAAAAACTTGGTATATCTTTATCCATCTGCAGGTCAGTCTTGACCCAGATCATCAGCTAGGAAAAATACTTGAAAGGGCATCAGAAAAAAACAGAATTCCAGTTGTCGACTGTCAGATGAATCTTGAAAGAGATACTCTGTTGGCAAGCGTCCAGAAAAAACATCTTTTACTGCAGACAAGAAAAACGCTGGCTCCTTCTAATTCAGAGATCCAAAGTCTTTGGCAAACGTTCAAAAATTACCTCCTTTAGCATCAAAAGTAACAAGTAAAGGAATCAGCCTGGATTTTCAGATGAAGGACTGGACATCAGGCTTTCTAAAATTAAAACTCTTTTCAACGTATACATCAAAAATAGACGTGAACTACACATGTATATATAGATAAATGACATAATTTTATACATAAGCAATATTTCAACTAGCTATTTGCATACGGGAAAACTAAATTGTTAGTTGATTAATAAGGTTAGTCGTTAAACGCGAATTTACTTGCAAAATAGCTTAAAAAAATTCTTTTAATCCCATATCAATATATACATAAAACTCTTAGTGAAAAATGCAAGAGTTTACAACAAGAAATATTCATTTTATGCAATGTACGACATTGAGGAAACATAGATAAGGATACAAAATTTTCAAAACTGCAGTTGATCGCTGAGAAATAAAAAATTCACGTACATGCATATAGATTATTTACAAAACTATAGAGAAAAATGTTTATACACTTATAAAATTTCATTTTATATAATTTATAAGGCATTGAGAGAAATATAGTTAAGGAATATATACAAAATATTTAAAAAGTTTTTTTTTTTTCAAACTGGCGTGGATGGCTACAAAATAGAAAAAGATTAGAGTATGTACATATAGATCGTGTAAAAAAACTTAGAGATAATTTATATACAAAGGTAAGGAATAATTTTATCTTACTAAGTACTGCAGGTGACGGCTAAAACAGAAAACATTTAAGTACAGATATATATAGATCAGTCACAAAACTAAAGGGGGGGAAATTTATATAAAAATGTTCAAAAAGGTTTTTTACCAAGAACTGCTGGTGTTGGCTAGGAATAAAAAAAAAACATTAACGTACATACATGCATATATTATATACAGAAAAAAAAATCATGACATGTAAACAATACATGAAATTTCGAGAGTTGAAAGTTCATGCTATAAGTTTAAATTTTGCATTTTTAAATTTTAAAAAGTTCATGGCTTGGAGCTCATGGTTGAAAGTCCAGAAGAAAGTCCTACATGTCGTAGATTTCATAATTGCTGTGATAGAACTACAGTTTACAATGGAAAAAATATAAAACCATAGCACCTGACAGATTGATTCCTTTATAGCAGCAAAATAAGAGATGCAGGTCAGACTGGCCTGTAGAGTTGCAGCGTTGGTGGCTTGCAGATTTAGGTGAGACGTTGCAGGATCGCTGGTGTCCTGGGGAGGGTTCGAACATGGTGCCTGGTTACTCTCAGGGGGGGGTGTCACACCCAGAGCCTTTTCACTGTTCGGAGGAGGTTTTAAACTCTGAATCTGTTCCTTGTGTTGAGGGATTTTCGAGCCCGTCACCTTGTCACTGTTCATAGTTCCAGGAGGGGGTTGCTTTCGTTCCATTTTGTCGAATGTAGGGCTGGTAGATGGTGTTAAAACCTCACAAGAGGTTAATTGCCCTTTTGAAATTACCTTCTTTAAACTAACATCTTTTTCGTTTACTTTAGGCGGCGTGTCAGTTTGACAATTTAAGTGCAATTTCTCATTGAAAATATTTGACTGTGTCGGCTGTATAGATTTAAGACTGCTATCTAAAGGTGGGTTACCAAGATTAACCGTATCATTTACCGATTTTACACTTTCACTGTCTTTTACCACAGTTTCTGAGAAAATAAAAGAGTCCGTCGACTTGACTGTTTTGGAAATTAATTTATCAGGAGGTGAATTTAAATCACTAGAAAAGTTAGCCGCAACATTTATTAATTTGTCACTGTCAGTCCGTTTAACGTTTTCAGCGGCCGCAGTTATTTTAATTTCCTTTACAATCTCTGTTACCCGAGCTTCAGTTACGTTTGATATTTCGGCTTGAGCCGGTTCAGCATTTAAATGCGAATGAGGGATATGCGAGGTTTGAACAGTAGAATTTAGCTGAACATTCATTTCATTTAAAGCAAGGGATTCATTTACAGAGTTAGGTTCAATCGTATTTTCCTTTTCAACCGCCGTCTCTACGCTAGAGGTTTTATCGGATTTTTCATCTATAGCCAAAGGCTGTAAAACAGACGTAGATTTGTGTGTAGTGCTGGTTAAAGGCGTAGTTTGCACGTTTTCATTAACTTTTATTTGACTTTTGTCACGAGAGATACAGTTTTCATTGTCAGTTTTAGGTTGGTTTAAACTAATAGAGCTTGCTTCCTGTGACTTAATAACTTCTTGTGGTTTTTCTACTGGGTTTACTATTGCTTCCCACTGACGTTCGTGAGGGGGGAGGGAGCGGTCATGCTCTAATCGTAATCTATCATCCCGAGTGGCAAAGAGGTCGATTACTCTACATTTAGATCCTGATAAGTTGGATTTGGCCCAAGTGAATGGCAGGCGATTAATCTATGCCACTGTCTTGGTTCTCCTTCTAATGAATAGGCTAACCAAGAATATTTTTTGGATCGATCAATGTTATAAAAGTTAAAAAAATATTCAAGCTGCTCAAAAAATTGCAGCACACTATTAGCGCCGTCAAAAAATATTTGCTCGGGGGGGGGGGGGGGGGATTCGACTTTATTTGGGCGCCAGTGTTACGACCTTAATGTCGTCACCATGCTTATTTAACTTTAAGTTGGAGCTGAAAACTGAAATACTTAATTTATGAAGAAATGACAGAGTCCAAATATATAAAATTAATGAGCTTTAATTGAGCTTAAATAAGAATGGGGGCGCTGGACTATAATGGCATTTAGTAACTTACAACTTAAAATGGGCAGTCCTCTTAAATACATTGACAGCAATAAATAACCACCGTTACTTTACTTTAATTAATTACTCGCAAATGATCTCAATTACTTTTATTTAAATTCTCCCACGCGGCTCAGTAACCTTTCGATAGCAGGAGGATTCCCTGACACCGCTATCTACTCGACTTACATCCAAATAACCTCTAGCCGCTAACAGCTAGCCTTCTACTAACTCTCCAACTAACACTCCTTCCAACTAACACCCCAACTAACACACAAAAGCAATCTTCCTTCTCCTTTTATATAAATCACTTTTCAAACTATTTGCATATTACAATTTAGTTTGACATAAGAACTAACTCTACTAGACAACTGAATCCTAAAACTTTCGTATTCATGTTTTACTCGCAAAGTGCGAATTTTAATCGTAGCACTTTGCTAGACCTCACAAGGGGACCTCAAAACGTGTAAATATAACAAAATCTCGCGTTCGAAAATTTGACCCCAAAACAATACTTTCTCTACCTTATGGGTAAGAGAAAGTAAAAAATATATATAGTTGTTTATTATGTACTAGTGTTATTAAAAAACGGTCTTCTAATTGAAATATTCGTATTAATAAACTGATCTTAATAAGTTTTCAAAAAAAATATCTGCTCAAAAAAAAAAAAAAAAAAAAAAAAAAAAAAAACACTTAATTTTTTTAATTCTTTGGATGTTTCTTAGCAGTCGAGTAAATTATTTATTTATTAATTTATAAATAATTTTTTATTCTATTTTATTTTTAGTTGTCAAAACTTTATCAGAGGATTTACTTTAAATATATGAAAATACACAAAAAATTGCGTTGGATGTTTATGGTTCAGATTTCTTCCACTAGTAACCAACCAGTAATTGCTAATTATAATTTTTATTATAACTAAATGCTGAAAATCATTATAAAAGTATAAAAAATCATTATTTTTAAAAATTTCTTTAAGAAAAATCCAGAACTCTTGATGACGAATATATTTTTGCTTTTATATAAAATTGTATTAAAGAAAAAAAATAAATAGAAAATAGAAATTTCCAGTGAATTTTTACATAGATGATTGAAAAACAAAAATTTTTCTTTTAAACCTGCTGTTTTCTTTCTGAAAGTCATTTTAGTGATCCACCAAGAAGAGCTTCTACAGCTGTGGTTAAAGTGTGGCTGCCTGATTTTGTGATGTTTTCAAAATGGTTTAGATCTCAGCATTCAAACTTTTCAATTTAATGATATGCTTTATTATTCAAATAGTAGAAAATTATTTAAGGCGTTGTTTTTAAAATAGTAGTAGTAAAAATATAGACTGGCGTAGAAATTTAACCTAATATATAAATTAAGAAGGATATTTCTTAGTTTTACTAAAAATTTTGGAACTGAAGTTTATCCCATTGGGTATAGTGGGGTGTATCATTATATACTTCGAAAGCTCTCGTTGAAATTAAACTTTTAACCGTTGCTTTCCCAAGATCAAGGCGTTACTGCAGAAAAATTGCTTTCAGGTACCGCTTGGCATGTTTGGCGAAAAGCAGCACCGCGCCTTTTTGTATCGTTTAAAAGTTGCAACATTCCACTGGTTACGTTTGCTATCTCTCGCGGATTAGGATACTTTTTCAATGAGGCGGGCTTAACTAAATTTCAACGTCAAAATGACCCCATCTTGGAAAAGCGAGGGTTAATAACCCACATGGGGAAAGGGGTTTAGAATATTGTACCAGCGTTGCCAAACATACTATACTACTTGCCAGCATTCAAATTTCACACCAATATTAGGGCCGCAGTAGCCCAGTCGGTAGAGCGCTGCCGGCCTCGTAATTGGAAGATTGCGGGTTCGGTACTCGAGCCGGCCAAAGACCGTCGTGTACACTAATGGTGGCTGGTGCACTTAAAATCTGTCGTGGCCGCAATGTCCTCCATGTTCCCATCAAAAATTATACCTCTGGGGGTCACCGAAGCGGGAGAGCCATCCCTTCCGTGGAGGATCAAAATTGTGATAGCATGTCTCTGGACCACCTCTAGGGGTGTGTCCCAGACCGTCGCCAATTGCCCATCTGCGCAGCACTAGTGCGACGGAAAACCCATCCATCCATCCATCCACACCAATATTAAAAAAAAAAAAAAAAAAAAAAAAAAAAATTCATATTAGTTTTCTATTGTTCAAGGGGGAAAAAAAGGTTTAATTTATTATAGAAAGTTTTTGGTATAATATCTCCCGTCTAAATCGCAGACCATGTGTAAGATAATTACTGAACGGTTGACAATGCCACATTGTACTATAATATAATAATATAGTTCATATCCACCAACTCTCCGGTTTTTGCCTAAAGAATTTACACCAGAAATTTCTGGGGCATATTTCAATTTACTTATTTGTAGTAAAATAGTGCAGAAATTCTTTTTTGTAAAATTGTGATGATAAATTTGATTTTAAAAATCGTATAATTTCACAAATCGTATGTACATCCATTTACAGTCAAAAATTTAATAAATAACTAATTGGCTTTCGACCGCTTAGTGATCAATAATTCTAAATAAATGTGTTTTTAAATTCATAAAATATTTGCTCTTTGGGCTTTATGACAACTTAAATTATTTAGCATCCGTATAAATGATAGTTTTAAAGTAGTAAAGTTTTAAAGTTTCATTTTTACAAATTAACACATAAAAAAATTTAAAGCTCAAAAAGGTAGAGAACATAAAAAAGTACAGCATAGGCTTAGAAGAAATAAAAAAAGTACATCATGTCACGTCATAATAGGTTAAGACCCACATTTTAGAATCTATAATCCGAGGAAAAAGAGTAAAAAATCCTTATAAAATAGCATATCGCAAGATAACAGAGGTTTGCTCCTGCCGGAGTTAAGGCGAAATATTGCCGCCAATTTAAAGAAATTTGAAAAACGTGACACGTATAGGCTACATTTATAAAAGAAGTTGTAGCCTATATTAAAAATATATTAAAGGCAACAGTAAAACAAACAAACAAACAAAAAGAATTATATTGACACACACGGCATTTCTGCATTTCTAGTTTGTATCGACGTTAAAATAGCTCATTTTCGTTGGAAAACACGTTAAAGAGCTTCACCAACGCAGGCAATGGCCTTGGCGCCTAATTTGGCGACTTTTTAGCTCCTTGACTTTTTATTGGTGACCTTGACGAGAAAATCCTTATTATCAAAATCTCGAATACAGAGCTGCCAACTTAATCCGGCAAATTGTTAGTACCGCCCCTTTTTCTACACCACTTAAGTTTTAGAGTAATTCTCTTCAAATATATATACGATGTATTAAGAAAACAAATACTCTAAAAATATATTGGTGTAGAAAAATGGGCGGTACAAGCAATTTGCCGGATTAGGTTGGCAGCTCTGCGAATATTTAAGCTCTAACTTCATTATTTGAGAAGTTACCAGGAAATTCTGGGTTTATAGAAGGTTATAAAAAGAGTCCCGTTCGCACCATCCTGGGTCAGCTCCTCGCTAAACAGCTTACTGTTAAGAGCTTCTGACTAAGTCTCTTGCTACACTGTTTGATTACAATCTATTGTATGTGTTAATGCTATGGTAGAGTTTATGCCGTGAATTTGATGTTATGAGCTGTTATTTAAGCTGTTTTTTCTGGCGAAACTGAAGTTGATACTTGGTTTACAAAACTGCAACCTTCTAGAATATTCTGTAAATAAACTTTTCGCCTCTGCAAAAATTCGTCTTTCATCACAGACAATTCACGATCCCCGAGTACGCAACAATTCAGGTGTCAGGTGTGCGATTGTTTGCTGAATAGTTATAACTAGAAGCATGAACACGAAATGAAGAAACTTCTCGAAGGGTTAGCTGTGTACCCAGATGCGTGAAATGAAAGAAGGGGAAAAATAGATGAAAGACACCTTGAGTGAAGAAACGGAAGAAATGAAAGCAGTTCAGGAAAAGATGGAAACCAAGTTGATTGAAAAAATTAAATCTAATGAAGATGGGAGGAAGTCAGAATTTTAAATAGTGAGAGAAGTAATAGAGAATAAATTATCAGATATGGAAAACAGAATTGATGGAATCGAAGATAAAGTTATGAACATAGAAGATAATGTTATGGATATAGAAGATAATTTTATGAAGAGAGAAGAGAGTGTTATGAGTATAGAAGAGAGTTTCGAAGAAAAGGTAAAAGAAAATTTTGATCAAGTGCTGAAAGGAAGATTTTTAGAGATCGAAAGCAAATTTTAGAAAATAGAGGAATCATTTCAGAGAAAAATAGAAGAATAATGCAACAGGAAATTGATTTAAAAAAAAATAAAAAAAATGAGAAGTTGGAAGAAAGATTAAAAGATAAATTGCAAAAGAAAATATGGATCTTGGGAGAAACGTTGGCATCGAGGCCTCAGGAAGATGAAAGGAATGATAAAAGAATACAGTATCAAAAGTCAATAAATCTATCCATTTATGATGGCAGATCATATTTTTAGTATTTAAGACACAGTTTTCCCATGTAGCTGAAGGATTGGACCCTACTGCCAAGACAGTCCAATTAGGTGCATCATTAGGGGGCGACGCAGCAGAAATCCCGGAAACTCTTTCGAAGGAACAGCGGTATCACTTCGAGGCACTGACAAGTGCACAAGAGCTGCGTTTTGGAGAGAAATGTTAAAAAGAATATAGTCGACTCTAGCTAAAGTTCCGTTATGAAAAAGTGGGTTAAAAGTTTACAAGAGCTGGCATTCAGAGACTACCACACTTAGCTTTCTCGGACTGCCATGCTGAAACTTTGGATGATTTGGCCCTCCAATATTTCATCGAAGCTGTGTGCGATCCAGAGACATCAAAAGCGCTTAGACACTGTCAGGATGTCAAATCAGCTTTGGCGTATGCATTGAGGATTGAGGCAGTCCAACAAGCCTCCCGTAAAGACCGCCATACCATCAGAGCAGTCTCTCTAGATGATTTCCAAGCTGATCTGAAGAAAATGTTACTGCTATCGTGTTTTCACTCGTCTATGACTGCTCTTTCTTGGTGTACACAAAGTTTCTACTAATTGAATTTCATGTTTTATTCCACTATGAAGAAGTTTGTAGAAGAAATATCTTCTAATCAATCAAGGGAGAAGAAAAATGACCCTACGACGTGGTAGAAAGGGGCAAATCTAAAGTTTAAAGGCAATGTACTATCACTTTGTAATAACATAATATTAATTGACAACATAATGTCATCATAGTGAGCATATTATGATTAGTTAGTCATGTGTTATTAATTTAATAACATATCCATGATAATTAAGCAGGTTATAGCAACGTATTTATATATGTTTGTTTATAACTGGAATGATTTCCCACTCTTTTAAAAAATAGCTCGTGATTAATGAATTCGGGATCATTTGGGATGCATTTTCATACTTCTATAGAGTTATTTATTGCTATGGATATCAGTTATTTTTTATCGTTTTTTTTCTTATCATTTTTTTTTTTTATCAGAACATAAAACAGTTATTTTTAAATAAAATTTAATTGAACAAAACACTTTGTGTATATGTAACCCTAAAGATCCAATATTCACATTAAATTTATCGAAAATAAATTCTGATTCCTTGCAAAACCGGCCAACTCCAAAATAATTTGCAAAGGCGGACAAATCCAAAATTAAAACTTAAATAACCCCCTCCCTTCAAGTGCCCTTTGCACCTTATTTCGAATTTTCAAACATACTGCTCTAGCGATTTTGAAACGAGACAGCACAATTGTCCTAGGTAATATGTTTTTATCCAATCCCCTGAAAAATTTGTATGAATGTGTATTTGTCACAAAACTAAACATTCATTTTGAAATCAAGAAATTACTCTATTTATTATGAACGTTTAAATTCAGTTGCATGACGAAAATTCACAATGATTTAAAATTTTAAACATCCTTTGTTTGCAACTGATGCTGCAATTGAGATACATAGCTGCCAAGTTTTTTAAATTTATTCCGTAATGCTGTTATTCCCGCACCTTTTTTCACACCGTAACCTATTTAGAGTAGTTTTCTTCATATTTAATCGTAATTATATATTGAAGAAAATTTTTCTATAATGATTGCGGTGGGAAAAGAGGGCGGAACTAACGGCATTCTGGAATAAATTAAAAAACTTGGCAGTTATGGAGGTATGAAAAATTCAATGCATAGATGTGTTAAGTTGTATACAGAGAACACACAGTAAATAAATAAAAAAATAAAATAAAAATAAATGGAGTTTTTAAATATCTTAGAATTAGCGTTGAGCATTTTGAATTTGGGCATTATTTTTATTATTTTTCCCTTGAAAGTTTTCCATATATACCAACATTTTAATTTATTCCGGAGTATTTTTAGCCCCGCCTTTATTTTATACCACTTATTTTTTAAGGGTAAATTTTTCTGATTTTATTGAAGTTATATATCGGAGAAAAATTTTCTATGAATAAAGTGGTATGAAATAGAGGCGGAGCTAAAAATACCCCGGAATAAATTTAACCCTTTGCGGCGCAAGACAATTTGAAACATTTAAATTATACTGCCACCGGAATTCATGAAGTAAATTAAACTAAAATAAATTTTAAATTTTGAGGTTTAAAATACTGGCCTTTTCCGATATGTTATAAACTTGAATTTTTGCTAAAAAATTTCCGGGATGAATTTTTGCAGCTGGACCTTAAATTTTGTGTCCTCGCAGCGAGGACAGCGCGCGTTAAGGGGTTAAATGTTGACATCTATGCTTTTCATCTCAAAAATTACTTTTTATCCTTTAAAACACGCTATATCCATAAAAATGGTAGATTTTATATCACTACGTGATTTGAGAAGCAACTGAATGTAAAACAAAATAATTGATTTTAGCGTTCCTTGTTCCCTTAAACAAGTTTGATCCTAATACTTTTTAGCTTAATGAACAATGAATTTTCGTAGAGTGATAAATCAGACCAATCATAAAGCATTTGTTTAATTGTGTAATAAATTAATAAAATGACAAAATTATAGTTTTATCCCTTTGTAGAAGTGTGTCTGCAAATAACATACAGGAAGAGAAGAAAAATAAAAATAAGCTCCGCTTTTAGGCGTTCCTCTAAAACAACACGTTATTTTAGAAAAGTAATATTGTGTATTCCTGTTTAAACCTTTAAACCCCGTAAATATGGTAACGGCATTTATCACATCGATTGTGGTGAACAAAATATTTAACAATAATTGTATATATTGTTAATAATAATATATATTGTTAATAATTTTAACAATATATAATATAATTTTTTTTATTAAGTACAGTAACGTGTCAGAGGAATGGAAAAATGCCGGGCTCACTGTTTACAGTATGAAAATCTGCCGACCGCAAAGGGTGAGACAGGGGACGGCACTGAAACTTTTTTGAATAATACAATTTTTATTAGGCAATGTCTGTATTATTCAGTAGAAGATAACGACTGCAGAAGATTACTAAATTTTCAATTAAAAAAATAATATACAAAACGCCCTGGTTAATTTATAAAAAATGTTTGGCACATGAATTACGTAACTAAGCTTAAGACAAATTGCGGAGACATTTATTCACACGCATAGTTGCACGAAGTGATCAGTGTTGCCACACTTCGCGACTTTTTTATTCAATGGTCACGAATAATATTGAGAAGTGATATTTGATATACATAATCGATTCTCCTTTTATGTATATAAAATACCACTTCTGAAAATTATTGGGGGCTATTGAATAAAAAAGTCACGCAATCTGGAAACACTATATGTGATATAAGTTAAAATTCCGTAGTATTGTTAGTAACCTCCCCTTTTTCCACACAACTTTATTTTTTAAGGATTTTTTTGCGAATGTAATTACGATTAAATAAGAAGAAAAATACTCTAAAAAAAAAAAAAAAAAAAAAAAAAAAACTGACATGAAAAAAATGGCGAGTACTAACAATATTACGGAACATGAATTGAAATTTTGACAGACATGCGTATAGCAGCAAACTTGGTGGAGTTCTTAAAAAGTTAACATCATTTTATCACATTGTTATCATTATCATAAAACAAAAAAAATTACATAACATTTTAGCATTAAAATATTCAAGGAAAATTTATTTTTGATGTTAATGGTGACAATAAAATAAAATATGAGTAAAATTTTAGAAATGCAGCGAGGCCTGGATCAAGGATCGCACTTCCCGTCTTTTTGCAAGACACTTTCAGGAATGAAAAATTCGCACATTTTTTGCAGCTGCTATATTTATACAGAAATCTAATCGTATTTTTATAGTAAGGTGCAACGATTAACCCTTTAAGATGAGACTGGATATATTTTATATTACCTATTTTTATTTCCAACTTCAAACATTCATCTCGGACATTTGTAATAAAGTTATATTTTTTTCACGCACGATAAAATTAGATTCATTTATTCTTTCTAAACTTGTTCTCAAATTCAGGTGGCACTCGACTTTAAATGTCCGTAATTATATTATTCTCAAAAGTGTTAAATGAGATAAATCTATTGTAAAGGAAATAGGGGTCGAAAAAAAGTAAATTTTTATCATTCTTAAAGCGTCCTGCAAAACAGGCGGAATGTACAGTCAGCCAAAAAATAAAAAAAAACGCCCCCCCCCCCCCACCTAATTTCGCCGTAAATTATCGTAGAAACATTTGACTGGTACCGATCGATTTGTAATAACGTCTAGTTTATAACGGTATAGTTACATTTTGCCTAGGGGGTCGTCTACATATTAAAACTGGCATTAACTTCATTTTTTTTCAGCAGCAACCCGTATTTTTGACTTCATATTCAGATTTCTGAGATCAAGGCGGTTCGGAAAACATACCTATTTATATACTTTAAATCAATTCTAAATAGAGTTACACGTGAAAATGCATTAGGGGTCCGTCTATACATTTAGAAAATATAAATCATGATCTACCACCCAGTATACATTATTTATTAAGTTTCACACCGGAAAAAAAATTCAGAAATGTTAATTATAAAATAAAAAAAAACTGAGTTAGTTTATGAATTAAAAGATTATTATTGGTTTCTATTGATTAAACATCAACTAGTTCACTTCATACGAAGAAAATTAAATTGCTTGAATAGATATTAAAATATCTATCAAAAGAAAGAAAAAAAAAAGGTAAATGGTTTTAAATTTGTTTGAAAATTCAAAATTATTTTAACTCAAGCTGCCGTATAACTGCCTGAAACGGTGGCACTCAACCTGGTTCCCACGGCCGTTTCACAGTGACAATGGGAGTTTGTTCTGATACTGCAGTACTTTCATTTTCTTTAATTTAATTGACTTTTTAAAAATATTTAAACAGATTTTTTTTTATTATTATTTATTTTTTTTAATTAATTATTTTTTGTTCATGACATTATTAAAACTTTTACATAAATCTCCACGATATTCTTTTGCTTTTATATTTTATAATGTGTAACAAATTAATATGCAAAATAATAAATCCTACTTCTTAATTGGATGTCTAACAGACTAAGGAAACACTTAGACCCGGTCAGACGACTTTCTTGAAAGGGGAAAAGTGAAGTAACTGTAAGGCGCTTAGAGCGACCGGCGGCCATATTGGAAAGTAAATAATCTGGTGTGTCACTCACACGACTTTCTCTTACCCTGAAATTTAATACTATCAATACAGGTTGCAGATTAAGAGGTAAGATAACGAGAACTGTCATGTAAACCTATGCTAAACAATTCAAATTAGGCTTCAGAAGAGTTTTATACGATAATTAGTTCTGTGTGAGGGGGGCTATAGCCCCCCTCAACCCCCCGTTTCATTAATGCACCTACATTTATATAGAATTTAATTCGGTTATTAAAAAATAATTCTGTTTTTAAAAATAATTTATTAAAATTATTATTCAAAAAAAATTATTTTTTATGATAATGCAGACGATTTGCATATTAGAGAGGTAGTGTAACACTAAATATAAAAAAAAAAGTCCATTTTATTCTCAATATTTAAAAAAAAAAAAAAAAAAAGTTTTTTTTTTTCGTTAAAATTTAAAAAAATATATACCTTTGTTTTAAATTATCACAGATTTATAGTTCAACCACTCGTTTTAAAGGTATTCGCAAGATCTTTTGAATGATACCCATCATGAAAATTTACTCCCCTTGAGGGGGGACTTCCCCCCCAGGGGGGAGACGAGGCTCCTACATACACAAAAAAATTTTCCCAGTTAACTATCTCTATTACAGAAAATATATGTTCGTTTCATTTGGTTTAGTGCAGTCTATAGACGTTAAACTCTACTTACCTGCAATTTCCCCCATAGACGTAATGTATTAGAATTCTCTTGATTGTCCCTGTACATGAACCATTTGCTTGATCTTAACGAAAAGTTTACTGTAGCATCCCTATATGATACACGTTTAGAATACCAAGTTTGAACTTTCTGCCATAATTTGTTTTTGAGATATGCTGATAACAAACACACAGACCATTTGCTAAAAACATGATTTTCGTATTCAGGGGACCTCAAAACGTGTAAATATAACAAAATCTCGCGTTCGAAAATTTGACCCAAAAACAATACTTTCTCTACCTTATGGGTAAGAGAAAGTAAATAATCTCGTGTGTCACTCACATGACTTTCTCTTACCCTGAAATTTAATACTATAAATACAGGTTGCAGATTAAGAGGTAAGATAACGAGTACTGTTATGTAAACCTATGTTAAACAATTCATATTCTGTAGAGTTTTATATGATAATTAGTTCTGTATGAGTGGGCTACCCCCCCCCCTCAACTCCCTGTTTTATGAATGCACCTACATTTATATAGAATTTAAATCGGTTATTAAAAAATATTTCTCTTTTAAAAAAATAATTTATTAAAATTATTATTTAAAAAATTATCTTAATGATAAGGCAGACGATTTCCATATTAGAGAAGTAGTATAACACCAAATATCCAAAAAAAAAGTCCATTTTATTCTCAATATTAAAAAAAAAAAAAAAAAAAAAAATACGATTTTTATTTCTAAGTTTTTTTTTCGTTAAAAAAAAAAAAAAAAAAATCGATAACTTTGTTTTAAATTATCGCAGATCGATGGTTCAACCATTCGTTTTAAAGGTATTGGCGAGCTCTTTTGAAAGATACCCATCATGAAAATTTACTCCCCTCGAGGGGGGATTTCCCCCCCAGGCGGGGAGGCGAGGCTCCTACATACACAAAAAATTTTTCCCAGTTAACTGTCTCTATTACAAAAAATATATATATTTGTTTCATTTGGTTTAGTGCAGTCTATATACGTTAAACTCTATTTTCCTGCAATATCCCCCATAGACATAATGTATTAGAATTCTCTTGATTGTCCCTGTACACGAACCATTTGGTTGATCTTAATGAAAAGCTTACTGTAGCATCCCTATATGATACACATTTAGAATACCAAGTTTGAACTTTCTGCCATAATTTGTTTTTGAGATATGCTGATAACAGACACACAGACCATTTGCTAAAAACATGATTTTCGTATTCAGGGGACCTCAAAACGTGTAAATATAACAAAATCTCGCGTTCGAAAATTTGACCCAAAAACAATACTTTCTCTACCTTATGGGTAAGAGAAAGTAAATAATCTCGTGTGTCACTCACATGACTTTCTTCACGAGAACTGTCATGTAAACCTATGCTAAACAATTCAAATTAGGCTTCAGAAGAGTTTTATACGATAATTAGTTCTGTGTGAGGGGGGCTACAGCCCCCCTCAACCCCCCGTTTCATTAATGCACCTACATTTATATAGAATTTAATTCTGTTTTTAAAAAATAATTTATTAAAATTATTTTTCAAAAAAATTATTTTTTATGATAATACAGACGATTTCCATATTAGAGAAGTGGTATAACGCCAAATATCCAAAAAAAAAGTCCATTTTATTCTCATCATTGAAAAGGAAAAAAAAAAAAAAAAAAAAAAAAGATTTTTTTTTCTAAGTTTTTTTTTCGTTAAAATTAAAAAAAATCTATAACTTTGTTTTAAATTATCACAGATTTATAGTTCAACCATTCGTTTTAAAGGTATTCGCAAGCTCTTTTGAATGATACCCATCATGAAAATTTACTTCCCTCGAGAGGGGACTTCCCCCCCCAGGGGGGGAGGCGAGGCTCCTACTTTGTTGGATTATGGGTTGACATTAAACTTATAATCCGATAAAATATATTCATTAGCAGAGGTTCAATAACAATGGAGCGTGGTCACTGTTTTTAGTTATGCTTAATTTAAATCTAAAAAGAGCTTTGAGAAATAGAAATATTTAAATCACAATTTGAACAACTTAACCTCATTCATAAACTCTAAATCCTTTCAGAAAATTTAAATTAAGTTGGATCTATAAATAAGATAACTTACACACATATGGTAAGGGAAATAAAACAGAATCAAAATTAAAATAAAATTTAGTTTATTAAAACTAAAATGAAATTTTTGTTTAAATAAAAACAGAAAAAGAAAAAGCCATTATGGCATTTTTACAAAACACATTCAGCTTTTGCACCAACTTAGTGCTTTCAATTCCTTCTGAAAAAGCTGAAAACAAACATCAGCCTAGAGATACTCTCTATCTGCAGGCCTGAAAAAAAACCAAAGAAGGAAGGAAGCGAGCAAGCAAGCGACTCTTCACAGTCTGACTGATGTATTTATACTCCTTCCAAGTACTGGTATTAGCATACTGACGCAATGCGCCCTCTGGGGAATTCTGTTGAAGAACCATTTAGGGATTCACTGCAGTTGCGGCTTGCGTTGGAGGAATTTGAATTCAGAAGAAATGAAGCCGCTGCGATCATCACGGATTCTGTCACATGGAGTCAGAATGACGAAACTGGGTTATTTTTCCGATGGAAGTCCAATTGTCAATATCTGACTGTCTCGTATCTTGACAATGGCCCCTCACTTCCAGAAGAGAAAAATATACTAAAATGTCCATTACATGCTAATAGCTCAAAGTCCAAATTGTCCTTAAGTTTCTACTATAAGTAGAGTAAAAAAAACTATCTTAGCTTACAAAAATTATACTTTTCTAATTATAAAATACATATAAATATATACAAATTACACCAACTGAAATAAAGCTTTTACAAGTTTAGCAAGGTCGGCTTTAGTCTGGGGCTTGGTGAAAGCATCAGCGAAATTTCCTTTACTGGGAACATATTTAATTTGAAATATATCTTTATTAACAAGATCACGCACAAAGAATAACCGCACATCAATGTGCTTAGTTCGCGCATTTTCAATAGATGATTTTACGAAATTTATAGCGGACATATTGTCAACCAATAATGTCGCCTGTTTAGTCTTCTTATGCTCTAATAATTTGTAATCCCAACATTCTTTTAAAATACGGTCATACCACAATAAGTCCTTTGTGGCTTCGGTTAACGCAACGAACTCCGACTCCATTGACGAAAGGCTAACGCATTTCTGTTTAAATGTGCGCCAGCTAATTGGAGCGTCACCAAGAAATACTAAGTGCCCGCCAACGGAAGTCCTGTCGTCTTTATTACACGCAAAGTCAGCGTCAGAGTACCCAACTAATTCAGTCGAGTTTACCTGTAATCTTAACTTGTAGTTTTGTGTGCCTTTTACATATCCTAGTATCCGCAACAAGCCATACCAATGCGTCGGGCCAGGATTCTCCTGAAATTGACTCATCAAATTAACCGCATACCTTATATCCGGCCTGGTACGATTCGTCAAAAACGACAAACAACCTAACAAACTACGATATGGTATGTTAACCATCTCTGATCGTTCCTCAAACGTAACTGGACTTTGGGTTTTAGAGTACATTACGCCTTTAGCAATTGGCAAAGAAGATACAGGAGGTTTAAAAGACCTGAACCTCTCGTACATATCTTTGATGTACAAGCTTTGATGGATATTTAGCTGATTGTCATTGTGCTCAAACTCGACACCCAGTAACCTTTTAGTTCGACCTAATACCTTTAAATCAAAGCATGATTTTAACAGGTTTAAACCTTGGTCGATAATGTGTTTATTGGGCGCGAAAAGCACAATATCATCCACATAGAGCAAAAGTACGAGGTTCGAATTACGCTTGTATACACAATTGCACTCCTTAATTTTATAAACCCTAAACCCTGTAGTTTTTGATCTCAAAGAACCACATCCGACCAGACTGGCAAAGACCATACAAGGCCCTTTCGAGCTTGCATACCATGTGCTCCTTTCCTAAAATCTCAAAGCCTGGTGGTTGGGACATATAAATGTCCTCTTTCAAGGGTGCATACAAGTATGCTGCTTCTACGTCGCATTGCAGGTGGTCCCAGCCTAAATGGCTAACTAACAAAGAGAAGAACAAACGTATAACGCAGAAATTTACAACGGGCGAGAATGTTTCGTCGTACGAGTCGCCTCGTATTTGCTTAAATCCCTGCGCCACAAGGCGTGCCTTGTGCCGTACGACTTGTCCCGTCTCATCTCTTTTTACATTACCCACCTACAACCGACAGTCTCTTTACCAGGAGGGAGGTTAACCAATTTCCACACCTTACGAGCCTTCATAGTGTCGAGTTCTTTTACCATGGCCTTTTGCCACTCAAAACTTTCAGGTGAAAGCCTAGCTTGTTTTAATGTTCTTGGAACTACCAAAGTGGACTAGCCTAGTCATGCTTGCGCTGCACTAGTACTAGGTGGAGTGAGAGAACCGCGCACTATACCTTCAAAAGTTTCTTTTGGAGAGAAGTTAAAATAAGACTTGTCAAATTTAATGTTATTACGTTGACAGTACCTTTCGACTTTTACAATCGAATTTAATTTCTCCTTCTTTCCCACTTCATAATAGTACACGTCGACCCGGGGCTCTTCCTTCCGATGTTTTAACTCTCTATACCACTCAACCGTACGAGGCTCATCCTGAACTTCGTCCTCCACATCTGTTTGGGCATCCTCATATTCGTCATCGGATAAGGTTGGAGGATTTAATGAGACAAAATACTGATTGGGAGGTTCTACCGGATTGTTCCTATCACAGACATCAGGGTCCAGGATGCTTCCACTATCAGCGCTACAACTTCCGTGTTCCTGTTCATTAAACCTGACGTTTATAGACTCTATAATTTTATCGTCTTCTGGAATAAAGATCCTGTACCCCCGTGTTTTTGACGCGTATCCTATCATGATACCCTTTTTGGCACGTCTCTCAAATTTAGACCGTCTCAGCTGGCGAGGTTTGCCAACATAAGCTGTGCAACCAAAAGGTCTTAAATGCTTGATTGATGGCACTCTACCATAATATCCTTGAAAAGGTGTGCATTTAGTCCTTTTGGGACAAGAACGATTCCAAGTATACGAATAGTACCTTAAAGCTTCAGGCCAAAATGTATCCGGAAGGTTACTATCATCCAGTATCGACCTAACGTTGTTTAGCACAGTTTGATTAAACCATTCTGCCAAACCGTTTTGTTCCGGCGTGTAGACATTTGACCTTTCGTGCTTAATGCCCTTTTCTTTAAAGAAATCAGACAGGTCATTACTTAAGTACTCACATCCATTGTCCGATCTCACACGTTTTAGACGGGTATTTAGGGAGTTTTCCATCCGCAATATATGCTGACGTAACCTATCACTAACTTCATGCTTCGAAACCATGGGATAAGTGGTCACATACCGGCTAAAATCGTCTATTACTGACAAAAAGTACCTCTCCCCATCACGACCAATTGTCGTGGTCGGACCCCAAACATCAGTGTGTATCATTTCTCCCGGGGCTTTAGACTTAATTTCATGTTCCCTCTTAAATGTAACTCTTCTAAACTTATTCAAAATACAAGTTTCACATGAGTAATTACTGAAGTTCAGGTGAGGAAGACCTTTTACCACATTTTTCCGCTTTATGCGTTCAATTGAACTCGGACTTAAATGTCCGTATCTACGATGCCATAAGTCTAATTTATCGATCCCCCTTTCAATTTTAGTGTTTGCGGCAAATTTAACTGACCGCTTTTCAGGAACTGGTTTTGCATCAGTAATATAAAGGCCGTTTTTAAGAATGGCTGTATAAAGATATTCGTTATTTCTGTCTGATACTTTCACCTTCCCAATTTTACCATGAAATGAAGCACCAAAAATATCCATACGAGGCCCACTTAATAAGTTCTTTCTAAGGCTAGGTATATACATTGTGTCCTTAAAAGACAAAATTTGTTGGCCGAATTTTAACTTCATGGTGCCTTTTCCCTTTATGGGATAATTAAGACCATCTACAGCGACAGACAACGTCTCATCATTTACAGGAGTGTAATCCTCTAAGATATTTCTATTGTGAGTAAAATGATGAGACGCCGCAGTGTCGAACTCAAAAACATCTTTTAACTCATTAGCATGTGACAAATTGGCCTGGACAAAGAAAGATTTGGGTTTTAAATCAAAATTTGAATTACCATTTCCCTTCTTACCCTTTATGATGCCACTTGTTTTAGGTGCTGTACGACTCCTCCTTTGACTGCTAGATGCATCCGTCGATTCTTCTTCCGAGCTCTTATCATAAGTGGTTCTCTTTTCTGGGTACTCTCCTTTCAACTTGGTACGGCAACTGCTTCTTACGTGTCCCACCTGTCCACACCTGAAACACTTAATTTCACGTTTTCTAAATCTAAATTTAGTAGCTACCTTATTGGCTTCATAAGTCTCAACCTTGTCCTTCTCACGGACTCTTTGGCGGCTTTCTTCCGCAACTAATTCTGTAACTATTGTCTCAAATTTAAACTTAGTATCCTCCCATCTTAAAACATTTTGTACGATAGAGTCAAAGTTATTTGGGAGGTACCTGAGAAATTGGAAACTAACATATTTCTCGGGTATTTCTTCACCAATTCCCTTGAGTTGATCCCTTATGATACGTAACCTGGCAGCAAAGACGTCCACGGATTCCTTTGGTTTAATTTTGCATGAGCAAAGTTCAGAGAAGAGAGCCATATGCTGAGCTCTATTATCAGGAGTAAAGTACTCCTTGATTTTATTCCAAGCGTCTTTGGCTGTAAGGCAACCATAAATTATCTGCTTAAAATTGTCACTCAAATTAAGAAAAATGTTTGTTAAAGCTGTTTGAGCTCTAGAACGGTATTCAGTTACCTCTTTTGGAACTGGATCACCAGCCTTGTAATCAGGTTCAACGTCCTCTCCGGTGACAATACCCCAGACACCTTTTTCCATTAAGATGAATTTAATATCATGGGACCAGCTCACATAATTAGTGTGTGTGAGTTTAGCTATACTGTACTGTGTAAACGAAGCCATGACGTCTAAAAAAAAGACACTAAGGCAAGAAGAGAAAAGAGGGGGGGAAACTACATTAAACTATAGCCCCTCATTCGAAACAGCCCGTCTTAAATTAATTTCCTAAACCTTTTCAGCTTATATTTCCCTTTGTCCAGACCCCTTTGCATAAAGAGATAAAGTAACATTAATATGTATTATACAATACTTAAAATAACTGTAATTAAAGTAGTCCTTATGCATATATAATCACGCTATTGTCCACACAGTTTCAAAGTCTAATTAAAAAAAAACAAGTTTTCAGTGTATTTGACACTACCTAGAAAGAAACACAGCTTTTTCCATTACCATAATGTGTGTTTTCAAGTTATTCAATAGAGAAAAGAAATAACTTTCAAGTTCAAAACTCTACTACTTAATTTATGCTTCAATATTAAAAAAAACTTCAAAATTTGTTTTAAACATTTAGCTCTTTAATAGATAAAACAGAATGATAATTACTAATCTAAGCTATCACCACTAAAACAGTAACTTATGACCCATAACCCGTGTTGGATTATGGGTTGACATTAAACTTATAATCCGATAAAATATATTGATTAGCAGAGGTCCAATAACAATGGAGCGTGGTCACTGTTTTTAGTTATGCTTAATTTAAATCTAAAAAGAGCTTTGAGAAATAGAAATATTTAAATCACAATTTGAACAACTTAACCTCATTCATAAACTCTAAATCCTTTCAGAAAATTTAAATTAAGTTGGATCTATAAATAAGATAACTCACACACATATGGTAAGGAAAATAAAACAGAATCAAAATTAAAATAAAATTTAGTTTATTAAAACTAAAATGAAATTTTTGTTTAAATAAAAACAGAAAAAGAAAAAGCCATTATGGCATTTTTACAAAACACATTCAGCTTTTGCACCAGCTTAGTGCTTTTAATTCCTTATGAAAAAGCTGAAAACGAACATCAGCCTAGAGATACTCTCTATCTGCAGGCCTGAAAAAAAACCAAAGAAGGAAGCAAGCAAGCGACTCATCACAGTCTGACTGAAGTATTTATACTCCTTCCAAGTACTTGTATTAGCATACTGACGCAATGCGCCCTCTGGGGAATTCTGTTGAAGAACCATTTAGGGATTCACTGCAGTTGCGGCTTGCGTTGGAGGAATTTGAATTCAGAAGAAATGAAGCCGCTGCGACCATCACGGATTCTGTCACATGGAGTCAGAATGACGAAACTGGGTTATTTTTCCGATGGAAGTCCAATTGTCAATATCTGACTCTCTCGTATCTTGACATACTTTCACAAAAAAAATTTTCCCAGTTAACTGTCTCTATTACAAAAAATATATATTTGTTTCATTTGGTTTAGTGCAGTCTATAGACGTTAAACTCTATTTTCCTGCAATTTCCCCCGTGGGCGTAATGTATTAGAATTATCTTGATTGTCCCTGTACACGAACCATTTGCTTGATCTTAATGAAAAGCTTACTGTAGCATCCCTATATGATACATATTTAGAATACCAAGTTTGAACTTTCTGCCATAATTTGTTTTTGAGATATGCTGATAACAGACAGACACACAGACACACACACAGACACACAGACCATTTGCTAAAAACATGATTTTCGTATTCAGGGGACCTCAAAACGTGTAAATATAACTAAATCTCGCGTTCGAAAATTTGACCCAAAAACAATACTTTCTCTACCTTATGGCGAAGAGAAAGTAAAAAATAATACTTTCTCTACCTTATGGGTAAGAGGAAGTAATAAATATCGAAAAGGTTCTAATTAAAAACAGATATTACACAATATCTAAAAAAAAAATTGACATCAAGGGGGGGGGGGGGCAAAAAAATCTCTTTCTATATATATAAGAGTAAACTCACTGATTCACTGACTCAACACAGCCGTGGTGATTCTATGGGAGGTACAGTCACAAATTTTGGTGAGCAGGTTGTTTAAGAACCCTGACCCCCACTACGACGGGATTTTACGATATACTCCCCCCCCCCATGGGGAGCAGAAGGCAAAAACCTTTATTAGCATAATTCGGCTTGTCCATTGTTCTGGAGTACAAAAATTTTCGACCTCCAGTTTTCGATTGTTTTAATTGTGTTGAGATGCCCCGATCATGATTTGACCATTTTTAGAAAATAAATGTCTGTCTGTATGCCACGAATTTTGTGAATGCTGCATCTCACAAACCAGTGAACATATTTAGATATTTAGTTAGATTTTGACTTAAAACTTCTGTTGATTACATTTGGGGAACTATTTTCTCAACATGGTGGCATTGTCATCCCATTTTTCTCATAATTTTATATTTTAGACTGGAACAATTAAATATATTTTCACATTTAAGTTATTTATAATAGTAATATATATATATCTAAATTATTAATTTATATAATAAAAATTGCAAATATAGTATTTAATTTTTTTTTCTCTAACTCATATAATGACAGAGGAAATATTTTTTGGTGAAATTTTTTATTTTCAGTTTTTGCTATATTTACACGTTTTGAGCTTCCCCGGTTTTTGGTTAGCATTATAAGGCTAACTGACTGTGCTATGGTTTAGGGTTTAGAGAAAGAGTGCCTTTTAAGAGGGGGTCTATCTAAGGGGTTGTAGCCCGCACTTATGCATTTTTAGGAAAAAAAACATGGAAAACATTATTATTATTATTATTATTATTATTATTATTATTATTATTATTATTTACAATGTGCTGTAATTATATTAATTAAATAATAATGAAGTCAGCTTTAATTCATTTGCAATTACATGCATAAATAATAGTAAATACCAAACTATAATAACTTGCTCTGGTTCACATTCACATGATTATTTTTAATGGACTCTTTGAAGCATCAATATTAAAATATTCAGCTTCTTCAGTATTTTGTATATATATATATATATATATATATATATATATATATATATTTATGTTCAACACAGTAAAATCAGCAAGCTATTCATTTAATTTGATGTTTCAGAATAATTCGACAAATTTTGACTGTTCATAAAAATTCATCATTTATTATCAGCTTTTTTAAAACCCTTACTGATTATGGATTTGAATTTGACTAACTGAGCTCTAACTTTTATAAATATACAAAGTTGTCATGAAATTTGAAAGTGTCATTGTAATGCACTATTGAAAATGCAATATGTAGCATTGAAAGTGTTTTTACAGTGTAGTGTAAAAGAACTTATCATTGCAGATATCTAAAAAATTTGCTTTATATGCATTTTGGTTATGTTATTCTGTAGCAAACTCGAAAAAGCTTATACAAAATAAATCTCAAAATATTGGCAAATTTGCCCCCTCCCCTCTCTTAAATACAATATACAAATGAAAACCTACCTATGAAATATACAAAAATTGAAGGCTCATTATACCCTCATTGTTCCTTTTAATGCATAATTATTCAATACACCCTGTGGCAGAAATTGTGTGACATAGTAACATTGTCGCAGAAAAGAAAGTGTCACTTTCAGAAAGATTTGCACATAAAAATAAGATATTCCTAAAAATTTCAGTAGAAAATCGAAACTGATATCTTATATTTAAGAATTCTTCAACAGTTTACTAATAATATCTATTTCTGTACAATTATAGGCACATATTATGTGTAAAGAGAGATATTTTTAACTCCTCCACAAGCATATTTTACACATTAAAATCTAAAAATACTCCTTTAAATTTTAACAATGAGTATTTTTACTCTTTGTAATTTTAGGTTAAATTTAGTGCATTTTGTTAAATGTGTCTGAAAAAGCTTAGTATATTCTTTCTATAATTCAATGATCTGCATGTATATAAATATATATATATATAATTTTATACATTTAATATCTTCTCTTACAATGGATAAAAAGTTTTTAACTCTAAAATTATTTTGAGAAACTGTAAACATTTGCATCAATAATAGAATTTCTCAGATTCACATACGGCCTTATCTTTCAATGTTCATTGCAATTTATAAACTGAGTCACATTATGCTCATATTCTTAATTCTAATATTATATCGTACAAATTATGCTGAATACAATTAGCGAGTTCATATAATATAACTTGAAGTCATAATTGAAACTTATAATGAGTTCGTATACATATATTTTATTTTTGAACTTGATAAGAAATAAGAAATAAGTAAAATTAAGCATGAATTCACGAAATATCAACTTTTTCCCTTTTTTTTTACTCCTAAGTCTGTGGTTTTGCTTGTACCAATATGGCGGCTCGGTTACAGTTGATACTTCACTTTTAGAACCGTCTTGCTGGGTCTAAGTGTTTCCATAGTCTGGGGGATGTTCTAAAATTCTACTCTTAACACAGATACCGAAGTGGACGGTGGGTGTAGAAATGACTACCCTTAATCTAAATCTTCAGTTGAAAAGGTCAAAATGTTACATTTCTCTAATAAAAAAAAAATAAAAAAAAGAGAGAGAGAAGAAAGAAAGAAAATAATAATAATAAAATAAAATAAATAAAATAAAAATAAATAAATACAAAATCTGAACAATAAACTATGGGAACAGAAGCAGGGAAGCCATCGTCTCCGTGAACGATAAAAATTACGATGGCGTGTCTCCGGACCATCGTAGGGGTGCGTCCCAGACCGTCTCCAATTAGCCATAGCGCAGTACTAGTGCGACATTAAACCCAACCTACCTACCTACCAATATATTGTGGTGTGAACTGGCGTATAAGTGACCCATTACGCATGTATTTCAGTGTGGAATGGCTTTCTTAGCAGGAAAAATCTGTTTGGATTTTCACAAATATATATGATTTTAAGTTTATTTAAAATTTGCTTTGGAAGAAGATGATGACTCCTCATTTAAATGCTAATACTAAAGGTCACATGTGGATAGCGGTAAAAAGTAAAAATCTATGTTAAAGTAAGATAAATTTCTCGTAAAAAAAAAAAAAAAAGGGAATAACAGTGGGCTAAAAATACCTCGGAATAAATTAAAATGTTGTTTGTTCTGGTTTTAGTCAGGTGATATTACTTGTGCTAAATAGCTGGATCCGCCCTCTCTTAAGTTCAGGTTCAGCTCATCATTAAAATATTGTTTTTAATATCTGCCGCACCAAAATGTTAAAAACACAAATGCCAATTTTCATATATTTTGAAATCTTCCCGTTTCAACTTTAAAAGCATTTAGATTAATTTATTTTATTCTGAATTTTTAAATTTAGGCGATTAAAATCTTTTAAATGAAATTTCAGGATTCTGTAAGATCAATATCTATATATTTGAAAGTAATAAGACTATTCCTTTGTTTTAAATTTTTATTCCATAATAACTGTGACTTTGATTTAGTGATTAGGAAATTGAAAATAAATACTATTGAGCTATGTTCCAATAGTAGATCTTATAAACTTAAAAAAAAAAAAAAAAAAAAAGCAATTTTTCACTATTTGATTCTGTATTAAAAAACTTTTAATAGAAATTTGATATTTTATTATGTTACATTATGGGATAAATTTTAAATAACACAAAGCTTACAAACGGTACAGTAACCAAATGCAAATATGTCACAACAAAATTTAAACAGAAAATTCATGGTAAAAAATATTTTTAAAATTATTAAATATTCATAATAATAATAATAAAACGATTGTCGAATGCATAATTGATGTTTCATGCAATCAGTTTCGCTGTACCGTGTTTTCTAAAACATGATATTTAACTAGAGGTGTACGTACTCTTTAATATTGAAATGCGAAAAAAAGTGTAACAGGGTAAAATAGAATTTTAGCAGCGAAAAACTAGAAAAAGATATTTAATACTTATGAAGAAAGACTTAACATATTAGGATCGGATATATTCCTCTCTTGTACCGTAAGCCACGCCTTTTCACAAATTTTCTAAAACTTTATAATATAAAACAAAATAATTTTGCATATTTGTAATTAAATCATTTAAGTTTTGTCTTCAATAATCGAAGTAGTAAATACCATTGTGATTTATGCATACCAGCGTCACATATAGAGTCAAATAGGAATATGCAAATTAGTCTTTTTTTAAAATAGTGTTTCAGCGAATCAGAGACGGGGTACATGTTATACATTTGTGACTATAATGTGTGAGCATAATGTGACTCAGTTTATAAATTGCAATGAACATTGAAAGATAAGGCCGTATGTGAATCTGAGAAATTCTATTATTGATGCAAATGTTTACAGTTTCTCAAAATAATTTTAGAGTTAAAAACTTTTTATCCATTGTAAGATGTATATTATTTTCTTTTCTTTTGAAATTCTTTCACAATCCCTCGCCTACATTGTGATAACTTTACAAAAATATGCCAGTTTGTATAATAAACATCGAAATATTGCTTAGGAAACAATTATAATAACATAAAGGTAAATTAAAATAGTTTTCCGTCAAATTATATACAATAATTTCCTTATAGAGGATACAGATTATAACAAGTGACGGCCCTCTAACAGGAATAAAAAGTGAAATATCACTGTAACTCAAAAAATAATGTTAGGAACGAGCTGTAAATTTGGAAACCCATGTTTTTGATGATGCCCGTTCTATTCGTGCAAAAATTAACATCGGTCATAATTCATAATTTTTTCAAATATGAATTTATTAATAATTTTTATTATTCAAAAAATGCTTTTTTAGCAAAAATTTGCATGGAATATGTTTGGGTCACTTCATTCTAACGAATAAAAAAACCAGAATTTAAATATAATAATTATTTCGGAAGATATGATTTAATGTTTGTCACATTCATTTAACATTAGCATCCCCAAACTTTGACAGCTTATAATTCTATGAGAAATTGAGAGAAATATATAAACTATACCATTTTCCGTGATTATTTGATCCAAAAAATTCAAATAAATTATAAAAATGGGGAGTTACTATTGAAAAAAAAGAAGTTGATGTCAGTTTTAATATGTAGACGACCCCTAAGTAAAATCTAACTATAACATTATAAACTAGACGTTATTACAAACTGATCGGTACCAGTCGCATGTTTCTACGATAATTTACGGCGAAATTAGGTAGGGGGGGGGTGGCGTTTTTTTTTTTTTTTTGGCTGACTGTACAGTCAGCAAAAAAAAAAAAATAAATAAATAAATAAAAAAAAAAAAATAAATAAATAAATAAATCCCCCCCCCCCCAACTAAATTCGTCGCAAATCGTCCTATTAATATGCAGCTTACGTCAATCGATTAGTAATAGGGTCTAGTTTATAATGGTATAGTAAAATTTTGCTTAGTCTACATATTAAAACTGTCATGAACTTAATTTTTTTCAATGAAATCCCCTATTTTTGACCTCATATTCAAACTTCTGAGATCAAGGCGGTTCGGAAAATCTCCTTTTTATACACTTTAAATCAATTTTTGAAAGAGTTACGAGCAAAAATGTATTAGGGGTTCGTCTATATATTTAGAAAAAATAAATTATTATCTACCAGAGAATGGACATTATTCATTAAGATTCATCCCGGAAAAACGTACAAGAATATTAATTATAAAACAAAACGAAGTTGTTTTATCGAAGGTATTGTGTTTGTTTCTGAACTTATGTGAATAACTACAGTTGATTCACGTATAACGCAGTGCTACAAAATTGAACAAAAAAATTGTGAATAGTACTGATATAACGCGTAAGACAAATTTAATACTTTCACACGGTTAATCAAATTTTTTATTTCTCTAAAGCGTACGTGACTTATATTTTTTCATTTAGCGGACAACAAACGTAGATCTACCTGTTTACGTTATGACTGCCTAAGACGGGCAACGTAGATTTACGTTTCCAGTTTTAAAGTAGAAAAGTTACGTAGAAAAGTTATTGACTATGATATGTCAATTACGCAAGTTCGACTTCGTAAGAGAGGGTGTTTTATAAAATATAACATTCGTAAGGACTACTAGACATGTAAATAAAAACATTAGGGGAGACCCGTGTACGTAGGGCCATCATGTACCTAGGTCCACCCCACTTTATTTGAATAATATTTAGTTTTAAGTTTTAATATTCAATTGGGCGAGTAACAACACCAATTGATACATTTACAATCACTTTGAAACCATTCAGGAGAAAGTTTTTACAAGTTACATGCAGAAAAAGAATTTACATGGTTTGAAGTAAAATTTTACAGCTCATCTCTTTTGCTATTTTACAAAAGTCAATCAAATACTTTTCTTTTATTTCTAGTGTACAATTTTTCTCGTTATATTGAGTAATAAATGAGATACTTAATTAGCCCTCCCTGTGTGTAGGTTTTTTAGTGGAATGTATTTTGAATGAAGTTACCGAAACTTGTACCTAGGGCCACATACAGGGCCTGATTAAGGGGGAAGCTCGCCCTTCACACATTATTTATACTTACACCGTTATTTTTTAATAAATACTTTCCTCCTATAATAAACAGAAAATTTTCATTAAAAATTATTTTAAAAGAATTCTGGTTTCTAATAACGGTGAGTAAATTGGATTGTTTTACACCGTTCATTTTTTATAAAAAATATTTCCTCGTCAAAGCGTGGAATTTCTATGACATGAAGTAAAAAATAATTGTAAAAATATTCCGGTATGAGCGAGCTTCCCCCTTAATCAGGCCCTGGCCACATAGCTAAATTGTACCTAGGGCCATGCATGGCCCTAGGTACAATTGTAATCTTATTCTTCATGTTGTTACAATTTAATTAAAAAACTTTTATAATTAAATGAAGGATATTGTTGTATGAGGGATATTACTTTACCCCACCTATTTGTAAATATGGCAACTAAAGGGTCTTCTACTTCTACTCCGGTTCATCCTGTGTTGTTGGAGCTGGATCAAGCGAGAAAAGAGATTGACCAAATCCTTCTTGACTCAAGAAAAAATTTCCAAGGCCAATGGCTCTATTATTATCAAGCATCTCAATCGATTAACCAGCCTTGTTTCTAATTTGTTAGTTAGTAATTTACAAAAAGATTATGATGAACAACTTCTTCAAGCTGATTACGCTCAGCTGGTCGACGAACTTGAATTGTTAAAGCAACAAAAAACAACGTTTTCACAGGTTCTTAAAGATGGCTCTGGCATTGGTAAAGGATTCGTCCAAGAACACGTCGTCATAGTTTCAAAAAAAGAAGATGCTAGCATTAATATTGAGCCTAAGAAATTTCTTCAAAAAAACCTCAACCCAAAGAAACTTAAAATTGGAATAAAACGTACTAAGGTTACTAAAAACGAGGATTTTATTATACAAGTCATTACAAATAAAGAATTAGAAGCTATCACCGAAGAAAAAAGAAATCGAGAAAAACAAGAACTTAAGTAAAAACTTTGATGCTAAAGCTCCCTCAAAAAGAGATCCTCAAATAATCATATTTATTCTTCCTATGGATCTTCCGACCACTGAACTAATTGATAATTTAAAACTTTAGAATCACATCGAAAATATGGTCATTACAGAAAAAGCGGACTTTCAGGAAAAAAAAAGGTCGTAACGTCGTCTTAAGCCTGGATTACAAGTCTTTTAATCTACTTATGAATTTGGACAAAGTTAATATCGGTTGGGAAAGATACTCCTTTAAGGAGTATCTTAAACCACGTCAATGCTTCAAATGTTTAAAATGTGGGCACACTTCCAGGTTTTGCTCTCAAACAGACTCTTTTTGTTTCAAGTGTTCCTAAAAAGGTCACGAAAGGAAAGAAAGCACTAGTAAAAACATAAAATGCCTAAACTGTTCATTTCACAATCAGAAAAATAAAAACACCAAATCTCACTTTAACCCTTTAAGGTTCACTACTTAATTTATTTAAAAAATTACTAAACTAATTTAAAAAAGGGCTTTTAGCCACATAGCTGATCATAAATATTTAAAAAATAAAAAATTAGCATTGTTCCTTTACGAGAAATTTTCGGTTTGAAACATCTGTAAGTAAACCTTATTAAATTCAAATAATATTTAATTTAATAAATAAATCACTTTATAAGTAAACATTATCGACAACAACAACTCGTAAAAGTTGCATAGATCCCAACATTTCAATCTATTCCGGAGTATTTTAACCCTTTGCGGGGCAAGATAATTCTGGTCATTTAAATTACACTGCCACCGGAATTTACGAACATAATTATAATATAAGAAATTTTAAATTTTCATGTTGAAAAAAGGGCGTTTTCTGCTTTGTTATAAATGTAAATTTTTGCTAAAAAATTTCCGGGATCAGTTTTTGCACATGAGAATTAAAATTAGGTGAACCATGTAGTGGAACACTGAGCGGCAAAGGGTTAAAACCGACCACTATGCTAACAATAGGAATTGTAATATTTACCAAAAAGAAATAGAAAATCAAAAGAAGTATGTAAGATACAAGTGATGTTTCTCCCTTCTCTTCCTTTTTCTTACTTTGATGTCTCTGATGCTGCTTTATTATGTAAATTATTTTTTGTTTTTCAATAAAATTGTTCTTTTGTGTGTGGTCTTTTTCAAAAAAATAAATAAATAAATAAATAAATAAAAATAAATAAATAAATAATTTTTTTACTTATAAATTTTGAAAGTTTATTGTCGTTTTCTTGGGGGTTTTCAATTTAAAGTTTTTCTTTGCTCTTTTCTCCCCTAGTTTCACCACAATCCGGCGGGTCACTTACACTAGAATTTTCAAAGTCCTCCCTGCAGCCGGTAGCGAGGTGAAGATGTTTGGGACTTGTTTAGTCTAAAAATATTATCACACATTTTAACATGGTAACAGGGACATGGTTAGTTGGGGGTTCTGGTCGGGCCCTCTTTGTTGTTGGTTTTGATTATTTTAAGTTTACTTTATTTTTTTTTTCTCTTGTTTTTTCATGGTGGCTGCATTTGTTTATTGGCACCTGCTTGTTGTTGTTGTTCGTCTGTCTTGTCCGTACCTGCTTATCTTTTTATTTCTCTAAATGCGAGTTGCATCTTCTGTCCATGTTTTAGTTTCTTCAATAGCTATGGGCAGTACCCTCAAATCGATGAGGGTGGAACCCAACCATAATTATTACCCCACCACCAGTCATAAGCTTCAGCCGTTGGACAGAGGTGTGTTTGGACCTTATAAGATGTACTACAATACAGCCTATAGTAATTGGATGCTGGCAAACTCTGGCAAACCAATCACAATATATGATGTTGCTGAAAGTGTTGGCAAGTCCTATCCGTCGGTACACGCAGACAGAGCAGACAGACAAAACTTTCCTTTTATTATTATAGATTTATAGATAGTCAATTAGACAATCGCATAAATCTACATTCATTACAATTAAAAATTAATGATTTATAATTAATAATAAAGGTCCAGCAAGTTGCCATCACTGTACTTTGGCTATTAGCGTCAGGAAAAGTTTAGTCCTTTGGATATCATAAGAAATGAGTTCAATTGTATATGCTTCCCGTTTAGAAATACTCACATTGAAGTGGCACGAATATTTTTCCTAATTTGCTTACTACGATAAAATTTGTATTCAGGGCCTGATTAAGGGGGAAGCTCGCCCTTCACACATTATTTATACTTACACCGTTATTTTTTAATAAATACTTTCCTCCTATAATAAACAGAAAATTTTCATTAAAAATTATTTTAAAAGAATTCTGGTTTCTAATAACGGTGAGTAAATTGGATTGTTTTACACCGTTCATTTTTTATAAAAAATATTTCCTCGTCAAAGCGTGGAATTTCTATGACATGAAGTAAAAAATAATTGTAAAAATATTCCGGTATGAGCGAGCTTCCCCCTTAATCAGGCCCTGTTTGTATTATAATCAGTAAACACGAAGTATCTGTTTTTTTTTTTTTTTTTTTTTTTTTTTTTTTTTTTTGTCTCATTTTCAGAAGAAAAAAAAAACTTTCACTTATCTTTTGAAATTTAAAATACTTATTTGGAATAAAACCATTAAATTCAGTCATCATGTCGAATTCTTCGACTGCATAAAATATTATCTACTTTTATTCTTCTGTCACCAGAAAATAATTAAAATACGTTTTGCATGACACAAAACAAATTTTTAGATTCTGTGTAATTAAGAAATATATCACGAAGGTTACATTACCACGTTTCAGACCATGAATCGTGAGGGTAAATGATCAGTTTAGAACGAAACCATGTGGTCGCGAAAGTCTTTCGCGACCGCATATTTCTGTCTTTTGAACAGTAAGATCCGCCTGTGGGTTACAATAGTATTTCACCCAAGTTACAATAGTATTTCAGAACAAAGTTTTCTGTAATCACGTTCACATTACAAAAAGATATACATTATAATTATATTCTTCCTAATCCAAGTATTTATATCCATAATATATTTCACTGTAAAAATATGAATAATCGGTATATACTTAAGAAATAAATAACATATGAATTGCGAAAGAAACGCCCACTGGCAGAGTTACAGATTTTCAAATGAAGTGAATCTACGTCAGTGGTCGTGAAAGTGTTAAGATATAGATTTTATTTCCGGATTAAAAAAAAAAAAAAATCCTGTATTTTATTTTCTTATTTTAGCATAAAATAATTCTTTCTTTTTAATCCACTTTAAAGTTTTAATGGGGGTTTTTATTTAATATCTTTTGATCCAATTATCCAAATGAGCGAAAATATACGTTGTTAGCTAGATTTTTTTCTGAGTAATATGGGTGTCACTTTTCGTAACTATCGTTTGAACGGTATAGCTTTGTATAGCGAACTAAAATTGCAGGCAAATAAACCATCAGCTTTATACATATATATAATAAAGGTTCAACAAGTTTTTCACACTGTAATTTGGCTATAGCAATAGAAACGTTTCAGTCTCTTGGATATTAATAAAAATAAGTGCAATTTTTATATGTTTCCCATTTATATTACTGTCATTGAAATATCGCAGTTATTTTTGATAATTTGGTTCCAACGATAAAATTTGTATTATAATAAAAAAATAATAAGTATCTATTGTATGTCTCGTTTTCAAAAAAAAAAAAAAAAAAAAAAAAACTGTAACATATCTTTAAAAGTTTAAAATATTTATTTGGAAAATAATCCTTATCTTTAGGCATACATTTCGAACTCTTTGACTGCATAAAATATTATCTAATTTTATTCTTTTGCCAGCAGAAAATATTTACAATACGTTTTATGTGACACAAAACGAATTCTTGTTTAGCGAGTATGTATAGTTACACTGTTTCTGACGAGATCCAGCTACCACGTTTCGAAGCACGATACGTGATAGTAAACAATTAATTTAATAATTTCTACTAACGTTGAGAGTAGTACTGACATAGGTGCTTACTCGTACAGTTTATTAACACCACTATTTCTTTGTAAAAACATTCAACATGTGTAGTCAGAGAAAACCTCTAAAAAATTTATCAAAAACTTACGGTAGTAAAAAAACGTACAAGTTGGCAGCTATGTACATGGAACATGTTTGAGTCATTTCCTTCTGACGCTTAAGAAAATGAAATTTCAATATAATAATTTTTTAGGAAGATATGAATTAATGTTTGTCGTATTTATCTAACATTAGCAACCTCGAATACTGACAGCTTATAACTCTATGAAAGTTTAGAAAAATACATAAACTATACAATTTTTCGGCATGATTTGATTCAAATTATATATATATATATATATATATATATATAAAATAAAAAAAAAAAAGATGAAAAATTGGGGAAAAATTTACGACAGTTTTATTATATAGACAACGCCTTAAGCAAAATTTAACTATACCGTTATAAAATAGTATTACGACCGATCGTTAGAAGCCGATAATTCACAGGGTGATCTGCGGCAAAATTAGTCGGGAATTGGCTTAATAATAAATTGCTATTAGGTTAACAATGCAATGAGTGGATTTTATAAGGATCTTGATCAGAGCCTGATTAAGGGGAAAGCACATTATTTATACTTACACCGTTATTTTTTAACAAATACTTTCCTCCTATTATAAACAGAAAATTATTTTAAAAGAATTCTGGTGCCTAATAACGGTGAGTAAATTGGATTGTTTTACAGTGTTCATTTTTTATAAAAAATATTTCTTCGTCAAAGCGTGGAATTTCTATGACATGAAGTAAAAAATAATTGAAAAAATATTCCGGTGACAGCGGAGATAATGTGTGCTTCCCCCTTAATCAGGCTCTGATCTTGATTGAAAGAGACAAAATTACTGCCCAGTAATTCCATTCTACGCGTTAGCACATGTTCTATTTAAATAAATACAGGGTTGGTGCTCCAGTAATTGACATATATCCCGAAATAATTAATAAATACGAAAAATAATAAAAGCATATATTTTACATATAAGAATTTTAACATTTTATATCAAACGCTGGAGCATAGGGTGCCAATAACTGGTAAAATGAAAAACTAGCAGTGTCAAACACTGGAACATAGGGGGCCAATTATTGATAAAATGGAAAACTGGTAGTGTCAATTACTAGAACATTGAGTGGGTGTAAAATAAAAATTCATAAAAAAAAATGTTATTATCAAATGTATATATTTTAACATATATGTGGTTCTGAATGTCTTTCATGCCATATGTATTAACTTAGGATTTCTAAAAATATTTTCTCGTGACTAGAACATTAAAAACATCAGAGATTGCTCTAAAAGTGTCAATCATCATAGCCTCCTAAACTAGATGCCTGTCACGTGGCTCAGAAACTTGGCAACAGCTGATGCGGTAGGAAGCGCCACCTGGTACAGATTGCGGGACATTTTTATTCAACTGTCAACAATAATTTTAAGAAGTGGGATATTATATACATAAAAGGCGAATAGAATTGACGAAACGTCGATTATATACAGTGAAACTTAAATAATTCGAACTTGTTTAATTCGAAATTCTGGATAATTCGAATTTTTTACTCGGACCCTTGAATTTTGTATTAAAATAATGTTAAAAAATCTTGGATAATTCGATTTTTCACACGATTATCTTTAAAATATTACGTAAAATTTGTTCACGAGATTTTTTTCAGCCAAAGTTGCATTACTTTTTTAACAGTCTTTCAAAAGAAGGATAAGGAAATACAAGAGCATTTTCTACCTATTGCATCAAAAGATATGGTCCATACACATGAACTTTCAGGGGTTTTTTAATTGAAAGTCATGCCTGATGTAGAAGATTCTATTTTTGTATCAGTTGGTAGCTTGAAGTCATATGCTATGACACAACCATTGTACTTAAAGAAGCAATAAAAAATATCTGACTATTTTTAAAAAAGTGTTGAATAATTAAGCTCGTAAAAAAATTTTGATTTAAGGGGGGGGGGGGTTGAATATATTAGTATTCTTAGATATAAAGTTTACTTGTTAAATCATTGATCGTAGAGTTTTACTTTTTTAATTTATCTCATCTTTTTGACTAGATAGTATATGTAATTCGAATTTTTGAATATTTCGAATTTTTCTCCGGTCCCTTCAACTTCGAATTATCCAAGCTCTACTGTATATCACATATCACTTCTTAAAACTATTGGTAACAGTTGAATAAAAAAGTCGCGCAACCTCTACCAGGTGGCGCTGTCTACCACTTCAACTGTTGCCATGTTTTCGAGCCACGCGACAGGCACCTAGTTTAGGAGACTATGCAATCACTGGAGCACTTACCCTACATATATAAAAAAAAAAAAAATAGGAAAAGGGAAAGAAATAGTGATTAGAGCATTAAAAACATCAGAGATTGCTCTAAAAGTGTAAATCACCATAGCCTCCTAAACTAGATGCCTGTCACGGGGCTCAGAAACTTGGCAACAGGTGAAGCGGTAAGGAGCGCCACCTGGTACAGATTGCGGGACTTTTTTATTCAACAGCCATCAATAATTTTAAGAAGTGGGATATGATATACATAAAAGGCGAATAGAATTGAAGAAACGTCGATTATATATATATCACTTCTTAAAATTATTGGTGACAGAAAAGTCGCGCAATCTCTACCAGGTGGCGCTGTCTACCACTTCAACTGTTGCCAAGTTTTCGAGCCACGCGACAGGCATCTAGTTTAGGAAACTATACAATAACTGGAGCACTTACCCTACACATATTTAAAAAAAAAAAAAAAAAAAAAAAAAAGAGGAAAAGGGAAAGAAACAGAAAAACCGCGAGAGAATACTCTATTTTTATGGGAAATCGTACCAAAAATTTATATAAAGTTTAAAAATGATTTTTAGAACCCAACGATAACATTAATATTTATGAATTATATGCAAGATTATTGTTTGAATAAGTAATTAAGCACTTATTTAAAAAAAAAAAATAAATAAATTCATTAGAAGTTTTAACAAGCAGTGACAATCAGTGCTGTCAGATTGAGGGAAATTTTCATTTAACTCTTACCAATAAATTTTATTTGAAACGGTTTCTTAATTACTTCGAAACATTTTTCACAGAAATCGTCTATGTAATTAGGTAACGGTTACAAGTAAAATTTAACGGCGCGCGGCTGTTGAATAAAAATTTCCCTCAAATACCCACGTTAATTAATCACAGAAAACAGCTTAAAATCTTGTAAATATTTTTATCCAAAAATAACAGTATAAAAATATCGGAATGGTTGGTAGCTATGTAGATTTGACCCACACACATAAATAAATAATATCTCATCTAAAAAAATATTATTGTAAAAGTCACTACGCCTCACTTAGGCATACTAAAAACAGATTAATACAAGAATTTTAGCTGCAAATTATGGCTAACCGTTGCTATTCCATACTTGCCAACCATCTCATTATGAACCGTACAATTTTTAGTACCCACCTTTTTTTTTCACACCAAAAATTTTTTGGAGTAATTTTTGACTTATTTAATCGTAACAACATTTGGAGAGAATAACTCTAAAAATATAGTGGTGTGAGAAAAAGGGCGTTTCTTCAGGGGGTGTTGACAATTGTACGGTTATTAATGAGATGGTTGGCAAGTATGCTATTCTTATCTGGTAATTCCATGCCTTGTTTAAGAGGGGTTTGAAGTTAGATTTTTTTCCCCTTTCTTACAACGTAATCCAATGGGATTTTGTTTCTGCGTATTATAAGCATAACTGCCAAATTTTCCCAATTTTCGTCAGAATTTTATATTTCTGAACTCCAAGATCTAAAATCTTCGAAAATTAATATAAGAAGTTCCTCTAAAAAACAGAGTGATGATTATCTTTATTTTAAATTATCCTTATTTTAAAATTGTAAAATTTTGTAAATATACTGTAATAAAAATAAATATTTTTGTATAAAATTATTGGTATAAAAAAGGGGAAAATTTCTAATATCTTAAATTGTCTGAGGAAATAAAAAAGAGCGGAGAGTACGACAGGGTTGCAAGAATTTCCGTCTCAAAATAAAATACTCACACTAGTACTCTTCATCAATAATTTCTATGATAATCAATCTCAATAAATTGTTCCACGAATATGATTTGATAAAAATACACAGGTGTATTTTTATCAATAGTTTCGCTATGAGACGGAAACTCTTGCACTCTTAGTGTACGACCCCTGTAATTAGAATATATATACATATACATATTTGATACATATATACAGGGGCTCCATAAGTCTGTATGACATTTTAAAAATTCTTAAATATTGAATAAATTGATAAAATTGAACGCGGTTTACAAAAAAGTAATTCTCGTGAAGGTGGGTTTTTTTCATGGAGGGGGGAGGGGGGTAAAGAAAAAATAATAATTAAGCTAATTGTCGATAGAGGGCGCTATGCGTGACCAGATCACACATTTTCATAAAACACTGTACTTATTCGCATGCAATTGTTTAGAGGCATATAAATCCTATTCTATGTGTCCGTCGTCACCACAAATTGCAGTTTGCAAACGAATTATAACACTGCTAACTGCAGTTCTAGTCGGCGATTCATACCAGAGGGAAATCATCTTCAGCAATAACGCTTTATCCACCATGTCAGCATCGCAATTAAAACTTCATGTATGCACAATTAGGAGGAAAATAAGAAAAAAAAAACTGTTCTAATCGCAAAATTGTGCAATTTATAGGACTTTCATTTGCAAATTTTTCTTTCACATCCGTACGAAAAATTTAACTATTTGTCTAATTATTTGTCGACAAGAAATTTAACTTTATTTTTTTTTTTCATTACGAAAAAAGAAAAAAAAAGAATCCCCCTTCAAGAGAATTACTTTTTCGAAAATTGCGTTCAGTTCTATCAATTCATTCAATAAATAGACAATAAGACTTCTTCACACACCATAAATTTTAAGCCAGCACAACCGGTTTCGAAAGGATGTAACCTTCCTTCATCAGGTGCAAAAAACACGTGCTACTGCCTTGGAGGCAAAAGCAAGACTGAAAGCATTGCATGTTTTTGCCTCCAAGGCAGTAGCACGTGTTTTTTTTTTGCACCTGATGAAGGAAGGGTACGTCCTTTCGAAATCGGTTGTGCTGGCTTAAAATTTATGGTGCGTGAAGAAGTCTTATTGTCTATTTATCGTTTGTACACCAGTTTTGCATCTAGTTTTGGAATTCATTCAATATTTATAAATTTTCAATATGTCTACAGATCTATGTGACACTCGGTACATTCAATACATTAAGATTCTTAAACTTCTCTTGGTTGAAAACCACAGAAATATTCTCATTACTAAATAATACTTTTTAATTTTAATCTTGTATCTACATACTATAATCATTTAAATTTACATATTTAATCAAGAAATAACGTTTGCCATTATCTGTAACAAGACATTTCTCCTGCTCTCATCAATGCTGTTTAGACAATATATACTGTAACTGAAAAAAGAAAAATGAAAAAAGAAAAAAAAAAAGAAACTTCCTCAAAACACTAAAAAAAAAGAAAGCATTCGTTTATTAATTTATGCTATTGAAACTGTACTATGTACAAAAGTATGCAGTTTATATGAAATGTGAAATTTGCCATATAAGCTTATAATAAAAAATACGCGAAAAATAGAAAAATACCTTCTCATTTTTTCTCCATTTCCTCCACTTTCTTTATATTCTGGAAACACATGCGCTTTGAATTTTTGATATAACATGAGAGCTGTCAATGAGATAAGTCTGGCATCCTGATCTAAATGTGTTTGATATGATGACTAGATGTGGAGCAGAAAATAGAAAGATAGATTACTAGATGCGATTTCACTGCGCAAAAAAAAAAAAAAAAAAAAAGAAAGAAAGAAAGAACGAAAATACATTTTATGAATGGAAAATGGGCTTTTCACATTTCCTCTAAATCTCTTTTAGTTGTCTACGTGCCGATATCAGTTCTCGATAAAAAATCGAAAAAACAATGAATGTTTTAAATTTATGTAACTAAAATAAAGCATAAAAATTAGGAAGGGACTTTCATTACATCTTTATTTCTAATATGTAGAAAAAAAAATATTAAGGTTGATTTAAAGAATTTTAAAATGAAATGATCTTTAAATGATATGAATTAAATCTTTCAAATGAAGTCAAACTAATCTAATTAATTTATCGTAATTATATAATAATTCTAATTTCAAAAATTATTTATTTAATATATAAGTATTTTCTTCACGTAGATAAATTGTTTTTACATGAAACCAAAAAAAGTTCACAAGTTTTTCATAGATTAATTGTTCATTATAACTTACGCTTAAAAGGTAAAACTATTTCATTTAAGTGGTCCTTGCAAATATTTACATGAGCTTCTGAGAAAACAACGGAAAACTCCAAACAGCTAGGACTACGAGTGCGATCTTGGATAAAACCAGGCACTTCCCGTCTACCAGCTTTGAGAGCGGAGCACAACAGCCACTACTGGAGATATTTCATTTCCGTAATTTAATGAATATATTTGCTTAATGAATATATTTGCTTGAATTTGGAAATTTTGCATAGTTGTAGACTACATATGCTTATCACCGTAACAAATGTTGTAATTAAAAAAAAAAATACTATTAAAAAAAGAATCTGTCTTTTATAGAATTTAATTTAGTACGGCAGGACTTATTTATATATTACTATATCGAAAAAAAAAATAATAATAATAATTAAAAAAGTTTCACCATTTATTCGGAAGATATCACCGACATATATTAAGAAGATTATCATCTTCAAGGATTAGGCTGGGAGCCAGTTCCGGCTTCTTGGTCTAACCACCGTTTACCAGCATTTTCTGGGTCTGCTGTGGTCACGCTTGTCCTTTGGAATGTAATATAGAAGGCAGTTCTCTGTAACCTTCCGCGTGTCATACGTTGGACATAATTTTTTCAATTAGTGCGGCATATGTTGGTTGTTTTTAAGAGGCTAAGAACTTTTAATTCTCTTCTAATATCTTCATTTCTGATTTTGTACATAATTGTGCATCTTTTTAGAGATCGTAGGTACCGCATCTCTGCTGCCTGGATCCTGCTTCTCTCTTGGACACTCAGGATCCATGGGTCTAAGTCATACAGCAATGTGGGTACTGCCATAGCCCTATAAAACTTCAGCTGTGCTTCTTTTCTTGTTTTTCTCTTTAGTGTTCTTATGAGAGTGCCACAAATGTGTTGGAATTTTTCGTCTAGTTTTCTTGGGAATCGTTATCATAGTCAAAGGTGATGCCACATACAGAGCCTGATTAAGGGGGGAGCACACATTATCTCCGCTGTCACCGGAATATTTTTACAATTATTTTTTACTTCATGTCATAGAAATTCCACGCTTTGACGAGGAAATATTTTTTATAAAAAATGAACGGTGTAAAACAATCCAATTTACTCACCGTTATTAGACACCAGAATTCTTTTAAAATAATTTTTAATGAGAATTTTCTGTTTATTATACGAGGAAAGTATTTGTTAAAAAATAACGGTGTAAGTATAAATAATGTGTGCTTCCCCATTAATCAGACGCTGGTCACATACCAGATAGGTGAAAAGTTGTATCTGTTCGATAATTTTATTATCAATAACGATTTTCGTTTTTACTGTTTTTTTTGCCCTTAAATGCCATTGTTTACGTTCTTGAAATGGATATTTTCATGTTATAGTCTTGGCATATTTTTTGAAGTACATAGACAGATCTTTGAAGGTCATCTTCATCTGAATGAATTATGATCTGGTCATCTGCAAACAGTAGTGTATTTACACAAGTTGACAAATTCAAATAGATGCCAGCATTTATTGATAATTTCCACGTTTGTATAATGCTACCAATATAAATATTGAGGAGGGTTGGGGATAGACCACAACCTTGGGGGGTATAGGGATATAGGGATATAGGGATTAGGAATTGGCATGCTTGATTTAAATGTCCTGGGATTCCTCTCTTTTTCATTATAATCCATAATCTTTCTCTATTATAAACACGATCAAAAGCTTTCTCATAATCTATGAAGATGATATGCGTTTCAAGGTTGAATTTTCGGCGTTTCTCAATTATTTGTTTTGCAACAAAAACATCATCAATATAGGATATGCCTCGTCTGAAACCAGATTGTTTTTTTAGAAGTAGTGAATCCATTATCGCCATTATTCTATTATTAATAATTTTACTGTACAGTTTATAGGTGCTATTAAGCAAGCTAATTCCTCTACAATTTCCACAGCAGTTTTCATCTCCTATTTTGAAGATAAAGATGGTTTTTGCTGTTTGCCAATCTGTCGGTATTTCACATTTTTTCCACCAGATGTTAAATAAATGTAGCAACTTTGACATTTCTTTGATAGCTTTGAGAACTATAGTTACAATGACTTTCGTCTCGATTGATCCATATTGCAGAAATTCCCAGAAACAAGTGCACACAATATTTTGTAGACAGAAGACATCACAAATATCCATGCTCGCACCAGGATTCAAACCTAGGACCTGAAGATTCAGAAGGCAGCACCCTACCGACCGAACCACCAGGCCGGCATAGTAACTTCTCATATAGTAAAGCATCTCCATATTTAATAAGTTCAGAATTCACATTATCAGTGCCCATGGCTTTCCTGTTTTTAGTAGTCTTCATCACTTCCTGTAGCTCGCTCATTTCAACATTGTCTATGTATTTTCGTCTACTGTTTCGATTACCACATTCATAGGAGCAGCTGAGTAGTACCAGAAATCTCTGTAATATTCAACCCATTCTTTCTTTCTAATAATGTGAATATTTCCCTTTTCTCTTTCTACATTATTTAATTTTCGTAGAAGTTTGTAGGCTAATGTCTGTCTTCCATGCACAGTCAGAAAAAAAAAAAAGGCCACACCCCACACTAATTTCGTCGCAAATCGTCCTATAAATATACAAATGGTGACAATAGTTTGGTAATAACATCTAGTTTAAATTAGTATATTTAGATTTCGGTTGAGGGGTCATCTGCATATTAAAACATTCATCAACTTCTTTTTTTTCAATGGCAACACCTATTTTTTACCTTATATTCAAATTTCTGAGATCAAGTCGGTTCGGAAAGAATCCTATTTATTACTTTAAATCAATTCTTAGGAGAGATATAAGCAAAAATGTATTAGGGATTCGTCTATACATTTAGAAAAAAACCTTATGATCTAAAACAGAATAGGCATTATTCATTAAGTTTCATACGGGAAAAAAGTCCAAAAATATTAATTTTGAAATAAAACGGAGTTAGACGGTATTGTGGTTGCTTCTAAAATCTGCCTGAATAACTACACTGGTTCTCATAATTATAAGGAGACCCGTTTTTCTATATTAACTAAATACTGAACACTGTTATTTAAACAAATATAATTTTTATTAATTTGAATCTCATTAATAGACTACATTTAAAAAGTTTTATCGTTTTTCTATCCTACAAAACTTTAAATACGGCCTAAAAGAGAATTTTTCAGGTGTTCACAAATATAAGGACAGCTCGAATCTCAGTAATGTTTTTCAGTTATTCTTCAAATTAATATTTTATTGGGTCTCTTTTTAGGGTGAAACAGTCAGACATTCTCTCTGGTATATATATATATATATAGTTTTTTTTTTTTTTTTTTTTAATTCAGTTTCAATACCATTTCGTACAGCATAGATGATATTCTGAATATATTTAAACTAGTTAAAATTGCTTTTCATTAGCATGCACTTTTCTAATATGATAAGTTAAGGTTTTTTCAACTTTTAGGCCACGGGAAAGGCAATAATACAGAAGTTTCTTTCTTCAAACTATTTCCTATTGCTCTAGAAGAAGAGCAAAATTGTAAGTCTTGTTAAAAAAAATATTATTAACCCCCAAAATCTAACAAAAATCTGAGAATTCCACGTTTAAAATTTTCCGTTGGTTGTAGGATTTTAAGGCCGATTGACTCCTGATGTGTCCTAGGCCAAGGGGGGGAATGCCCTCCGTGGGGGTCTTTCTAAGGGGTCCTAGCCCGTATTTACGCGAGTTTCGGAGGAAACCACGGAAAACTCCGAACGGCTAGGTCGATGAGCGCGACCTGGGATCGAACCCGGCACCTCCCATCTACCAGCTTTGAGCGCAGAACCGCTCGGCCGCTGGTGGGCCCTTAAACTTTTCGTATATTTTCTTGATATTCATAATAATAATAGAAAAAATTACCAAATTTATTCTACCTTGAGTAGAAACAGCTCCCCAGAACACTATAGATCCACCTTTAAAATGTCCGATTCATATCTGCCTTTAAAAAATCTGCTCTGTCTTTCGCTATCTTCAGATCGTGCCAGTAACTGTTAAAACCATTTGTTTAATCAAGAATAAAATGTTTTTCATCCGAAAATGCAACATTTTACCATTTAATATTGTCTTTATTCAACTTTAACGCAGACGTTCTTTCCCCCATTAAATGCTTATTGATTCTTACAGATTTTTTGTTCATTTTAACATATTATTAATTATCTTAAACATGCATAAATGTGTACCCCAACCTTTCGTTAAAAAATACGAGGAAATTCAGCAGCAGTCATTATGAGTAGAACAATAAGAGGAATTATGAGTCTTCGGTCTCTGTAAAACAACTCTGATTTTGCATCAGATCTCTCTCCTATCGAACCAGCAGTTCAACGTTTGATCACATTTCCTTCAGCAATTTTAGATCTTCGAATTTCATTAGAAATTCGGCGTATTGAAATTATCCTTCCACTTAAAAAACACATTTATCTTACTTCACTACATCAACGTTCTTTTTTTTTCGAGGAATCACCAGTAATATCCGTCCAAGAAAAATTGAAGACTTATATATGAATTAATCTAGCCCAGTAGTTAACAAATTCGCATGTCAACTGTAATTTATTCGCTAGCAAGTTAAATAAAACGAAAAAATCTTGATTGTTCTTATAATTAAGAACTTCTGAAAACGTGGAGAAAAAGATATTTTGCATTAATTTTGTTTCATTAACAGGGATGGAACACGGGCGCAGAATTCATACCGGAATGTGCTTAAGAAATTTCTCTACCTATAATATCGTCGATTTAAGAGGTAGAAAATTTTCTTACATTGATAGTGGTATGAATTCTGCGCCCGTGTTCCATCCCTGCATTATATATATATATATATATATATATATATAGCACTTTTGGTTTTTAGAATACTAGATATATTAAGTGTACTTAGTATAATCTTGTTCACATTTACTTTTACATTAGTTATTTGAAAACATAAAGTGTCCTTATAAATATGAGAAGGGCTGTACAGTTGACTCCCGTAAGACGCGCTACTGCAAAACAGGAGCAAAAAATAAATACAAGTATTCATATAGTGCGATAAACCGAAAGGTACAGTGCATAAGACAAATTTAACATTTTTACACAGTCAATCAATTTTTTGATTCCTCTGAGGCGTAAATGACTTATATTTTTTCTTCGTAAATTCTTAAATATAGTTTATGAACTAAAAATTTTTAAATAGTTTCGTTTTTAAATAAAAATGAAATAGTTTATGACGTCACTTCTTAGATTAAAATTTAAATAGCTTGATTTATATGAACACTACAATATTGAGTTCAAAAATGTAAATAGCAAGATTAAATAATAAAAATGATAATAATAACAATAGAAGTAAAAATTAAAAATAAATTTTTAATATTTAAGAAAAACTAATTTATCTATTTCTGTTCGGTATATTTTTATTTTATACAGTAAGCCCCACATAAAAATGTTTCTATAAAGTGTTACATTTATTTTGAGGCGTACATACCTACAACACACAATATACAAAAATATAGATAACAAGATTTAAAGAAAAATCTTAGAAAGGATATTTAATATTTCAATAAAAAGAAGATACTATTCAAAAGCATTTCTATTCTGAGTAATAAGTAACGCCTTTATTTGTTCCTCTAAAACATCCAATTATTTAACGAATTCATGATCAAATAACTGAAATTTTTTCCTCAACAATCGAAACGGTAAATTTCATTCGTTTATAGATGCTAGACTTCTATAAAGAGTCAAACAAAATAAAGTTAAGGAAAAAATAGACATTTTAAAAAGTAAAATATTGTTTCAGAAAAGCCAGAGGGTGGGGTTTATTACTCTTTTGGAATGTCATCAACATTTCCCGCCTGCCATGCAAATTTTACAAAAATAGGTGAATTTCCATCGTAAAAATTGAAACCTTACTTAGAAAACAATAAAAAACAAAACAAAACAATGAAATAAAATAAATTACGTTTTTCAGTATCTGATTGAACTTAGATAAATTGGTGTGATTATTCATGTCCCACATAAAACGATTTCCTACTGCCCAGAACGAATATCCAGCGTTATACAGGAATCTGCTGTACTTGAATTCTTAATTTTTAATAGTGTAAGATCAGTATCTATATCTTTATAAGTAATGAGACGTATCACTTTGTTTTAAATTATTTTTCCATAATAAATGTGAATTTTACGCCATGATTACAATTAATTGAAAATAAATATTTTTGAGCTTTGTTTCAATAATAAATAAAAAAAAAAAAAAAAAAAAAAAAAAATTCCACTACTTGATTTTGGATTAAAAACCATTTAATAAAAATTCAATATTTTATTATGTGACATCATGTGATAAAATTTAAATAACATAAAGCTCACAAACGGTGCAGTAAACAAATGCAAAAATTTTACAACAAGATTACAACAGAAAATTCGTGGTAAAAAATCTTATAAAAATTATTAAATATTAATAATAAAAACTATTATCAAATGCGTATTGTTGTTTGAAACAGCGTTCCCGGATCTGGCCTTATTTTTTTTTTTATTCAATAGTCACCAATAATTTTGAGAAGTGACATTTGATATACATAATAGACTATCAATCTTCGATGTGAATAGCCAAACGTTACAAATAAAAATTATTCGTGACTATTGAATAAAAAAAGGCCAAATCTGTCAACCCTTGTTTGAAACAGTAAGCTTAGTTTTACCTTATTTTCTAAAAGATGGCATTTAACTTGAGGTGTACATACCCTATAATATTCAAATAAAAAAAAAAAGAAAACAGGGTTAAAACAGAATTTTTGCATTAAAAACTAGAAAAAGATATTTAATATTTAAGAAGAAAGACTTAACATATCAGGATCGAATATGTTCCTATCTTGTAACGTAAGCCACGCCTTTACACATTTTTCTAAAACTTTACGTTATAAAACAAAATGAGTTTCGATATTTGCAATTAAATCATTTAAGCTTTGTCTTCAGTAATCGATGTAGTAAATGCAATTGAGATTTATACATACCAGCGTTACATAACGAGTCAAACACGAATATGCAAAGTACTTTTTTCTCATTTTTTTTTTTTTTTAATTCTTTCATAATCTTTTGCCTGCATTGCGATAATTTTACAAAATTAAGCCAATTTATATAATAAACATCGAAATATTGTTTAGAAAACAATAAGAATTACAAAAAGAGTAATTTAATATAGTTTTATGTCAGATTATATACAGCTATTTACTTAAAGAGGACATAGATTGTAACAAGTGACGTCCTCCCTTACAGCACTAAAAAATGAAATATCCCTATAACTCAAAAAAATAATGTTAAATAATGTTAGATGTAAATTTGGAAACCCATGTTTTTGATGATGCTTGTTCTATTCGTGCAAAAATTAATATAGGTCATAGTTCATAATTTTTTCGAATATGAATTTATTAATAATTTTCATAATTCAAAAAATGTTTTTTATCAAAAGTATGCATGGAATACGTTTGAGTCACTTCATTCTAACATATATTAAAAAAAAAAAAAAAAAAAACTAATTTGAGTATAATAAATTTTTTGGGAAGATATGAATTAATGCTTGTCACATTCGTTTAACATTACCATCCCCATACTTTGACAGCTTATAACCAGGGCCTGATTAAGGGGGAAGCTCGCTCTTTACACCTTATTTATACTTACACCGTTATTTTTTAACAAATACTTTCCTCCTATAATAAACAGAAAATTTTCATTAAAAATTATTTTAAAAGAATTCTGGTGTCTAATAACGGTGAGTAAATTGGATTGTTTTACACCGTTCATTTTTTATAAAAAATATTTCCTTGTCAAAGCGTGGAATTTCTATGACATGAAGTAAAAAATAATTGTAAAAATATTCCGGTATGAGCGAGCTTCCCCCTTAATCAGGCCCTGCTTATAACTCTGTGAAAAATTGAGCAAAATATATAAACTATACCATTTTACGCGAGGATTTGATCGGAATAATTCAAATACATTATACAAAATGGGGGTTACTATTAAAAAATAATCTGGTGTGTTACCCACACGACTTTCTCTTACCCTGAAATTTAATACTATAAATACAGGTTGCAGATTAAAAGGTAAGATAACGAGTACTGTTATGTAAACCTGCGTTAAACAATTCATATTAGGCTTCTGAAGAGTTTTATATGATAATTAGTTCTGTGTGAGGGGGGCTACCGCCCCCTCAACCACCCGTTTCATTAATGCACCTACATTTATATAGAATTTAATTCGGTTATTAAAAAATAATTCTGTTTTTAAAAAATAATTTATAAAGATTATAATTAAAAAAATATATATATTTTATGATAATGCAGACGATTTCCATATTAGAGAAGTAGTATAACACCAAATATCTAAAAAAAAAGCCCATTTTATTCTCAATATTAAAAAAAAAAAAAAAAAAAAAAAAAAAAAAAAAAAGCGATTTTTTTTCTAAGTTTTTTTTTTCGTTAAAAGTAAAAAAAATCAATAACTTTGCTTTAAATTATCGCATATCGATGGTTCAATCATTCGTTTTAAAGGTATTGGTGAGCTCTTTTGAAAGATACCCATCATGAACATTTACGTCTGCCCCCCAGGGGGGAGGCGAGGCTCCTACATACACAAATTTTTTTCCCCAGTTAACTATCTCTATTACAAAAAATATGTATTCGTTTCATTTGGTTTAGTGCAGTCTATAGACGTTAAACTCTACTTACCTGCAATTTCCCCCATAGACGTAATGTATTAGAATTCTTTTGATTGTCCCTGTACACGAACCATTTGCTTGATCTTAACGAAGAGCTTACTGTAGCATCCCTATATGATACACATTTAGAATATTAAGTTTGAACTTTCTGCGATAATTTGTTTTTGAGATATGCTGATAACAGACACACACACACACAGACCATTTGCTAAAAACGTGATTTTCGTATTCAGGGGACCTCAAAACGTGTAAATATAACAAAATCTCGCATTCGAAAATTTGACCCCAAAACAATACTTTCTCTACCTTATGGGTAAGAGAAAGTAAAAATGAAGTTGATGCCAGTTTTAGTATGTGGACGATGCTCTAAGCAAAATCTAACTACGCCATTATAAACTAGACGTTATTAGAAATCGATCGGTACCAGTCGCGTATTTCTACGATAGATTATGGCGAAATTATGTGTGTATGTGTGTGTGTGTGGGGGGGGGTTGGCTTTTTTCTCTCACTGTATTGTTTTAAAATCATGCTGACAATAAAATAAAATGCCTGTAATTTCGGGAAAGCTGCTGAACAGGTTTCGGGAACTAGGGCCTGCTGCTCATAACAGAAGGCAAGAATTAAGTAAAACGAAATAAAACACTGCGGACCTACGTAGACTTTAAGTTTTAATTTCCAACACTTAGCTTCACTGGGGCAAATTGAGCCTCACAGTCTTTTTTAACATATATTAAAGAAAAAAAGTACGACTATGCGCGCACATGACAAAGAGTGTAATCTAGTATTTGTAGTACTTTAAAATTGAACTCGTTCTGGTGTGAGAATAGTACAATAAATATAGTTTGGTATGGGATGAGGTTATCGATCTACGGTTATTTTTTGAACATTTAAAATTAAAAAACCACGAATCTTTCTTCGAGGAAAACTAATGCTGGAAAAGATTTGAGCTAAATTTACCGATAGTGTTTCCTGACTATTTAAAATCTCCGTAATAAAATATTATGTTTTACTCTAGTTATTCAAAAAAATTGCTCATGTGTAAAAAAGACGGGTTTAATTTTAGTATTTACAAATAGAAATATACAGACTTTAATCCACAGACGATAACATTTAAATGTATTCCGAAGTATTTTTAGCCCCGCCTTTTTTTCTTACAACTCATTTTTTAGGTATAATATTTTTTTCTTATTCTATCGAAGTTATATATTGGAGAAAATTTTTCTATAAATAAAGAGGTACGAAGAAAAACTGGGGCTAACAATACTCCGGAATAAATTAAAATATTGACATCTATGTTTAATCCATTAAAGACAATGCATTTACACTAATTTAAATTAAAGAACTACGGGTGTTTGTAAACAAAATTTGGGGGAAAAAAAATAAATGATTTTTTTTTTAAATAACAAGGTCAGTCATATCCTTTTTGTTAAAATTAGCTCAGTGTACGATCCCTGGTCATAGTTACCAAATTAGCACCGTTTGGCTACCGGAAAACTGTAACGGTTTTCACTAATAAAGAAAAAAAAAATAATAATAATAAATCATGAAATTTTCCGATAGCCAAAAGATGCTAAGTTGGCAACTGTACCCCAGGATAAGCATATGATTAAATGATAATATAGGCATTGTTATATCATACTTATAGTCAGAGCTCAATGTCTCCACCTTTTTCAAGGATACTTTCAAGGATCAGAAATTTTCGCGACCACTATTATCATACAGAAATATCCACTGTATTTTTATGGTAATGTGTCGAGATTGAATAGGATTGAGATTAATATTTAAAAAAAAAAGTGGGCATTTATTTTAAAACAAAGACATAAATTTCACACCCTTCATAGTGTTCTTGAAAAGGGCGGAGACTTCGAGCTCTGTTTATATTACAGTCAAAAAAAAAAAAAAAAAGAAACCGCCACCACCCTGACTAATTTCGTCGCAAATCACCCTGTAAATATGTAGCTGGTGTCAATCGATTAGTAAAAAAGTCTAGTTTATAAAGGTATAGTTAGATTTTATTTAACCCCTTAACGCGCGCTGTCCTCGCTGCGAGGACGCAAAATTTAAGATCCAGCTGCAAAATTTCATCCCGGAAATACTTTAGCAAAAATTCACGTTTATAACATATCAGAATAGGCCGTTTTTTTTTATACCTTAAAATTTAAAATTTCTTTTAGTTTAATTTAGTTTATGAATTCCGGTGGCAGTATAATTTAAATGTTTTAAATTGCCTTGCGCCGCAAAGGGTTAAGGAGTCGTGTACAGTCAGACAAAAAAAAACGCCCCCCCCCCCACCTAATTTCGCCGTAAATTATCGTAGAAAAATAATTAAAACTGGCATCAACTTCATTTTTTTTCAATATTAACCCCATTTTTTATAATTTATTTGAATTCTTTGGACAAAATCATCGCGGAAAATGGTATAGTTTATACATTTTGCTCAATTCTTCACAGAGTTATAAGCTGTCAAACTATGAGGGCGCTAATGTTAAATAAATGTGACAAACATTAATTCATATCTTCCAAAATAATTATGATATTCAAATTCAGTTTTTTTTTTTATATGATAGAATGAAGTGACACAAACATAATCCATGCATATTTTTGATATTTTTTTTTTTTTTTTGAAATATGAAAATTATTAATAATTTCATATTTGAAAAAATTATGAATTATGACCTATGTTAATTTTTGCATAAATAGAACGGGCATCATCAAAAACATGGGTTTCCAAATTTACAGCTCGTTCTTAACATTAATTTTGAGTTACAGTGATATATCATTTTTTAATTTTGTTAGGGGGCCGTCACTTATAATAATTTGCATCCTCTGTGAGTAAATATCTGCATATATTTTGACGAAAAACTATTTTAATTTACCTTAAGGATATTCTAATTGTTTTCTAAGCAACATTTCGATGTTTATGATACAAATTGGATCATTTCTATAAAATTATCGCAATGCAAGCGAGAGATTGTGAAAAAATTCCAAAAAAAATGAAGCCCCGCCTCTATATTGCGGAAACAATATTAAAAAAAAAAACTAGTTTCTGTATTCGTATATGACTCTCTATGTGACGCTGGTATGCATAAATGTAAATGGCATTTACTACATCGAATGCTGAAGACAAAATTTAAATGATTTAATTGGAAGTATGTAAAATAATTTTGTTTTATAATGTAAAGGTGCAGAAAAACTGTGTAAAGGCGTGGCTTTCGTTGCAAAGAAGTTTATACTCGATTCTGAAATGTTAAGTCTTTGTTCTTAAATATTACATAACGGTTCACAGTTTCTCACTGCTAAAATTCTATTTTGTCCCTTTTGTCTTTTGTTTTTAACTTGAATATTCTACGATTCGTGCACCTCAAGTTAAGTATCATGACGGTAAAAAAACGCGGTAAGACGAGGACTATTACTTGAAAGAGCAATACGCAGTGAACAATACTTTTGTTTTTCCTTTTTTTAAATTAATATAATTGATTTTTATTAATTTTTTTCAGATTTTTTAAAACAAATTTTCTTTTTTAATCTTGTTGTGATATTTTCGCATTCGCTTACTCTACCGTTTATGCTACTTAAATTTTATCGCATGACGTAACATAATAAAATATAAAATTTTTATTAAATGTTTTTTTAATACTGAATAATAAAGTGGTATTTTTTTAAATTTTTTTTTTAAGTTTTTAATATCTATTATTGAAACAAGGCGCAATATTATTTATTTTCTATTATTCTAATCACGGCGCAAAACTGGCGTCACATTTATCACAGAAAAAGAATTTAAAACAAAGTAATATGTCTTATTACTTTTAAAGATATAGATTTTACACATTTAAAATTAAGAATTCAAGTACAGTAGACGACTGCAGAACGGGGAATACTCGTTCTAGGCAATAGGAAACCGTTTTTTCTATATCCATATTTCTTTTCATATGGATATACATAATAATTATACTCTTTCTAGTTAAAGTATTTGTATTCATACTATTTTGTTTATATATATATGAATATAAGGAATATTCTTAAGAAATATCGTAACACACAAATTGTGAAAGGAACGCCCACTGAAGGAGTTGCAGATTTCAAAATGACGTGAAACTACGTCAGTGGTCGCGAAAATGTTAAATATCCTTTCTCAGATTTTAGTTTAAATCTTGTTATCTATATTTTTGTATATTATCTATTGTTGGTTTGTACGCCTAAAATTAAATGTAAATATTTATAGTAACACTTTCATGCGAGGCTTACTGTATAAAATAAAAATGTACCCAACAAGAAGTAGATAATAATTGTTAGTTAGTAGATTTTAATTGTTTTTATATATATTTTTTGTATATGTACTTTATATATATATATTTTATTATATATGTATTTTAACTTAAATTTTTGCGTCTTAAATAAAACAGTTTTTGCTTTTAAGAAGTACATAATTCCTTTTCTTAAATATTAAACACTTCTTTTTTTAACTGCTATTAATATTATTATCATTATTACTATTGTTCTTTTACCTTGGTATCTAGATTTTTGTAATTCCACATTATAGGGTTCATATGATTCAAGCTATTTAATTTTCTTTATATGAAATGTTCTATTTAACTATTCAATGTTTAATAAATTGAAACCAATAAAAATCTTTTAATTCATAAGCTAACAGAGAAAGTTCTGCGAATTTGAATCGTTTTTTATTTTGTAACTAACATTTCTGAACTTTTTTTCCGGTGTGAAATTTAATAAATAATGCATATTGGGTGGTTGATCACGATTTATTTTTTCTAAATGTATAGACGGTCCCCTAACACATTTTCACGTGTAACTCTGTTTAGAATTGATATAAAGTATATAAATAGGTAGGTATTCCGAACTGCCTTGGTCTCAGAAATCTGAATATGAGGTCAAATATAGGGGTCGTCATTAAAAAAATGAAGTTTATACGTGCTTTAATATGTAGATGGCCCCTTAACCGTTTGACTGCTGAAGCATTTTCTGAAATACATCCTTAAATTGCTATCGCTATTTCAGGCCTCAATAAAAGTTTTTCCGGTGTGAATATTTAATTTTAGTTTTGTAAATAATTCGAAACCCGATTATGCCAACTGGAAAACCAGGCCTTGCAGTAAAATTTTTTTAAAATCCACGTAAGCAGAAAGTGAAAGGAATTGTATAAATGTGTATTTTTATGCCTCAATTATTTAACCTCGATAGCTCTTTCTACAAAAATAAAATATGAAATTTTCTAATGATCTATAAAAACACACCTAATTAATGAAATCCACACTTTACTGTAGCGTTTGTAAAAGGCTAATTTAAGTGTCATTAAAGGATGAATAAAAACAAAAAACGTGTTTTACCATTAATAATTGTTCACACACAATGTTTTACGAAAATTTAAGAGCAGTGAAAAAATCCAATTTTAATATAGTTCTCCAAATATGCAATTCAGTGAAGTGAAGAGGTTTGTAATTTGTAACTCCGCCTTTTGTTCTTACCACTAATTTTTTAAGTATAATTTTTTCTTATTTTATCAAAGTTATATATTATATTGTAGAAACATTTTCTATAAATAAAGGGTTACGAAGAAAAGGCGGGTCTAAAAATACTCCGGAATAAATTAAAACATTGACATTTATCTTTAATTCATTAAAAACAATGCATTTACACTAATTTAAATTCAAAGACTACGGGAGTTTGGGAGCAAAATTTGGGGAAAAGAAATAAATGATTTTTTTTTTTTTTAATTAATAAGGACAGTCATAGCGTAGTGTGCGATCCCTGGTCATAGTTACCAACTTAACACATTTTGGCTACCGGAAAACTGTAACGGTTTTCACTAATAAAGTAAAAAATACATAAATAAATAATTAAATAATAATAAAAAAAGTCATAAAAATTTCCGCTTGCTAAAAGGTGCTAAGTTGGCAACTGTACCCCTGGTTAAGCAAATGATTAAATAAAATTGTAGGCATTGTTATATCATACTTATAGTCAGAGCTCGAAGTCTCCACCCTTTTTTCAGGACACTTTAAGGAATCAGAAATTTTCAGGACCACTATTATCCTACAGAAATATCTACTGTATTTTTATGGTAATGTGTCGAGATTGAATAGGATTGAGATTAATACTTAAAAAAGTGGTTGCAATAAAGGCGGAAATGTCTCACTCTTGATAGTATCCTTGAAAAGGGCGGAGACTTCGAGCTATGCTTATAGTACCATAGCCTCGAAAACTAGATGCCTGTCGCGTGGCTCGGAAACTTGGCAACATTTCAAGCGGTAGACAGCACCACATGGTACAGATTGCGCGACTTTTTTATTCAGCTGTAACCAATAATTTTAATAAGTCATATATGATATATGTAATCGACGTTTCTTCGGTTCTATTCGTCTTTTATGTATATTAAATCCAACGTTTAAAAATTTTTGATGGCTGTTGAATAAAACAGTCGCGCAATCTGTACCAAGAGGCGTTGTTTACCGCTTAAACTGTTGTTAAGTTTCCGAGCCACGCGACAGGCATCTAGTGTATGAGGCTATGATAGTACAGTCAGAGAAAAAAGGAAACCGCCCCAACTGATTTCGTCGTAAATCATCCTGTAAATATGTGGTTGGTGTCCGTCGATTGGTAATAACGTCTAGTTTATAACGGTGTAATTAGATTTTACTTAAGGAGTCTTCTACATATTAAAACTGGCATCAATTTCTTAAATGAAAGAAAATTTGGAGATTTCGAGCTCTGTTTATAGTACAGTCAGAAAAAAAGAAATCCCCCCCCCCCTTACCAACTAATTTCGTCGCAAATCGTCCTATAATTTTGTGGCTGGTGCAGATCGATCTGTAATAACGTCTAGGTTATAATGGTATAGTTAGATTTTGGTTAAGGGATCATCTACATATTAAAACAAGCATCAAGTTAATTTTTTTCAATAGCATGCCCTTTTTGATCTCATATTCAAATTTCTGAGATCAAGGCGGTTCGGAAAGAATTCTATTTATATAATTTAAATCAATTCTTGCTAGAGTTGCATGCAAAAATGTATTAGGGGTCCGTCTATTCATTTAGAAAAAATAAATTGTAATCTACCATAGTTTGGAGATTATTCATTAAGATTCATACCGGAAAAAAAAGAACATAAATATTAATTATTAATATATATATATATATATATAGGACGTATTGTGTTTGATTATGAATTATGCTCTGTTCGCCGAGAATAGATAGTGAAAGTAGTAAATAAAGCAACGTGATTCTTGGCGATACTGTTGAATTACTGGCGTTGGATTGAAGACAAACGGCGTCTCTCTGACAAGCGAAATATTTCTTTTTTCGTTTTTTTTTTTTTTTTTTCGTAGCGGTGTTTTACTTTCTTCGGGTGTTTAATGAGAATTATGGAAAATGAAAGCATGAAATAAATTCCTCGGAAGGAAAGATAAATGCAATGAAGCCAGAAAGTAGTTTTTATCCAGCTGTTACAAACTATACTCACTTACAAGGCAGTGAAAGCTAACCTTCGGTCAATAAAAACAGAATCACCCATTCAGCGAGAAAACGTAAATGGGGCAAATTCTGATGATAAAACAGCAACTCTTTATGTTTACTTTCGCTATCAGTTCTTTGCGAACAGAGTATAAAAATGATTAAACAGTTTTTCTAAAATAAACAGGGAATAGTTTATTAAGTCACTTAACACGTTAAAACTTAAACAGCTTGAGTCATATGAACCCTACAATGTTCAATTAAAGAAATCAAGATAGCCAGATAAAATAATAATAGTAATAATGATAATGATAATAATAATAATAGCGGTTAAAAAAAAAAAAAAAAAAAAAAAAAAGAAAAAAAAAAAAAAAGAAGAAGTGTTTATTTAAGGAAATAAATAAATAAATAAATATATATATATATATCTTTTTCTGTTGGATATATTTTTATTTTATAGAGTAAGCAGCAAATGAAAGTGTTACTATAAAATTTTACATTCATTTGAGGCGTACAAATCTACAATCTACAATATTCAAAAAATAGTTAACAAGATTTAAACAAAAATCTGAGTATCTTGTCGTATCTTCATCTTCAACACCATTTTTATCACTCGTTATTTTTTTTTCTTCTTTTGAAGCTGAGATGGAAAATGCTTCGGCAACCGTCTTGATACATTCATTATTTTATCAACATAAAAATTGTACGTTGATTTATTCAAGGAAGAACAACTTACATCCATTAAACCACAGAATTTTTTCCATCCGGCAAGTCCTAAGCCAAATATTCGTATAATAAAAATAAACCTGCGATTTATTTCGTACAATTTACCAATTTTTTGACACGATAAAATATACCTTTTCACATTTTTCACATTTTTCACATTCGACCAGGATTTTAAAACCGAGACCAAATTTTACACACTGTTTAAATTCAACTTTACCATTACACTCTTTGTTCTCTCCATTTCCATTTATTATATTAGAGCACTTCACAAAAATAGAAAATGTTGAAAAAACTTTAAAAAAAAAAAGCCTATAATCGCATACTGGAGAGTATCGTCCTCTGGTACGTGTTTTTCATCTTGATTTGCGAATTTTTTTACCGTCGTGCTTGTGAAAGATTCGTCGTTTACCACTGCAGTTTTTGGTTTAAATGATTGTTTCCTTTTTTTTTTTTTTTTTTTTTGGTCTATCTTTTCTCTGAACACCCGATGCTAGATCAGCTCTAGTAACTTTACGCATTTTCCAAAGAAATGAATAAAAATCTCGGTACAACTTACAACGAACACTATAAGTGTTAACCTCGTGGCTCAACCAGAGCCTGATTAAGGGGAAAGCACACATTATCTCCGCTCTCACCGGAATATTTTTACAATTATTTTTTACTTCATGTCATAGAAATTCCACGCTTTGACGAGGAAATATTTTTTATAAAAAATGAACGGTGTAAAACAATCCAATTTACTCACCGTTATTAGACACCAGAATTCTTTTAAAATAATTTTTAATAAGAACTTTGTGTTTATTATAGGAGGAAAGTATTTGTTAAAAAATAACGGTGTAAATATAAATAATGTGTGCTTCCCCCTTAATCAGGCTCTGGGCTCAACAAGCAACAGTCAACTAAAATATTGAAAACTACAGTGTAACCACGTTTCCTAAAACTAGCAGTGAGGAACAGTCCAAAAGCTTGGAGGGGTACCAAATTGATCGACAGATTGGGATTTGGAAAACATCCAGTCATTCGGCGCTCTCTTAACGCTTATTTTCTCTGAATCAGATTATTATTTCCCCTATTTTAACATTGTACTCGTCGAGTCAGACTTGCGCAGAGGTTTCCATGCTTTCAAGAATGTGGTCGAAGTATAATTGCCCTTAGAATTTGAAAGCAAGCGAGAAAGACATATAAACAATAGGTAAGTAGCTGCCCCAATATACCTGCGACGCGCCAGGCTCACATGGCCTAATGAGCGGAACTTCCGAAGGTTCTTACTCCAATCGATTTAAAATTTTGGGAGTATGTTCTAGACATATTGCCACATAAGACAAAAAAAAAAAAAAAAAAAAAAAAAAAAAAATCGATTTTTTGAAATTTTTAAACGTACCTAACACTTTAATATAAAAATTTATTTTTAATAATTTTAATTTTAAATTTCTACTGAGATATTAATTTTTTGTAGATTTTTCCTTTTTTCTATATTGCTTTCTAAAGTAATATTTTGTAATATTTAATAGCCAATTAAAAGTAAGTCGAAGATAACTTTATTGATGATAAATAAAGGTGGAAAATGCAAGGAAATTACACTTTTGCCACGGCGTGTTTATCTTTGAATATCACTATTTACTTACAGTTTTCTTTGCAATATTTCAACGTAGAAAATTAAACATGAAATGTTCAATTTTTTAAGATAGTGGTAGCCCTAAGATGTATAAATTTCTCACATAGCATATGCAAAACCTAACAATCCATATGTTTATTAAAAGCAACTATTTTAGCTAAATATTACTTTTTTGTTGTTGTTGTTGTTGTTGTGTGTGTGTGTGTGTGAAAAATCGAGTACGAAAAACATAAATGAATGTTCAAGCAGCACAATTTTAACTTTCTATCTTTAGATTTCTAATTACTGTTTTAACGTTTCTTTACTAAATTGAGAAAAGGCGCGTAGTATCCTCGCCACGAGGACACAATTACCAGTTCCAAACTTCAAATTCATCCGGGAATTAAAGAGAGTGCTTTGATAACTTAGCAGAAAAATATCATTTACTAATTTTATCATTATCATTAAAGTAAAGACACCAATGTTCACCACCCCTAAAATGTACACCAGTAGTCCCCACCCTCGCAAAAGAAATGTTAAAATACCTTAAGCATTTAATCCTTTGCTGGCCTTAGAGCAGTGTAATATTTGATATTAGCGCAGAAGTATTGTAACACAGAAGAAATATTTGACATTTATAATCGAGATTCTTCAACTTGTCTATTATGTAAATAAAATATCACTTTTCAAAATTATTGGTGACAATTGAATAAAAATGTCGCAAAGTCTGGAAACACTGCCTTTGTGCCCTAAACAGTGTTGCCAAATTTAGGGATTCTTTTATTTAACTATCACGAATGATTTGGTGGGCTGATATTTGATTTACATAATGGGCGAATAAATAACCTTTAAAGTGATCAGACAACCGTTACAGTTAAAAATTTAGTGGTGGATATTGAATACCCCCCCCCCTCTCCTAATTTTAGCAACACAGACCAGGAGGAATAAAATTAAATTGGACCGCAAAGGATTAGTAAAATCTATGAATTCGAATACGCCCGCGCTAGATTTGTCAAAGCCTTCCTCGTCGTATCACATAAGTAGTTCGCTTTTAAATGCTCAGGGAAGAGGAAAGAAAGCAAAATAAACTATGTGTTAAATGACAGTTGCACGGAATCAGCGTAGAAAAAAAATCGATTAAGGACGAAAGTACGCATTTATTGATATATTTTGTTACGATTTAAGTGAGACTTTTTTAAATTTATCATAATGTAGTGATATTTAAGGAGTTACATCCAGTTGTAATTTTCAAAAAATCGATTTTTTTTTTTTTACATATTTTGAATGTACATATATTTGATAATATTGTCTGAAAATTTCATATCGATCCGGCAATTAGTTTCGGGGAAATTTGCGTATTTGTAAAGACGTCTCCGAGCGTAACCTAAAAAATCCGCTCCGCCTAAAACCCGCTCCGCCTTAAGGCGGAGCGTAAACCAGAGTAGCAGCTGTTTTTCATTATCCCTATGCCCTTGTCCATGCTTTTCATAATGTTTTGCTTCTTAGAATAAGAATATAAAAGGTTTATCTTATATCTGAGAGCTATATTTAGAAATGGTTCCCAAAACTTTAAACACGTTTATCTCGAAACGGTGTTTTCAAAGTCGGTGAGCAAAATTTCTCCGAAACGGCTGGACCGATTGACTTGAAATTTTGACACGATTTTCTTAGATATTTTTGTCAGGTAATGATCGTAGGAATAAGGTTTCTGATAATAATTTCGATTTTTTCAGCCACTTTCAAGTGTAAATTTTCATGAAAAAAACGATTTTTTTTGTGGGGAAGCCGCCATTTTGTCAAAAATCAAAATTTTGACTATTCCTACGATCATTACCTGTATTCATCTATCCTAAAAATAAATCTTTTGGTTTTTTTCATTTCAGATAATTTGGATCAGAGTTATCTTGCTCACCGCCAGACACCTTTTTGTGGAAGTCCTCTAGGAGATCTACTACAGGAACAGCGGAACCCAATATTTTTATAAACTCATCACGGATTCTTAACACACATTAAATATGCTATATGTATATGTATTGTATATATTTCTTTACTAAAAGGCCTCTTCACAAAAAAACCCGTTTTTTCGTGCATACAACTGGATGTAACCCCTTAAGGCAGTATTCCCAGATTTTACGACTTTTTTATTCAATTGTCATAAAAAATTTTGAGAAGTGGTATTTGATATGTAATGGACGATTAATCTTTGAAGTGATTAAGAAACCGTTACATTTAAAATATAATGGGGGATTTTGAATAAAAAAGTCGCAAAATATGGCATCACTTATGTAAGGTATGGAGGCTACTGGGTCATATTTTGCACATTTTACAAGTGTTCGCTATTCCTGATGAATCCTTGTATTTTAACATTTTTTTAACTGAGCAATGTTTTGATAAAAAATGCCATATTTTTGTTCAGAGTTGTAATGGTATGATTTTGATTTCGATTAAACTACCTAACCAGTAGTCGCTAGGGGTATTCATAAATGTAAACAAACACATTTTGACCGCAAGAATATAACCTTTACTGCATTTGAAACTTTTCTTTAGTCAGTTTGCAGGGTTCCCACGGCCGGATTTTTTTCAAGGACTCTTCCACCAGTATTATCTAAACATAAATTTCTTCTTAAACGTACCCTGTACGTTTAAGGATGAATTTATCTTAAGATTATTCGGGTGGAAGAGTCCTTGAAAAAAACTGGGCCGTGGGAACCATGGTTTAATTACAGGGAATCAGGGTAGTTTTATTCTACTGAAGCTAACTTCGAAAAACGTAAAATTTTTCATTGTATTTTGCCGGGAAAATTAAACTATGACATATAATTTTTTTTTTTTTTTTTTTTTGAGTTTGTTTGTAGTTTTTTGCTATTTATTTTAGAAAAAAGTATTGTGTGTGTAATCAGTTTGTAATCTAATTACTGTATTTTAAATTTTTGTGGTGTCCTGGTTTTGCCACAATGCATTTAAATGATGCTTTAAACTTGATTCATATTAATTAGTTTCAAACTGTAAACATCAATTAAATACCTAATTCATAGACATAGTAATTTATACAGATCTATCATCCCCATGCTAACGAGCAAAGATTTTTGATGCCGAAAAAGTTTTTTGGCATCAGCCATTAGAGAGTTAATACTTGAAAATAATAATAGAATAGAATAGTAATGAATTTTGAAAATGCCGAAAAATTGCGCGGCTTTTAAGTGTTCTAATAAATATATGAAAAGAAATGGGGTAAGATTTCATAAATAAGGTATATTCAAGTAATTTATGTAAAACATAATTTTTACAATCAGTTGCTTCGTTATTATTATGAAATAGTTACTGTCTTCATATTTAAAGGAATACTTTTTTAAAATTTTAGTATATTTTAAAATTTTATATTAGTAAGTAATATGGAATGATCAAAACCCTTTTAAATGTAGTTTGTAGTAGCGGAAGTTTTAATATATAACGAGTATGTTGTGGCCACCGCAAAACTTTCTTCCATATATAATCCTATGCAAATTTACGTCATAGAAATAATAAATTATAATTTATTAAAATTATTTTTCATGATGAATGTAGACGATTTTTATCTAAAAGAAATATAATAATAATAAATGCCGAAAGAAAGATAATTTTGTGCAGACATGAGTATACTAGAGTATAGTTTAAAAAAAAAAAAAAAAAAGGAAAGAAAAGGAAAGGAAAGTTAAAAGAAAGAAAAATGGGTATCTGGAGTTTTTCATTCTCTTTCAGTGCATAAATTTTATTTGCTAAATTACCTGTGTGTATTACCGTGTATATTCACTCGGGAAAATACATCCTTAAGAGAGTAAAATGGCTGTCTTTTCCCGAGTAAAAAAGTATCACTTTTCCCCCTCCAATGATCAATCTATGTCTTATTACTATATCTATGACCTTATTATGCATTTTACATAAAGAAATGTTAAATTTGAATGCGACTAACTAATTTTTTATTCATTTATATTTGGAAAATAACAAAATACAATGGTTTAACTTAATTTTAAGCATAACTTTTGGCTGGTTCAATGTTATACCAATGTTTCTTGTTATGTTGAATACAGGTAAATAAAAATTTATGCTGAAAGTATTAAGCATAAAAATATGCCTCATGTAAGCTTTCTATTTGTAAATTATACTGTTTGTCTAAGATAAACAAAAGAAATATGTAAATTAAAATAAATATATAATCTATATAATGTAAAATGTAAAATCGCAGGATATGTACTGCCTTTTATTTGATTTTTATTTATTTATTTACTGAGAAGGAAAGGGTGCGATATATTTAGTAGCAGTAGCTTAATTGCTGCTGTTTAACGTTTAGAAAAAGTATCATTTGAAGTGAAAGCTTTTATTAAAACAGAGAAGCACCTGAGTCACATAAAAAAAAAAAAAAAAAAAAAAAAAACAACGGGGGGGGGGGGGGGGTGTTAAGTATGAGGACGAAAAAGACTAGAGATGGAAAAAGAAGCGTTTTTTAAACTCGCCCGTAGAAAAAACGCTCAAGGGACTGTATTTTGCCTGTCTAACAGTTATATTGCTAGAATATTTCAACTGTTAAAAAAATATGTTTTTGCAGAAAATATTTACAGTCTAGAAGAGACTGTAACAGACAGGGTGGAGAGTACGACCCCTGCAGTTTCCAACATTTTAATTTATTCCGGAGCAATTTTAGCTCGCACCACATTATTTATAGAATAATTTTCTTCAATAGATAACAATTTCATCATACTAATGCTTTATATCATACGCATCAAAATATAATATAATTTTACTACATAGCACTTTTTAAAAATAAAAGAACGTAATTGCTTACAGAATTTCTATTCAATAAAACTGTCTTAAATACTTAATAGGGAGATTTTTTCCCCCTTCCTTTCAGAAAAAAAAAAAAAAAATTAATGTAAAATAAAATAAAGAAGGAAAGTGATATCGTAAAACTAGTTTAGAAAATAAGTTTTCATTATAATACCATAGTCAAACTAGACGCCTTCTGCGTGGCTCGGAAAGAAGTGTTTTTTAAACACGCCCGTATAAAAAATGCTCAAGGGACTGTATTTTGCCTGTCTAACAGTTATATTGTTACAATGTTTGAACTGTTAAAAAAATATGTATTTGAAGAAAGTATTTACAGTCTAGAAGAGACTGTAACAGACTGCAAAAAAAACAACTGTTGCAAAAAACGTTTCGGAAGATGTGATTGGGCAAGAAAAACTATACTTGCTCAACTCATCTTATTTTTGAAAAGGTTATGAAGAAGACGCATCTTTATTTGAAATTTCTATACAATAAAATTTCTATACAAATGAAATTTCTACACAATAAAACTGTCCTAAATACTTAATAGGAAGATTTTTCCCCTTGCTTTCAGAATAAAAAACATTAATGTGAAATAAAATAAAGAGGGAAAGTGTTATCGTACAACTACTTTAGAAAGTAAGTTTTCTTTGTAATACCATAGCCTTCTAAACTAGATGCCTTCCTCGTGGCTCGGAAAGAAGTGTTTTTTAAATTCACCTGTATAAAAACGCTCAAGGGACTGTATTTTGCCTGTCTAACAATTCTATTGTTACAATATTCGAACTGCTAAAAAAGTATGTTTTGCAGAAAATATTTACCGTCTAGAAGAGACTGTAACAGACTGCAAAAAAACAACTGTTGCCAAAGGCGTTTTGGAAGATGTGATTGGGCAAGAAAAACAACTTGCTCAACTCATCTTATTTTTAAAAATGCAATAAAGAAGACGCATCTTTATTTGAAATATGGAAAAAAAATACAAAGCGTCGCTTCTGTAATTAAACAAGAAATAGGACCGAAATTCCTTTCGTCCTTTTCCCCCACAATTACAATAAGTGGTGAAAAAATTGATATAAATTTTAAAGATTCAATTATTAGAAGGAAATCCTTTACAGATATCACGGAATTCACCGAAAAAAAAACGGAAGTCTGAGAAAAATAAAATTCAGAACAATACGAATTCAACTCTGGAAGCAGCAGTTTGAAAATCTTGACTCGGGTTGTCTTGACAATATGAAAATCAAATCTGCAAGTTCCGGAGCAAACAACTTCTCCTCTAACACATACTTGCCAACATTCTAATTAACACTTTCGAGACCGCTGACGTAGATTCACGTTATTTGAAAGTCTGTAAAATAAAACAAATTATTATAATTTTTCGGTAGCCATAAGGTAGTAAGTTGGAAACTATACGTGTGACGTTTTAAAGGAACGCCAAAAGGTACGTCTTACGGAAAATATGCCGAGCGCAAAGGGTTAAAATAAAAGAACGTAATTGGTTACAAAATTTTTATGCAATAAAACTGTCTTAAATACTTAATAGGAAGATTTTTTCCCCCTTCCTTTCTGAATAAAAAATATTAATGTAAAATATAATAAAGAAGGAAAGTGTTATCGTAAAACTAGTTTAGAAAGTAAGTTTTCCTTATAATACCATAGCCTCCTAAACTAGATGCCTTCTGCGTGGCTCGGAAACTTCTCAACAGTTCAAGCGGTAGACAGCGCCACCTGGTACAGATTGCGGATACACATAAAAGGTGAATAGAATCGAGGAAACGTCGATTACATATATTACTTTTAAAATTTTTTGTTGGCAATTGAATAAAAAAGTCGCGCTATCTGTACCAGGTGGCGCTGTCAACCGCCAAGTTTCCGAGCCACGTGGAAGGCATCTAGTTTAGGAGGCTGTGATAATACAAACATAAGAAACATTTTGCTGTACTAGTATCTCAAATAATCCATATTTGAACTACAACTATTTTTATTTTTTAATTTATGTCTGAGTAAATCAAAGAGTATCCATACGAAAATTGTCAAATTTTATTACAAGGAAATAGTTATAAACAAAATATAGACTAATCGGGTTTTGTACAGGTAGATTTTTGCATGTATAATTCTGTTACTATTCTTATTGTGCAGTAACATCACTACAAATTAAATGCTCTCACCAAATCGTATTAGGTCCGACTGTAAAAATTATAATTTTTAGAAATTTTCTAGAACATTAAATGCCGCTAAATCGGACTGGGTATTAATAAATATCTAATTTTATCATTAAATTTTAAAATTTGGCTTCATTCCATTAAAAATCGATATAAATAAGCCAAAACAAACGTATATTACATTCTAATAAAAATCAATACAGTTTTAATAGAACATTTCCAAATGTGGTAACAAAAAAAAAAAAAAAAAAAAAAAAAAAAAAAGAAGAAAGAAATTTCATAAAACCGAGTTACTTAGAAAAAGAACTTTGTTAACTTACGCAAGCTCAGTCATGATTTCACGTATAACTGTTGACTGCAACGAAGATGTAAAATCTTTATGAAAAGTTGTTTTTCTTTCTTACTTTTTTTAGTAAAAGTTCTTTAAAAACCATTGATAAATTTAATCAAATATTTGATGTGGATCTAAAAAGTTTTATTTAACAGAGCTTTCAAAATATTTTCGAAACTGTTAAACAATAAGATATTGTCATACTATTATATCCTTAAAGTTATCTTCAATTTATTTAATTATAGAATTTTTTATAATAAACAAAGGGAATATCTCGATTAAAATTTTTGGTATTCCTAATCTAAAGAATTTGCAACTCTATGTATAAATTTTTGCAAAGTCACAAAAAAAAAAAAAAAAAAAAAGAAAAAAAAGAAAAGAAAAATAATAATTACTGAGTTTTTATATCTTCCTTTTAAGTAATTTTAATGACATTAAAGCACATTTAATTCATTTCTGTTAGCAATTAAAAGGCATATTTTTTTTAATATATCATGTGAAACATTACGCGTTTCAGTGCAGTGTTCTTAGAAATCTTTACTTTGAATACCCCGTTTAATATAAAGCAATCTTTGAATTATTTTTTCGAAGATATATAATACAAATTACTAGTGATGATTACAAATAAACTGTTATAATTAAAAAGAAAATCGTTATTTAAAAATCACAATACTTTTAGTAATTATTATTATGAGATTTTAAGTATTGTTAATGTATTTTGTATCCGTAGGTTGCAGGTTGAAAATAAATAATTCATATTTTTTTTTTTTTTTTTTTTTTTTTTTTTTTTTTTTGTGTGTTTTTTAATTACATTTTTTATGTTTTCATGGTATAAACACAAGAAAAATTCTTTCATTTTAAAACTTTGACGAAAACACATGTTCACTTTTAAGATAAATCCAATTCTATTCGCTCTGTCAACGTTGCGAAAAGTAATTTTGAAAAATATCTAAAATGAAATCTTTAGGGATCAGATAAAATACATTTCCTTTCTTTGTAAAAAAAGAACATTTTAAGCTATTTTTTAAGTTATACTTTTACTTAAAAAAAAAAAAAAAAAAAGAATTCGCTTCAATTATTTCTCAAATATCGAGGTCGTTCTTTACATATAAACTGAAATTTTCCGAAATTTTTAATACTGTTTAAAATAGTATTTATAAGTTCTTCCTAGGTACAGTCACCCCCCAAAAAAACGCCACCCCCCCCCACCTAATTTTGCCATAAATTATCGTAGAAACATGCGACTGGTACCAATCAGTTTGTTATAACGTCTAGTTTATAATGTTATAGTTAGATTTTACTTAGGGGTCGTCTACATATTAAAACTCACATCAACTTCATTTTTTTCAATGGTAACCCCCATTTTTTATAATTTACTTGAATTATTTGGATCAAATCATCACGGAAAGTGGTATAGTTTATATATTTCGCTCAATTTTTCATAGAGTTATAAGCTGTCAAAGTTTGGGGATGCTAATGTTAAATGAATGTGACAAACATTAAATCATATCTTCCGAAATAATTATGCAATTTAAATTCTGTTTTTTTTATTCGTTAGAACGAAGTGACCCAAACATATTCCATGCAAATTTTTGCTAAAAAAACATTTTTTGAATTATGAAAATTATTAATAAATTCATATTTGAAAAAATTATGAATTATGACCTATGTTAATTTTTGCACGAATAGAACGGGCAACATCAAAAACATGGGTTTCCAAATTTACAGCTCGTTCCTAACATTATTTTTTGAGTTACAGTGATATTTCACTTTTTATTCCTGTTAGGGGGCCGTCACTTGTTATAATCTGTATCCTCTATAAGTAAATATTTGTATATAATTTGAAGGAAAACTGTTTTAATTTACCTTTATGTTATTTTTATTGTTTCCTAAGCAATATTTCGATGTTTATTATACAAATTGGCATATTTTTGTAAAGTTATCACAATGTAGGCGAGGGATTGTGAAAGAATTTCAAAAGAAAAGAAGCCCCGCCTCTGATTCGCTGAAACACTATTTAAAAAAAAGACAAATTTGCATATTCCTATTTGACTCTATATGTGACGCTGGTATGCATACATCACAATGGTATTAACTACATCGATTATTGAAGACAAAACTTAAATGATTTAATTACAAATATGCAAAATTATGTTGCTTTATATTATAAAGTTTTAGAAAATTTGTGAAAAGGCGTGGCTTACGGTACAAGAGAAGAATATATCCGATCCTAATATGTTAAGTCTTTCTTCATAAGTATTAAATATCTTTTTCTAGTTTTTCGCTGCTAAAATTCTATTTTAACCCTGTTACACTTTTTTTCGCATTTCAATATTCAAGAGTACGTACACCTCTAGTTAAATATCATGTTTTTAGAAAACTCGGTACAGCGAAACTGATTGCATGAAACAGCAATTATGCATTCGACAATCGTTTTATTATTATTATTATGAATATTTAATAATTTTAAAAAGATTTTTTACCATAAATTTTCTGTTTAAATTTTGTTGTGACATATTTGCATTTGGTTACTGTACCGTTTGTAAGCTTTGTGTTATTTAAAATTTATCCCATAATGTAACATAATAAAATATCAAATTTCTATTAAAAGTTTTTAATACAGAATCAAATAGTGAAAAATTGCTTTATTATTATTATTATTATTATTTTTTTTTTAAGTTTATAAGATCTATTATTGGAACATAGCTCAATAGTATTTATTTTCAATTTCCTAATCACGAAATCAAAGTCACAGTTATTATGGAATAAAAATTTAAAACAAAGGAATTGTCTTATTACTTTCAAATATATAGATATTGATCTTACAGAATCCTGAAATTTCATGTAAAAGATTTTAAACGTCTAAATTTAAAAATTCAAAATAAAATAAATTAATCTAAATGCTTTTAACCCGTTAGTAGTCGCTATAGACAGCGCCACCTATTACAAATTGTGTATTTTTTATTTGACTCACACCAATAATTTTAAGAAGTGATGTGATCGACGTTCCTTTGATTTTATTTGCGTTTTATATATATCAAATGCTACTTCTAAAAATTTTTGGTGGCTATTGAATAAAAAAGTCTGGCAGCACTGAAGGATGGGCGGCAAATCGACCAACTAGCGACTACTAACGGGTTAAAGTTCAAACGGGAAGATTTCAAAACATATGAAAATTGGCATTTGTGTTTTGAACATTTTGGTGCGGCAGATATTAAAAACAATATTTTTATGATGAGCTGAACCTGAGCTTAAGAGAGGGCGGATCGAGCTATTTAGCACGAGTGATATCACCTGACTAAAACCAGAATAAACAACATTTTAATTTATTCTGGCGTATTTTTAGCCCACTGTTATTCTTTTTTTTTTCTTTTCAAATTTCAACACTAGCTACAGTACGCTTACGTCCTATTTACATTAAGCCTTGATATGGAAGCTATGTTGCTGTTTTTTGATGCTGCGAAATTTACAAAATATATTTGTGTTAATATACTATACAGATAGAAGAATAATTATATAATATCAACAAATCTTCTTTAATCAATATGTTTATATACATTACTGTATGGAAATGTTTATATATGAATATTGTATTTATTTTTAATGAGAGATATAAACACAAAATTCTAAAAAAAAAAGAAGAAAATGTGTTATAATTTTTTATAAATCAAGCAAAATATATATGCATACTTGACAACCTAACCCGTAACATTGTTAGTTCCCGCCCCTGTGTGTACACAGTTTAATTTTTAGAGTAATTAACTTCAAATACATTTACGATTAACTCATTGAACGCCACGCGAATTCTTATGGAAATCCCATTCAGGCCACACGTGCTGCTTAGAAGCGTGTTATGTTTATCGAGTTTCAATAAACCCCATTAGGCCTTAACGATATAATCCTATAAAAATCCTATTAAAAAAAAACAAAAAAAACATGAAGTAAATTTTAAATAAATTGTCAGTAATTACTTAAAACTATGTAAGTTCTGTAGTTTTATATCATATTTTACACTGCCGGCTGACTTAGCCTAAATGGAAAGATCAGTGTCAGCCACCGATGGCTGACACGGCTCTAAAAAAACTGATGTGAAAAAAATGTACGGAAAGGGGCGGGACCAGTAATCTTCCGGGATAGGTTGAGAAGAATGTATATACATAGGGCAATGCCAGAAAATGTTCTTTATTTTTCATGAACCAGATGAATGGTACTTTTTTTTTTGAATAGTCTATGAATTAAATATAATGCTGCTTTAAATACCCTTTAAATGAAAAGTTTTATTACATAAAGTAATTTTCTGGCACTCTACAGCTCCCAAATGACACACAATACGAAACCCCGCCTTTTTCCAGTGTTTAAAGGGTATTAACGTTTAATATGCTTTATATTCGTTTTGATCTTTCCTTCTCCTCCTTATCTTCTTCTTTTTTCCTTAAAAAAAAAGAGTTATGTAACATTTTGACCTTTTCAAGTGAAGATTTAGATTAAGGGTAGTCAGCCTTTCTATACCCACCGTCCACTTCGGTATCTGTGTTAAAGTGTAGAATTTTAGAACATCCCATTAAGTAGTAGGATTTATTATTTTGCATATTAATTTGTTACACATTATAAAATATAAAAGCAAAAGAATATTGTGGAGATTTATGGAAAAGTTTTTAATAATGTCATGAAAAAAAAATAATAATAATAATTAAAAAAAAAAATAAATAAATAAAAAAATCTATTTTAATATTTTAAAAAAGTCAATTAAAGAAAATGAAAGTACTGCAGTATCAGAACAAACTCCCATTGTCAGTGAAACGGCCGTGGGAACCAGGTTGAGTGCCGCCGTTTCAGACAATTATACGACAGCTTGAGTTAAAATAATTTTGAATTTTCAAACAAATTTAAAACTATTCATCTTTTTTTTTTTTTTTTTTTTTTTTTATAGATATTTTAATATCTATTCAAGCTATTTAATTTTCTTCTTATGAAGTGAACTATCTGATGTTTAATCAATAGAAACCAATAAAAATCTTTTAATTCATAAACTAACTCAGCAAGTTCTGTGAATTAGTCATTTTTTTTTAATATTATATTTAACATTTCTGAAATATTTTTCCGGTGTGAAACTTAATAAATAATATACACTGGGTGGTAGATCGTGATTTATATTTTCTAAATGTATATACGGACCCCTAATACATTTTTACGTGTAACTCTATTTAAAATTGATTTAAGGTATATAAATAGGTATAATAAGGTATATAAAATGGGGGTTACCATTGAAGAAAATGAAGTTAATGCCAGTTTTAATATGTAGACGACCCCTTAGGCAAAATTTAACTATACTGTTATAAACTAGACGTTATTACAAATCGATCGGTACCAGTCAAATGTTTCTACGATAATTTACGGCGAAATTAGGTGGGGGGTGGCGTTTTTTTTTTGGGTGACTGTATATTATAAATAATAACACAGTGTGACACGATATCGGTGCACATAAAATTGATATCTCTTATCGATAACTATTAGGTACAGTATGTCGGCAACTTATGTTTCTATCACGTCTTTTTTTTTTTTTTTTTTTTTTTTTTTTTTTAAGATATAAGCTAATATTGAAATAGCAAATCCGCATTTTAAAAAACAACAGGGCGAAATTATGTCTTCAAAGAGGAAGAGTTTTCCTTTAAAACTATAGTCCTTTAAAACTGTAGTTCCAAAGTGGGACGGATTACGAATGTACCTGTCTTTAGTGGGCGTGTACTACAGTTGAAGCAAATGAAAGAAACAGAAAAAAAATAAGTTACAAATCTTACATATTATGTGCTCAATATTTGTTTTCAACGTTTTATATAGTGTTTTCATGTTAGAAAATATAATAATAAGAGTTTCTGTTATCAGTTTTTGTTTAATAACTTTAATGAAATTAAAATAATGTACGTATTCAACATATCAGTTTTCTAACCGTACATAAAAAATGGTACGTGTTAGAGAAAAAATACATATATATTCTTATTCGGCGAAACGTGTAAGTGAATAAGCAGGCAAAATTCAAGTGTGTGCCTAAAATTTATTTGCAACACGGTGTAATTATTTATTAACCGTTTGCAATCGAAGCCTATTTTGCATGGGTATACAAGGAACTCGAAACTATCTTCCAGATACTTGGTGATCCGCATACAAACCTTAATAATTTTTCCGGTACTCATGGAATAATTTGTCATAGTAGAAAATGCTTATTAAAAGGGCGTGGCTTGAGAACAGAATTAGAATTGTGTAAGAGATCTATTCAAAAATATAGAAGTACAGCAGGGTTCGTTGTTTCCGCTTTTCAGTTAGTCTATCTAAATCTAATCTAGCTTAAAATCAGATCTGGCTGTCCTTATGTTATGCTGGCCGCGTAATAAAAGGCTAGCATGATGCACCTTATACGAAGGCTGTGCCTACTTTTTTTTCAGTGGCCCCTTTTATGTCGACCACTTTGTATTTTCCAAATGTGCGGGCCTGAAGTGAGAAGGAAAATTAACATTTTCCATTCGAATCTTCTTTTAGTAAGCGTAATGAGCTACCCGACAATAGTTTTAATAAAAAATGCAAAATATTAAACATAAGAATTTTCAATATAAACATTTTATTTCTATATTTGATGTATTTTTACATATTACAAGCATTATATATGAATATTGTGATTTATAATTTTTCATCGTGTGGTATTTTACAAAGCATTCTCGGCCATTTCCAATAACCAAGGCAAGCAACGCCCAAAGGCACTTAATAAAAAGTGTGGATGGAGTCTCTGTCTTAACGAAGTATGCACCTGTTATAGCACTCTTAGTTGTAGAACATTATTAGTGGATATAAGATATATAGTAACTTAATTGGTCATGGCGCCTCTCGAGCGCCGTTCCAGTTGAAGTAATGAATCGGATGTCGCCTGAGAGGCGACGTTCGAGTGCAAACGGTTAATATCTATATAAACAAAACTTATTATTATAATTATTATCTATATAATTAATTTTAGTGTCCTCGTTATTTACTAAAACACTTGTTATTTATTTTATAAACAATGTCCCCAAAGACCATTACATTCAAGCATCTGCAAAAGTCTATATAAATGAGAATTGTCTGCATGTGTAAGACTGTCTGCTCACTGAAGCGAAAAATACTGATCATAGAACTACAAAAATTAACAGAAAGGTAGCTTTAAACATGCAGAGGTTTTTAGGGTTATTTTTTTGTAATTAATGTTTTTCAATTTTATTCATTTATTATCCTGTTTCATTTTCTTATATTTATTCTTTTATTTCAATCGTCTGCGTTGCATAGCAACGACTACATATTTTTCGTTTATTTCATTAATTAATTTCAAGGGAAATCATTTTAATTATTTATTTTTCTAATTTATTGTATTTATCGGGAAAGAATGGTACTATAGTTGAAAAAAAAAATTTATTAAAATTATAATTTCATTAAAATTTATTTATTTAATTCCTTTGAAACGAATTTTCATTTATTTATTTACTTATTACTTGTAGAGTAGACTGGAGCCACTTAGTCTGTCATCTTTTCCTATTAATTCCTTTTTTTGTAAATACAATTCATCATTTGAAATTTATTTTTTACATTATTGTGGCGCGCTGTTCTCGCTGCGAGGACGCAATTATTAAACTCCAGCTGCAAAAACTCATCCCGGTAATTTATTAGCATAAATTTACGTTTATAACGTAGCATACAAGGCCGTTTTTTGTTTTCTAACTTAAAATTTCTTTTAATTTATTTTTGTTCGTGAATTCTGGTAGCAGTGTAATTTAAATGATCAGAATTACATTATGCCGCAAAGGGCTAAAAGCATACTTGCCAACATACAGTCGGTAACAAAAGTCTCCGAACACTAGCAAAAATTCCTATATAAAAAAGTACACTTAATACAGTTTTATTAAATAAATCCTTGTCGAATCCTGTTTTTAGACTAACAAAGAACAGGATTTAACAAAACTGTATTAAGTGCACTTTTTTTATATAGGAATTTTTGCTAGTGTTCGGAGACTTTTGCAGGGATGAAACACGGGCGCAGAATTCATACCACTATCGATGTAAGAAAATTTTCTACTTCTTAAATCAACGATATTATAAGTAGAGAAATTTCTTAAACGGATGGTATGAATTCGGCGCCCGTGTTCCATCCCTGCTTTTGTTACCGATTGTACTAATTAATAGCATACCAGATAGCACACTGAAAACATTTAAACAAAACCGTAAAATCATTAGTATTAATAATTAATACAAAAGTATTCAAACGTAGTTATTAATTTCGGACGGAGGGAGTATAATTTTACTGGTGTTGATCTACTAAACTGAATCAGAACTTATTTATGACTCCGCTTACTTGAAATGTAGCAACTAATTTGGGGCAACATTTTCGACCTAAATGTAGCAACTAATTTGGAATGGAGGGAATATATAACACATATCTGGTAACATTTATGATTTATTTCAGAGTACCGTTAGCCCCACCCTTTTCTGACACATTTTTCTTCTTATTTCATCGTAATTACATATTGCATAGCTGCCAATATTTTAATTTATTCCGGAGTAGCTTTAGCCCCGCCTTTATTTCGCACCACTTTATTTATAGAAAAATTTTCTGCAATACATAGCTTCCATAAAATAAGCAAAAATTTCTTTAAAAATATAAGCTCTAGAATGGGCTCACAACAACAAAGACCAATTTACTTCTCTTTCCATTTTTAGTGATAGTCTCTCTGGTCTGCAGGCTATAATTAGTTACAGGTGCAGACACCTTCAGGTAATTAAAATAAAACAAGTGCTAATTTCACTTAATTCCTTAGTTTCCCTGGCACACGTTTCTGCCCATAGGGGTGTCGTGGGCAACGAACGTGCAGATGACTTGGCCAAGGCTGCTACAGAGGAACACACTCCTCTTTACTCTCTCCCAGTCCCACCTTCCTATGTCAAAAGAAAACTAAAATCTCTCCTTTTCCGGGAAAGGCAGTCTTGGTGGGAAGATTACCTCAACGGCAGAATTACTTTCTCTCTAATATCAAATGTTTTTCTCAATGATTGGGTACTTACTCCAGAAATTACAGCGTTTTTAACTGGGCATGGCCCTTTTCCGGCTTATCTGCACAGATTTCGTCGTTGAAGTACGCCCCTATGTTCTTGTGGAGAGGGGGGTTCTTCCTTTCATTACTATTTCCATTGTCCGCTTACAATAACCTATCACTTAAGAAATCCGAATAATAGACCAGCCAACTGGCTGACAAATATTTTAACAAGACCTTCACTTGCCATAAAACTAAAAAGAATTTTTGAATTACTCTTAGATATTTCAAATAGAACAAATAAAATTTTTCTTAAGTCATTTAAAATTATCTAATTCCTAAACAGTTAAATAAATTAAAAGTATTTAATAATCTCATAAGTTCTAAATAATCCTTTTCACTTACCCACTAGCCCTAAGATATCTATTCTTTCCTCATGTATTTCTTAATGTCGTAAAACAACCAACTTCGCCCTATGTCGCGTGGGAACCTTGTTCTGGCGAACTGATTTGCTTGTAAACAATTCTCAATCCTTCCTGTTCAATTCTAGCTCATTGTGCATTTGAGTTTTCAAGATTTATTTTATTTTGCCCCCTGTCGCGTGAGTACTCTGTACTGGCGAATCTCACTTTAGTGTATTTAATTTTTATTTATTTTTATTTTTAAGTTTGTTAATAATTAATACATATTTGTAATACTTCGCCCTATGTCGCGTGGGAATATTGTTCTGGCGAACCTTGTAATTTTTTTCCTTTTTTTTTTTTTTTTTTTTTTTTTTTTTTTTTCTTTTTAAATAATCGTTCCGAAGTAGGGGCCTAGCATAGCTAGAAGCGCTCGACACCACTCTTAGAGCGGCACCTCCTCCTTGTTAAGTGGTATGAAATAAAGGTGGGGATGAAATTACACCAGAATAAATTAAAATATTGGCAGCTATGATATTGGCCTTAAAATTTCCTTAAAATCATACTGTGTAAAAAAAGGCGGGGCTAAGAGTAATTCGGAATACATTATAAATGTTGCCAGGTATGTATAACACTTAATTTGTTTTCCCAAAAGCTAAGAATCATCCCGGAATTTTCCTTAAACATTTTGAATGTTTTGAAACTAAAACGTGAAGTAAATAAGTATCGTTTAAACCTTTTCAGGGGCAAGCAAATTTTCATCATTTAAAACCAATAGCCGCCAGAAATCATCCGCAATATTAAAAGACAAGAAATAAATGAAGTTATTCGTCTAAGTCATAGCTGCCAAGTTTTTTAATTTTTTCCGGAATGCTGTTAGTCCCGCCCCTTTTTCACACCGTAATCTTTTTAGAGTAATTTTCTTCATATTTAATCGTAATTATATATTGAAAAAAAATTTCGTATAAAGATTACGGTGTGAAAAAAGGGCGGGGCTAACAGCATTCCGGAATAAATTAAAAAACTTGGCAGCTATGGTCTAAGTTATAAAAGAAAAATTTTGCAAAAATATTTCCGGGGACAGTTTTCGCAATTTTGAATTAAAATTTGTGGTTGCACTATGCAACCACCGCCCCTGAAAAGGTTAATAAAGTGGCGACAGAATAATGTAATAAGCGTTAGATTTTAGAAACACTGCAAGTCCTGCTTAATCGCAGCTAAATATTGTTAAAAAGTTCTAGAATCAGTGTCATTGTTGCTAACTTGTGAAGACATTTTTATTTACCCGGTGGTGCTGGATTTTGTGACTTTTCTATTCATTAGTCACCAATAATTTTGAGAAAGGGTATTTTATATATATAATAGACAATTAATCTTCGAAGTCATCAAACTACCCTTTACGTTTAAAATTTGTGGTCGATTTTGAATAAAACAAGTCGCAAAATCTCGCAATACTGCAATTATCAATAACTTTGAAGAATGATGTTTGATTTATATGATAGCCGATTAGACAAACATTACAATAAAAAAATAGTAATGGATATTAAAGTCCCTACAAGTTGAAACTCCGATCAGGATCACAATCAATCCGTAATGATCTAGCATTTCTCGCTGAATGTTGCCAAGAGTGTTGTCAATTTTAGGAACTTTTTATTCGATATTTACCACTAATTTTTAATTGTGATATTTGCCTAATAACATCGAAGATTAATCATCTATTATGTGTATCAAACATCACTCCTTAAAATTACTGGTAATTATTGAATTAAAAAGTCCCTAAATTTGGTAACATTGGTTACCTATTTTTTACTTTTATATTTAATATCTAAGAGAATATTTTAATTGTATTGTTTATCTAATTATATATTCGCCTAATCAAATATCATGTATATCAAACGCCATTCTTGAAACTTAGTAGTAGTTATTAAATATAAAATTTAATAAAAGCTGGCAACACTACTCTGACTGAATATTTCATTCCTTATTGCGCTCTATATCTTGCGATTCAACATTCAAAACTACTCATATAAAAAAATATTTTTTTAAATCGACGTAATATATTCTAAGTACAGAGATGTAAACAATCGGCCATTTACAATACCAAAAGAAAAATATTTTATCTTTTCGAAGAGTTAATTAAACTTATCTTTCTAGATTATCTTAATACGTAAGAAAGAAATTGCTTTATTCTCGGAGAATATGTAATTTCCCAAAACACTTTTCTCTATATTTCCAGTTTAATAATAGAAATAACTTTGGTCTCCCTCACGGGAAGAAAATTGCAAAGTGTAATAAGAAGCTTGCTGTCTTTTAACTTAGAATATGCTTATTCGAATTTTTATAAAATTCTTTTTAATTTTGAAGCTGCTTGTAAGTAGAAAGAAATGTACTAAGTTTAAACACAGAAGCTTAAAATGTTATACATTTTTTGTATAGACACGTAATTTAGAAACGCGAAAGAAAAGATTTTCAATAAAGGAGTAAGCTTGAATTAGTTAGAAGTTTTCTTCTAGAAAACTTTGTAAAATTGTTATTTTAATTTGTTGTAAATATGGCATTAATAATTTATGTAATATTAAAAAAAAAAAAAAAAAAAAAAAAAAAAAAACCTTTTTCTAATTTGTGCATATTTACATATTTTATTAAAACTGTTTGATTGTTAAACTTTTTCAAAATATATTTTTAATTTTCACGCGGCATTTTCGTTTGAAACTTATTACTTTGGTACACTAAAAAAAAAAAAAAAAAAAAAGTTAAAACATTCAGTTTATTTAGCATAAAGTAATACAGGGGGGACCTCTAATGATTATTCATATTTTACAATATTTTTACACTTTACAGTGATCACACTGCATTTACACTGATTGCAATAACTCGGATTTTCTTTTGTACATATGTTGGTACAATCATAGAGTTCTTGCTGTCAGTAAGTTAAAGTGCAGGTGCATAGCTAGACACGCTGCTGCTATTTAAACTAAAAATATGGATTTTGTCAAGAAAAGCTGCAGTCTTCATAGTTGCCAACTTTTACACTATTTGGTTACCGAAAAACTATAATAGAAAGATGCATTTTATTTAATCGATGGAAACTGTTACAAAAACACATAAAAAATTTCTATTAAAATTTTCCAGTAACCAAAAACGTAAAAATTGGCACATTTCGCACCGCTTTATTTATAGAAAAAAAATTTCCACTAAATAATGTCGATAAAATTTAAATATATATATATATATATATATACTCTTAAAAAATAAGTTGTATGAAATAAAAGCGGGAATAAATTTAAATGTCGGCATCTATGTTGGAGCCTTTAAAAACGTCATTTATACAAGGATGAAAGTTTCCGCTTTTTTAAACGAAAACGAAATGTTGAATTTAAACCGAAGTAAAGCTCTGATTTAAGTACACTTTTAGAAACACATTATTTGTGCGGTAATATAAATGAGCTTAAATGAGAAGATTATTCTGGTGTGAATGCATGATTTTGTTTTCGTTAAAAAAAGCGGAAATTTTCATGCCTGCTTTAAAAAAAAAATAAATAAATAAATAAAAAATGAAGCAACAAACTTTGCTAAAAAATATCTAGTTGAATTCCAAGGCAGAGGAGAAAGGTAATACAAATATAATCACCATTTTTTTTTTTTTTTTTTTTTGATTCTTCAAAATATTAACGCTTTTAAATAAAATCCTAACCCAATTCAACTCAGATCTAAAAAAATAATTATCTTGCGTAAAATTTTCTTTCTAAGTTTTATAGTTTCGAAGATGCAGAATGGAAATATGACCTTCCATTTTTCCCATCACGTATTTTTTTTTTTTTTCAAAAATAAAGTAGTGTATAATAAAAAAGTACTAGTATAGTTAGTTGCATGAAGCCAAACATATTCTTCCTCATAATTACACAAAGAGTTCCTTAAGGATATATTTCACAGTCTGTGTTTATTTTTTCGTTTGTCTGTGCATGAAACCTTTTTTTTTTCTTTTCAATTCTTTCCTTTTTTCTTTCTTTTTTTTTTTTTTTTTTTTTTCTTTTTTGATGCAATTAAGAAAATGTGTTAGCGTCCACCCTTTACACTGCCCCTTTCTCTTATTTTTAACTTTTTTTTATTTATGTTTTCTTTTTTTTTTTTTTTTTTAATTATAGCTATTTTTTAAAGGAAATAAGTCAATATTGAAGATGTTTTTTATTCAACAATATGATATCAGATTTCGTGTTTTCACGTAAAATTGAACTAAAAATATGAGCTTAAATAAATATATATATATATATATATATATAACTGTAGACGTGATGAAACTTTTTACCATTAGTTTTCGGTTTCAGTGGGTAAATAGCTAAAAGAAGCAGTAAAAAAAAAAAAAAAAATCTTAAGCAACTTTTTGGTCGTACAATTGTGTAATTTATTAATTTATTTTACATTAGATGCAATCCATGTTTGAGATAAAAGTTAAATACATATAGAGATAAAAGTTAAATACGTACCTAACGGATATCAATGATGCGTTTACACACTCAAAAAAAAAAAATCCTGAAGCAACTTATTTCCATTAGAACTCTGTTAATCCTTTACCTTAGGGAAAAATACATTTATCTTTCTCTTATATTAAACAAGTTAAACATGTGACTTGCTATATTATATATATATATATATATGGCAAAACTAGGAGAGATTGCACACATAGAAGATAGAGAGAAGGAATAGAGTACGGATGTTGCTCCTCCAAGTGGTTGTACAAAAGCAGGAATAGAATTACTACTGGAATTTGCATGTTAATTTTTAAGATCATTTAAGATAAAATCTTGTTATTTTGTCTTATTTTTGAAAACAAACACCTGGATTTTCATATCACTTCTTAGGAATTTTATAGAATGAAAGCAATGTTGCCGGATTGGAGACTTTTTTTTATTCAATATCCACCACTAAATTTTAATTGTATTGGTTGCCTAATCTCTTTGAAAATTATTCGTCTATTATCATACCTGCCAATATTTTAATTTATTCCGGAGTAATTTTATCCCCGCCTCTAATTCGTACCACTTATTTTTTAAAAGCAATTTTTTCTTATTTTATCGAAGTTATGTATTGAAGAAAGTTTTTCTATAAATAAAGTGGTTCGAATTAAAGGCGGGGCTAAAAGTACTCCGGAATAAATTAAAATATTGGCAGCTATGCTATTATATGTATCAAACATCACTTTTAAAAATTATTGGTGAGAGTTGAATAAAAATAGTCCCCAATCTGGCAACACTGAAGGGAAGTAGTACCAAAGCCTCCTAAACTAGATGCCTGTCGCGTGGCTCGGAAACTTGGCAACAGTTCAAGAGGTAGACAGCGCCACCTGGTACAGATTGCGTGACTTTTCTATTTAACTGTCACCAATAATTTTGACAAGTGTTATATGATACACATAAAAGGTGAATAGAATCGAAGAAACGTCGATTATACATATCATATATCACTTCTTAAAATTATTGTTGACAGTTGAATAAAAAAGTCACGTAATCTTAACTAGGTGGCGCTGTCTACCGCTTGAGCTGTTGCCAAGTTTTCGAGCCACGCGACAGGCATCTAGTTTAGGAGGCTATGGTAGTACAAAATATTTTTAAATTAAACGATTTCTAATAAGCTCTTAAACTAGACTAACGGTATGAACATCAACAGTTCTCTATAAAAACGAATAATTATTAAATAAAAGGCTCCATTTGCTATTTAAGAGAGATCTCGCAATGACTCTATTACAATCTATATTAGGATTGTTTAGGCAGCTTATTTATAATAACAAGACAATCAGGATGAGTTTCTTAAATATCTGGAATTGAACCAGGAAACAACTTCAACAAGTGATCGAACTAGTTTATCTCATTCGAGACGGCGCACTGTGCGACGGATTGCAAATCTAGCGGGACAAAACCTTAAAAATGAACTCTCAAAATAATAATTTTTGACCTTTCTAAAAGAAAGTACTAGATACCCTAGAAAAATCATTCCCAAAACTTAATAACAGTAAGTGCCTGCCTTCCTTTGTGAATCTTTCGACGAAAAGAAATTTCCATCAATTTTTCATGAAGGCTGTCTCGTCAGTCATATCCATGCGCTTCATTTTACAGGTCGTGTTCTGAAGATACGTGCTTCCATATGTTTTTTGTGCATGGATATTTTGCATCAAGGTATATAGTTTATATTTTCATATGTTAATAAATTTCTTTTTCCGATTTTCTTTTATAACATTAGATCAAATTTGTTAAAAACAATTGTTTTAAATTTAGTCAAATGTTAATATCCTTAGGATGCCAACACTTTTTACATCTTTGCACATGATGATTCTAGTTCCATTTTATTTCTCGTATCTTGTAGTTTTTATATAGGTAAATTTTATCTGCAGTAATTTGCATTTTAAGAAAATATTTATTTTTTTATCGGGTCTCAACGTAACACTGCTTTCTGCTACCCCTAGTGGAGGTGAGGACAGAATTTTAATAAACTCCGTCTTATCACGGGCTTACCCAATATGTCCTATTATCTGTCCCAATTTTATGCTAGGGTTCCACTAGATCTTGCTGTGTGTGTGAGGGAGTGGAACTACTGTTTTGTGTATATATATTTATTGAAATGTTTTCTTATCACTTAAATTAAAAATATTGTGGAAAGAAAATATTTCTTAATTAAGTAACAGTGAACTGGATAAAATTTAAAAGTATTCGACAATGAATGAATTTTCTTTTTCTCCAATACTTTATTCTCCAGCAATTGTTAGGTTCTTCATACTTTTACAAGTAGAAACGGGAAAAGCATATATTTGCAAACGTCTAAGAAAGTTTCGTTTACATTTGTTTTTGTCGAATGTTGCACTAGTTGAGTAAGTTTCCTAATCACCTAAGAAGTGAAAAAAAGAATTTCTAGTTTCCTTTAGATTGCGTATAAATTTTGATTTGTATGAATATTATTAAAATTGATTATATCATGTGATTATGTTTAGAAGTTATTAATTGAATAAATGCATTTGAGATTTTTATCTGTCAATGTGAACTTTGTTGAAAAATTATATTCTGGTAAATATCTGAGTCAATAATTAAGAAAAACAAAAATATGTGTAATACTGTTTATTTATGAATATATATTCACTTTGTAAAATAATAATAATAACAATAATAATAATAAAATATGTGTAAAATAATAATAATAATAATAATAATATTATAATGTATTTTAATAATAAAAAAATACAGGTCTCGTAGTTTTCTTTAAAAAATAAAAATAATAATGTAACTACAGTCGGTAACAAAAGTGTACGAACACTAGCAAAAATTCCTATGTAAAAAAGTACACTTCACACGGTTTTGTTAAATAAATCCTTATTGAATCACGTTCTTACACCAACTAAGAACAGGATTCGACAAGGATTTATTTAACAAAACCGTATGAAGTGTATTTTTTTTACATAGGAACTTTTGCTAGTGTTCGGACACTTTTGTTACCGACTGTACATTTATTTAAAAAAAAAAAAAAAAAAAAAAAAAATGTAATATTTTTATATGATTAGGACGATTGCTGCACAAAGTTAATGTTTTTGCCAAAGTAAACGGGAAATAATCTTGCATGGAATATTAAATTATCATTATGTCGAATACGAATTTACAATTATATCTGTTTAGTATACCGAAAATAAAAATTATATATGTTGCAACACAAATATTTTTGCGTAATGAATTATGTTGATGTCTTTCACAATTTTCTGTTTCTGAAACATGAAGAATTTTTAAGATTGTAATCTAAGAAGTTCGATTCTGAGATTTTCGATTCAACTGTATTATAATAAACCTTAGCTAGTCATCAAAAATCGTACAGGAACAGCACACAAACGACCTAGTCGTAACTAAATATTAGAAAAAAGCAAAAACAATAACATACATATGTATTAGGTCGTTGCAAAAGTTCGTGCGGACGCGGATCATTTTATTGCCTCCAAAGACGAAAGCTTCTATCGCCGTGGTATACATTTGTTACCCGAAAAATGGGCAAAGTTTGTCGAAAGTAATGGAGAGTAATTTGATTAAAAATTGTCATTTGATTTGATGTATTTTTATGAAATGAAGCAATAAAAAACCGCACGAATTTATGCAAAGACCTAATATATTCCGTAATTTTTGGCGTACAATCCGCAGGTAAGATATGCCATTTCTACACCTACACTAGAAATTTTATTCTACAGAAAAGTCTATATTTTTTCGGAGAAATAGCTCGTACAAATATAACTTTAGTTGTCAAATAAAATTTCTGGTGAAAAACGGACTTATCTGGCCTGCTGATTATACGCTGAAAATTACTCTCTCTCTCTCGATATATATATACATATTGTTGATTTACCTTAAAATAAATAATTTCACTGAAATCCATCTCAGTTCATTACAATATCACTATTTAATGGTCTCTTAACACTATAAGCCATAGTTGCCCAAATTTTACGCTTTTTGGCTACTGGGAAAATTTTAATAGAAATTTTCTATGCAGGGCGTCCCATAAATACAATAACAAACTTTCGAGGAAGATAGAGTACATAATAAAGTTTCAAAAAGGCATAAGAATCATGAATTCAAATACGAGGGTGATTCAGAACGTAATGCGTCCAAAGTGATACCTCTATTTGTATTCGACAGATAGAAAATTACAGCCATAAGTCGAAAACTTGTAATACCAGCTACAAATGGTGGTATCTTTTTTTTTAACATAGTCCTCATTACGGGCAACACATATGCGCCAACGCGGAAGAATATTTTTCATGTCGTCGGCGAAGAATTGTGGCGGTTGCTATCAACACCATTGCGGAACTACTGCTTCCACGTCCACGTCACAATTGCAGCACTGGCTCTTAAGGTGATCCTTAAGTTTCCGGAAGAGACAAAATTCGCAGGCCGCAAGATTCGGGTTACAGGCAGGATGAAGCAGAATATCCGTGAAGCTCAGGCGCTGAAGTACTTCCTGAGTTTTGTGGCTTGTATGCGGACGTTGTTTGCGAGTGTTATTGTGATCTCATGTTACTTTATCCTGCAATTACCTCGAATCAACTCGTCCAACTGATATTGATTATTCTCATCAGAGGCCGTTGTGGGCCGTCCACTTCGCGACTAAAATTCATGCTACCGGATTTTGGTCCTTCGCAGTCCTTGCCTATCTCCGCACAGTATTGACATCAACACAGGCATTCCTGGAAACTACAGTTAGATCAGAGCCTGATTAAGGGGGAAGCACACATTATCTCCGCTCTCACCGGAATATTTTTACAATTATTTTTTACTTCATGTCATAGAAATTCCACGCTTTGACGAGGAAATATTTTTTGTAAAAAATGAACGATATAAAATAATCCAATTTACTCACTGTTATTAGACACCAGAATTCTTTTAAAATAATTTTTAATGAGAATTTTCTGTTTATTATAGGAGGAAAGTATTTGTTAAAAAATAACGGTGTAAGTACAAATAATGTGTGCTTCCCCCTTAATCAGGCTCTGAGTTAGATGGCTATGAATGCTGTTTGGCGCACAATTTTCCATAATGAAAAGTTTAATTAAACCCCGCGGGTTTCAACCAGATGTCACCACTAGATGCCCTGAATTGTTCGATTATTCTAGAACAAGAAGTAATAGGAGGGTAAAACAAGTGACATTCTTTAGCTTAAACATCAGTGTATTAATGATAAATAGTTCAATAAGTTTACAGTTCTATTGGCAAAACAGTGGACTTGGAGATATTACTACTGAATCACTCTCATATTCTTATATGCAAATATTCTAAAGATTTTAACTATACTTGCCATCAATCTAATTAACACTTTCGCGACCGCTGACGTTGATTCACGTCATTTGAAAATCTGTAACTCCGCCAGTGGGCGTTTCTTTTGAAATTTGTGTGCTATTTATTTCTTAAGAATATACACAATATTCATATTTTTATGATCAAATATACTATGGATACAAATACTTTTATTATAAAAAATATAATCAGAATGTATATACATTTGCAATATAAGTTTAAACACAGAAAATAGTGTTCTAAAATATTGCAACTTGGGAGAACAACGCCCACAGGCGGACTTTTAGTGTCAAAAAGGCAAAAAGCATGCTGTCGCGAAAGTGTTAATGTTTTGTAAAATTGTTAGTACCCGCCTTTTTCTCATAACAGTCTTTATTTAGAGTATGTTTCTTTATATTCAATCGTAATTACATTTGGAGAAATTTACTCTAAAAATAAACTGATGTAGAAACAAAGAGCGGGTATTGACAATTTTACGAAAGATTAATCAGGATGCTGGCAGGTATATCTTAACACTTAACACTTTCGCGACCGCTGATTACACGTATTACACTGATTACACCGCTGATTACCGTGTTTTCACGTAATTTGAAAATCTGTAACTACGCCAATGGGCGTTTTTTTTCGTAGTCTGTGTGCTACTTATTTTTTAAGTACGCACCCTGTGTTCATATTTTTGCAATAAAATTTACTGTGGATACAAATATATTGGTTAGAAAGAATATAATTATAATGTACAGTCACCAAAAAAAAAAAAAAAAAAAAAAAAAAAAAAAAAAACGCCACCCCACCCCACCCCACCTAATTTTGCCGTAAATTATCGTAGACACATACGGCTGGTACCTATCGATCTAAAATAACGTCTAGATTTTAATGGTATAGTTAAATCTTGCTTAAGAAGTTATCTACATATTAAAACAGGCGTAAACTTCATTTTTTTCTACGACAACCCCTATTTCTGACCTCATATTCAGATTTTTGAGATCAAGGCAGTTCGAAAAACATACCTATTTATACGCTTTAAATCAATTATAAATAGAGTTACACGTGAAAATGTGTTAGGGGTCCGTCTATACATTTAGAAAAAATAAATCTTGATCTACCACAAAATAGACATAATTTATTAAGTTTCACCCTGGAAAAAATGTACAGAAATGTTAATTATAAAATAAAAAACGATTCTAATTCGAAGAACTCTCTGTGTTAGCTTATGAATTAAAAGTTTTTTATTGGTTTATATTTATTAAACATCGGATAGTTAAATACATCACTTCATACGAAAAAAAATAAATAGCTTGTGTCATATGAAACTTAGAATGTTGAATTACAAAAATCTAGATACCAAGATAAAAAAAATAATAGTAATAATGATAATAATATTAATACCGGTTTAAAAAAAAAAGTGTTTAATTATGAAATAGTAATAAAATATAATAAAATATCTTTCAGCATATCACATAATTTCAAAAAACTTTAATAAACTTTATTTCCAACGTTTTGGTTAAAATTCATCATTAACCATCTTCAGGGAAGAATGATATTTAAAAACCATAAACATAGGCAATTTAAGTCATTCTATGAAACCACAAATACAATTTCAAGGAAATTAATAGATGATTACATAAATTATAAAAATATACTATATACATTTTAAAAAAATGAGCTAAAAACACTTAAATAAACTTAAAACATGATCACTACAAGAAAAAGAAAACACTTAGAGAAAACGGAGCCAAAAGTATCATACAGCGGGGTTGCCAGAACGAAAACAATAGCAGGGTAACCATAAATTATTTCAAGCATAAAATATCTTTCAGCATATCACATAATTTCATAAAACTTTAATAAACTATATTTCCAACGTTTCGGTTAAAATTCGGTTAAACGTTTGGTTAAAATTCGGTTAAATGTTTCGGTTAAATTTAACCGAAACGTTGGAAATAAAGTCTATTAAAGATTTTTGAAATTATGTGATATGCTGAAAGATATTTTATTATATTTTATTACTATTTCATAATTATTAAAACAGCATATATAAAAGTGGAATAAATATTTCTGAAAAGTGTTTAATATTTAAAAAAAGAATTATATACATTTGTTGGGTATATTTTTATTTTGTACAGTAAGAAACGCATGAAAGGGTTACTATAAAAAATTACATTTAATTTTAGGCGTACAAACCAACAATATATAATATACAAAAATATAGATAACAAGATTTAAGCTAAAATCTGGGAAGGATATTTAACACTTTCGCGACCGCTGACGAAGATCCACGTCATTGGAAATCTGAAACTCCTCCAGTGGGCTTTTGTTTCACAATTTTTGTGTTACTATATTTCTTAAGAATATTTCTTATATTCATATTTATAAAAACAAAATAGTATGAATACAAATACTTTCAGTAGAAAGAGTATAATAATTATGTATATTAATTTGTAAAATAAATATGGATATAGAAAACCTCGTTCTGACATAATGTAGTTTGAATGAATAACGCCCACAGGTGGAACAGACTATCTAAAAGACAAAAACATGTGGTCGCCAAAGTGTTTAATATTCAATAAAAAGGAGATACTGTTCAAAATCATCTCTATTTTACGTGACACAAAATTAAACTTAGATGTTACAACTTAGCATTAAAAGTAATAACGCATATTACTTTGTTTAAATTTTTTTTCCATAATAAACATGGCGCCAGTTTTAAGCCTTAATTAGAATAATCGAAAATAAATAATATTGCGCTTTGTTTCAATAATAGTTTTAAAAACTTAAAAAAAAAAAAAAAAAAAAACTATTTTCCACTATATTATTTAGTATTACAAAAATAGTTAATAAAAATTTAATATTTATTACAAATACGAAAATGTCACAAGATTAAAACAGAAAAATTGTTTTAAAAAATCTGGTAAAAATATAATATATTAATATAATGTAAAAATATAATATATTAATATAATTTATTAATTAAAAATAAGAAAAAAAAGTATTGTTCACTGCGTATCCTCGTCTCACCGCGTTTTCTAAATCATGACATTTAACGTGAGGCGCAGGAATCCTAGAATATTCAAGTAAACAAAAAAAAAAAAGAAAAAAAGAAAGAAAGAAAAAAAAGAAAACAGGGATAAAACAGAATTTTAGCAGTGAGAAACTGGGAAAAGTTATGTAATATTTAAGAGCAAAGACTTAACATTTCAGAATTGAGTAAACTCCTTTTTGCAACGGAAGCCACGAATTTACACAATTTTTCTAAAACTTTACATTATAAAACAAAATTATTTTACATACTTAATAATTTAAATTAAATCATTTAAATTTTGTCTTCAGCATTCAATGTAGTAAATGCCATTGACGTTTATGCATACCAGCGTCACATATAGAGTCATATACGAGTATGCAAACTAGTTTTTTTAATACTCTTTCCGCAATATAGAGGCGGGGCTTCATTTCTTTTGGAATTCTTTCCCAATCTCTTGCCTGCATTGCGATAATTTTATAAAAAATAATCCAATTTGTATCATAAACATCGAAATGTTGCTTAGAAAACAATTAGAATAACATTAAGGTAAATTAAAATAGTTTTTCGTCAAAATATATACAGATATTTACTCACAGATAATACAAATTATTGAGAGTGACGGCCCCCTAACACTAGTAAAAAATGAAATATCACTGTTACTTAAAAAAGAATGTTAAGAACGAGCTGTAAATTTGGAAACCCATGTTTGTTATGATGCCCGTTCTATTCGTGCAAAAATTAACATAGGTCATAATTCATAATTTTTTCAAATATGAATTTATTAATAATTTTCATAATTCAAAAAATGTTTTTTTATAAAAAATATGCTTGGAATATGTTTGGGTCACTTTATTCTAACGCATAAAAAAAACATAATTTGAATGTACTAATTTTGAGGAAGATATGAATGAATGTTTGTCACATTCATTTAACATTAGCATCCCCAAACTTTGACAGCTTATAACGCCATGAAAAATTGAGGAAAATATATAAACTATACCATCTTCCGCGATGCTTTGATCCAAAGAATTAAAAAATATATATACAAAATAGGGGTTACCATTAAAAAAAAATTAAGTTGATGTGAGTCTTAATATGTAGACGACCCCTAAGCAAAATGTAATGATACCATTATAAACTAGATGAGGTGGGGGGGGGGGGGGTGGCGTTTTTTTTTTTTTTTTTTTTTTTTTTTTTTTCGTGACTGTACATCCATTTGTAATATAAATGTGTATACAGAAAATTTTGTTCTGAAATATTTTACCTTGGTAGAATAACGCCCACGGGCGGACTTTCTTATCAAAAAGATAAAATCATGAATTCCCTAAAGTGTTAAAAACCAGATGATCTGGGTTACTTTTCAACAGATGTGGGCGTGGCTTTTAAAAGTTGATTCATTTAACAAACATTTTTTTTTCGCAAAAATTACGGAGTTGTCAACTTTTGAAATTTATTCCAGAGCGTCTTTAGTCCCCCCTTCTTTTCGCACCAGAATTTTTGCAGACTGTTTCTCTCTAGTATATTACAAATAAAAAATAAATAGAACACTATGCTTCAAAATTACTGGTATGAAAAAAAGCCGGGCTAACATTGCTCCGGAATAAATTAAAAAAGTTGGCAACTCTGAAATTATTACATAAAAAGATATACATAGTAATATTTTCTTTTTATAATCAATGTATTTAAAAAGCATTGATTATATTAATACAATATTGTGTATGATTTTCTGAAATAATACATCGTACAAGATTTTAAAAATTTGCTAAGTAGGTGTAGTTACAAATAATCAAAAAGCTATTGTACTCATGAGCTATATATTCTGCACGTACTACATGGAACTTAGTCCTTAAATCTGTTGGGTTACGGGCAGGGGTCGTACTCTCCGCCTATTTTCAGGACACTCAGTAAAATAAGAAATTTCACCTTTTTTGCCACCACTAATTTATACAGAAATACTTCTGGATAAACTTATTTTCATGTGCCATGATTATACAGAGTAGCGAGAAAACAATAAATAATAATAGTAGTAGTAATATAATAAAATACAATAAAATTTTTCAATACTGGACTGAATTTGCATAATTTGGACTGATAACACAGGTCGGCATGTAAATTTTGATTTTGTAATTTTTGCTGGTTTTTATGTTTTTTGATGTTCTGAAATCGTAAATGAAGCCAGTTTTTCTCTATCACATATCGATTTTTGCAATACAGGTTGCCTACCTATACAATTTCTTCCATTACTCTTCCACCAATATAATTATATGGTATGTTTTATAGTACTTTTCAATGATTAATTAATCATAGATATCTATTGTTGTAATAGCGCAGCACTAGTGCGACACAAAACCATACCATCTAACTAACCAATCAACCTATTTTTATCATGGTATATATAAGAATTTGTGTCGGTAAACACCCTGTATTGACAAAAATCAATATGAGATAGAGAAAAACGGGCTGCATTTTTGGATTCAGCACATCAAAAATCATAAAGATCATCTGAAATCATCAAATCAAATTCTGCCAACTTCATTTTTGTAGATCTGTGTAATGTATGTCCACATAACGCGATTTGCCCAGGAGGAATTTCCTGCGTTATACGGGAGTCTACTCTACTTGAATTTTTAATTATGAAAAGTGTAAAATTTGTATCTGCATCTTTAAAAGTGATAATACATATTACTTTGTTTAAAATTCTTCTTCCATAATAAATGTGAAATTTACGCCGTGATTAGAATTAAACGAAAATAGATAATATTGCGCTTTGTTTGTATAATAAATTTTATAAGCTTTAAAAAAAGAAAATTCCTACATTTAATAGAAATTAAATATTTTATCATGTTGCATAATACGATAAAATTTAAATACATAAATCTTGCAAACATTATAGTAAAATTTAAAAATGGGACAACAAGATTAAAACAGAAAATTCTTGGTAAAAAATCTTATAAGAATTATAAATAATAGTAATAATTAAAAAAAGGAAAGAAAAAAAAAAAAAAAGATTATCGAATGCGTATTGCTATTTCAAACAATATCCCTTGACTTATCGCGTTTTCTAAAACATAACATTTAACTTGCATAACATTTAACATATTTTTTAAAAACTTTATAACAAAAGTTCTCTGGTAAATGAGTAGTGTTATTGCACATATACGGAAATTGAAAAACGGTTTGATTTATGAATGATCTACTTTTTTTTTTCTAATTTATTTCTCTATTTAACCTCATCCTATATGCATACTTGCCAACATACTAATTAACCCCTTCCACTCCAGGGACGTACGTGCGTACGTCCTAGTGTTAATGGTCATTTATACCATGGACGTACGTGCATACGTCCAAAGAAAGTATACGATACTATTTCAAAATTATAACCTGGTATTTCAGGCATTTACACTACAGCTAGCCTGGAGCGGAAGGGGTTAATATTCCGTAGTATTGTTAGCCCCGCCTTCTTTGTCACACAAGTCTATTTTTAGAGTATTTTCCTTCTTATTTAATAGCAATTGCATTTGGAGAATATTACTCTAAAAATTTACTGGTGCGAAAAAAAGGGCGGGACTGACAAAACTACGAATATTAACTAGCATATCTGCCAAGTTTTTAATTTATTCCGGAATATTGTTAGTCCCGCCTTTTTTTTCACACCGTAATCTTTTAGAGTAATTTTCTTTATATTTAATCGTTATTATATACCGAAGAAATTTTTTCTACAAAGATTACGGTGTAAATAAAACGCACTAGTAGCATTTCGGAATAAATTAAAAAACTTGGCAGATATAACGTAGTATGTTGGCAAGTATGCCTATATGTGTTTAACAATTTCACTTTCTATGGGCTCGAATAATGGTCTAGAAACGTTTCGCTCTTGTTAAAATTAATTCGATCCCTCTATCAAAACCTGAAATATTGATGATCGAAGTCATATACCCTAATTACATGGCAAGTTTTTAAAAATACTTATTCTAATTTTTTCTGTTAGTAACAGCCAATTAAGTGAACGCCAGCAGAACTACTATTTTTTCCGGCGTATGAAGTGCAGGTCACATAAATGAGTTATACACCAGTAAATTTAATTTACAAATAAAGCTGTCTTGTAAGAAACAAAAGCTTGTTAAAAAATAGCGTTTACTCTAAATTTAAATTTCCGGTGTAAAACTGATGTAACAAACTTGCGCGTTATACGCTGGAAAATACGGTACTTTTTTAAATTTTAATTAAGTTTTAATTTTATTCTTTATATACCAGTAAAAATGTCTAACATAATTTAAATAACCGAAAATAATATTCAGTGTTTGTGGATTTAACTGGTAACATATATTGTAGGAGTCATGTAATCACTCTGCTCTAGCTACGCGGGGTGTGAGTGAAGCAATTGATTGATAGAAGGCTTATGTTCGAGACATCTCTCTCGTATGTACCAGCCAGGGTTGCCAAAATTGGCCTTTTTTTTATTTAATAGTCACCAATAATTTTTATTTGTGACTTTTGACTAATCATTTCGAAGATTGATAGTGTGTTATGTATATCAAATGTCACTTCTCAAAATTATTGGTGAATATTGAATTTAAAAAAAGGCCAAATTTGGCAACCCTGGTTCCAGCAAGCAAAATGGACTGATAGTCCGGAAATTCTACGCTAGAAGCTAATGTCAGTTATAGTTGCTAACTTAGAAAGCCGGGGGCCAAAAGGTGCTAAGTGGGCAAGTATGGTGTCAGTACTGGAAAAGGTTAAAATTTCCTTCCGCTATTACAGCACAGAAAAATATTAGCTTTGTGTTTAGAGCAGTATTTGTTATTAAATAGGATATTTATTATTATTGTTAAAAAATTTCGGTGGAATTATCTTAAATCTTGAAAGACCCTATCTTTATATGTGTGTTGTGTGTGTGGAATTACTCTTCAAATAACACTGCTCGGCATAAAAATTGCCTCTGAAACCATTTGAGCATAATCCTAAATAAAACAACCTCCTGAATCCGAATATGACGCCCATATTGCCCTATCACCCACCGTTTTTTAGGAATGCTCCCCTATTTTTATCATTTTTTGGTGATTTATTGCTATAAATTTTATTTTTAGGAGAGGGGAGGATTATCTTAACCGTTAAATATCTTCTGAGGGGCTACAGAGTTAGAAAATTCTAAAACATGGATATTTGCGACTAGGGAAAAATGTTGTGGGGGGGGGGGATTTGCCACTGAAATTATGCGTTGCATATCTTATATATTTTTATCTGTTATTAATATTACTTTCTAAACTTTATATTTTTTTTGTTTTCAGGTGTTAAATTAATTATTTTTTATACTTCAAATCAAATTCATGATCATAAAATTATCGAACAGTAAAAGAAATTGAGGGAGGGGGTGGTGTATCTAGAAAATGGTGGGTGACTGGGCAAAATGGAAGTCATATTCGGATTCAGGAGGTCATTTTACATAAGAATCAGTAGGAATAGTATCAGATCTCGAATTTCTTTTCTTTTTTTTTCAGAGCAGTCAACGAGTGGTAGATAAAATTTTCCAGAGCGTCTCGAAAGAATTATTTAATTATAGGAAATAAAATCCAAGTAGCAACGGAAAATTTTGTGACCGACTACTAATGGTTAAAATTATAATATAGTATGTTTCATGTTAAAAAAGGTTCTACTACTGTTCAAGAGTGAAGTTTTTTACGAGTTTCTAAAAAAATATACCTTCCATAAAACGTTCAGCACCAGTTGTATAAAAGATTTTGAAGTGTATTAGTGCAATAATACGTTTGCTCTTTGTTTTTTCTCACAATATGACAAAATACTCCATTTTCAGTTATAATAATTAAACACGGAGAAGAAAATTCGATTTTTTTTTTTTTTTTTTTTTTTTTCGTGGGCCTTTAAATAACACTTATTGGGAATGAAGGTAAGGTGGATTTGTTTTTACCATAATTTAAATTCTTAAATAGACGATATATATAATTTAATTTTTATTTATAGTGTTTAATATAGTAAAATATTACTTTATATTAGTTTTGCAGTTATATTATTGTTTGTTTCATAAAGTTAACATAAACAATAACAATAAAGTAAGAATCTAGAATTAAATATTTTAATATGTTTTTAAAACACATCTATTAATTCAATGCAATCATGTCCCCTTCAAACTTTTGCTTCGTTCTACTTAAGAACCTGTGTTGTATGCTTTTTAAACAGTAAAAAATCGTCGTCAGCATTTGCGGTAATCCATCTCTGGAACTGCCAACTATTCCACATATCCATACAACTATTATTTTAAAAATTTCTCAGGCTTATTTAATCATAGAAATTTCGCTAAACTATGGCCTGGATATTTGTATATATTATTTTGGTGTTCAAGAAAATGGCAAGTTGGAAATTTGGACCTTGGAATTTTTGTGCCAAAAAATTGTCTTTTAAATAATCTAATACATTCAGATACGTAAAAGACGAAAATCTGAGACAAAAATAGGTCTCAGGGAATGTTCTACTTAATAAATACTTTTATTATACTTTTGATATAATTTAATATAATAGCTTAAGTTACAAAATGTTTTGTGTTTTGGATACGGGTATTATTACTCATTTTTTTTTTTTTTTAAATCGAAAACTTTTAAAATAGTATGTAATAAGTTGATGTGATTAAATAATGTTCAAATTTTAGTAAAAACATACCGTTATCCAAAATACAGAGAACTTACAAGGAAGGTCTCCAAAGGCGCATACGGAAATATTTTTTGAAAGAAAAAAAAAAAAAAAAAAAAAAAACAGAATGCTGTCCTCATGAGGTTATGTATGTTAATAAATAAAAATTTTCGGCTGAATCCCTATATATTGCCCGTAAAATATATTGATCAGATTCTTGGCTATTTATCGCTCGTTGGTGGTACAATGAAAGCTAATTCAAAACGTTTTTTTGATAAATACTCATTACGGAAATACGTTTTCCATACTCTTCATACTAAACTAGTTTAATAAAGGTTATTTTAAGTAAAGCACTTTTATAACTACAATTTTTCACATGTATCAGTAAACGTAAAGTTCGAATCATCCAACATTTAGTTTAAAGTAAAACACTTAAACTAAGCTTGAGTTTTAATTGAACTTTAACAATTATGGCTTAAAGTAACACAGAAAATATTGTTCTAAAATATTGCAACTTGGAACAACAACGCCCACAGGCGGACTTTAGTGTCAAAAAGGCAAAAAGCATGCGAAAGTGTTAATGTTTTGTAAAATTGTTAGTACCTGCCTTTTTCTTAAAACAGTCTTTATTTAGAGTATGTTTCTTCTTATTCAATCGTACTCACATTTGGAGAAATTTACTTTAAAAATAAATTGATGTAGGAAAAAAAAAAAAAACGGGTACTGACAATTTTACGAAAGATTAATCAGGATGCTGGCAGGTATATCTTAACACTTAACACTTTCGTGACCGCTGATGTATATTCACGTGATTTGAAAATCTGTAATTACGCCAACAGGCGTTTTTTTCGTAGTCTGTGTGCTACTTATTTCTTAAATACTGACCCAGTGTTCATATTTTTGCAATAAAATTTACTATGGATACAAATATATTGATTAGAAAGAATATATTTATAATGTATATCCATTTGTAATATAAATGTGAATACAGAAAATTTTGTTCTGAAATATTTTACGTTGGGAGAATAACGCCCACAGGCGGACTTTCCTCTCAAAAAGATAAAATCATGCAACCGCGATAGTGTTAACCCCTTAACGTGCGGTGTCCTCGGCACGAGGACGCAAAATTTAAGATCCAGCTGCAAAAATTCATCCCGGAAATATTTTAGCAAAAATTCACGTTTATAACATATCAGAAAAGGCCGGTTTTTTAAACCTTAAAATTTAAAATTTCTTTTAGTTTAATTTAGTTCATGAATTCCGGTGGCAGTATAATTTAAATGTTTTAAATTGTCTTGCGCCGCAAAGGGTTAAAAACCAGATAATTTGGGTTACTTTTCAACAGATGTGGGCGTGGCTTTTAAAAGTTCATTTATTTAACAAACATTTTTTTTTTTTTTTGCACAAATTACGGAGTTGCCAACTTTTGAAATTTATTCCAGAGCGTCTTTAGTCCCGCCTTCTTTTTGCACCAGAATTTTTGTAGAGTATTTCTCTCTAATATGTTACAAAGAAAAAAAAAAAAGAACATTATGCTTCAAAATTACTGGTATGAAAAAAATCCGGGGCTAACAATGCACCAGAATAAATTTAAAAAGTTGTATAATCTAAAATTATTACATAAAAAGATATACATAGCAATATTGCTTTTTATAATAAATGAATTTAAAAAGCATTGATTATATTAATACTAATATATTGTATGTTTTTTTGAAATAATACATCGTACAAGATTTTAAAATTTGCTAGGTAGGTGCTGTTACAAATAATCAAAAAGCTATTCTACTCGTGAGCTATATATTCTGAACGTACTACCTGGAAATTACAAGGAAACATTCAAAAGGTGACGACTTCAAAAAATATTGAAAAAAAATATATGTGATTCTACTCTTCATAAAATACCAGGAAGTGAAATAATTATCGGCTGAAATGAATTACAACGACTACAAAAAATTATCAAAATTAAGCACATTAGGCGATTTAGCGCTGTTAGGCATTCAGTTCGCTAGCTCCGAGATTGCCGTGTATGAACAGAACTTACAGAACCGTGTTTTGTTTCTCCGCCAAGTACTCAAAATCAATCGCCTAACAATGTGAAATCGCCAAATATGCTTAATTTTGATAACTTTTTGTGGTCGTTGTAATTCATTTCAGCCGATAATTTTTTCACTTTCTGGTGTTTTAGGAAGAGTAGAATCACATATATTCTTTTCAATATTTTTTGAAGACGTTTGAATGTTTCCTTGTTAGTCCTTAAAAACTGTTGGGTTACGGGCAGGGGTCGTACTCTCGCCCATTTTTCAGGACACTCTGTAAAATAAGAAATGTCCACCTTTTTTAACACCACTAATTTTATACAGAAATACTTCTGGATAAATTTACTGTAATGTGCCATGATTATACAGAGTAGCGAGTATTGCATAAAAATAGTGGTAGCAATAAATTAAAAAATAATTCATTCCTGAGCAGAGTTCCCAACTTTTATATATATTTTATTCACGAGCATTTTTAGCCCCGCCTTCTTTTCGCACCAGAAATTTCAGGGTTCGTACGCACCTTATTTTTTCCCTGAGTCTCACACCAGAATTCTGAAACAATAAAATTCAGCTGAATCATATAGACTTATTTTATAATGGAAATCATTCTACAAAATTACTGGTATAAGACTCAGGGGAAAAATAAGGCCCGTACGAACCCTGAATTTTTTTGATTATTTCTATTTAATATGTGACCCCGATTAAATGAGAAAAAAAATCATTTTTCAAAATTTCCGGTATGTAAAAGTGGCGGGGGTAAAAATGTTCGTGAATAAATTATAAAATTTGGGAACTCTGTTCCTGAGAGCGTCTTAAAAAAAAGGCAGAGAGTACGACCCCTGTTTATGGGTTAATTAACACTTTCGCGACCGCATGCTTTTGTCTTTTGACACTAAAGTCTGCCTGTGCGCGTTGTTCTCCCAAGTTGCAATTAGAGATGTAAAAAACCCGGGAATTTTGCTTCAGGGGAATAAACATGGGAATTTTCAGAACTTTGGAAATTTTGATGGGAGAAAACTAATACTTAGTGTTCAGATATAATTTCACATCTTTTAAGTGCACAAACATTTTATTTAAACATGGTTTTTATTCTATTTGCTTAAATAAATGTCATATAAAAAATTATGTGACTATTGTACAGTAAATTTTAAAAAAATAAACATTTATGTTATTGACAATAATAAATTTTAGAGTTTTGTCTGTCTATTTAAATAACTTTAGATTTTTTTTTTTTTTTTAATGAATACCATAATAAAATATGTTGTAAAATATAATATAATGAAATTAAATTATGGTAAAAATACACTAAAATTTATGAAATTTTATTATGATTCATCGAAGAAAATTTCTCATTAGTTGATGAAATTTTGTTATAATCAGTCAAAAAGCACGGGGAACAAAATCAAACGTGAGTTCTTCAGTTATTAAAAATTCCAGCAATAATTTATTAATGCATTAAATCAATACATAAAATATTCAGTTAGTAATAATTAATAATTTGGGTTTTATTTATTTTTGTGTTTATTTTATACATATTAATATTTTTGAAATTTTAATTGAAATAATATTTTCCTTTGTACTGTTACTGATTGTTTTAGCGAACGCAGATAATTTTGAAGCGTTTTTGTTTTATTTTTGAAATAAAATATTAAAGATATACAACTGAAACATGATATAGATATGCAACTAAAACTTGATGAGCTCTGATTGCGATAAAAAAAGAAGTGTTACGTTGAACTGAATGAGTCTGTACTACGGTAACGAGTCCGTACAACTGCAGTCAGAATTAAGGTGTAAATATACAGCAATAACAGAAAATAAGTCTGTTAATTATTGAAATTTGAAACTAGTACTTTTTTAAATTTCTAGACATTAAAAGCACTTTTTAAAAATTGAAAAATCATAAAAACCATCTAAATGTGAGATTACATTATGAAATGCTTTAGAGCATCTCTAATCTCAGAAAAAAAAAAAAAAAAAGCTAAATTCTCAACTGTTGAAAACTTTTAAAATTCCCTTGTTCTGGAAACTTTCAAAATTCCCTTCCGAAAAAACCAGGTTTAATCCCTGGTTTAAACCCGGGTTTTTCCCCCGCTCACATCTCTAGTTGCAATGTTTGAGAACAATATTTTCTGTGTTTAAACTTTTATTACAGGTGGATATACATTCTGATTATATTTTTTGTAATCAAAGTATTTGTATCCATAGTATATTTAATTATTAAAATATGAATATTAGGTATATTCTTAAGAAATAAATAACACATAAATTTCGAAAGAAACGCCCACTAGCGGAGTTACAGATGTTCAATTGACGTGAATCTACGTCAGCGGTCGCGAAAGTGTTAACTAAATAATTCAATAAGTCTATCTTGAATTTTAATAGTACAGGGTAAGTCAAAATGAATATAGCGATTACAAACGGCTATAACTATTAAATGGAAAAGAATTTATCGATAAGATTAACACAGAATGTAGACGGAACTCCAAGAATTTGTATACATACGTCATAGATGTTCTATGTGACTTCCCTTGGTCACAAGGACAACATTTAGACGGTTGTCCATTTCATGCCATACATTCTGAAGCATGTCTGCAGTCACCGACGCAAGCGCATTACAAATGAGTACTTTGAGACCCTGCGATTTTTATCTATGGGTTTATGTGAAAGACAGGGTCTATGTGCTTCCCATGCCCAAAACAATTGAAGAACTCAAAGTACACATTTGTAATGCGCTTGCGTCGGTGACTGAACAAATGCTTCAGAATGTATGGCGTGAAATGGACTACCGCCTAGATGTTGTCCGCGTGACCAAGGGAAGTCACATAGAACATCTATGACGTATGTAAACAAAATTTTGAAGTTAAAATTAGAATAACTAAACTTAATTTGAACACATATGGCAATGGAAAAAAAAAATCAATTTTAGTTTTTATTAAAACAATTATTTATTAAACAAAAATTTGTTAAAGTCTAGAAAATAAAGAAATTGATTTGATAATCCACAAAAAAGTTTTCTTTACAATTATATGATCAGCCTTAATATGGCGTTTCAGAAAGCAAAAATAATATTTTGATCATTAAACCTAGTGCTAGCAGCCATCCTACTGGAAAGACAGCAAAAATAAGAATCCAAAATAAGCCTGCTGTCGGCTGCTCTGCTGCTGCAAGCAAAAGAAGAAACGATTTCTGTGTGGATAAATGGGTTATTTATACTGCTTTCAGTTTCTGGTATTTGATTACGGGTTAAAGACCCTATATTAGAAAGAGACTAGACATTTGCGTGCCGGTTTTTTGACAAAATCCTCCATTTTAATGCCAGTTGCTGCATTGCTTAACATTACGACGAGAAGAAATTTCGTTTATTTTTACGCCATAACGGGAGGAGAATTTATTTATTAGAATTTTACTTTCTTAGAAAATAAATTAATTTAATTTTGAAATATTTTTAAAAGATAAAAATGCATTATTATTTATTTTATATCATGTTTTAAAAACTTTGAATTCTCTTATCGCATGCTATTTTGCGTATTTATTTCCTAACATATGAGATAATTACCGTAATTTCTGGTAGATACCCCGCAGGTTATATAATCCAGTTTTGCAGCACAAAATTTCAATTAATGAATTAATTTATATTTGTACGAGCCCTTCCTTCGAAAAATTATAGATTTCTCTATTAAATAAAATTTCTGGTGGAGAAATGACACATCTTACCTGCGGGTTATCTACCTGAAATTACGGTATATTATTTGTTTCCTAGCTATTAGTTTTTAAGTTCTGTTTTGCGAAATATTTAACATGTTAGATCTGGATGTATATTTCTAAATTGGAATGTATGTTTCTAATATATTTTAAAATACATATTTAAAAAACTTATATTAAAAAAAATATTTTTTCTTTTTTTGCTAGAACGCAAAATATGTTCGTTTTCTTAAAATAAATCGATAAAAATAAAGAAAATATGGTGTACATTATTTACTATCATAAGAAATGTAAATTTCTTTTAAATAATATTTGCCATAATAAATTTTATAAATAATATTTAATATATATATATATATATATATATATATATATTATCATTTACATAATATTTTTAAAAACTAAAAAATTAAAAAAAAAAAAAAATCAATGAAATAAGCAAATGTAAATAAAATAAATAAAAACAAACTTTTTTATTTCTAAAAATGTTAGTTAATATTTTGACAATTTATGATTAATTATATTTTTATTTTTAATTATTGGTTAATATTTGTACAAAAATAAAAAATTACGTCATTATTAAGAATAATGACGTAATCAAAATTAATAAAATATGTATTTTCAGTTTGTAAAAATATTATATAAATATTTTTATAAATAAAAAAATAATTTTCTTTCTTCTCCCGTAGTTTTACTTTTATTTATGAACTACTGGACAAAAACTAAGATTACCATATTTTTGTTAAAAATTTTCTAACTTTTTAAACATAAAATATATGTATAAGTAAAAATGAAGTATTAAACTTTAATTATAAACATAGATAAAACCTTAAAACTTACTTCGTGCGTCGTTGTTTAAATTTTTCAGCCGGGTACCCGCCCGCGTATCTCCGAAATGTTGGCGCATGCAGGCGAACCTGGCGAATTTTTGTAGCTCGCGCCAAAACACTCTCTGCCGCAAAGCAACCTTTCTTTCCACTTCATTCACGACTCGTTAAGGATTCGAGCAATCTTTTTTTTTTTTTTTTCCCCAAGAGAATAAACTATAAAAATGTGCCAATGGAGTTTTAGTATCGTAATTCTTAAATAATACATTTAATGCAAAAATTTATTAGAAATCCTCCACCCTTTAAATTTAATTTAGCAAGATTAATGAAGAAATAAAATTGTAATATTCTAATTTTAAAGCTTTTATAATTGTTCTTGAAATACATTTATTTATTTATTTTACTTTCTCTTACCAACATATATGGTAGAGAAAGTATTGTTTTGGGGGTCAAATTTTCGAAATTGAATTTTTGTTATATATACACGTTTTGAGGCTCCCTGAATCATAATTGTTAAAAATGTGTCAATGGAGTCTTTGTATCGTTATATTTAGATAATATAATTTAATACCAAAATTTATTAGAAAACCCTTTAAATTTATTTTATCAAGATTAATGAAGAAGTATATTTGTAATATTATGATTTTAAAGCTTTTAAAATTATCCTAGAAATACATTTATTTTATTTTATTCTGTTTTATTATTATTTTTATTATTATTATTATTATTGACTTTCTCTTCGTCAAATAAAATTGTTTCTAAACCTATTTTAGATTATTTGAAAAGTACATTAAACTTTACATTCTTACGCTATTGATCTTAAGATTTAATGTGCAATCTGTCATTATAATATTGAAATGCAGAGTAAAAAAGAAAGTCGTGTGAGTGACACACCAGATTGTCATTATTATGATCATTATTTAGTTTATTTTACCCATATATTGCAAGAAAAGTTTTATTTTTGATTCAGATTTTCGAAATTGAGTTTTTGCTACATTTGCATAAATATCCTGAAACAAAAAATTAGGTTTTTAGCGGTTGCCTGAATGTGTCTGTGTTTTTGTTATCACCATACCTCAAGAATAGATATTGGGACTCGGATGAAATATTAAGTAATTCGTGTACAGTGACTAAGAAAAGAATTCAAATTCATTAAGTCTATGTGTGAATTTTCTGGTAAATACAATTTAATATTTTTGGATGAAACAAAAAACAAAAAAAAAAAAAAAAAAACATTGAACTTATATTTTATGTGCATGAAAGAATGTTTCGTATACGATGTAGAATGTATATTCTTTATTAGAAGTTTACACAGAACCCCACAAAAGAATTCAGATATATTCATACAATGGAGTTGCTGAAAGGTCATTTCATGTCGTGCTATGTGTTTTAAATTCTGTGCTAAATTAGTACACTATATTGTGTTTGTAAAATATATAGTAAATATACAGGTCTACCCCAAATTAAATGAAAGCATTTCTTTTTATAAATAAAAATCAATGTAATAAATGCAATTAAAGTTTAATTAATTTAAAATTATTCTCTTATTCTAATTTACTTTATCTTATCCGTAAAAGGTCGCGAAAGTATTGTTTTCGGATCACGTTTTCGAAATTGAATTTTTGTTACATTTATATGTTTTGAGGTTTCCTGAATCCAAAAATTATGTTTTTAGTGGTTGGTTTATGTGACTTGTCTGTGTGTATTACAGATATTGAGTTTGTAAAATGGGTGCATCAGTTTTTAAATATCACTTATGTTATTGATAAGGACAATATTGCTTTGGAACAATGTAAGTTGTAAACTTCACATGTTATTCAAAATTTACGTTTTCTTTTTAACATGGCAAAATAGAGCAAAATTTCGTTTAAACGTCCATTATGCCAATATTTTGTCGTAAACATGTCAGACTAATATTTTAAAATATATTTTTTAATACACTTCATTAAATATGAACATTTTAATTTGAAACTTTAGTAATTAAAAATTGTGTTTCCTTCATTTGACAAATTAGGCCAATACTTCCCACGAACTTGCAATATGGGGATCAGTTGTGTTGGAAATTAATGTACGAAAACAATCCTAATAAAATTAGTCATTTAATTACGATAAGTCAAATGTATCGAATCGGATAGAGGGTAGCCTATGAGGTGCGGCATTTCAGTCTGCGACTGTGTTGAGTGTTCTATCATACTCATTCCTTTTATTATAAATACATTTCGCTCTCAATAGAAATTAGTAACAATAAATATAGGATGAAAATGATTATGCGCATCATTATTACTTTGATTTGTATAACATATTAAGTTAGATTGTTTATGATTACTGAAAAACAAATAGAATAGCATTAATAAAATGTTTAACGTTTTATTTTATAACTTTGTATGTTGGGGTTGGGGGGGGGGAGGGGGGAGAATGAGAAATGGACATGTCTGAGGAGGAAATTATACGTAGAAAATTTTATGAATTTCAACCATAAAATTTAACACGAAATATCCATTTTATTATGATTAAGATGTTCTTTAAAAATACATAATAGATAAATATAAGGTGATAATTTATGAAAATTCAAGCACTGCATCGTAAGAGAAATATTTTATAAAGTCGTACATTTTAAAAATTTAAATACAAAATGATAATAAAAATAGTTGAAATGTAAAATGGCGTACTAATGATTTGGACTTATGAACATTTTTCATGCATTTTACTAAGAATTTGTAATTTGTTTGAACGATTTTTAGAAACTTTTTGGCCTTATACATGAAATCGGATCTCAATGCTAATATATTACCATTATTATTATCTACTTCTCTATTCGGATAACTATTTCTTAATTTCAAGATATGTTTCGTTTTGCGATTTAAATCCTACATTAATAATCAGAAGGAAAAAAAAAATAATAAAAAGAAAAAGAAAGAAAGAAAAACGCCGGATACAGGTTAAGCGGCGTGAAGTTTCTCTTTGTACTTCCAGATTTGGCGAAAATCGCATTCTCTGGCGAAAAATTGTGAATTTGTTCTGCGTGCGCCAACATTTCGGAGATACGCTACCCGGCCCTCATCAGAACAACATCCTCTGTGGGAGACTTGAGGATGTCGTTCAAAGAGGATCGACTGTTTACAAATCAAGACAAAAAACCAGGATCTTATATAGGAGTTACAAAAAGAAAAATTAAAACAATAATTAATGAACACAAAAATGATATAAAAACGGGAAAATGTAATACAGCCTTAACCAAAACATTCAATAAACAAGACATTAAAATAGAATTTGATAAAGCCAGTAAAATTGCAAATTACGATCATTATTACTACGCGATGTTCAGAGAATCATTTGAAATTACAACCAATAGTGAGGCATGCAACGACAGCGGCGTAGTAGCCCTAGACCGTATATGGCGCCACCTTATGGTGAAAGAAGATCAGCATCAGTCAAGCTCAAGTCTTCCACAGAGGATGTCGTTCTGATGAGGGCCGGGTACCCGGCTTAAAAATTTAAACAGCGATGCACGAAGTAATGTTTTAAGGTTTTATCTCTGTTTATAATGAAATATATGTCTTCAGAAAAAATAAGGTAGAATTACTTTCACAATCAGCATAATTTTGCTTAATGCAGAAATATATAACAAAAAATTCTTCTGTTTTCCGATCAGAGTTGTAAAAGTAACCTATATTATTGAAGGTAAAAACAAAATTCGTTTTTCTCCAAACTCTTTTTCTCTACAGACAAAAAAAAAAAAAATACATATTTTTATTTTGCCATGTTTTTTAAACAAATTTAATACGAATTTCTTCCATTTATGTTGTGTAGTAAAGTATCAATCTCGAAGAAAGAAAGGATTACGGTCCACGGGTATCACTCCGAATAGCACAAAGATGGCCGGCTTTCCGTCAATGTCCAGTCTCTTCTTAATATAGGGTCTCCAATTACGGGTGAAACAGGAGCGACCTCTGGGAAATTCTGGTGAAGAAACGATTACATATCCAGAAGCAGAAGAAGTCGAGATTTGCCTTTCAGCTGGCGACCGTCACGGTGTCTGCACCATGGAAGCACAGTCGGTGGCTGGTAGTTGTCAGCTTGGTGAGGCTGGATTTTTCCCGATGGAAACTGGAAATCCTATCAAAAACTCAGTAAACATCCAGTGCTTAAAGGTTCACTAACGTCGGCGAACGTGGGCTGTTATGCAGGTCGAGGCAGTTTGCAGACAACTACGCTGGATATAGGAAACCTGGAATCAGAAAATTCATTACACATTCGAATTATCATAAACAAATCGGAAAATCAAGCAGCAGAGCTGCCAACCCAATCCGGCAAATCGTTAGTACCGCCCCTTTTTCTGCAACACTTAATTTTTAGAGTATTTGTTTTCTTGATTCATCGTAAATATATTTGAAGAGAATTACTCTAAAAATTAAGTGGTGTTGGAAAAGAGGCGGTGCTAACAATTTGCCGGATTTGGTTGGCAGCTCTGAAGCAGGCTTACTAGAACTTTGAGTGGCTTCCAAAAGTCCTAGAGGGGTGTTTTCGTTGCCAGATTATTAGGCATCCCAGTAATAGTCGCAGTAGAAAAGCATGCAGTATTGTACAAATGTAGAATTGATAGTCTGGCAGACATTAATTTTGTGTATGGATTAAAATAAGGCAATGCAAGAAAAGTACAAAAAGCATTTGTTAAAAATTCAACTTTCAAAAGCCAAGGCTACATCAATTAAAAAATAACCCAAACAACTCGGATTTTAATGGTTTATGATGACGTTTGCAAATACGTTTCCTATGTAATTCACAATTCTTATGTTGTGCTCTACTGTCGGTAACAAAAGTGTCCGAACGCTAGCAAAAATTCTTATGTAAAAAAAGTACACTTCAGACGGTTTTGTTAAATAAATCCTTATCGAATCATGTTCTTACACTGACTAAGGACATGATTCGACAAGGATTTATTTAACAAAACCGTGTGAAGTGTACTTTTTTCATAGGAATTTTCGCTAGTGTTCGGACACTTTTGTTACCGACTGTACATCCTTAAATATTTGTCGCTGTACTTATGGGACACACTGTATATAGTAATACAAATGATAACCAAGGCTGTCTGATGGTTACAACTATTTCATTTTTAATATCATAAATTCTATAAAGTACCAATCTATTGATTCAACCGAATTTATATATACATATATATATATATATATATATATATCAGGGTTTGTACTTTCCGCCCATTTTTCAATACACTTTAAGAGATGAGAAATTTGGGCCTTTTTGCTACTAATATTTTAATATAGAAAACTTTATCATATTATTGTAGTAATGTATTATGAATAAAGAGGATAAAAATTAGAATATAAAAATAGTGGTAGCAAAAAAAGGCGAAAATTTCTCAACCCTGAATATTTCAGAAAAAGCGGGTGGCGATTATGACCCCTGTGTGTCTATCGGTCTGTCTATCTATCTATCTAATTATGAAAAAAATATAGCGACTCTTTTAACAAAAAAATATTTGTGTCATACCCAGGTGTTGTAGTGTCCGCCTTTTTTTTTTTTTTTTTTTTTTTTTTTTTTCAGGACACTTTGAAAAATGAGAAATTTATGCCTTTTATGTTGCCAGTATTTTATGCAATAATTTCTATACTGTTTAATCGTGACATATTAACTTAAACATAGAATAAAAATTTTTCTAAAGAAAAAGTGGTGACGAAAGGAGCAAAATTTTCTCATCCTTGAAAGTGTCCAGAAAAAAAGGTGGTGACTACGACCCCTGGTCATGTCTGCTAATATTTATAATTTATTCCGGAGTAGTGTTAGTCGCTCAATTTTTTCACATCAGTATATTTTAAAAACGATTTTCTTCTTGTTTTGCCGTATATACGTATTGTAGAAAATTTCTCGAAAATTACACTGGTTTGAAAAAAGAGCTAGAACAATAGTACTCTGGAACAAATTATAAATGTAACCTGGTATGGTTTGTGTATATTAAAGAAACTGTACTAAAGTGTTCCTCTGCAACGCCATAACCAGTGTTGCCAAATTTGGGAACATTTTTATTCAACAAACACCAATACTTTTGAAGAGTTAGTGATATTTAATGTACCTTTATTAACCTTCGAAGTTATTAAGCAACTGTTGCATTTAAAATTTTATGGTTGATATTGAAAAAAAAAAAAAAAAAAATCCTAAATTTGGCAACTTTTGCAGAATGTAATTTTTGCCAATTTTCTTTGTATCTTTCATTTTTAACTCGTTTTTAAACCTACATAATATAATGCAGTTGATGTCATTTTAAAGATTTTGTTCTGTGCATTCTCAATATTTGCTTATACTTTGTGTAATGTCTTTTTAAACAACAGTAATTATATATTTTCTAAAATCTGTGGCTTTTTTATTCTATCTTCAGTAAGATAAAATCGGTTAGAAAAAGAACAGCGTTCTTTTGTTTATTTACACTTTACGAGAGCTCTTATAATACATTCTCTATTGAATGAATTAAAGAAACACATTGTATATTATTAATAATGGTATTTTATATGCACACAGAAAAATAAATTGGTCACAGTGACCTGCCAAAATGCTCAGCTGACAATACAGAATTGACTAACCAAAATAACTGACTAGCCAAAAAGTGTACTTGCTGAACTAGTCTCCAAAACTGAAAAGTGTACTTGCTGAACTAGTCACTAAAACTGAAAAGTGTACTTGCTGAACTAGTCTCCAAAACTAAAAAGTGTACTTGCTAAACTAGTCACCAAAATACTACTCCAGACTAGGAAGGTTAATATTATTAGACAAAGAAGGCTAGTCGATAATCATAATTATCTGACCAGGAAGGTTAGTCAACAACCGCAGTTGCCAGACAAGGCAAGTTAGTCAGAATCTGCACTTGATTAAGACGGTTAGTCAGCAGCCAACATGTATTTTACGAAGCAAGCTAGTCAATTTTCAATGAATATCTGAAGAGGCAGGATAGTCAAGACTATTTACCTGACTAATCTGTCTGGTAATATTTGAAAAGGAAAACTAGTCTCTATTGTCTAAGCTGCCTCATAATATTTGTGGAGGAATTTTAGCCCGAAAAAAAAAAAAATATTTGACTAGCTTGTCTCATAATATTTGAGAGAGATTAATCAAAAAAATTTAATAGATTAAAATCCGTCATATTTTATGAGGAAGTGGCCTCATACTTGTTTGCAGGGGCTTTTGAAAAAGCATTGTTGTACCTCTTAACCTCTTAACCTCCTTAACCTCTTTACTTTTGTAATTGTTTAATCCCCCCTCCCCTTTTAAATATTCAACCTTGCAAAAATATTTAAAAACTTTTCTGAAAAATATTACTTGTCCATCAACTGGAATAAAATACTCATAGCTGCCAACTTTTTCAATTTATTCCGGAATGTTGTTAACATTCGCCCTTTTCTTCATACCATATTCTTAATAAAATAATTTTCTTTGGCATGTAATTACAATTAAATATGAAGATAATTACTCCTCAAAAAATATGGTTTGAAGATAGGGCGATATACTAACAACATTCCGGAATCAATTAAAATAGTTAGAAGCTATGAATACTGGAAATTTAACAAACTACTGAAACAAAGAATTTGCTAGTTTAATCATACTTCCCTACCTTTATTCATCATTAACGCACGCATTTATCCAACACTTTTTTATCAAGGCATTCCAAGAGGATTGTGGCGCCACATGATTTAGTCCACTTTTTATGCACATCCTCATATATGGATTTAGAAATATATATATATATTTTTTTTTTCTCATCGGTGCTTTCTTTTTATACGCTGTGGTTACAAAAATAAATGTAAACTTTTTTTTTTTTTTTTTAAGTTCCTTTTTTTAATATTTAAGCCACCTGAATATATGTATATATATTTTTAAATAATGGAATTTTTCCACCTGATTAAAATTACAGATAAGTACGACGATACAATATGCTTTAACAATTGATACAGGTAATATAAACAATATGCACGGTATAGACGATACAATGAACTAAACTATAAATAACATCGAACTCCAAATTTCAGGTTATTTAAAGTTTTAAAATCATAAATATTAATGATATACTTTTTTTTTTTTTCAAGGTAAGGGTGGACATGAAATTTGCATTAAAAAACCCTTTAACATATATAATAAGAATTTTTATTTTTAATCATCTCTGTAAATTTTATGCCCAGATAAATTTTAATATATAAGAATAATTTATAAGCATTTGATCATCCAAAATAACTCTCACTTACCTGATAACATTACTTTCAACATTCTTAAAACCAAGAATTTAAGTGGCTTATTTAAATGAGATTTCTCCTTCATTAAAACTATGTAATTGAAATAATACATAAAAGACAAAAATCAAGATAAAAATAATTTTATTAAAAATTATAAATGTTTCATATACGTGAAGAAGATTGCTCCATAATTTACATAAAAATTAATAATATAAAAGCACAAATATAATTAGGTAATAAAACGGAATTTGTTTATGCCTAAAGATGGCAAGCCGCTGAAAATAGTAGGAATAGCACCATCTTTAACAATTCGTTTATTTCTTGGGACTTGATATAAATTTCCTTCTTTTTCATCAAAATAAGTTATTGTTTGTATAATTCCATCAGGTTTAAAATAGAGCTCACAAACCTTAAAAAAAAAAGAAGAAAAAAAAAGACATCAGGACATTACTAAGAAATACGTTACATGAGGTGTAAATTTCACCTCATTGCATAGGTTGCATTCAATTAAGAAGTTGCATATATCATAGATGGCTTCATTGGAAATCAAATAAATCAATGAGGAGACGAAATATTCTATCAAAACCTTTCTTAATCTATGCATAAATTATTATATATATATATATATATATATATATATATATATGTGTGTGTGTGTGTGTGTGCGAAAACAGGGCAGTTTGGAATCGCCTAGCAGAGGCCTTCATCCTGCAGTGGGTTGATAGAGGCTGAAATTGGTAATGATGATATATATATATTGTCATATAACACCATACCTTATAATTCGTATGATTACTTTAGAAAAGCAAGCACGAGATTTTTTTAAAAATCGATCTGGTTTTATTGATTTTTTTTTTTATTGAATTATTATTTTTTTTTAATGAATATATCCCTGTTAGAACACTATTGTTAAGCATATTTGAAAGTTGACAACCATATTATAAATGCTATCGATGCATAGCAGCGCCGCCTTTCGAGCGATTGACACCAAAAGTTGATAGGCACTAATTTAGGTCAAGGTGCATCTACATATAAATTTATATGTAATTCTGAACAGTAGTTCCGTAGATACAGTTGCCACAAAATTTTTGTCACATATACATACACACACAGACGGACAGACAAGACATTTTCTAAAAATGGTCAAATCGTGGTCTAACCTTTCAAAACTTGTAAATCCGTCGAAAACCGGAAGTCGAAAATTTTTACAAATCCAATACTTTCTTCCATTGAACTTACAAGAAAAAAAAAAAAAAAAAAAAAGATGTAATTACTAATTGTATTGCGTTAAAAACCTGAAGAAAAAAAAATCCTAATAATAATGATTAAACACTTATGTGAGTTGTGAACTTCAAGATTGCAAAAATGTGCTTTAAGGTCAGTTCATTGTTTAATGCTTATATTCTGAAAAAAAAAAAAAAAAAAAAAAAGTATCTTTATTTATTGCATTTGTTCGACGGGAATGTTTATTTACTATAATAATTTGGGTTGCACGGATATATATGATTCGCAATTAAACATCTGCTTTGTTTTTATTTGTTCTAGAGAAGACGATAAAGAATATTATTATTATCTGCCTTGATGGAATCAGTTTCCTAAATGTGTTTATTTTATATTGTTTTTTTTTACTTTCTTCTGTATTCAATAGAAGAAAGTATTTCAATCGTAAAAATTTTCAACATCCGCTTTTCAATGGATTTACACGTTTTGAGGGCTCCAGAACACGATTTGACCATTCTTAGAAAAATATGTGTCTATGTCTGTGTGTGTGTGTGACAAAAATTTTGTGGCAACGTATCTCAGGAACTACTGCAGATAACTGCATATAAATTTATATGCAGATGTACCTTGGCTTAAGTTAGTGCCTATCAACTTTTGGTGTTATTTGCTCAACAAGTGGCGCTGCTAGACCGCGATTTTCGCAATTTCAGGAAAGGCGATATCTCAGAAACTACTAAACGAATTTGCCTAAATTTATATGCAGATAAACTTTGACGTAAGTTAGTGCCCACCAATATTTTTTGTGAACTGCTCAACATTTGGTGCAGCTATACATCGACTTTCGCGTTTTCAGGGAAGGCTGTATCTAAGGTTCTGTTGTGTATAATCAAACAAAACTTGACACGTATCAACGTAGCCATTATATGACATTAAGCAGATTCAATTTGGATGCATATCAGCCAATAATTGGCGCTGGTATATTGCAATTTTCTCTGAGAACAGGATATGGCTATATCTCAACTTCTGTGCCATATAACTGTACAAAACCTGATATATGAGGTAACCAATTTGAAGAAGCATTTTTTAAGACTTTATTTATAGAGAATTAAACTGTCTTTCTTTTCTTATTATTAGTGTTAGTTTTTTCTAAAATGAAATTATCTGCATTCATTATGGTAGATAATTTTAATAAATAATAGTTTTAAGAAAATATTTTTACTGGGCGAATGAATTTTCCTATAGGAATATATAGAAGAAATTTTTGCGGTGGTCACAACATAATAGCTTTAAATGAAATCACGACAAGTATTTCCTCTATATTTGCTTTGAAAATTTCGTTCACATAAAAGCGAGGATTGAATTTTTATTAAAAATAAAGGTATTTAAAACAACAACAACAACAAAAAAGTATGTTGTGGCCACCACAAGACTTTCTTTTTATATTTTCTAATACAAATTCGCTCAGTACAAATAATTTATTAAACCTCTTATTTATTTAAATTACCTACCATACTGAATGCAAACGATTTTCATCTTAGAGAAAAATTGCATTGAAAGTACAAAGAAAGACAGCTTTATTCTCTATAAATAATATATTAAAAAATGCGTTTTCATAATTGTTATCTCACATATAAAATTTTGTACAGTTATACACCATAGAAGTTGAAATACAGCTTTTCTGTTCTCGGGGAAAATTGCAGTACAGCAGCACCACCTATTGGCCGATATGCATCCAAATTGAATTAGCATAATATTTGATAATGGTCTTTTCACATATCATTTATTATTATTATTGTACGCAATAGAACTTGAGATATCTCTTTTCCTTAAATTATGGAAATCGCTATATAGCACCGTCACCTATTGAATTATTGATACCAAAAGTGGATGGACAATAATTTATCTCGAGGTAGATCCACATATAAATTTATGTGTAGTAGTTTCTGAGATATAGCCTTCCCTTGAATTGTGAAAATCACTGTATAGCAGCGCCATCTTTTGAGAAATTTACATAAAAAGCTGATAAGGACTAGGTTATGTCAAGGTGCATCTACATATAAATTTATATGCAATTCTCTGCAGTAGTTCATGAGACATAGCATTCCCTTAAATTGTTGAAATCGCTAGAGACCCTGTATAATATAGTTTCCTAATATATGGTCTCTAGAAATCGCTGTATAGCAGTACCATTTCTTGATGGATGGGCACCAAAAGTTGATAGGCACTAATTTATGTCAAGGTGCATTTACATATAAATTTATATGCAATTACGTGCAGTAGTTCCAGAGTTGCAGTCGCAACAAAATTTTTGTCTCTCTGACACACACAGAGGCATATCTAATATTTTCTAAAAATAGTCAAATCGTGTTCTGGAACTTTCAATACGTGGAAATTCATCGAAAAACGGAAGTCGAAAATTTTTATGAATCTAGTACTTTCTTCTATGGAATATAGAATAAAGTAAAAAAAAAAAAAAAAAATGCAAATTGCGAAATCTTTTCAATTTCCAGGATGTAAATACGAGGTTATACTGTATTTATTTAATTTATATATTAATAACAGTCAAAAAAGATTTATAATACTTTTCTAATTTTCATACAATTTCTACAAAAGATACATATTAGTTTCGTTGAAGAAAAGAAACCAGATCCATACAAATACGGATCTATTTTTCTGGATACGAATAGGGAGCTCCGATACATGTCTAGCATGTGTATAATGTTTAAATTAGTTACAGAGTTATAAATATGCCTATAAATTTAGATTTATAATTGTAAAAAATATTTTGAAAGGTGAGCAGTACGATAGCTGTGAATTGCAGTCGTAGATCGAATGTGCGCTATCGAAGATAAACAAACACAGAGAGAAAAAAAAAACACACACACACACACAGAGAGAGAGAGAGAGAGAGAGAGAGAGAGAGAAGGCTGATCGTCTGTCTGTTGTTTCAGAAAGAAAATGAAAAAAGGTTTATCAATTATTCGCACCACAGAACTGGCGTTGCAAAATAATCCTTACAAAACTTTGAATAAACACCATAAAATAAAAAAAATTGTGCAACAATGGTTTCGGGTCGAAAGAGCACACGACCCTTCGTCAGGCGACCAAAGTAGGCACGAGTACAGCAGTCAAAGCCGTGCATTACCACTTTGACTGCTGCACTCGTGCCTACTTTGGGTGCCTGACGAAGGGTCGTGTGCTCTTTCGACCCGAAACAATTGTTGCGAGATATTTTATTTTTATGGTGTCAATTTAAAGTTTTAAAAGTATTATAATATTCATGCCCACTTAAATAAAGTATTTTAAATTACTTGTTGTAAATTATTAAAAAAAAATTATTGTTAAATTGGAAATGTTTGCCATTTATACCATTAATGATAAAGTTTATATACCTTTACCGTGTCTTCATACTATTGTGGGGGAAAAAATTTTACGTATTAATGAATTTAAAAAATTTTCTGGGGGAACTATATTTGAAAATTTATAAGTAAATCATTCATAATAACCAGTTGCAAATTACTAACATATATTTAACCCACTATATCTAAAATTAGTATATGCTGTAGCCATTACAAAATTTTCTTCTATTATTATTTAATATAATAGCACCATATATCTGTTACAATGCACAAAGTAATTCACACAGCTTCTCACAAATAAAGATTTTACAAACTAATTTAACAAATAGATGCTGAGATACTATAACTATCTGGAAATTTACAAAGAGTAATAGTAGCGCGGCACGTCATCTGATGTACACCCTAATTGATTCGGCATAGTTTTTAAAAAGCTAGTTTGGCATAGTTTTTGGATGTACGACATACACCTTACATATCAAATTCGGTGCACATACATATCATAGAAGCTGAGATATGGCTCTCCTATAAATAGAGAAAATTGCACCATGCCAACGTCACCTGTCGGCCGATATGCGTCCAAATTAAATCAGCATAATAGTTCATAATGGCTGTTGCACATATCAAGTTTAGTGCATTTATATATCACAGAAGCTCAGTTACAGCATTTTCTTAAATGTGAAAAATTGCAACATACTGGCATTACCTGATGACCGATATTCACCTAAGTTGAATAAACATAGTCTTTCACAATCGACTATTTGAATATTAAGTTATGTGAAGTTCTACACAATAGAAGCTAAGATATAGTCTTTCCTTAATTGTGGGAAATTGCAGCATAGTAGCGCCACTTCTTAGATGATATGTACCAAAAGCTATTCAGCACGAATTTATGTGAAAGTGCATCCAAATATAAACTTTTGTACAATGTACAATTCTGTTCATTATTTTGTGAGATACAGCACCCAAAACATAAAATCTTGATTATACACAGACAGACATCTCCTAAAAATGGTTTAATCGAGTTTAAGGAAATCTCAAATTTGTATGCACCAAAAGCCAGAAAAAGAAAATTTTGAAAAATCCAGTACTTCATTCTTATATATGTAGAAGAAAATCAAAATGAATTTTAAGTTATTGTGGAAATAGAGTATACAACTAAATGTTTGCAAGAATTACTTAATTTATAGAGCATAGTTAAAAGAAAAAAAAAATGTTTTAATTGACATACCAAATAGTTTTTAAATTTAAATGTGTTAAGAGTGAAACAAATAACATGAAATTAAGTACATATTTTTAACAAGATATCTTTTGTTTATCACGAATACTTTATATGCTGCGCATGAACAATTTGATTTTGAATCGAGAATACAGTATCTAATAATTTAAACTCATATTATTTTTGATTAAATTTGTTTTGGACAAAATATATTTATATATGATATCAAATTTTTAATAACTAAAAATATCAACCTTTTACTGCAATCATCAATCATTTGAATGAAACAAATAACATGAAGTTGAATACATATATATATATTTATTTACCAAGATATTTATTATTTATCGCTAATAATTAATATTGTATACAGGAACAATTTGACTTTACATTGAGAACAGAATATAGTATGCAATATTAAATTCATATTATTTTTGCTAAAAGTTGTTTTGAAAAAAAATTGGTGTCAAACATTATTTAATAATAAAAAAGTCATTTTTTTATTACATACTAGCCGCCTTCGGCGACCAGCTGGTTCGCGATCCCTAAAAAATCCCACTTTACGAAACTCCCGCTCGGTGGCGCCTGCGGCGCCTTTTTCCCGTTTCAGGTCTAATAACAGCTTATTGATATATCGTGAAAATAGCTTATTGAAATCGCAGTAAATTCCCGCTCGGTAGCGCCTTCGGCGCCCTCTTCCCTTTTCAATATCTGAAACAGCCTGTTCGCTCACCATGTTATGATCTTTCAAATTTCTGACTTTAGCTAAGTCCCGCTCGGTGGCGCACAGTGGATCGAACAATGTTAAAATACGAACATAGGCCCAAAAATCAACCTCTAAATAACTGATATTTTGCAGTGAAATAATTTAAAAGAATGTCTAAAAAATACAAATATATGGTTATTTCTTCAATTACACGAAGTTTTGTTGTATATAAATAAGTTCAAAACGAAAACTTTCAGAAATAAGATTTTTCGATGAATTTCTGTGACTTTATTTGAATAGCCATCAAGTGTCACTTACGATAACTATGAAAAAATACGAAATAAAAATACTTTTAATAATGTCCTAATAAAAGTTTAAGGTACTTCTGCCAACATTTTGTTGGTTTTTTTATGTTGTGATTCACGCATGAAATGTGAATATAAAATTAACAACAAAATTAAATTTATAAGTTGCGTAACTTTTTTTGTCCAAAATTGTCCAAAATTTCAAACACATTTTACTACTCCCAAAAGTATGCATTTTAATCTGTGAAAAGGATTTGCGCCATAAATCGCCATTTTTAGAGTAAAATAAATTTTTATTCTGTTTACCCTCAAATTATCAATCGAGAAATTTATCTGAATAACTGTATTCATTAATGACAGAAAATATATTAAAATTTTTATCGTGAAAATATTATAGAATTTAGATGATTAAAATAAATTTAATAAATCAGAAATTAATTTTTTTTTTTTAAATATTTAATAAAATAATTAATTTTACTTTAATGGTACTGAAAAGTACCGTTGGACCCAAAAAAGGAGGGAAATGTAAATAGTTGCCGTGATATGTCATAAAATGTTAAAATTAAGTAAATTTTTAACGTTAAATAGTTAAATGTTAAAATTAAATAATGTAATTACATATTACGATTTAAAGTAAAAGTTCCTGTGTTTCTGGAAAATGTTCCTTCATTTGCACATTTCTTTTTTTCGTTCTCATGCTTGAAATCATGGGGTAAGATGTTAATAACAAGTGATGTAGCAAATCTTCGTTACACGCTGTTCGATTTTTCTCGTGTGTTATTCTCTGTATTTACGAAACTCTTTATTTCGGGCTTCGCTAGCTTCTGACAATTGTCCAATTGGAATAGAAAAATTTTCTATTATTTCTTTTCCATGAATCAATAGTTTGTGAACTGAAGCTGGCATATAGTACCACACATATTTTGAGACACATTGTTTCGCTGTTTCCAGTGCAAATTTTCCAAATTTGTCTCCTAAATTTGCCTTCCAAAATTGTCCTCCTAAAAATCACAGAACCTAGAAACAACGTTTTTAAAAATTTCTTTGATAAGAATTCACTTTATTTGCTTATTTGTTTGAAAATTATTTTAGATAGCAAAATAAAACAAATAAAAAATCCAGTTCAATCAAAAAAAAAATCATTAATTATTGATCGCCTGCCTTCCATAAATCTTTAGTAAAATAAAGACAAAAGTGATTTTTTTCATAGAGTTTGTCAGTAAATGCCTCCATATTGAAAAACTACATAAAAAAAAGAAAAGAAAACAGAAGCAGTAATCTAATGATATATTTATCATTGTGTGCTAAATTAATTGTGTTACAAATATAGATTTTCTTCCCGAAATTTTTATTTATTTTCTTTTATTCTTATGTTTTATACAACATTTGTTTCTTTACCAGGTATGTTTCTAAATACCTATTTGCAGCAGAAAAGTGTGGTACCGCTTAACCCCTTTATTAAACCATTTTTTCCTCAAATGGCACATTAAACTATTTTCACGAATAAAATTTGATGTAAAGTAAAAAATTCATTTAGCCTATTAGAAATAATTCATTTTACTTTTGGCATCTTATTCTCTTAGTCAATCGCATACTTCTCACAACCCATCGTATTAGCATAATCAGGATTGTCACAAACAACTACTTTTTAATTTTTTCCCACTAGAATTATCAAAATAATTTTCATACTGATGTTTTTCCAGAAAAATGATACACAGGAATCATTATTTTAAAAAATTGGTGCCAGGTGAATAAAACGATAACGAATTTGGTGGGGAAAATATTCCCTCGGCCTTATAAAGGGTTAAAAAAAAACATATCATACATATATACATATTTAAATCGAAATGTGACAAAAAACATCATGCATAGATAATAATAATACCATAACACTCCTATGTTCGCCTCTGCCTATACTTCGATCCACTATGTGGCGCCTTATCCCCGTTTTAGGACTTACAACACCTTCCTCGCTCATTAGAATTTGAAATATTGAAATTTTAAAATATTACAGCGCCATCTGGTGGTATAAATTTCTGTAATATATTGTTCAATTCCAAATCAACAAAGCTTTCAAATGATGTATTACTTATGAAATTATTTTAATTAGTAGCTGAGATACAAAAGAAAACCTAATCAGGACACCTTAAAACGTGTAAATCAGGTGAAATCTCGAATTCCATTTTCGATTTGATAATATAAAAGTATTTCAAAATGTCTTTCGAATGAAGTATTAAAAATAATTTAATCATAATTAGAATTTGAAATACACGTATTAGAATATTAGAATAAAATTTTATTTGCAATTAAATGTAAATTAAAATGTATTTTTTTTTTTCTTTTATTCTGCGAAATTTCTTTCAGTAATCCCCGAAACTTGCATAATTCCGGGCTATCTAACGTTAAAATCCTTAGTACGGTATGTGAGCAGAAATTCGAATTCGAAACTGCAAAATATTAAAGAGTAAAGGTGTTCTGGGTATTCCGTTGTTTTCTCCGAAACTCCCGTTCCTTTTCTACATCTTTGCCCCTTCGCTCTCCCCCCCCCCTTCCTTTCCGCCGATAATAATAATTTTACACTCGAAAATATTCGCATTTAAAATACTGCAAAGTATAAAAGAAAACTTAATCTTTTTCCAATAAATACGTCATTTTTTTTATTTATTCATATATTTTCATGAAAATTGAACAGTAGCTTTATAATATGCTGTCTAGGCCAAATATTAATTCAAATGTAACGTGAATGAAAATTTGAAAAAGGTTGAAAATTGCAATTTTTATCCCCACTATGAAGCACGTGATATCTTAATTGGTTACATTCATTTCCTTTTTCATCGCAGACCGTTGTCTCCATGCGTTTTGTTTCCAATCGAGACAGCTTAGAAAATCGTCTGCTGATAGAAAGTTTCTTTTTCTCGGTCATTTTTCCATCGACATGGGTCGACATTTTAATTAATATCTCCGCAACTAATTAAAATTTTTAAATTCTGTTTTCACTATCAACTCGGGCTCGGGAAGGCTTCTGAGCACACGTATGTCAAATTTTATACTTCTGCGTTCAGTAGGGGCTGAACGTATAGATGCTCAGACAGAGAGGCAGACAGACAGACATCTTCTTTTATTATTATAGACTATTATCAACCATTTGCCAAAATTATTTAAATTAAAAAAAATATTTATTTAGAACAGGAATTAAAAATAAATAAATAAATAAATAATAACAGATAAACGAGAAACCTTTAAATTTTTTAAATTTATCTCATTAAAAAGTTTAAATATAAAAAAAAGTATTAATATTATTTTTTATTGTTCTAAGATAGATATAATGTTGCAAACGATAATTTAAAAAACATACCTTAAAATTCGGATTTCTTTCAAAATCCCCATGGATAGCATTTTTCTATATCTTTCTTAAATTGACGTCCTTTGGAAATCCAAATACCTTCTGAACCATCTTTAGGGAAAAATAAATCATTACTATTCTGTGTATAAAAATATTAATATGAGCTTAATGTTAAAAGTGTATGTAAACAACTATAGCTTAGACAAATTAAATATACTTACTTTTATAATACAACGATACGTAAAACTAGATTTAAAATAACGTGTTTTAAATTTTATACATTTTAAACAACTTTATAAATTAGAACAAATTCTAATTACGATTCATATTGTTAAAAGATTGCCGAAGCTTTAGAATTCTACAAATTTACAATTTACTATTCTTACAAAGCTTACAATAAAATAAAGTATTTAGCACTTACTTTTGGCTGTAAACTCGATTCGCTGATTCTGATTACTAAAAAATCTCTCGTTCTCTTTCTAAAATGAAAATCACTCCAACGGCATTTGCACTATCCCGCCAAATGCGATGAGTTTATTGTTTATTTTTTGATTTCGGTTGACTAACTCAAGTTGTCAGAAGGAGACAAAAAATAAATAAAAAAATAATAATTAAAGAAAAAAAAATAATAATGCTGAGCTTTTGGACTAGCCAGACAAATTTTTCTTAGTCAATTGACAAAATAGGAATAATTTATTTTTATTCTTTCATCTGACTAACCGGTCAAATTTGAGGAAAATGAAAACTGTACCTGGGAAATTAGTCATCTGACAAGTTTTAGAGCCAAAACGGATCATCAGACGAAACACATTAAAGAAACATGGCAAAATAAAACGACTTTTGTGTCTCATGACTAAATGGGATTGTCAGGTAGTGTTTTGATTGTTTAAAATTTTGCGTAATTTTGTGCAAGTTTGTCAATGTACTTGACAAACGTTTAGTGTCACAAAGATGGCACGTCTCTTGACAAGTTTCGATTTTTCATTTTTCTGTGTGTGGGTTTGAATAATGGTCTGGAAACATTTCGCTCTTGCTAAAACTAATTAGGTTACTCTATCAAATTTATAATATGAATGGCTGTATCTTAATTACTTGACATCTAATCAAAAATATTTAAACTAATAAATTTAATATTATAAATTTTGAGTTCAGTAACGGTTAATAAGTAACAGCCACCAAATATATTTTTATGAAGTTTCATTTAGCGTTCCTTTTATTCTTTAAATACCAGAAAATATGTCTAGTTATGTTACACATTTTTAAAAAACTGAAAGCGTAACAGTGTGTTTATACCTTATGGCTGATCCATAGCATCCTTAACTAGATACCTGTCGTGTAGCTCGAAAACTAGGAAGCAGTTTAAGCGGTAGACTGCGCCGCCGGGTACAGATTGCGCAATTGTTTTATTCAACAGCCACCCAAACTTTTTAAAAGTGGGATATGATATATAAAAAAGGCGAATCGAAGAAACGTCGCTTTTATATATCATGTATCACTTCTTCAAATTATTGGTGACAGTTGAATAAAGTCTCATAATCTGTACTAGGTGGCGCTTTCTACCGTTTCAACTGTTGCCTAGTTTCCGAGCTACGCGACAGGCATTTACTTAAGGAGCCTATGGTTACTCGGCTGAAAGCATAGGGATCAAGTCTCCCGTTTTTCAAGGGAGACTTCAATCCGGAAAATATTATAGCTGTTCATGGTAACACTAATCGTCGAAAATATATATAACAGATTCCATTTAAAATTACTGGTGTCAATTCTTATTTAAAAGTAAAAAATGTTGGCAGATCTGTGAAGGTATCATGCGATGAGCACAGGGGTGGAACACTGGCGCAGAATTCATACCGGAATCCGTTTAAGAAATTTTTCTACCTATAATATCGTTGCTTTAAGAAGTAGAAAATTTTCTTACATTGATAGTGGTATGAATTCTGCGCCCGTGTTCCATCCCTGTGAGCAATTTCGAACCAGAATGGTTGTCTGTTTTTTCGGTAGTCGACAGTAATTTTATGAAGTGATGTTTGACATGCACGATATAGATCAATCTTCAAAGTGATGTGGCACCCGTTACATGTAAAGATTAATGGCGTATATAGAATAAAAATGTCGCAACACTGGGCAAAGTAAAAATATTTTGAAGTGATACCATGTTAGACGTTCGTATCAATTCTACCAAATATAAGTTTTGCTACCACTGTTATCAAAGAAAAACCTTCATCATATGTTTACAGGAGTTTTTTTATTAAATAGGATAGTGATTATTATTGTTAAAAAATTGTGAAAGTGTAACATCTCTGAGTGTAACTGATATCATATTTATATAAAATCATCTTGTAAAAACTCTACCAATGATATGAAATTTCAAAGAGCGTCTCGAAAGAATTATTTAATTATCTAGGAAAACAGAACCCGAGTGACATCAAACGTTCCCTGAAAGTCGAATAACGGTTACAATCGTGAAAACACAACACGTCTGTCGTGTAAAGATACGTTTCAAAATAGCGTTTTTTAAAATATTCTAAAAACGTGTAATTCGTACCTCTTATAAAACTTTCAAATCTAGTTCAGTGAAAAACGTTGAAGTGTATGAGTGCCATAATATGCTCTCTCTCATTGCGATTAAGAATCTATATTAATCAGGTAAAGTGATGTTTGTGATACGTTTTTAACGTATTTACTATAGAAATAGGGAAATTAAAGTAGTGTCGTTCTAAAGGTATGGTTATTTTGAGTTTGAGAAAAAATATTCTTTTATGATGTCAAGATGGTATTTAAAAATATCTTTTATTTTTATGCACTTTTTTCAATTAATACACGTAATCCTTTGTGTAGTCAGCGGAAAAAAAAAAAAAAAATGTCACATTCCTCCCCCAGCTAATTATGTCACAAATCATCCTACAAATATGCAGCTTTAGTCAATCGATTAGTAATAACATCTAGTCTATAACGGTATAATTAGATTTTGCTTAAGGGGTCGTCTACATATTAAAACTGTCATCAACTTATGCCAATCCCTATTTTTGAACTCATATTCAATTTTTTGAGATCACGGCGATTCGAAAAAAGTATTATTTATATACTTTAAATCAATTCTTGATAGATTTACAAGCGGAAATGTATTAGGGGTCCAAATATATATTTAAAAATATATATATAATCCACTATAAAAAGAATATTATTCATTATGATTCATACCGTAAAAAAAGAGTATAGAAATATTAATTTTGAACTAAAACGAAGGTTATCTACAAAAAGTTTTGTGTTTGCATCTAAACTTTTCTGAATAACTACGACAAAACACAATGAAAGAGTTTGACTCGTTCTCTTACAGCACGATAGACAGTTCCGTGTAATGCGTAAAACAAATTTAACTTTTTCGCGCAGTAAATATTTTTTTTTTATTCTTCTAAGGCGAAAATGAACTTACATTTTCTCTTTTCAAATGCAGTTTTTGAATGAAAATTTGTTTAATTGTTTGTTTTTTAAAAAATTGAAATAGTTTATTACGTCACTAATTAAAGAAGCTTGAGACATATGAACGCTACAATATTCAATTACAAAGATGTAGATAGCAAGATAAAATAATAAGTAGTAATGATAAAAATAGTAATAATAGCGGTAAAAACTAACAAAAGTTTTTAATATTTAAGGAAAAATAATTTATCTATTTCTGTTGAGTAGGTCTATATTTTGTTCAGTAAGCCCCGCATGAAAGTTTTTGTATAGTATTGTTTCAGAAGTTGCCAGAGGGTGAGTTTTATTATTCTTTGGGAATGGCATAAAAATTTCCCGAATGCAGAGAGTTAATTTTACAAAAACAGGTTAATTCGTTTCGTAAACGTCGAAGCCTTATGTAGAAAGCAATAAATAATAATATTAATAGTAGAAATAATATAATAAAATATAATAAAATTTTTCAATACTGGACTGAACTTGCATAATTTTGTCTGATAACACAGGTCGACATGTAAATTTTGGTTTTGTAATTTTGGCTGATCTTTATGTTTTTTGGTGTTCTGAAACCGTAAATGAAGCCAGTTTTTCTCTATCACATATCGATTTTTGCCAATACAGGATGCCTACCTATAGAATTGCTTCCATTGCTCTTCCACCAATATAATTATATGGTATGTTTTATAGTACGTTTCAATGATTAATTAATTATCGACATCTATAATTGTTGTAATAGCGCAGCACTAGGGCGACACAAAACCATACCAACAAACTAACCAATCAACCTATTATTATGATGGTATATATAAGAAATTGTGTCGGTAAACACCCTGTATTGACAAAAATCAATATGAGATAGAAAAAAACGTGCTGCATGTTTGGATTCAGCACATCAAAAATCATAAAGATCATCTGAAATGATCAAATCAAATTCTGTCAACTTCGTTTTTGTAGACCTGTGTAATGTATGCCCCCCATAACGCGATTTGCCCAGGAGGAATTTCCTGCGTTATACGGGAGTCTACTCTACTTGAATTTTTAATTATGAAAAGTGTAAGGTTTGTATCTGCATCTTTAAAAGTGATAATACATATTACTTTGTTTAAAATTCTTCTTCCATAATAAATGTGAAATTTACGCCGTGATTAGAATTAAACGAAAATAGATATTGAGCATATTCCTAAATAAAACAACCTCCTGAATCCGAATATGACGCCCATATTGCCCTATCACCCACCGTTTTTTAGGAATGCTCCCCTATTTTTATCATTTTTTGGTGATTTTACGGCTATAAATTTTATTTTTAGGAGAGGGGAGGATTATCTTAACCGTTAAATATCTTCTGAGGGGCTACAGAGGTGGAAAATTCTAAAACATTTACGACATTTGCGACAAGGGAATTATGTTGGGGGGGGGGGGGGGGACTTGCAATTGAAATTATGCATTGCATATCTTATATTTTTTTAATCTGTTATGAAGATTATTTTCTACATTTTGTATATTTTTTTGTTTTTGTGTGTTATATTAATTATTTTTTATACTTCAAATCAAATTCATGGTCCTGAAATTATCGAACAGGAAAAGAAATTGAGGGAGGGGGTGGTGTATCTAGAACACGGTGGGTGACTGGGCAAAATGGAAGTCATATTCGGATTTAGGAGGTCATTTTACATAAGAATCAGCAAGAATGGTATCAGATCTCGATTTTTTTTTCTTTTCTTTTTTTCTTTTTCTTTTCTTTTTTTTTTTTTTTTTTTTCAGAGCAGTCTACCAGTGGTAGATAAAATTTTCCAGAGCGTCTCGAATGAATTATTTAATTATAGGAAATAAAACCCAACTCGCAACGAAACATTTTGTGACCGACTACTAATGGTTACAATTGTATAATAGTATGTTTCGTGTTAAAAAATGTTCTACTAGATGTTCAAGAGTGAAGTTTTTTAACCCTTTAACGTTCACTACTTAATTTATTTTAAAAATTACTAAACTAATTTTAAAAATGGCTTTTAGACACATAGCTGATCATAAATATTTAAAAAATAAAAAATGAGCATTGTTCCTTTTCGAGAAATTTTCGATTTGAAACATCTGTAAGTAAACCTTATTAAATTCAAATAATATATAATTTAATAAGTAAATCACTTTATAAGTAGACATTATCGACAACAAAAACTCGTAAAAGTTGCATAGATCCCAACATTTCAATTTATTCCGGAGTATTTTAACCCTTTGCGGAGCAAGGTAATTCGGATCATTTAAATTAGACTGCCACCAGAAACTTACGAACATAATTAAAATAAAAGAAATTTTAAATTTTAACGTTAAAAAAAAAAAAAAAAAAAAAAAAAAAAAAAGGAAGAGTTTTTTCTGCTGTGTTACAATTGTAAATTTTTGCTAAAAAATTTCCGGGATGAGTTTTTGCACTTGAGAATTAAAATTAGGTATACCATCAGCGGGAACACTGCCACTGAAAGGGTTTAGAGTTTCTAAAAAACTATACCTTCCGTAAAACGTTCAGCACCAGTTGTATAAAAAATTTTGATGTGTATTAGTGCAATAATACGTTTTCTCTTTGTTTTTTTTCTCAGAATATTACAAAATACTCCATTTTCAGTTATAATAATTAAACACGGATAAGAAAATCCGATTTTTTTTTTCGTGCGTCTTTAAATAACACTCATTGGGAATGAAGAGGGGTAAGGTGGATTTGTTTTTACCATAATTTAAATTTTTAAATGTACGATATGTATAATTTAATTTTTATTTATATTGTTTAATTTAGTAAAATATTACTTTGAATTAGTTCTGCAGTTATATTATTATTTGTTTCATAAAGTTAACATAAACGATAATAATAAAGTAAGAATCTAGAATTAAATATTTTAATATGTTTTTAAAACGCATCTATAAATTGAGAATGAAATCATGTACCCTTGATACTTTTGCTTCGTTCTACTTTTCGAAAACTTTTAAAATAGGAGGTAATAATTTGATGTGATTAAAAAATGTTCAAATTTTAGTAAAAACATACCGTTATTCAAAATACAGAGAACTTACAAGGAAGGTCTCCAAAGGCGCATACGGAAATATTTTTTGAAAAACAAAAATACAGAATGCTGTCCTCATGAGGTTATGCATGTTGATATAAAATTTTTCGGCAGAATCCCTATATATTGCCCGTAAAATAAATATTTATCAGATGCTTGGCTATATATCGCTCGTTGGTGACACAATGAAAGCTAATTCAAAACGGTTTTTTGATAAATACTCATTACGGAAATACGTTTTCCATACTCTTCATACTAAACTAGTTTAATAAAGGTTATTTTAAGTAAAGCACTTTTATAACTACAATTTTTCATATTGATAAGTAAACCTGAAGTTAGAATTATCCAACCTTTAGTTTAAAGTAAAACACTTAAGCTAAGCTTGAGTTTTAATTAAGTTTTAAAAATTATGGCTTAAAGTAAAGCAGTATGCACATTCATTTATACTGCATAATAAATTATAAAGCATGTACATAAGTGTTTCGAAATGAAACAAAGGTACACGGTAATCATTTATCAGTGCATCATTTTGTGTTTTTTAAGAATATCGATTTCACAACCAGTAATTTATAGCAAAGTTTAAATTGATGAAAATTATTTCAAACTTAAATTAAACTCTCAAATTGCAGTATAGATTACACATTAATATTGGAAATTTACATCTTTTTTAGTATAATTTGCTTTTTGTTACACTAGTTAGACAAAATGTACCAAATAACATTTTTAACTCTACCTACCAAATTAATTTTAAAAGGTTAAACTTGAAAAAAATATACTCTATAACAAAAAAATCGACGCACCAAGAAGGAGTTATCCAAATGAGACGAAAATTGGTAGATGTGATGTGCATGAAAGAAAAACAAATGATTATAGTTTCGGAAAATTTCGATGGTTTAATCAAGAGAAACGGCCTCAAAAAAGTCAACAAGTCAATAACGCATTGGTCCACTTCTGACCCTTATGTAAGTAGTTATTCGGCTTGGCATTAATTGATAGAGTTGGCAGATATGCTCCTGCGAGATAGCATGCCAAATTCTGTCCAATTGGTGCGTTAGATTGGCAAAATCCCAAGCTAGTTGTGGGACCCTTTTCATGACGCTCCAAACGTCCTCAGTAGGAGAGAGATCCGGCGACTTTACTGGCCAAACTAATGTTAGACAAGAAGAAATACAAGCAGCAGAAACTACCTCTGTGCGCGGTGAAGCATTATCATGCTGAAATATGCGGTCAGGACTGCATGGTATGAAGGGAAACACAATGGGACTTAGAATGTCGTCTACGTATCGCTGTGCTGTAAATATGCCACGGATGACAACCAAAGGTGTCCTGCTATGAAATAAAATGACATTCCAGGCAATCACTCCTGGTTGTCGGGCTATATAGCTGGCGACAGTAAGGTTGGAATCCAACCTTTTTTCAGGGCGTACCCAAACGCGTCTTCGCTGGTCATTGGGGCTCAAATGGGAGTGGGAATCATCATTGAAGACAATTCTATTCCATTCAGTGACATTCCAGTTCGAACGATACGATCCCGATATCACTGCAAACGTGCTTGTCGGTATACAAAATTTAATAGCAGTCCCAATGGAGCCGCCTATTAATGGTCTTTGAAGTCACTGAAGTACAGTCGGGGAAAAAAAAAACGCAACACTCAACGTAACTTCGTTGCTAATGGATGTAGAAAAATGTAATAGGTATCATTCGACGGGGAATTGTGAGTAGTTTCAGAAAATGAACTGAAATTTTGAATTAGGGGTCGTCTACATATTAAAACGCGCACCAACTTTGATTTTTTCAATGGTAAGGCCCCATTTTTATTTTATATTTGAATTCCTGGGATCGCGACAACGCGAAAAAGTATATTGGTTATATATTTTACTTATTTTTTGACAGAGTTATAAGCGTTCAAAGTTTGAAGGTGCTAATGTTAAATTCATATTTCAAACTTTTATTAATATCTTCACAAAAAGTAACTTGATCGATATAATTTTTTTTTTACAAGATACAGTGAAGAAACCCAAACATAATCCATCATTACTTTTGATTCTGAAAAATATTTTTAATTCTGAAAAATATTAATAAATTCATATTCATAAAAATTATGAATTATGACCTATATTAATTTTTACATAAAATTAATCCTAATGCTGAAAAATATGGGTGTGCAAATTTGCAGCTCATTCCAGTTATTAGTTTTCGAGATATAAATAAATCTTTCTTTTGGAGTGGCTTAGGGGGCCGTCTCATATAAAGTTTTGCATGAGATAACGAATCAAATCTTAAAAAATAACAAACAAAATTAAACAAAATATTTTTATTTTTTATTTACGGGTCAAATTATACAACAACAACGTCACACGCAAAGAAATGAAACAAAAATGATGATTTTTAGATATTTGTGTTAGCATCAAGAATTCCTGTTTCCTAAAGCAGACCAGCCCCGCCTTCATCGTTCTTCAAAACAAAACAATCCAGGAAAAAAAAAGTAAATGTGACATTGAGTATTCGTGTTAAACACCTTATTGTATGTTGACAAAAATACGCACAAGTGGTATTTACTTCATCGATTAATTGCTGATAAATTTTGAATCTTTTAAACGAACACTAGAAGAAAAAAAAAATTTACTAAATAGGCAGGGTTTACTGTTTTAAATAGAAAAATAGGTTTAATGTGAATTTGTCAAATACAAATAACGAATGGAATTGGAATGCAAGACAGACTTGTAAACTCGTTTCTTAACTACTGTCATAGTTAAAAAAAAGCTTAATCATTTGCTTCATATATTGCTTTATTTTATTTATTTACTTATTTATTTATTTTATAGGGGGGAGGAATATTATTTTAAGGACACTTTAGTCTTTAAAATTATATTAATATATTTTAACTTTATACATTTTTAAAAACATTCTTTAACTTTTATAAATATATTTTAACACTTTTTGCGACCGCAGGATTTTGTCTTTTTGACAGTAAGACCCGCCTACGTGCATTATACTGTCAAAATATAATATTTTAGAACAAATTTTCTTTATTCACGATTATATTACAAATGGATATACATTATAATTATATTCTTTCTAATCAATATATTTCTATCCGTAGTAAATTTTATTGCAAAAATATGAACACTGGGTACACACTTAAGAAATATGTAACACACAAATTACGAAAGAAACGCCCACTGACAGAGTTACAGATTTTCAAATGGCGTGAATCTACGTCAGCAGTCGCGAAAGGGTTAATTAAGAAAATATATTTTCATAGAAATTATAAAACGAATCGTACAGTTCCAAAAAGTTCAACTGACCAAAAACTGGTAAGTGCGATTAAAATTGTTCAATATTTACTACATGAACCCTTACAATAATTTATCCGAAAAGGTTTAGCTTGGCGTTGTTGTATATATATGTATATATTATTTCATTTCGTTTATTATGTTACCTACGAAAGAAAATTTAAGCTTTATTGGTGATCAGTACAGCTATAATAGACACTTTTACTTGAAAAATATTGGACTTTTTTCAAAGAGTACTGTATGGACTAATCGCAAGTATAATGTATTTAAATAGATCTAAAATTATCTAAAAAAGTACTGAAGTATACACAAATCTAAAAAATTGAATTCAGGATAATTAAGGAACTGGAAAACTTACAGTGTTTCATTAATTTTTATAATTATTTTCTTCCTGAAAGATTTCCGGTGTGAAACTTTAAAGTTTTGTCTATTTCTTATAGGATCTTAATTCTATTTTTCTACATTTACAGATAACCCCCTAACACATTTTTGATTATAACTCTATAAATACTAAAGATAAAGTATACAAACAGTATATTTTTCCGCACTGCCAGACTCTCAGAAATTCGAAAATGAAGTCAAAATTGATTGTTGCTATTGAAAAAATCAAAGTTGGCGCTCATTTTAATACATAGATGACCCCTAATTCAAAATTTGACGACATATTCAGAAAGTGCTTTTAATTTCCTGTTGAATTATGTCTATTAGATGTTCCTGGGTCAATTAATAACGAAGTTACAGTGAGTGTTGCGTTTTTTTTTCCCCGACTGTACCATTTGCACGTAGGATCGATGATAATGATGAATTTGGGCCTTCGAGTACCGCTCTGACGATTGATTGGTACTCACGTTCTGTCCACACTCTAGGCCGACTGCTTCCTCCCTGACGCTGTGTTCGGCTATGGTTCACTCGTTCTGCCGATATCATCTAATAGTGGCATCGCTCCTATACAATTGTCAAACAATTCGCAGATTAAACCAACTGGCTTCTTTGAGCCCAACTACACACCTCTCTCAAATGCTGTAATCTGCGCATATTGTTTCGCACCTGTATGCGAGGCTTAGGTACTGACCAGGGGACAGTCCCCGCTGTCTATCCGAGTATACGAAATGAAATTCTCGAAGAATTTAAGACCTGGAATCTAAATTTTTCATTTCTTACATTCTGCCAATTGCTCAGTTAAGATGAGCTGCAGCAGCACATGCTCATTCGATGGCAGCCAAACTTTAAAATTTTGCATTTCTCATCGAAACCTGTATGCATGTCAATTTGTGTCCAGTTTGCATTACTCCTTCTTGGTGCGTCGCTTTTTTGTTATAGAGTGTATATTTGTATAAATGCAATTTTTTAACCGTGTACCTTTTGTTAATTTATTCAAACTTTAAACCAAATATTAATTGACAGTTGGTAAGAGTAAAACAGGTCTTTGGATTAGCAAAAATGCGCAATATATGTATATATATATATATATATATATATGTATAAGCATACTCGTTATTGAAAAATGCTTTCCTAGAAGATGTAACTCTAACCCCTCCCCTCCATCCCTCCTTTCTTTCATTTTTTTCTCTACGAGTAGTTACATTTTCTATTCGTTTCTATTTGTTTCTTCAGATTATACAATTCACGTCATTTTTTGTACATATTTAAACTTTGTTTGTACACTTTTTAAACTGCATATTTAGCAACGGTTATTAGACTAAATTAATTAAACACTTAATTTACTCTGTATTTTCGCTCTCTCTCTCTGCCTTTCGCTCTCTCACTCTATCTATTTATCTACCTGTCTATCTATTATATATATATCTCTCTCTCTAATAAATAACCATGATAAAATATGAAAAATTTAGTCTTAAAAAAATGTGGTATGGAATAAAGGTGGAGCTAAAAATACTCCGGAATAAATTAAAATATTGGCAGCTATGGCATACTTTCCAACCATCTCATTATGAACCGTACAAAGTTTAGTATTCGCCATTTTTTTCACACCGGTCATTTTTTCAAGGGGCGTTAACAATTGTACGGTTATTAATGAAATGGTTGGCAAGTACGTAAACATATTCGAAGACAATTACTCTAAAAATTAAGTGGTGTACAAAAAGGTGCGGGAACTAACAATATTCCTGATTAGCAGAGCTGCCAACCTAATCCGGCAAATTGTTAGTACCGCCCCTTTTTCTACACCACTTAATTTTTAGAGTATTTGTTTTCTTCATTCATCGTAAATTTATTTCAAGAGAATTACTCTAAAAATTAAATGGTGTAGAAAAAGGGGCGGTACTAACATTTTGACGGATTTGGTTGGCAGCTCTGGATTAGGTTGTCAAGTATGATATTTTTTATATATCTGTAGAAGTTTTAGCATTTTAAGTATCATGGATGCATGAAAATGGAAATTGATAAAACGCAATTTAAACATTTCAAATCTGTAAACAATGTGCATGAAATCGTAAAATTCGTTGCCGGAATACATAGTTTATGGAATAATCTGAAAATAATTCAATCTATAAATATTAAATGGAATATAAAACGGTTTTCCGTGATAAATGTGACGCCAGTTTTACTCCGTGATTAGAATAATCGAAAATAAATAATATTCCGCTTTGTTTCAATAATAGATTTTAAAAACTTAAAAAAAAATACCACTATATTATTCAGTATTTAAAAAACATTTAATAAAAATTTTATATTTTATTATGTTCCGTCATGCGTTAAAATTTAAATAGCATAAACGGTAGGGTAAACGAATGCGAAAATGTCACAACAAGATTAAAACAGTAAATTTGTTTTAAAAAATCTCATAAAAATTAATAAAAATTAATTATATTATTTTAAAAAAAGGGAAAAACAAATGTATTGCTCACTGCGTATTGCTCTTTCAAATAATAATCCTCGTTTTACCACGTTTTCTAAATCATAGTATTTAACTTGAGGTGCACGAATCCTAGAATATTCAAGCTAACAAAAGACAAAAGGGATAAAATAGAATTTTAGGAGTGAGAAACTAAGAAAATTTATGTAATATTTATGAACAAAGACTGAACATTTCAGAATCGAGTATACACCTCTTTGCATCGTAAGCCACGCCTTTACACAATTTTTCTAAAACTTTACATTATAAAACAAAATTATTTTACGTACTTCCAATTAAATCATTTAAATTTTGTCTTCAGCATTCGATGTAGTAAATATCATTGACATTTATGCATACCAGCGCCACATAGAGAGTCATATACGAATACAGAAACTAGTTGTTTTAATATTGTTTCCGCAATATAGAGGCGGGGCTTCATTTCTTTTGGGATTTTTTTTTTCACAATCTCTCGCTTGCATTGCGATAATTTTATAAAAAATAATCCAATTTGTATCATAAACATCGAAATGTTGCTTAGAAAACAATTAGAATAACATTAAGGTAAATTAAAATAGTTTTTCGTCAAAATATATACAGATATTTACTCACAGATAATACAAATTATTGAGAGTGACGGCCCCCTAACACTAGTAAAAAATGAAATATCACTGTTACTTAAAAAAGAATGTTAAGAACGAGCTGTAAATTTGGAAACCCATGTTTTTGATGATGCCCGTTCTGTTCATGCAAAAATTAACATAGGTCATAATTCATAATTTTTTGAAATATGAAATTATTAATAATTTTCATAATTGAAAAAATGTTTTTTTATCAAAAGTATGCATGGAATATGTTTGGGTCACTTCATTCTATCATATATATATATATATATATATATATATATATATATATATATATATATATAAACAGAATTTGAATATCATAATTATTTTGGAAGATATGAATTGATGTTTGTCACATTCATTTAACATTAGCACCCTCATATTTTGAAAGCTTATAACTCTGGGAAAAGTTGAGCAAAACATATAAACTATACCATTTTCCACGATGATTTGATCCAAAGAATTCAAATAAATTATAAAAAATGGGGGTTACCACTGGAAAAAAGGTAGTTGGTGCCAGTTTTAATATCTAGACGACCCCTTAAGCAAAATCTAATTATACCATTATAAGCTAGACGTTATTATAAAAGGATTGGTACCAACCACATGTTTGTACGACAACTTATGGCGAAATTAGATTGGGGGGGGGGTTAGGGTATTTTTTTGGTGACTGTACATTGATTTTTTTTCTATTCACAAAACTATAATAATTTTATTCTTTTATCCCCATAATAATTAAAACATGTTTCAAATAAGATGGACGAGTGATTTGTCATACCATGGCAAACAAATTCGCTTTTAAGTTTAAGTTTTCGTGTTACCACTTTTCTAATTTCTATTCAGAAAAGTGACGTTGAATATTGAATGATATCAAGTTGGGTTAAATAAATGATTAGTGTTGATCAAGAAGGCGCAAACAAAATATAATACTTGAAAATAATTATATCTGTCTTATCTTGCGATTCCCGCAAAAAAGGATACAAATTTTTCAAATGATAAATGAAATCTTGTGTTAAAGGTATAATTCATTTGAAGCTTTTTATGATACAGTTATTGGAAAATATTTTTGCTTTTGTACAAATCATGGATATCCCCCTAAATGCATTCGTGACTAAATTGATGGTGGAAAATATGAGATTATAAACTTTCTTTACATGTCTGATTTTCGAGTCCACTTCGTACAGTACATTTTTCTTTTTTTGGAAAATAGAAAAAAATATCTAATAATTTGAACGTTAACTGTAAAATTTCACTTTGTAGAGTCATTTTGAGTTGTTACGAGTAAACCACATATATTAGTGCACTCTGTTTTTCGCAGTATATATATAGTATATATATTTTACAAACATGTTGATATTTAGGATATTTTTTTATTTACTGGCAAATATTCACTATTAAGCTGCAGCTAAGATTAGTCTAAAACAGAAAGCATTTATTTTTCAGTTTGTCATAATTTGCAACAAATCGCATTACAATGAATTTCATTTGTCGACAATAACGCTATAACAGACGAAACCTCAAAATATATTCGTTTGTATAATACGTGCATGTTAGCTGTAAATGTTCATTGTGCTTCATTAAATTTTGTGTAAAAAATTTTGAAGTGTGTCTCGTAATAATTTATGGCTTTATCATAAATCTTCCTCTTCCAAATACAACAAAAATGACGACGAGGATTAAAAAGGAAAGCATAAAAAGGCTATTTTATTGTACAGCATCTAATTTCGATTTCATATTATTCAGTCATAGCTGCCAAGTTTTTAAATTTATTCCGGAATGATCTTAGTCCCGCCCTTTTTTCACACCATAATCTTTGTAGAAATATTTCCTTCAATATATAATTACGATTAAATATTAAGAAAATTACTCTAAAAATATTACGGTGTGAAAAAGGGGCGGAACTAACAGCATTCCGGAATAAATTAAAAAACTTGGCAGCTATGTATTCAGTTAATGCAACGTTCTGTTCTTCAGAAAAATAAGCACAAATCGTTAATCTAAGAATGAAATATATATATATATATATATATATATATATATTCTTGATTACTTTACTGATTATTACTTACATATAGCTGCGATGTTTTTTAATTTATTCCGGAATGTTAGCTTCGCCACCGTAATAATTGTAGAAAAAATTTCTTCAATATATAATTATGATTAAATATGAAAAAAAAAATTACTCTAAAAGGATTACAGTGTGAAAAAAGGGCGGGGCTAACAACATTCCGGAATAAATTAAAAAACTTTGAATAAATACCATAAAATGCAATAAACTCGCTTTCTTATTAATGTTCTTGATATTAATTTATTCACAAATCTAAATTTCTCATAAAAAATAAATTTATTGCTTCAGATGAATCACCCACTGGATAACTAGGCGACGGAAGTGATGTAAGTTTGTGTCAGGTGTCTAGAGAAAGTGCGATTTAGTGTCATTTTTAATCATTAGTCTGCGATCAGTTACTTGCTTATTTTCGAGAAAAAAAAGTATTTATTCAATTATTCCTTTTTTTTTTTCTTTTCGTTTGTTTTATCCGATTGTTCATATTATTAAAATTAACTTATATTTACATTCAAAATGTTCAAAATTTTTCGAGAATTTAATGATTCTGTTGAATAATTCGACTCTTACGTCTGCAGATTAGAAGAGCATTTTATTCTTTTTGACGTGACAGATGAAAAAGGGTCCCCGGGGATTTCTTTTCTCGGACCGAAATTATATAATTTACTGACAAATTTACTTTTCCCACACCTTTCAGAAACAATAATATGTTCGGAAATACAGTACGAAGCAAAAGTTTAGACAATGAAGAAATTGATGCAGATTTCGAAAAATATTTAATCAATTTTCCTAACATAGCTTGAATGTAATGTGCTGTGCATATTAACAATATTTATAACAATGAAAAGTAGTACTGTACTTATTGCAAGTAATTAAATGGTAACAAAAATATAATGCTGTCTCAAAAGTTTAGACAAAATTTAAATAAAATCTAAATAAACAATTTTTAAAACCTAATTGGGCATCAGTGCTTCTGTATTACTTCATAAATACGAGATTCCATCGAAGAAACTTAATTTTGCATAGTTTTGGGACCGATGTCGTACTATGCATCCTCAATAGGTGTCTTGTGTTCCTGAAAAGAAAAGTATTGTCTACTATTGCTATAAACTTTGCGAGACATGATGCCCCAAAGATTTTCTGTAGGGTTAAGATCTGTGTTACATGCTGGCCTGTCGATAACTCTTACATTATGAGAATTAAACCAATATTTTGTATTGTTTTCAGTGTGAATCGAAACATTGTCTTGTTAAAATGGCCACTGAGGGCCACCTAGAAGCTCAACAAATGGCATTAAGTTATTTTCTAATGTCTTTGTATAATGCTGTGATATTTGACGACCTCTGGTAAAGGTCAAAGATACTTGTCCATTATAGCAAATGACTGCCCAAGTCATCACCGAGCCCCCTCCTTATCTGCGATTAAAAAAACCTAGAGTTTCTTTCCGCAATCACGCCAATACGATGACCAGACATCTGGACAATCTAGATTCTACTTTTTTCATCGCTAAATATGACTGATTGCCATTTCTGTCCATATGACATATGCTTTCGACCCACAACATTCTTTGTAACTTATCATATAGCTTCAGAGCTGCTTTCTTTTACATTTTCGTATAAACTGTTGTTCCTTTTTCCACAATTCGTCTACGAATCGTATCCTTTGATACAGAGAGTCCCGATGACCTTTAAACTCCACTTACACTCATTTGTTGGGTACTCGTTAGTCTTTGTATCAGGCGATCCTTTTGTATATTTCTTACACGTGGCCTCCCGATCTACATTTTGTTTTATATTCACAACCACTCGATAAAAATCAATGAATAGATTTCTTAGATCTATTTATAATAGCCAACATTTCTGAAACGCGCTTCCCTTCAGCTTTCAACAGCGAAATCATTGAAACCTCATTCCCTTGAATTTTTTTAGCTCACGGCATGTCGACTACGAAGCGTTATCCTTTGCAGAACTTAAGTACTCAAAATCTGTGACATCATCGATTTTAAATTTGCATATGCCAGCAAATATTCACAGAAACTCATAATCGTGTCTAAACTTTTGCGACAAGCAAATTTTTATTTTTATCAAAGAATTAAATTTATAGCAAATCAAACGGCTGTCTTTTATAGCATTTTAAAACCTATTTTAAATATATATACAGGTTTTTGTAATTCTGACGTCATAATTCTAAATTTTAAAGATGAATAACGTCATTGTCTACACTTTTGCGTCGTACTGTAGTGGATGTTTTAATGAAATACTTGTGCAAAACCCCAAACAAAATTACGAAAAGAATTAAATTTAAAAAATGTTTTCAAGGAGAAAATGAATCATTTCAAGATTTCAGTGTTCGTTTAAACAAATTTACAACACACTGTGCATTTACGGCCGACACCCTGTCAGAAAATTTGTTAGAACAATTTTTAAGAGGATTAAAAAATGAAGCAATTCAAAGCAAATAAATATCACAGGTTCAGGATTTAACTTTTGAGAAACCCGTAGAAAAGGCCGTAACTACGCCAACTGCTGAAAATGATGTGGTAGAAATACAAAATAAAAATTTGAATGAAAGTAAAATTTCTGTTAATAAGAAACCAAAACAAAACTATTCTCAAAATAATGTATTTAAACAAAACGTGAATAAAACTCCGAGCGCAAATAAAAGTAAAGCTGACTGTTACTTCTTTGGAAATAGTTCTCATTTGGCAAATGTTTGTAAATTTATTAATACAGTATGCAATTTTCATAATAATCGTGGGAATTTGAGTAAGGTGTGTAGGAACGCACAAAACAATGCCACTCAAAAGAAAAGTGTAAATGTTTTTGAAACCGTAGATATTTTGTAATTACATTCTGAAGGCACCAAACCTATAAAAACTTGGGTTTTGATAGAAAATAGTGCTAAAGCGGAATTGAAGTTAGATTCAAGATCGACTATTTCCGCTGTTCCTATAAATCGTTTTCGGAGGTTATTTCCGGAACATAAAATGTTTCCGGCTGATGTACAATTAAAAACACCTACAGGAGAAATTTTCCAACCCGAAGGATTTCTCAGAGTAAATGCAATTCACAAACATAAAACTAGCAATGTTAAACTATATTTAGTTAAAAAGGACATTTTTCATTTATTTCTAGGTAGGGATTGAATAACTGCATTTAGTATATTCCCAAATAATTTGCAAACTGTTCCGACAAAAGCAAAGTAACAATTTCGGAAAATTTAAGTAACTTACTGAATGAATTTCTAGATTTGTTTACAAATAATGTAAGTGAAATTCAAAATGTTAACCCTTTGCGGCGCAAGATAATTCGGACCATTTAAATTATACTGTCACCGGAATTCATGAACTAAATCAAACTAAAAGATATTTTAAATTTTAAGGTTAAAAAACCGGCCTTTTCTAATATGTTATAAACGTAAATTTTTGCTAAAAATTTTCCGGGATGAATTTTTGCAGCTGGGTCATAAATTTTGCTTCCTCGCAGCGAGGACAGCGCGCATTAAGGGGTTAAAGCTGAAATACATTTAGGGAAAGACTCAACACCCATATTTTGTAAAGCGCGAACAGTTACATATGCATTATGGAATGCAGTAAATGAAGACATAGACAGATTAGAAAATAAAGGGATACTAGAAAATGTTAGTACTAGTAAATAGGTGACTCCCATTGTTCCGGTGGTAAAACCAAACGGGAAAATTCGTTTGTGCGGTAATTTTAAAGTCACAGTAAATAAATTTTTAAAGGTGGACAAATACCCATTACCTAAATCAGAGGATATATTAGCAACATTAGGGGGTGGAGTTCGTATTACAGAAATCGAGTTGAATCAAGCATACTTCTGTTTACCGGTAGAAGAGAATTCATAAGAATCATTCTCTTAACACTCTTAAGGCCATATTTCAATTTACGCGACTGCCATGGAATTGCCAGTTCGCCAGCAATATGACAGAGAACTAAAGAACGAATTCTATAAGGTATAAAGGGTATTTCAGTTTTTATTGGTGATATATGCATCTCAGGGGAAACTGATGGAAAACATTTAGAGCGATTAAAACAAATACTACAAAGGTTACATGAATATAACTTTAAAATAAATAAGGAAAAATCATTTTTCATGAATTATGAAATCACTTACTGCAGTTATAAACTTGATAAAAACGGCATACATAAAACACAAGAAATAATGTGTGCTATTTTAAATGTGCCGAAACCTAAAAACATAGGCATAGTATCGTACTATTCTAGGTTTGTTTCTAAATTATCTACAACTGCTTATCCTCTAAAGGAATTATTGTGAAAAAATGTAAATTTTCGGTGGACAAAATATTGTGAGAATTCGTTAAATGCAATTAAACAGGAAGTTACTTCCGGAAAGATTCTACCACTGATGCTTCTACTTATGAAATTTCGGCAGTATTTTTGCATACAATACCAAATAACTCCGAAAGACTAATAGCTTCTGTTTTTAGAGCTTTGTCTTCCGCGGAAAAGCGGTATAATCAGGTAGATAAAGAAGCGTTATCAATAATTTTTGGAGTAAAGAATTTTTTTCAATTTTTATATGGTAGAAGATCTGTCCTGTATACGGATAGTAAACTCCTAGTTTTCATATTTTCACTCACAAAAAGCATTCTAGTACTTTTAGCAGCCAAAATGCAAAGATATACATTATACTTATAAACTTTCCACTATGATATTAAATATAAAAAACTTCCAGAGCACGGAAATACCGATGCTGTATCACGTCTTCCATTACATAGTTAAGATTTACTGCTGCCGTCGTCCGATCCGTCACCACCAGAAAAAATGTCACCAAATTTAATTGGCGACACTGATGTTTTATTAATTCATGAAATTGGTACTTTACATTTAAACACAAAAATGTTATGTGCGGGATCCAATATTGTAAGAAATGTATCAACATTTAATCTCAGGCACAGAGATGCCAAATTAGTTACTTTTTGTCCACATACAAGAAGACTACTTATTTTTAAATATTTCTATATTAAAAGGAAATCGTGTTCTATTTCCGACAGTTCTTAGTTTTACAAGAATTGCGTTTTGACCATTTTGGCATAGTAAAAATGAAAGCACTAGCACGTAGTTTTGTGTGGTGGCTAGGCATCGATAAAGTAAGCGAGGCATCGAGGATTTGGCAAATAATTGTTCTATTTGCGTAAAATTAAAATATAATCCCCCCAAAATTGACACACAACACGGGGAATGGCCAACAACACCGTGGCAAATAACACACAGTGAATATTTTGGTCCAATCAAGGAAAAAATGTTTTAATTGTGGTAGATGCACACAGCAAATAGACGGAAGTATTCCTCGTTCCTAGTACAATTACAGTGAATACCATAAGCTGTTTTTCTTCTCTTTTTGCCAGATATGGCTATCCTGTAATCCTTGTATCTAATAATGGACCACAATTTAAATCAGAACAGTTCAAAAAATTTCGACAGAGTAAAGGTATAAAACATATCATAAGTGCGCCATATCATCACGCAACCAATGGTCAGGCAGAAAGATATGTACAGACAATAAAAAAGGAATTAAAGTCCTTAAGTGCAGAACTAGGAAATCTACAATTTAAGTTAAGCGAGTTTTTGTTTCAATAACGAATAATGCCTCATATTACGACGGGGGTGGAAAAGTCCACCATCGTTATTTCTCAAAAGAAGTATAAGATAAAAATTAGATTTACTTGTACCAAATGTTAAGAATTATGTTAAAAATAAGCAACAAAAAATACTTATAACACAAAAAAAGTAAGAGAGTTTCAAGTAAATCAAAAAGTTGCTGTCGTTATTACACATCGGAAGATAAATGGAAAATAGGCACAATAATTGCTAGAGTAGGAAAATTGCCTTATAAAATTCAAGTAGGTCCATATGTGTTGAAAAGACACATATATCAAATATCAAATGTAGGCTCCAAAGTACAATTGGAAGAAACTACAAGTCCTAATGAATGTGAGGAAAAGATTCTCGATACAAAAAAATCCTGTGTTTCCACATGATATTCATCTACATCCACAATATGGTAGAAAAGCTACGTCTGAAATAAAGCATTCCATGACACCAGATCAGGAACCGTCTGATTTAAGAGAAAAAAGCACCTATTGAAAAGCCCACTGTTCCACCAGTTCGGTACCAAATGACACGGGATCCACGATGACTAAAACGCCTAGAGAAATGAAAATGACTGATCCTAGTGATAAAAATTCGTGTACTCGTGATGATGAACTAAAACCTGAACATTCATATTTTAAAAATTTAAACTAACTTTTCCCAGCAGGTTTTAAGAAGATCAAATAGAGTTAGAAGAACTCCTATCTGGTATGGTGTAAGAAACTGAGGGAAGTAGAGTTGAGGTGTTTATCATCATTGTGTTCCTGAATTGATCTATTGGTCTTCTGGTAAATAACGTTAAACAAATATACAGGTACTTGTGAACTGCATCCGCCAATGAATTATCTGTTTAATTTCCTTTAATCGTGTTAACGCTGAAACAGATCAATCTTCAAAATGCAATCGTTTGTATAAAACGTGTATGTTAGCCGTAATTGTTCTTCGCGCGTTATTAAATTTTGTGTAAAAAAATTAGAAGTATGCTTTGCCATAATTTATGGCTTTATCATAAATCTACTCCTGCTAAATACAATAAATATGTAATACTAATATTTTCATTTAAATATATAATAAGTGCAAAATTATTAAAAATATATATGAATAACTGAATAAAAAAATACCATATTTAGCAACGATTACTAGACTAAATTAAACAAAAACTTAATTTACACAGGATTTTTGTTCTCTCTCTGTTTTTCTCACTCACTATATCTATCTATCTACCCGTCTATCTATTCTCTCTCTCTCTCTCTCTCTCTCTCTCTCTCTCTCTCTCTCTATATATATATATATATATATATATATATATATATACATATATCTTATTTATTACATCTATATTTATCGATCTATCTATATATCTATATATCTATATATATATATATACATAGACAGTTTGCATATTCTCATTGTATACTATTACCCAGGCATAGTTGCCAACTTAACATCATTTATCTACCTTAAAAATATAATAGAAATATTTATTTTATTTAATGAGTGAACTGTAACGGTTTCCACTGATTAAAATAATAATAATAATAATAATATTTTCCGGTGGCCAAATGATGCAAAATCAGCAATCATACACCCAGGCCTCACAACGTTCCTAAAATGTTCCACTCATTTTCTTACACTGACAAAACTTTTTGAACTCAATAAACTGCGTCCCAAAAGTTTATAGACAACCGTTTTTTTTTTTTGGATTTAAGAGATAATTAAACGAGTAAGAAAGACGAAATAAATTATGTAAATATGTATTGACGTAATACAAATAATGAAATTCTTAAGAAACTTTAAACACGCAAAAATTTAATATAAAAAAATAAAAATAAAATAATGCTGTCCCAAAAATATATAGACAACCGGTGATAAAAGCTAATTGAAGTACTGATCTTAAAATTTGCATATTCCAAGGTCATGTACTTGTGACGCAACAGTTTTCTGAGATAAAAGCTAAGCTGTCTTTCTTTTTTTGACTGATTGTACAGATGCCTCGCAACGTGCAATTTTCCAATAATGAAATTTTGAAAATTTATTGTTTCAAAGCTCGCGGAGTGAAAGTTGTGGACATTTCAAGAAAAACTGGACGCAGCAAGGTTGGTATTTACCAAATTCTGTGAAAAGGTGACAATTTTGAATCAAAATCACGTTCTGGACTACCAAAGAAAACAACTAAACGACAAGACACAGAGATTTTCAGATTAGTTCCAACCCAAAATCTATCTGTACGGTCAATTTCTAGAGAGGTGAATTTCTATTTGGAAAGTTGCTAGGTGTGGAAGAATGGATATATCAGCAAGACAGTTGCTCTATTCACGTGTCAAACTGTACAATGCAACAGTTTAGACAAAACCAAGTAACTGTTATGGACTGGCCAGCCCTAATTCGTGACCTAAACCCAATGGATAACCATTGGGGAATATTAGCTAGAGACGTATATGCTAATGGCGTCAATTTGCATCAGTTCAAGATCAAATACTGCAAATTGAAAGAAGTTGGTTTTCTCTAAAGCCAGAAATTCTTCAAATTATTGTTTTGAGTATGCCTGATCGAGTATTTGAAGTGATTAGGAAAAATAGATCAAACATTTTAATGTTAATGAAAAAATAATGGATTGTCTAAAAACTTTTGGGACAGTATTTTCAGTTTTAGTTTCTGTTACAATGTCTGTGATTGTAAGATATTATTTTTGTATAATATTATTATTGTATTGATATTACTTATAATTAAAAATGATTTTGAAATCTTTATTCATTTTTCTCAATGGTAAAAAAAAAAACGTTGTCTATAAACTTTTGGGACGCACTGTACTTATTTCACACATTGTTTGAATACACTGGTTCTCATAATTATAAAGACACCCGTTTATCAACATGAACTGAACACTGAACACTATTATTAAAACAAATATATTTTTTATTAATTTGAATTTCATAATTAGACTATATTTAAAAAGTTTTATCGTTTTTCTATCTTATAAAACTTTAAATACGGCCAAAAAGATGATTTTTCAGGTGTTCACAATTATAATTACAGCTCGATTCTTAGTAATTTTTTTTTTTTCAGTTATTCTTTAAATTAATATTTTATGGGGTCTCTTATTAGGGTGAAACAGTCAGACGTTCTCGCTGGTATATATATATATATATACATTTTTTTAATATTCAGTTTCAATAGCATTTCATACAGCATAGATGATATTCTGAATACATTTAAACTATTTAAAATTGCTTTCCACTTACATGCACTTTTCTAATACGATAATTTAAGGTTTTTTCAACTTTTTGGCTACGGGAAAGGCAATAATACAAAAGTTTCTTTCTTCAAACTGTTTCCTATTGCTCTAGATGTACAGCAAAAATGTAAATCTTGTTGAAAAAAATATTTTTATACTCCCCCAAAATCTAACAAAAATCTGGGAATTCCACATTTAAAATTTGCGGATATTCTCTTGATGTTCATAATAGTAGAAGAAATTACTAAATTCATTCTGCCTTCAGTAGAAACAGCTCCCCAGAGCACCATAGATCCACCTTTAAAATGCCCGATTTATATCTGCCTTTAAAAAATTTGCTCTGTCTTTCGCTATATTCAGATCGTGTCAGTAACTGTTAAAACCATTTGGTTAATCAAGAATAAAATGTTTTTCATCCGAAAATGCAACATTTTACCATTTAATATTGTCTTTATTCAACTTTAACACAGACGTTCTTTCTCCCATTAAATGCTTATTGATTATTACATAGTTTTTTTTATTCATTTTAACATATTATTAATTATTTTAAACATGCATAAATGTGGACTCCAACCTTTCGTTAAAAATTACGAGCAAATTCAGCAGCAGCCATTATGAGTAGTACAATAAGAGGAATTATGAGTCTTCGATCTCTGTAAAACAACACTGATTTTACATCAGATCTCTCTCCTATCGAACTAGCAATTCAATGTTTGATCACATTTCCTTCGGCAATTTTAGATCTTCGAATTTCATTAGAAATTCGGCGGATTGAAATTATCCTTCCACTTAAAAAACACATTTATCATACTTCACTACATGAACGTTCTTTTTTTTGAGGAATAATCAGTAATGTCTGTCCAAGAAAAATTGAAGGCTTATATATGAATTAAACTAGCCCAGTAGTTAAAAAATTCGCATGTCAGCTGTAATTTATCCACTAGTAAGTTAAATAAAACGAAAAAATCTTGATTGTCCCTATAATTATGAACATCTAAAAACGTCGAGAAAAAATATTTTGCATTATTTTTTATTAATTTTGTTACATATTAAAAAAATTATAGCAGTTTTAGTTTTTATAATACTAAATATATTAAGTGCACTTACTTTAATCTTGTTCACAATTATTTTTACATTAGTTATTTCAAAACATAAAGTGTCGTCATAAATATGAGAAGGAGTGTAAGTTTTAGCAAAAACGCATTAAAAGTTATATATATATATATTTACAATAGTGGTAACAGTACAATTAATTGCAGTAAAATTTTAGGAACGCTGCGATGAAAGAAACCGATTAATCGGTTCGGTTAATCGATCAATGCTTAGTCCCGATCAATTTTTTTAATCGAGTTAATCGGATCGATTAATTCGATTAAAAAATTTAAAAATTCGATTAAAATTTTCAAACTACGAATTAAAGCAAAAATGTTGTTCTGCCTACAAAATATTTTTTCCATATTTTGCTAACAAACATTGTAAGAAACATCCATCAAACAATGAAAAAGCAAAAAAAAAAAAATTAAATTAAATAAATAAATAAATAAAAATAAAACCTCTCAAAGAAGTTGTTGCACTTTTTTTGATAAAGAAAAGGGGGAGGACAGTTATTAAACAAAATGCCGCTTCATGTGCATGCTGGAGCAACACCACCTGTCTGTAGCCTTCTACAGAAAGTGTTGGCTAGGGTAATAGTATTCTCAGGAACAAGAAGCTTTCAAAAAATGGAAATGCTAAAGATTAAAAAATAAATAAATAAATAAAAAGGGGGATTGAGATTTCCATTATTCTTCTGATGAGGGAAATGTCAACAGAGTTTCACAGTATCTTCAAGCCTTTATTTTCTATTCAGAATTGCTGATAGTAACTATTGAAGTAGAAACAGAAAATAACATTCTGTGTTCTAGTCCGAAGGGACAAAGAAGAACTAAAATATAAGAATTTAAGATTTTTATGATAATGATATGGAATTTTGAGAATTCATTGAAAAATAGTGACAAGCGAGATGGACAAGGCCTGCAAATATAAAACAAAATATGAGTAAATTCATTCAAGGTTTCTTTCAAAATGAATCGAAAAATAATTTTATTAGGGGGACCGGAAAATAATGTCGTTTTGAATTAAAATACTGACATCGGAAATTTATCCTGGATAAAATTTAAGATATTCTTAGGTAACTTATAAGATGATTATTTGTAAAGTACCATGTAAACACTGTTAAACAAAAATTTCCGGTTTCACTTTATTAATTCAAAACGACATTATTTTCCGGTCCCCCTAATATTAAAAAAAAAAAAAAAAAAAAAAATACGAATAAGTGAAAATATTTATATAAAATTAACACTTAAAGTCATTAATTATTACTCTCAAAATTGATTTAGATTTCAGTTATGAAACATATATAATTAATTAGACAAAAATTTTTGAAAAAAAATTTTTTTTTAGTGAAACTTATGAGTAATATGTATATATTAGGGTGACCGGAAAATAATGTCGTTTTGCATTAATAAAATGAAACCGGAAATTTTGTTTAACAGTGTTTACATGGTACTTTACAAATAACCATCTTATAAGTTACCTAAGAATATCTTAAATTTTATCTAGAATAAATTTCCGATGTCAGTATTTTAATTCAAAACGACATTATTTCCCGGTCCCCCTAATATACAGGGTGCGGCAGCTATTTGAGAACACACGTTATAAGTGATACAATGCCCTGTATATCATCTTTAAAGAACCATTTTTGTTACAGATAACCATAGCAGAACCTATTCTAACCCAGGAAAGGAAAAAGCACGCTGTAAACGTCTCCTTGGCTGCAGGATACTCCGTTTCTGAAATAGCTGCATTTCTGAAAGTCGCCCGATCATTCGTTTTAAGAGTTCAGAGAGTACTGAGGGTTGCCAATGTTAATGTGACAACTGTTTTACACAGGAAACATGATTGCCAGGTCTCGGACATTACCAGGACACCTGAATTCATCAATTCTGTTCAAGCTGCCATCAAAAGGACCGTGGAAAGTCCATAGGGGTACTCAGCTGAAATCTGCGGGTTAGCGTAATCACAATTCCAAGTGTGGTTAATGAAGACCTCTGTTACAAGTCGTATGTAACGCGGAGAGGACAGTTCATGTCCGAGAAAACCTGAGAGAATAGAGTAATCAGAGCAAAGGGCCTCTTAAAGAAGCTGAAACATCAGGAACAGACAGGAACGCTCTGGTTTTTTTCGGACAAGAAAAAATTCGTCCAGGACCAGAAAATCAACCGGATAATTGATCTTTGGCTGTGTAAAAGACTAGAGGAAATTCCCACTATCATGCACACTAAATTTCCTGCGTCTGTTATGGTCTTAGGGATCGTGAGGAATGAAGGTGACGTCATGCCTCCACATTTCTTTTCACAACGTGCCAGAATCAACGCAGTTACTTATACCGATGTGTTGAACACGGTTGTGAAGCGCTGGATTATTGCTCTAGCACGTGGCATACCATATGTTTTTCAGCAGGACTTTTCACCAGCCAATACGGTCCATTCAACACAAGAGTGGATGGTAAACAATTTTCATGATCACATCACTCCACGCATGTGGCCCCCTAGCTCACCTAATGTTAACTCTTTGGACTATTACGCTTGGGGCGTTGTTGAAAAGATCTCTAGTAAGTACCCACATAACACCGTCGGTGTCTCCAGACAGCTATTGTGGATGTCATGACAAATATTCCCAGGGTCCACCTCATTTCTGCCTGCGGACGGTTTCAACAGCGTGTTGAGGTTATTATTGCAGCTGATGTTGCATTTATTGAATGGTGTCGTGCATTAGGTCCGACTTCTTGTGTACACCCCGTTCCATGTTCATTAAATGATATGTGTATAGTGTTTGCTCCCTTTTTCTACGGACGATACTTTGTTCTCAAATAGCTGCCGCACCCTGTATATATATATACACAATATGAGAGTTTTATTCATCATTGAAATAAAATTATATATATAAAAAAATGAAAACCGATTAAAAATTCGATTAATCGATTAATGAACTACGATTAACCCAGTTAAAACTCTTAATCGATTCCCACCCCTACTTAAAAGAATTAGGGGTGGATTTTGTAATTTATTTTTTAGTTTTCAGGAGAAAAAAAATTTAAAGTGTGTGTCTATGTAAAGAATTTCCGAAAAAAAAAAAGGAAAGGAAAACACACATAACATTTGTAATATTTTTTATTTTTAATATATTTTCTTTTGAAGGTATTGCAGAATCAATTCCAGAAAATTATCAACAGGATTAAATAAACAACCAATAATAATAATAATAGTAATAATAATACATTCTATAACAATAAAAAGATGCATCAAGAAGGATTTATCAGAATGAGACAAAAATTGTTAGATGTGATGTACATGTGGAGAAAAACATTTGATTACAGTTTCAGAAAATTTGAATGATTTAATCAAGAGAAAAGGCCGCGCAAGGTAAACAAGTCAATAACGCGTCGGTCTACTTCTGGCCCTTATGTACGCAGTTTTTCGGCTTGATAGAGCTGGTAGATGCTCTCCTGTGAAATATCGTGCCAAATTCTGTCCAATTGGTGTGTTAGATTGGCAAAATCTAGTGCTGGTTGTAGGATCCTTTTTATGATGCTCCAAACGTCCTCATTGCAAGAGATATCCGGGGACTGAGCTCAATCCCATTTCAATGAGCCGCCTATTATGTGTCTTTGAAGTCCCTGAAGTACCAGATGCACGTAGGATCGACGATTGAGATAAACTGGAGTTTGAATACCGCTTTGCGACTGACTGGTTCTCATTTTCTGTCCTCTCTTTCATAGCTGTCAATATTTTAATTTAATCCGGAGTTCTTTTAGCCCCACCTTTATTCAGAACCACATTATTTATAGAAACTTAATCTTTAGTGCATAACTTCGATAAAATAAGAAAAAATTGCTTTTAAAAAAATAGCGGAATAAAATAGAGGCGGGCTAAAATTACTCCGGAATGAATTAAAATATTGGCAGCTATGCTGTTTAGGCCTACCGCTCCTTCCCTGACGCTGTGTTCGGTCATGGTTCACCAATTCCGGCCAATATCATCTAATAGTAGTACCGCGCCTATCCAATTGTCAAAAAATTCGCAGGTTAGACCAACCGGCATCTTTGAGCCCAACTACGCACCACACTCAGATGGTGACATCTGCGCATGTTTTTTGTGCACCTGAATGAGAGACACAGTTACTGTCTCCTCGAAGAATTTATGATCTGGAATCAAAATTTCTGATTTTTAATATTCTGCCAATTGCGCAGTTAAGATGTGCTGCAGTGTCGCATTCTCATACGATGGCAGCCAAACTTTAATTTTGCATTTTCCATCGAAACCTGTATGCATGTCAATTTGTGTCCAGTTTGCATTACTCCTTCTTGGTACCTTTTTTTTTTTTTTTTTTTTTTTTTTTTTTTTTTGGGGGGGGGGGGTTATAGAGTATATATATATTTCATACTTGCCAACCTAACCCGGGAGATTGTTAGTCCTGCCCCTTCCTATGTAAAAATCTTGAAAAAAAAAAAAAAAAAAGGAAACGAAAAAACACATTACTTTTGTAGTATTTTTATTTTTAATGTCTTTTTTTTTAAAGGTATTGAAGAACCCATTCCTGAAAAATTTTCAGCAGGATTTATTAAACAATTTAAATTATAATATTAATAACAATATTCATATTCATATATATATTTTAAACTTGCCAACCTTATCCGGATGATTGTTAGCCTCGCCACTTTCCGTCTATTTTTTTCACACCAGTCTGTTTTAGAGTAATCTTCTTATTTAATCGTAAATATATTTGAAAAAAATTACTCTAAAATGTAAGTGGTGTACAAAAAGGGGCGGTAACTAACACTATTCAGGATTAGGTTGGAAAGTATGATATTTTTTAAATATCTATAGAAATTTTAGCTTTATAAATATCAAGGATGCACGAAAATGGAAATTGGTAAAACGCAATTTAAATATTTTAAATACGCAAACAATGTGTCCGAAATCGTAAAATATGTTTCCGGAATATATAGTTTATTCAATAATCCTAATATAGTTCAATTTTTAAATATTAAATGGAAATGTAGGCTTTTGTATGAACCCTTAAGTGGTGCCAAGTCCCTTTAAAAATGTTGGCAACTATATTATACTGCTCTAAACTAGATATATATTGAATTTTTTTTCTATGCACAAAAGTATATTGATTTTATTCTTTTATCACCATAATAATTGAAGCATATTTTAAATAACATAAACCAGTGAATCGTTATGTCGCCGGAAGAGTTTTAAATGGTTGTAATTTCACGTCACGACTTTTCTGTTCAGAAAAGTGGCGCCAACATACAATTTAATATTGTTAGCACCGCCTTCTTTTTCGCATCCGTATTTTTTTACACAATTTTCTTTCTCGTTTAATCGTAATTCAATTTGGAGAATATTACTCTAAAAATTTACTGGTGTGAATAAAAGGGCGGAACCAACGACACAACGAAGATTAATGAGGATGTTGGCAAGTATGCGTTAAATGTTGAAGGCATCATGTTGAATTAAGTAGATGATTATTGTTCTAAACAAGAAGGCTCAGATAAATGATGAAATAAAGTACTTGAAAATAATTATATCTGTCTTATCTTGCGATTCCCTCAAAAAAGGATGCAAATTTTGCAAACGATAAATGAAATCTTGTGTTAAAGATACAATTCATTAGAATCTTTTTATGATACAGTTAGTCGAAAATATTTTTGCTTTTCTACAAATCACGGATATTCCCCTAAATGCATTCGTAACTAAATTGTTGGTGGAAAATATGATTTTATAAACTTTCTTTACATGTCTGATTTTCGAGTCCATTTCATACAATACATTTTTCTTTTTTTTGGGAAATAGAAAAAATATCAAAGTAAAAAAAAAAAAAAAAATCTAATAATTTGATGATCAACTGTAACATGACACTTTCTGCAGTCAATTCTGATTTGTTATGAGTAAACCACATATATTAGTACACTTTAATCTTCACAGTATATATTTATATGTGTATCTATAGTACATATATTTTACAAATATATTGATGTTTAGGATATTTTTAATTTATTGGATAGTGTTCTCCATTAATCTGCAACTATGATTAGTCTAACAAATCGCATTAAAATGAATTTCATTTGGCGCAAAATCGCCCTCTCAGAAATAGGCTTCTTGCCTTCAAACTAGATGTAGAAAATCGAATGATAATACTCTGGATAGAAGTGGTGGCTTTTAATTTCAAATTTGTTGCTGACAATGAAAGAAAATTCTGAAATAAATGTCTCAATTGAAGGAAATTTGTTAATCTTCTGCAGTTGGCAGATTTTAGCTTTTCTTTTTTTCTTTTCTTTTCTTTTCTTTTTTTTTTTTTTTTTTTCTTTTTTTTTTTGAAAAGTAAGCCAAGTCTTTTGGCGTTCGTCTGAATCGTTACAATATTTAACAAAAAGTTTCACGTATTCGTGCTAAAATCTTTTAAGTTTTATTCAAAGTAAGCAATGCGGTAAATGATACTATTATATATAAATGCCTACAGCACAGCGTTCATTAAGCATAAATAAATAAAATGTATTTTTTGAAATAATGTATTGTTTTAGAGAAATGCCTAAAAACGGCGCTCTTTATCTCTTTTTTTTGTTGTTGTTGACAGCTATTTGCAAACACTTTTACGCATAGGTAGATACACAAACAATTTAATATAGCCTTGAGTATTAATAGCCCTCACCATTCCTTTTATTTATTTATTTATTTAATTTTATTTTATTTTTTAACATCAAATACCCTGAAGACAGCGTTCCCATCTTTTATAATTTATTCACGAGCATTTTTAGTCCCGCCTTCTTTTCTCACCAGAAATTTTGTAGATTATTTCTCTTTAATACAGCGTTCCCAACTTTTATAATTTATTCACAATCATTTTTAGCCCCACCTCTTTTTCAAACCAGAAATTTTGAAAAATGATTTTCTTCTTTTTAATCGTTGTCACATGTTAAAGAGAAATAATCTACTTTTCTGGTGCGAAAAGAAGGCGGGGCAAAAAATGATTGTGATTAAATTATAAAAGTTGGGAACGCTGCTTTAATATGTGGCAACAATTAAATAAGAAGAAAATCATTTTCCAAAATTTCCGGTATGAAAAAGGCGGGGCTAAAAATGTTCGTGAATAAATTATAAAAGTTGGGAACTCAGGCCGAAGAGCCCTTTTTGTGTACATAATAGAAATTACATGATGAAGAAAAATTCACGACGGATTTATAGCTGCCAATATTACTAATTATAAAATCAGGTTCATCACAAGTATTTTTAACCCCTTAACGCGCGGTGTTCTCGCTGCGAGAACGCAAAATTTAAAATCCAGCTGCAAAAATTCATCCCGGAAATTTTTAAGCAAAAACTCACGTTTATGACATATCAGAAAAGACTTGTTTTTTAAACCCCAAAATTTAAAATTTCTTTTAGTTTAATTTAGTTCATGAATTCCGGTGGCAGTATAATTTAAATATTTCAAATTGTCTTGCGCCGCAAATGGTTAAAAAGGATTGTCTCACATATATTTTTATAGAATAAATAAAATTAAATAAACTGAAAACATTGATAAAATATTTCCGTTATAAAGTCTCCGTTGAAAATAATGGAATCTTGGCACCTATGCAAATAAAGTAGTGTGAAAACAGGGTGGATGCTAATAGCATAGATGCCAAAATTTTAATTTATTCCGCAACAATTTTAGCCCCGCCTCTATTTCGCACCACTCTTTTTTTAGAGTGTTTTTACGAATATATATCTACCATATAATAAGAACAAAATTTCTGAAAAAAAAAAAAAAAAAAAAAATGTGGTATGGAACAAAAACGGGGCAAAAAATATTCCGGAACAAATTGAAATGTTGGGAACTCTGATGATAGTGCCATAGAACGAATTAAAATTGGTTGAACCTGGGTTCAAATCCCAGAAAAGGCATGGATGTGTTGTCCCTGTTAGGGGTAGCGATGGCCGCCCATTGGGTGCCTCTTCACAAATGGTCATCAATCATTGTCCCCCCGGCCAATGTTTAGTTGCAAGTGCCGCGCCATTAGAAAAAAAAATAATTAAAATTTTGGAATGTGTGCAAAGGGTAAAAAAATATCCGATGAATAATATGTAAGCAAGTAATTTATCCTTTTTTCCAATTACATGTCTAGAGGATATTTTTTCTTTTGATATGAAAGGTCAAAATATCTGATTTTCAAGTTATATTAATTGAAGTATCCAGTACATTATCCAGTACATTAATTTTCTTTTATGGCGTAAAACCTATTTCTTAATGACCATTTTCCCGAAACAAAATGTTTTTAATAAGGGAAAAAAATCAAAAAGAGTGTATAAAAGTTTCCCTTATGGCGAATAAAATTTGTTTTTTGTTTCTTCTAAAATCAGTAGAAGAAATCACTGGATTCGTAAAAATCTTCGATTACCACTTTTCGATGTAATTACATGCTTTAAGAGCTCCAGAATACGACTTTACTATTTCTATAAGTTGTCTGTCTGTCTCTGTGTGTGCAAAAATTTTGTGGCGACTGTATCTCAGGAACTACTGCATATAGCATAGCTGTCAATCGTTCCGTATTTTGGACACTTGAATTGTTTTTTAGCAATGTCTACCTTATTTAATCACAGAAAAATGTTACAAAAGCTAAAATTATTAAAAATGTTATTAAAAAATATCGGTATCGTAACTACGGAATGGTTTGCAGCTATGTTATATAATACATATAAATTTACATGTAACTGCACCTTGACATAAATTAGTGTCTATCAACAGTTGGTGCAATTAGATTAACAGTTGCCGATAGTACTCAGTGGACTTCGCAATTTCCGCAATGCTATATATCAGGAACTGCTGCACAGAACTGCATATAATTCTTTATGTAGATATAACTTGATATAAATTAGTGCCTATTAACTTTTGGTGCCAAAAGATCAAGAGGTGGCGCTGCTATACAGCGATTTCTGCATTTTAATGGTAGGCTATTTCTCAGGTTGTGCTGTGTATAAACGAAGAAAACTTGATGTGTGAGAAGATAATTATGATACATTATTCTGATTCAATTTTGTTGCATTCAGTAGCTGGCGGTACCATACTGCATATTTTCTCGAGAACAGGAAGGCTATATCTCAGGTTCTATTGTGTATAATTACACAAAACTTTGTATATGAGTGAAACATTATGAAACACTATACTGATTTAATTTAGGTGCATATCGGCCAAAAAATTGCACTGTTGAACTGGAATTTAACCGGTGAATAGGAAGGCTAAATCTCACAATCTATGGCATGTAACGACACGAAACTTCTTATGTGAGGATAGCCATTATGAAAATGAATGCTGACTTAATTTAGGTGTATATCGTACCATAGGTGAAGCTGTTATTGTAAATTTACACATGGCTACATTTCAGCTTCTGGGGATTAAAACTGCAGTAAATTCCATACGTAAATTTTTATTGGGATAGGCTACGGTCAAACATTTGTATACGCTTGAAACAGTAAGTGGCGCTGTTATATAGAATGATATAGAAGAAAGTTTTGTGATGGCCAGAACATCCAGCTTTTTAGCGACATTTTTCTCTAAACTAACTATTTTTTACTGAGCCGTTAACGTCACAGTTGCTAACATTCTAATTTATTCCAGAGCATTTTTAGCTCTGTCTTTATATCATACCACTTTATTTTAAAAGTAATATTTGCTTATTTTATCGTAGTTATTCATTAGAGAAAATTATTAGATAAATAAAGTAGTGCGAAATAAAAGCAAAACCAAAAGTACACTGGAATAAGTTCAAATAATGGCGATTGTGTTAACAGAGACAATCGAGATAATTCGAGTAGTCACCACCCCCTTGTGTACTTTTCCACTTAATACCAGGGCCGTACTCTCTGCCTTTTTTCCAGGATACCCTTCTAGATGAGAAATTTCCGCCTGTATTGCTACCACGATTTTTATATGATAAATTCTATTTTATTTCATCAGGACATATTGCTCTAAAAATACCATGAAGATATCTGCATTAAATTAGTGGTGTCAGAAAAGGTAAATTTTTTTTTTATTTCGGAAAGTGTTCTGAAAAAAAGACGGAGAGTACAACCCTTGTTTAATATTTTACAGTAAAAAAAGCACCATACAACTCGAAACTATATATAATACAGTAAAGCACCGTTTATACGTCTCTCGTTTATACGTCTTTTACATTTATACGTCATTTTAGTAACGTCCCGATTCATTCCTATTCATATTAATGCAAAAATTCTTCGTTTATACGCCACTAATATCGGTTAAAAGTCTTTTCCACTTTACTAAAATTCTCGAAGTTTCTCGACCTGTCATTATTTTCCATTCTAAATTAAACGGATTTTTCTTAGAAAGCATTTTAAATGGAGGAAATCAGGAAAGATCGAAGAATACTGACCAAAGAATCAATTGAATTCACAGTGGAATTTTTAATACTCGTAGACAAGCAGAAAATCAGACCAACATTAAAGATTTTTAATGTTATTAAATGACTATCTGTATGGACATAAACCGTATGCTTATTATTAAAGATACGCAATATGTATAATTAGTATTCAAAATGTGTTCACATAGTTCTTAAGAAATGCTCAATATATGGTAGATGTATATAGTAACCAGTCATACATTAATAGTAGGGGAAGCCGGGGTAATAAGAGACGAAAGGGGTAATAAGAGACAAAAAATATTATTAAAATCTATACTATTAATCTAAATAATTTGAAATAAATGTCTCGTATTAATTTCATTGAATGGACTCCTCTTGATTTTTTAGGTGATTTTTGAACTAATAATAAGAGACTCGTGTCTCTTATTACCCCAACAAAAAATAAAAATGGTGTAATAAGAAACATGCCTAGAACATGTAAATAAAGAATGCTTTCAAGGTTTTAAAAAATTGTACATCAAAAGTCATAGTCTTGGTCAAAAGGTTACACATTAATAAATCCCAAACATCTAACCCACAAAAACAAATTACAAAAAATTTGTCACGAACTTTTAGGGTAAGTTCAAAGCGAAGGTTTTTTTCATCGTATAAAGAAAAAATTCAAAATGTGTTATAAACTTCTCAATAAATGTATTGAAGTAAAGAATAAACATGATACTTAATATTACATATTTTTAAAGTTGTCTAAGTATATCTTTTGGAGGTTTTTTTGACTGCGTCTCTTATAACCCCTGTCTCTTATTACTCCGGCTTCCCCTATGATTTTTCTCTCTCTTTATAATAAATCTTTTTTTTATTATTATTATTAATTATTGACTTAAAAAAAGTATAATATTGTTTACTAACTTAAGAAGTTTTATTAATTAGTATTTTCATGTAATTTTTGCTGAAGTGTCATTAAATTTGTAGTAATCAAAGTGTTGTTATTAAAATTTCGATTATACGTCTTTTCATTTATACGTCTTTTTACGTCACTCCCTTCAAAGACGTATAAACGGTGCTTTACAGTATATTTAAAAATGGGTACTGAACAAATATGCATTTTATTTATATATTTATATTTAATTAAACATTATGAGAATTCTATAGTCGTGTCTTTCAAAAATACGACCTTTAAGGGATTAATTAATATAAAAATAGTCTAAGGAACCAGCACATTTATATACCTGCCCACCATCTCATAATTATGCGAAAAATTTTTAGTAACCGCGCTTTTTTTTTCCACACCAGTCTTTTTTTAGAGTAATTTCATACTTATTTAATCATAAATACATTTGGAGATAATTACACTAAAAATAAAGTGGTGTGGAAAAACCGGCTTGTACTAAAAATGTTCCGATTTATAATTAGGATGTTACAAGTATGCATTTAATAATCGAAAATTTAATATATCTTATACTTTTTACATAAATGTTTCTATGTAAAAGAAAAATGAGAAAATTTTCCATTATTCGTTTACTGTAATGCAAAACATAAAAGCTGAGAGTATTTGTTTCTTCTTTTTTATGTATTTATTTTTTTAATACATAGATAATTTTTTTTTTTTTTTATCATTCAAATATATTGTATTTTTAATTAAAGTACAATTGTCTAAAAAACCATGCATAGAGATAACTTAAATTATTACATCTTAACTTAAAATATATTATTTGAAACTTAGCCATTTATTCTGTAAAATTTAATAAATAAATAACACTTTTGTTATACTCGAAAATAATAGAATTGGTTTTATTTTATGTTTGCAGTAGAAATAAATGAAAATATGTAATACAGAGAAGAAATTGCTACTTTCTACAGTATGTATATATATATATATATATATACGCTGCTGCCAATATTTTAATTTATTCCGGAGTAATTTTAGCCCCTCCTCTAATTCGTGCCACTTATTTTTTAAAAGTATTTTGTCTTATTTTACCGAAATTATGTATTGAAGAAACTTTTTCTATAAAGAAAGTGGTGCGGAATAAAGGCGGGGCTAAAAGTACTCCGGAATAAATTAAAATATTGGCAGCTATGTGTATATATTTATATATATATATATTTGTATATACACATACAGGGTGTCCATAAAAAAATTTTCTAAGCATCTACAGCTAAATCAATGAACGAAATGAAGCCAAATTTTATATACAGATTGTGTAAGACATAGGTAGACGAATTTTTAAATAATAATAATAATAATATATGCCATCGTTAATCTATATTTTGGAGCTGCTGTCACCTGAATAGTATCAATTTGCGAAAATTGCACTTCGTCCTAGACATCTCTGTGTCGATTTATAAATGGTTATTTTCCGCGAGTTAATACTATGTTTCATTCATTTCTGGATGTGCATTTTTATCCAAATGTTAATAAAAATTTTCATAAACCTTATCCCGTGCATTGTTGGTAAATAATTCTGATATGGAATATCACATACTGTGTTTTAATTAATAAAAGAAAAATCTTTTTTAATCACCGAAATCAACTCAAATTATATTTAACATCTGCATGCAATATAATATATATTTGTATGTAATATATTTAACATCTGTATGTTTAAAGAAAAATAATGTAAGATGGAGAAAGTATTCTTCTAGTAGTTTAAATTAATAAAATTATGACGACTGGTTTCTGCATTTATCTTAACTCTTTTTAAATTGTTAATCATAAAACATCATTTTAGAAAATTAGAGAGCTCTGTCCCATCCTGTATCGCTCACCTACCCCCGAGGTAGGCATCAATTGGTAAATATTTACGTATGGTAAGTATTTCTGTATGGAATTGCTGGTGGCAGAAATGATATAAACTAATCTGTGATAATCTTATAATCCTTCCTGGTATAAACTAATTTTCATTTCATTTGGATTAAATGTTTTGTTGATATAATAAAAATATCGGTTATTTTTAAATATTTTTACTATTCTAAATATTTTTCTTCTTTCGGGCATCTCCAGGATGCCACATTTTTTATTTATTTATTTATTTATTTTTTAAGTAGAAAAATTTATCTGCAGATGATAAATTACAATAGCAAGATTAAATTATTCATTTAATTATTAATTTATTTATTTGTATTTACTTTATTTCAATTTACTTTATTTTATTTATTTATTTATTTTTCTTGTACCATTTTAAATTTCCCGTGGAAAATGACGTCACTGGCAGAAAAAACAACGTAAAAAGAGAAAATATTTACAAGCTAGCAAATAGAGTGTCTTGGTAATCGTGAGGTTTTTAATTGATAACTTAGTTAATTAAGGGAATAGAAATTTTTAACGAAGAGTGATGTTTTCATTGGAGTATTTAGCAAACACTGATATTTCTCATGACGCGGAGGACACTCACATTCGCGAGAAGATTTAGTCGCAGGCAAAAATTTTGAAGCTAGCGTTAGATTTTATTAATATATAGATATTACAAACGTTAACCCATTTTATCCTAATTTATTTATTTTGCTCAAATTTGAGAAAAATTACATTTTTTAAGGTTAATTAAACCTAAAAAAACTAATTACAACAAATTTTCAATATATATATATATATTCTGTATAAGAAATCTTATCCACCTTGTACGCAGGACATTGAAATAAAGAAGCTGAAATTTGCACTTATATGTTTTAGTGTTCTCTTCAATAGTGAAAAGTTCTTTCCGAGGATAAAGTTTTGCTTTATATGAATAATACTTTCTTATTTACATGAGTGTTCATCAGAAATAATTTTCAACCGCAAAGAGACGATAAACCACGCCCCCTAATGTAATGATTAAACAAAGATTCCAGGTGGAGGAGGAGGAGGAGGAGGTGAGACACATAACAAGCTTGAAGAAGCTTATATATATCATTATATATTCCAGCTGACGAAATATTCGCCCCAAGAAAATTCTGATTTCTATAATGCTATTTTTTAGCGGTCCTTTATATAGGACAAGGGATAAAAAGGGTTAATAGACTGTTTGTCTTAAACACACACTCAAAAAAAAAAAAAAAGAAAATATTTTTGTCTATTTATCTGATAAATTATTTTCAAAATATAGAAATGTATTTTATTTAACCCTTTTGTGACCGTTGATGTAGATTCACGTCACTTGGAAATCTGTAATTCCGCCAGTGGGCGTTTCTTTTGCAATTTTTATGTTATATATTTCTTAAGAATGTACCCTATATACATAAACTTGGGAGAATACCGCCCACAGGCGGACCTTACTGTTATAAAGACAAAAACATGCGGTCAGGAAAGTGTTAAAATATATTTACGGACATTGGCGGCGGGAGAGAAACAAATACATACTTGACAACATACTAATTATAAACCGGAAAATTTTTAGTTTGCGTCCATTTTTTTCCCACAAGCAGTATATTTTTAGAAAAAAATTTCCAAATTTAAATACGATTAAATAAGAAACATACGTGCCAACCATCTCATTAATAACCAACCGTACAATTGTTAACATTCCTTGAAAAACGCCCCTTTTTTCACACCACTTCATTTTTAGAGAAAATCTCTTTAAATGTAGTTACGATTAAATAAGAATAAAATTACTCTAAAAAATGACTGGTATGAGAAAAAAGACGGGTACTAAAAATTTCACGGTTCATAATGAGATGGTTGGTAAATATGAAGAAATGAAACGCCCAAAAAATATACCGGTGTGGAAAAGGAGTGTGTGCTAAAAAAATTTCCGGTTCGTAATTAGGATGTTAGGAAATATGCAGATTGAAAGATAGACAATCGGGCAGACTGATAAACAAATTGGAATCATATTCACACTAAAAATTATTAGAAAGCGTTAAAGATGCTTAATGCAAAAGAAAATGCAATTCCCGCAATTTTTTTTTAAGCGCTCTTAATGTAACTGAATATTTTTATGTGGCCCTGTAAGATTAATACTAATCACACTACGTTTTATATAAAACATTTTTTTGTACATATGAATAATATATTTGAATTTCATTAAACTTTGTGCAAAGTAAATATATTAAAATTTCGTTTGTAGAAATACTCTGTAAAAATAATAATAATAATGATAATAATAATAATATTAAAAAAAAATGAAGTAAAATTAAATAAAATTAAATTAAATTAAAAATCTGTTAAATTAACCGAAAAAAAATTGTCGACCAGGAAGACAGTAGAAAACCGTTTTCTTGAAGGGTAAAAACTGTTTTTGAAAATAGTCAAATTCTGTCATATTAACATGAGAAAACCGTTACTTTAAACAGAAATACAATGTAATTTTACAGAAAAATCTGTAACTTTTACAGAAAAAAAAATTAAATTAAAAATACGGAGAAAATATAAAAACATTTAATTTATAAATATGAAATGGAAATACGGACTTTTATATAAACCCTTAAGTGGTGCCAAGTCCTTTTAAAAATGTTGGCAACTGTATACTCTTCTAAACTAGACATATTGACATTTTTCTATGCATAAAACTATTTTAATTTTATTCCATTACTACCATAATAAATAAAACATATTTTAAATAACATAAATGGGTGAATCGTCATTCTATGAGAGTAGCTGTAGATTCACTGGTTTCACGTAACTACTTTTCTGTTCGGAAAAGTGATGTTGAATGATATTATGTTGTGTTAGATAAATGGATGTTATTCTCAACAGGAAAGCTCTAATAAAAATTAGTACCTGAAAATGTTTATCTCTGTCTTATTTTACGATTCTCGTAAATAAGGATGCGAATTTTGCAAACGATAAGTGAAATCTTGTGTTAAAGGTACAATTCATTCGAAGCAGTGTTGGGCATAATTGATTAAAAAGTAATTAAATTACAATTATAATTATTTTACTGTCAATCGATTAAGAAGTAGTTGACTACAAATAAATTGAATTAGTAATTGCATTTATTTGTAATCAATTAATTGTTAATTGATTGACAGTAAAATAATTATAATTGTAATTTAATTTTAATTCAATTACTTTTTAATCAATTATGCCCAACGCTGATTCGAAGCTTTTTATGATAGAGTTAATCGAAAATATTTTTGCCTTTCTACAAATCATGGATATTCCCCTCAATGCATTCGTTACAAAATTGATGGTGGAAAATATGAGTTTATAAACTTTCTTTCCATTTCTGATTTCCACGTCCATTTTGGCAGTAATTTTTTCTTTTTCTTTCTTTCTTTTTTTTTTTTAATAGAAAAAATATTAAAAGAAAAAAAATTCTAATAATTAGAACATCAACTGTAAAATTTCACTTTCTACAGTCAATCCTGAGTTGTTATGAGTAAACCACATATATTAGTACACTTTGTTCTTTGCAGTATATATATACACTAAAAGAAATATATGTTCTATTTGCTTCCAGAAATTCTCTGTAATATGAGAAAATACGTTCTGACAACGTAATTTTTTTGTAAATTACGCGCATTTTCTCAAATTGCGGAGAATTTCTGGCAGCAAATAGGACATACTTTTTACAGTGTACACGTGTGTGTGTGCATAGTATGTATATTTTACAACTATGTTAATGTTTACAATATTTTTTATTTATTGAGAAGTATTCACTTTTAAGCTGAAACTAAGATTAGTCTAAAATAGAAAGCATTTATTTTCCAGTTTGTCATAATTACAACAAATCGCATTACAATGAATTTTATTTTGCGACCAAATCGCCCTCTAAGAAATATGCTTATTGCCTTGAAATTAGGTGTAGAAAAAAATCGAATGATAATACTCTGGGTATAAGAGAAGGCTTTTAATTTCAAGTTTGGTGTTGACCACAGATTATTATACAGATAGGACACTCCCGTATATTCTTCGGTAACCAAAATTTGACTGCAACGACCCTATTGTCAACGGCTGTAAGTTTCTCGAGATTTCCGGTTTACGCAATCGCTCACCTTATTTTTATTGTATCTATGTTCATTGTAATATTAGTGCAACGTTAAACCCAACATCCAACCAACTAACCATTGTATCGATGTTTACATTTGGCAACTTTGTTATTGTTTACGAAATTGATTGTCGAAAGCAATTTATTTTAAGAAGCAAGTACTAAATGTTAAGCAAATAAATTTCGAAAATATATATAAACCAGAAATATTTTTTTTTCATTTTAAAGCATTTTGTATTATTTAAACCAAGCAATGTTAAATATTTAAGATTTTATTCCATACTGCTATTTCAGCATTACAGTTTGTTATGTTAATTTGTACACTTGAACACGAATGTGTTTGGCAAAATTTATTTTCAAACATAATGAAAATTCGTTTTATTTCTTAGAAAATAGCTGTAATGTTATGATTTTGTGAATTTAAAAGTAGTAGAAATAGTGAAGCAAAGAAAACTGCACATATGTTTTCATTTGGCAACTTTATTATTGTTTACAAACTTGATTGTTAAAAGCAATTTATTTTAAGAAGCATGTGCTAAATATTAAAAAAAATAAACTTTGAATATACATAAAATAAAAACATTTTTTCATTTTAAAGCATTTTGTATTATTTAAAACAAGCAACGTTAAATATTTAATGATTTCATACTGCTATTTCAGAATTACAGTTTGTAATTTTAATTTGTACTTGAATATGGATATGTTTGACAAAGCATATTTTTAAACATTATAAAAATTAATTTTTATTTCTTAGAAGAATAGCTGTGAATGTTTTGAGGATAATTTTGTGAATTCAAAAACAACAGAAAGTGAAGAAAAAGAAAACTTCCCATACTAACCTGCTACTAACTACTCGCGAAATAGAAAAACAATTTTCGATCAAAGATGTTATTCATGTAGACTTAACACTTGTAGTTCCCCTCTGTTGACACTAGTGGTGCTACTTTATTTCCGGTTCGCGTTTTAGCCTCACTGTCCTATCTGTATGATAATCTGTGGTGTTGACAATGAAAGAAAATTCTAAGGTATATGTCTCTATTGCAGTAAAGTTACTAATCTATTGCAGTTGGCAGATTCCCCCCCCCCCTTTTTTTTTAATGTAAGCCAAGTCTTTTGGCGTTCGTCTGAATCATTACAATATTTAACAAAAAATTTCAAGTATTCTTTCTAAAATTCTAGATAAAAGAATAATAGTAATAATGATAGTAATATTAATAGCGGTTAAGAAAAAAAAAGTGTTTAATATTTAAGAAAAAGAATTATCTACTTTTGTTGGGTATATTTTTATTTTATACAGTAAGCCCCGCGTGAATGTGTTACTATAAAGTTTTACATTAAGCATTCGGCGTAGAAATCTACAATATACAAAAATATAGATAGCAAGATTTATGCTGAAATCGGATAAAGGATATTTAACACTTTCGCGACCACTGACGTAGATTCACGTCATTTGGAAATCTGTAACTCCACCACAAGTGATTGTTTGCAATTTGTATGTTACTATATTTCTCACGAATATTCCTTACATTCATATTAACAACATAGTTTGAATACAAATACTTTCACAAGAAATAATATGATTATTACGTATATTCATATGTAATATAAATATGAAAACCGAAAACCTTGTTCTGACATAATGTAGTTTGAAAGAATAAACCCCGCAGGCGGAACACACTTGGATTATGGGTTAAAATTAAATTTATAATCCGATAAAATATATTAATTAGCAGAGATCCAGTAACAATGGAGCGTGGTCACTGTTTTTAGCTATGCTTAATTTAAATCTAAAAGAGCTTTCAGAAGGAAAAATATTTAAATCAGAATTTGAATAAATTAACCTTATTTATAAACTTTAAATCCTTCAAAAAATTTAAATTAAGTTGGACATTTAAATAAGATAATTTACGCACATACGGTAAGGGAAATAAAACAGAATCAAAATAAATTTAGTTTATTAAAACTAAAATTAAATTTTTGTTTATATAAAAACAGAAAAAGAAAAAGCCATTATGGCATTTTTACAAGACACATGCAGCTTTTGCACCAGCTTAGTGCTTTCAATTCCTTCTGCAAAAAAAACTGGAAAAGAATATTAGCCTCAGAATACTCTTCTGCAGACTAGGAAACCCATGAAACGAAGGAGGTAAGCGAGGAAAGAAGCAACTCATCACAGTCTGCGTGAAGTATTTATACTTCTTCTAAGTCCTTGTATTTGCATACTGGCGTAATGCGCCCTCTGGGGAACTCTGTTAAAGAACCATTCGTGAATTAAATTCACTGCATTTGCGGCTTGCGTTGGAGGAATGGAATTCAGGAGAAATGAAGCCGTGGTGATCATTACGGATTCTGTAACGTGGAGTCAGAATGAAGAGACTAAATGGTTATTTTTCGGATGGAAGTCCAATTGTCAATATCTGACTGTCTCGTATATTGACAATGGCCCCTCACTTCCAGAAGAGAAAAATATACTAAAACGTCCATTTTATACTAACAATTCAAAGTCCAAATTGTCCTTTATTTTCTACTATAAATAGACTAAAAAAAACTATTATAGCTTACAGAAATTACACTTTTCTAATTATAAAATACATATAAATATATACAAATTACACTAATAAAAATAAATCTTTTACAAATTTAGCAAGGTCGGCTTTAGTCTGGGCCTTGGTGAAAGCATCAGCGAAATTTCCTTTACTGGGAACATATTTAATTAGAAATATATCTTTATTAACAAGGCCAAGCACAAAGAATAACCGCACATCAATGTGCTTAGTGCGCGCATTTTCAATAGATGATTTTACGAAATTTATAGCGGACATATTGACAACCAATAATGTCGCTTGTTTAGTCTTATGCGCTAGTGATTTGTAATCCCAACATTCTTTTAAAATACGGTCATACCACAATAAGTCCTTTGTGGCTTCGGTTAGCGCAACGAACTCCGACTCCCCTGACGAAAGGCTAACGCATTTCTGTTTAAATGTGTGCCAGCTAATTGGAGCGTCACCAAGAAATACTAAGTGCCCGCCAACGGAAGTCCTGTCGTCTTTATTACACGCAAAGTCAGCGTCAGAGTACCCAACTAATTCAGTCGAGTTTGCCTGTAGTCTTAACTTGTAGTTTTATGTGCCTTTTACATATCCTAGTATCCGCAACAAGCCATATCAATGCGTTGGGCCAGGATTTTCCTGAAATTGACTCATCAAATTAACCGCATACCTTATATCCGGCCTGGTACGATTCGCCAAAAACGACAAACAACCTAACAAACTACGATATGGTATGTTAACCATCTCTGATCATTCCTCAAACGTAGCTGGACTTTGGGTTTTAGAGTACATTACGCCTTTAGCAATTGGCAAGGAAGATACAGGCGGTTTAAAAGACCTGAACCTCTCGTACACATCTTCGATGTACAACCTTTGCTGGATATTTATCTGATTGTCATTGTGCTCAAACTCAACACCCAGTAACCTTTTAGTTCGACCTAATACCTTTAAATCAAAGCACGATTTTTACAGGTTTAATCTTTGGTCGATAATGTGTTTATTGGGTGCGATCAGCACAATATCATCCTCATAGAGCAAAAGTATGAGGTTCGAGTTACGCTTGTATACACAATTGCACTCCTTAAATTTTATAAACCCTAAAGCCTGTAGTTTTTGATCTATTTCAAAAAAACAACATCCGACTAGACTGGCAAGGACCATACAAGGCCTTTTCTAGCTTGCATACCATGTGCTCCTTTCCTGAGATCTCAAAGCCTGGTGGTTGGGACATATAAATGTCCTCTTTCAAGGGTGCATACAAGTATGCTGCTTCTACGTCGCATTGCAGGTGGTCCAAGCCAAAATTGCTAACTAACAAAGAGAAGAACAGACGTATAACGCAGAAATTTACAACGGGAGAGAATGTTTCATCATACGAGTCACCTGGTATTTGCTTAAATCCCTGCGCCACAAGGCGTGCCTTGTGCCGTACGACTTGTCCCGTCTCATCTCTTTTTACATTAAATACCCACCTACAACCGACAATCTCTTTACCAGGAGGGAGGTTAACCAACTTCCACACCTTTCGAGCCTTCATGGTGTCGAGTTCTTTTACCATGGCCTTTTGCCACTCAACACTTTCAGGTGAAAGCCTAGCTTGTTTTAATGTTCTTGATATTACAAAAGTGGACTGGCCTAGTCATGCTTGCGCTGCACTAGTACTAGGTGGAGTGAGAGAACCGCGCACTATACCTTCAAAAGCTTCTTTTGGAGTGAAGTTAAAATAAGACTTGTCAAATTTAATGTTATGACGTTGACAGTACCTTTCGACCTTTACAATCGAATTTAATTTCTCCTTCTTTCCTAATTCAAAATAGTACACGTCGACCCGGGGCTCTTCCTTCCGATGTTTTAACTCTCTATACCACTCAACCGTACGGGGCTCATCCTGAACGGCTTCCTTCACATCTGTTTGGGCATCCTCATATTCGTCATCAGATAAGGATGGAGGATTTAATAAGACAAAATACTGATTGGGAGATTCTACTGGATTGTTCCTATCACAGACATCAGGGTCCAGGATGCTCCCACTATCAGCGCTACAACTTCCGTGTTCCTATTCATTAAACCTGATGTTTATAGACTCTATAATTTTGTCATCTTCTGGAATAAAGATCCTGTACCCCCGTGTTTTTGACGCGTATCCTATCATGATACCCTTTTTGGCACGTCTCTCAAATTTAGACCGTCTCAGCTGGCGAGGTTTGCCAACATAAGCTGTGCAACCAAAAGGTCTTAAATGGTTGATTGATGGCACTCTACCATAATATCCTTGAAAAGGTGTGCATTTAGTCCTTTTGGGACAAGAACGATTCCAAGTATACGAATAGTACCTTAAAGCGTCAGGCCAAAATGTATCCGGAAGGTTACTATCATCCAGTATCGACCTAACGTTGTTTAGCACAGTTTGATTAAACCGTTCCGCCAAACCGTTTTGTTCCGGCGTGTAGACATTTGACCTTTCATGCTTAATACCCTTTTCTTTAAAGAAATCAGATAGGTCGTTACTTAAGTACTCACTTTCATTGTCCGATCTCACACGTTTCAGACGGGTATTTAGGGAGTTTTCCATCCGCAATATATGCTGACGTAACCTATCACTAACTTCATGCTTCGAAACCATGGGATAAGTGGTCACATACTGGCTAAAATCGTCTATTACTGACAAAAATTACCTCTCCCTATCACGACCAATCGTTGTGGTCGGACCCCAAACATCAGTGTGTATCATTTCTCCCGGGGCTTTAGACTTAATTTCGTGTTCCCTCTTAAATGTAACTCTTCTAAACTTATTCAAAATACAAGTTTCACACGAGTAATTACTGAAGCTCAGGTGAGGAAGACCTTTTACAACATTTTTTCGCTTTATACGTTCAATTGAACTCGGACTTATATGTCCGTATCTACGATGCCACAAATCTAATTTATCAATTCCCCTTTCAATTTTAGTGTTTGCGGCAAATTTAACTGACCGCTTCTCAGCAACTGGTTTTGCATCAGTAACATAAAGGCCGTTTCTAAGAATGGCTGTAAAAAGATATTCATTATTTCTATCCGATACTTTCACCTTCCCATTTTTGCCATGAAATGAAGCACCAAAAATATCCATACGAGTCCCACTTAATAAGTTCTTTCTAAGGCTAGGTATATACATTGTGTCCTTAAAAAACAAAATTTGCTGGCCGAATCTTAATTTCATGGTGCTTTTTCCCTTTATGGGATAATTAAGACCATCTACAGCGACAGACAATGTCTCATCATTTACAGGAGTGTAATCCTCTAAAATATTTCTATTGTGAGTAAAATGATGCGCCGCCGCCGTGTGAAACACAAAAACATCTTTTAGCTCATTAGCATGTAACAAATTGGCCTGGACAAAGAAAGATTTGGGTTTTAAATCAAAATTTGAGTTACCACTTCCCTTCTTACCCTTCACGATGCCACTTGTTTTAGGTGGTGTATGACTCCACCTTGGACTGCTAGATGCATCCGTCGATTCTTCTTCCGAGCTCTTTTCATAGGTGGTCCTCTTTTCTGGGTTCTCCCCTTTCAGCTTGGTACGGCAACTGCTTCTTACGTGTCCCACCTGTCCGTACCTGAAACACTTAATTTCACGTTTCTAAATCTAAATTTAGTAGCTACCTTATTGGCTTCATAAGTCTCAACCTTGTCCTTCTCACGGACTCTTTGGCGGCTTTCTTCCGCTACTAATTCTGTAACTATTGTCTCAAATTTAAACTTAGTATCCTCCCATCTTAAAACATTTTGTACTATAGAGTCAAAGTTATTTAGGAGGTACCTGGGAAATTGGAAACTAACATATTTTTCGGGTATTTCTTCACCAATTCCCTTGAGTTGATCCCTTGTGATACGTAACCTGGCAGCAAAGACATCTACGGATTCCTTTGGCTTAATTTTGCATGCGCAAAGTTCAGAGAACCGAGCCATATGCTGAGCTCTATTATCAAGAGTAAAGTGCTCCTTGATTTTATTCCAAGCGCCTTTCGCTGTAAGGCAACCATAAATAATCTGCTAAAAATTGTCACTCAAATTAAGAAAAATGTTTGTTAAAGCTGTTTGAGCTCTAGAACGGTATTCAGTTACCACTTTTGGAACTGGATCACCTGGCTTGTAATCAGGCTCAACGTCCTCTCCGGTGACGATACCCCAGACACCTTTTTCCATTAAGATGAATTTAATATCATGGGACCAGCTCACATAATTAGTGTGGGTGAGTTTAGCTATACTGTACTGTGTAAACGAAGCCATGACGTCTCAAAAAACACTAAGGCAAGAAGGGAAAAGAGGGGGGGGGGGTGGAAGTACATTAAACTATAGCCCCTCATTCGAAACAGCCCGTTTTAAATTAGTCTAAACCTTTTTAGCTTATATTTCCCTTTGTCCAGACCCCTTTGCATAAAGAGATAAAGTAACATTAATATCTAATAAACAATACTTAAAATAACTGCAATTAAAGTAGTCCTTATGCATATATAATCACGCTATTGTCCACACAGTTTCAAAGTCCAATTAAAAAAAAACAAGTTTTCAGTGTATGTGACACTACCTAGAAAGAAGCTACCACAGCTTTTTCCATTACCATAATGTGTGTTTTCAGCTTATTCAATAGAGAAAAAGAAATCACCTTCAGAACTCGATTACTTAATTTACGCTTCAATATTAATCTTCTTCATACACATTTTTAAAAAAGTTCAAATTCCTTTTAAACATTTAGCTCTTTACTAGATAAAACAAATTGATAATTACGAATATAAGCTATCACCACTAAACCAGTAACTTATGGCCCATAACCCGTGTTGGATTATGGGTTAACATTAAACTTATAATCCGATAAAATATATTAATTAGCAGAGATCCAGTAACAATGGAGCGTGGTCACTGTTTTTAGCTATGCTTAATTTAAATCTAAAAGAGCTTTGAGAAAGAGAAATATTTAAATCAGAATTTGAATAAATTAACCTTATTTATAAACTTTAAATCCTTCCAAAAATTTAAATTCAGTTGGACCTTTAAATAAGATAATTTACACACATATGGTAAGGGAAATAAAACAGAATCAAAATTAAAATAAATTTAGTTTATTAAAACTAAAATGAAATTTTTGTTTAAATAAAAACAGAAAAAGAAAAAGCCATTATGGCATTTTTACAAGACACATGCAGCTTTTGCACCAGCTTAGTGCTTTCAATTCCTTCTGAAAAAAAAACTGGAAAAGAATATTAGCCACAGAATACTCTTCTTCTGCAGGCTAGGAAACTCATGAAAAGAAGGAGGTAAGCCAGGAAGGAAGCAACTCATCACAGTCTGCGGGAAGTATTTATACATCTTCTAAGTCCTTGTATTTGCATACTGGCGTAATGCACCTTCTGGGGAACTCTGTTTAAGAACCATTCGTGAATTAAATTCACTGCATTTGCGGCTTGCGTTGGAGGAATGGAATTCAGGAGAAATGAAGCCGTGGCGATCATTACGGATTCTGTAACATGGAGTCAGAATGAAGAGACTAAATGGTTATTTTTCCGATTGAAGTCCAATTGTCAATATCTGACTGTCTCGTATCTTGACAAACACACAATCGAAAAGACCAAAACATGCGGTCATGAAAGTGTTACTATTCCATAAAAAAGGGGTTCTGTTAAAAAACAATACTATTATGAGTAATAAGTCACGCCTTCATACGTTTCTCTAAAACAACAAATTACTTCACCAATTCATGATTAAATAACTGAAATTTTGTCATCAACAATCGAAACGGAAAATTTCACTCATTTATATATGCTAGCGTTCTATAAAGAGTCAAACAAACTAAAATTAAAGAAACAAAATCATTTTTTAAGGTAAAGTATTGTTTCAGGAAAAGCCAGATGGTGGGGTTTACTATGCTTTTCGAATGCTATCAAAATTTCCCTTCTGCAGTGCATTAATTTTACGAAAATAGGTTATTTTGTATAGTAACCATCGAAACCTTACTTAGAAAACAATAAAAAAGAAAGAAAAACAACAAAATTATTTTCTGTATTGGACTGAATCTGCATAAATTGGTCTGATAAAGTATGTCGCACATAAAACGGTTTCTTATTGCCCAGAACGAATATTCCCCGTTATACAGTCGTCTACTGTACTCTTGAGTTCTTAATTTTAAATGTGTAAGAATTATATCTTTAAAAGTAGTAAGACATATTACTTTGTTTTAAATTATTTTTCCATAAAAAATGTGACTTCAGTTTTACGCCGTGATTAGAATAATCGAAAATATATTGCGCTTTGTTTCAATAATATATTTTACAAAAAAAAAAAAAAAAAAAAAAAAAAAAAATCTACTATTTCATTTAGAATTAAAGAAGCATTTAATAAAAATTTAATATTTTATTATGTTATGTCATGCAATAAAATTTATAGCATTAGCTTACAAACGGTACAGTAAACGAATGCGAAAATGTCACAAGAACATTAAAACAGAAAATTCGTTTTAAAAATCTTATAAAAATTAATAAATATTTTTTAATATTAATTTAAAAGAAAAGAAGAAAAAGAGTATTGTTCACTGCGTATTGCTCTTTCAAACAATAATCCTCGTTTTACCGCGTTTCCTAAATCATGACATTTAACTTGAGATGCACGAATCCTGGAATATTCAAATAAATAAAAAAAAAGACAACAGAATTAAAATAGAATTTTAGCAGTGAGAAACTAAGAAAAGTTATGTAATATTTAAGAACAAAGACTTAACATTTCAGGATCGGGTTTGCAACGGCAGCCCTGCCTTTACGAAATTTTCTAAAACTTTACATTATAAAACAAAATTATTTTACATACTTCTAATTAAATCATTTAAATTTTGTCTCCAGCATTCGATATAGCAAATGTCATTGATATTGATGTATACTAACGTCACATATAGAGTCACATACGAATATGCAAACTAGTTTTTTAGGTTGATTTCTTTAGAAATCGACCTATTGCAATCACTTGGTTTATCTATATCTATCTATCTATAATGAAAATTTTGTCATCACGATAACTCCCGAAATTATACTCCAAATCGAACCAAATTTGGACAGTGAACCGATCTTATAAATATATTGGATAAGTTCGTTAACCAAGTTGCTCCGACGTTTTGTTTTCAAGTGTCAGCTACTTGAAAATTTCAAACCCACAATGTAAAAAGCAAATTTAAAGCAAGATTTGCTTGAATTTTGATGTAAATACAGGCCACATAGAGGTCTGAATGAAGTTTATTAATGACGTTTATCCTCCATTTTTAATGAAGTGACAGATATTTTTAGTTAAGCGGGGCCACTTGAAACCAGGCTACCACTTGAAAATTTAAAATCACTATAACTTCCGAAATAATACTCCAAATCGGAACCAAATTTGGACAGTGTCTTAACTTATTTTATATATACCTTAGATGAGTTTGTTAACCAAGTTGCTCAGCCATTTTGTTTTCAAGTGGAGACCACTTGAAAATTTAAATTGTAAAAAGCGTATTCCGAATTTGTTTGAATTTTGATGTAAATACAGTATACTTAGACCATATAAGGATGTCAACCAAGTTGATTAATGAACTTTAACCGCCATTTTTGGAAAGTACCGGATATCTTATACTAAGCGGGCCACTTGAAATCAGGCTGCCACTTGAAAATTTAAAATCACGATGACTTCTGAAATAATACTCCAAATCGAATCAAATTTGGACAGTGATATTATCATATAATTGTCTTGAACGTGTTCACTGGGTAACTTGTCCCACATCTTGTTTCTAAGTTGCAGCTTCTTGAAATCACACTGCCACTTGAAAATATGGCATCACGATAACTTTTAAAATACTAAACTAATTCAAATAAAAGTTGGATTGTGAACTTATGGTTCAAATATCTAAGATAAGTTCCGCAATTTTATTTCTAAGTGGTGGTCACTTGAAAATTTGTCATTATGGTAACTTTAGTAATACTGAATCAATTCGCATCAAATTTGGATAGTGGATTTATCATTCAAATATCTCAGATAAGTTTGCTAGGCATCTCACTCCGCTTTTTTCACCAAGTGGTGCCACATGAAAATTTCTTATGACGATAATATTTGAAATACTGATTTAATTTAAACTAGAACTGGACAATGAACTTATCATACAAATATATTGGATGATTTCGCTGGGCAAGTTGTTTTGCCATTTTTTTTCCAAGTCGCAGCCACTTAGACTGCCACTTGAAAATTTGCCATAATAATAACTTTTGAAACACGGCACTGATTTGAACCACAGTTGGACAGTGAACCTATGCTTCAAATATCTTGGATGCGTTTGCTGGGCAACTTGTTCCACTGTATTGTTTCCAAGTGGCGGTCACTTGAAAATTTGTTATGATGGTAACTTTTGAAATACTTAATCAATTCAAATCAAAGATGAAAAATGGATTTATCATTCAAACAATAAAAATCTAGAAATTTCACGTAATTCCTGAACCAATCACGTTATTGCGTCTTTCTTTGGTACATCGATAATAAGCATTTTCTCGCCAAAAGTCGCCATGGGGGAAAGTCGCCAAATTTGGCGCCAGATCTATTACATGCCTTATTAGATATTTTTAATTCGTTTTCAGGGGAAAATTAGGGTATTTTAATGCTAAAACAAACTAGAAATGCAGAAAACTAACATTTTATCAACTTACTAAGCCTGTTTGAAAGAATTTAAAAAAAAAAAAAAAAATTAAATTTGCAACGGTATCTTAGATGAGCAACTTTCTTACTGCCATTTTGATCCAAGTGGCAGCCGCGTAATTTTTCAACACAATGACTTTTGAGATTTTGAATTTATTCGAACTATATGTGTACAGTAGATTTATCTCACAAATGCATTTGATATATTTGTCTACTTAACCCACCATTTTGTTTCCAAGCGTCGGCCACTTGAAAACTTTAAATTCACATAAAAAGGTACTTATGAACCAATTTGCTTAAAACTCCATATGTACATAGCCTTCATCAATATTTCTACCAAGTCCATTAATAATCTTTAGCCGAAATTTTGAAACAGAATGGCGGCTACTTGATAAGAATAAAGAAATCAACCTACCCTTCCGAATAAGCCGGAAGCTCTTGTTTAATATTTTTTCCTCGATACAGAGGCGGGGCTTCATTTCATTTGGAATTCTTTCACAATCTCTCCCCTGTATTGCGATAATTTTATATAAAATAAGCCAGTTTGTATAATAAACATCAAAATGTTGCACACAGAAAAATGGAAAAACGAATCTTGTCAAGAGACTCGCCAACTTTGTGATACTAGATGTTTGCCAAGTACATTGACAGTTTTGCACAAAATTACGCAAAATTAAAACACTACATGACAATCCTAGTTAGTCATCAGACACAAAAGTCGTTTTATTTTACTATGTATCTTTAATAATATTTGGTCTAATGATTAGTTTTGGCTCTAAAACTTGTCAGATGACCAGATTCCTTGGTACACTTTTCATTTTCCTCAAATTTGACTGGTTAATCAAATGAGAAGATAAAAATAAAATGTTCCAATCTTGTCAATCGATTAACCCTTTGCGGCGCAGGGTAATTCGGATCATTTAAATTATACTGCCACCGGAATTTATGAACAAAATTAAAATAAAAGTTATTTTAAATTTTCAGGTTTAAAAAAAGGGCCTTTTCTGCTATGTTATGAATGCAAATTTTTGCTGAAATATTTCCGGGATGAGTTTTTGCAGTTGAGAATTAAAATTAGGTGTTCCACCAGCGGGAACACTGCGACTGAAAGGGTTAAGAAAATCTTTTAAGTGTAGATTCTGACTAACTTGCCTTGTCTGGTATCTGAGGTTGTTGACTACCATACTTGCCAACCATCTCATTAATAACTGTACAGTTGTCAACACCCCTTGAAAAAACGCCCTTTTCTCACACCACTTTAATTTTACAGTAATTCTCTCCAAATGTTGTTACGATTAAATAAAAATAAAATTACTCTAAAATTTGACTTTTGTGAATAAAAAAGCGGGTACTAAAAATTGTACGGTTCATAATGAGATGGTTGGCAAGTATGGACTATCTCTCCTGGTCAGATAATTATCATTGTTGACTAGCCTTATTTGTCTGATAATATTAATCTTCCTAGTCTGGAATATTATTTTTTAGAAAAATCAACAAAACACGCGTCATAGTAAGAACGGATTGTGCTGTGGTAGCATGTTTGACTTTTCATACGGAAGTTTTGAGATCGGGTCCTCGCAAGGGCGTTTTATATTTTAATTTTTTCAAGTGTAGATTCTGACTAACTTGCCTTGTCTGGTAACTGTGGTTCTTGACTAACCTTCCTAGTCTGGAGTATTGTTTCGGAGACAAGTTCAGCTAGTAAATTTTTTAACTGAAGTTTCCTAGTCAGCTGTTTGGGTTAGTCAATTATGTATTGTAAACTGAGCACTTTGCCTGGTCATTGTGACCAATTTTTTTTTCTGTGTCTGCTTAGAAAACAATTAGAATAACATAAAGGTAAATTAAAATAGTTTTTCGTGAAAATATATACAGATATTTACTCACAGAGGTTACAAATTAAATTACAATAAGTGACGGTCCCTAACAGCAGTAAAAAAGGAAATATCACTGTAACTCAAAAAATAATGTTAGGAACGAGCAGCAAATTTTAAACCCGTGTTTTTTAGGATGCCCGTTCTATTCGTGCAAAATATAACAAAGTCATAATTCATAATTTCTTCAAATATAAATTTATTAATAATTTTCATAGTTTTTTTTTTTTTTAATCAAAAATATGCATGGTATGTGTTTGGGACACTTCATTCTATCGTATATATATAAAAAAAAAAAAAAAAAAAAAAAAAAAAACAGAATTTGAATATCATAATTACTTTGGAAGATATGAATTAATGTTTGTCACATTCATTTAACATTAGCATCCTCATACTTTGGCAGCTTATAACTGTATTAAAAATTGAGCAAAATATATAAATTATACCATTTTCCAGGATGATTTGATCCAAAGAATTCAAATAAATGATACAAAATGGTGGCTACCTTTGAAAAAAAAAGAAGTCGATGCCAGTTTTAATCTGTAGATAACCCTGTAAACAAAATGTATCTATACCATTATAATCTAGACGTTATTACAAATCGATTGACACCAGCCGCATGTCTCTATGACAATTTACGGCAAAATTAGGTAGGTGGCTTTTTTTTTCTTTTTTCTTTTTTTCTTTTTTTTTTTTTTTTTAATTTTTAAAATTTTAAATTTTTTTTTTTTAATTTTAATTTTAATTTTTTTTTATTTTTTTTGCTGACTGTACACATGAATAACATATTTGAATTTCATTAAACTTTGTGCAAAGTAAAGATATTATAATTCCGTTTGTAGAAATCACTGTAAAAAAAAAAAAAAAAAAAAAAAAAAAAGTTATATATATATATATATTTATATATATATTAAATTAACGGAAAAAATTTGTCGGCCAAGATGACAGTAGAAGACCGTTTTCTTGACGGGTAAAAACTGTTTTTGAAAACGGTCAAATTCGATATTCACGTACGAAAACCGTTATTTTTAACAGAAATACAATGTAATTAAAAAAAAAAAAAATCTGTAACCTTTACAGAAAAAAAATTAAATTGAAAATAAGAAAAAAATTTTAAAATTTTTTTTTTTTATAAATATGGAAATATAGGCTTTTATATGAACCCTTAAGTGATGCGAAGTCTTTTAAAAAAGGTTGACATCTGTATTATACTCTTCCAAACTAGATATATTGACCTTTCTCTATGCACAAAATTATATTAATTTTATTCTTTTACTACCATAATAATTAAAACATATTTTAAATAACATAAACGAGTGGTGATACGTTATGCCGTTTTCAAATCTGTAAGTAAAATTCATCATGTCACCACTTTTCTCCTCAGAAACGTGACGTTAAATATTGAATAGCACCACCTTGAATTACGTAAATAGTTATTGTTTTAACACTTTCAGGGGTAATGGTATACATTTTATACCACCTTATTTCAGTTCCCTAACTTCAAATATTTATCCCAGAATTTTTTTTTATAAAATTTTACTTTTTTACCTTATTTGAAAATATTAATTTTTTAATTTTTTTCTAATCTTGTTTTCAAACTGTGGTGGCACTTGATTTTAAAAGAAATGAAATTCATTGTCCCTGAAAGGGTTAAACAAGAAAGCTGTTGTAAAAAATAGTAGTTGAAAATATTTATATCTGTCTTATTTTGCGATTCCAGTAAATAAGGATGCGAATTTTGCATACGATAAGTGAAATCTTGTATTAAAGGTACAATTCATTTGAAGCTTTATATGATACAGCTAATCGAAAATATTTTTGCTTTTCTACAAATCATAGACATTCCCCTCAATGCATTCGTTACTAAATTGATGGGAAAAAATATGAGTTCATAAACTTTCTTTCCATGTCTGATTTTCAAGTCCATTTTGAAAGTCCATTTTTTATTTTTTTTTGAAAATAGAAAAAATATCCCCCCCCCCCAAAAAAAAAAAAAAAAATCAAATAATTTGATCATCAACTGTAAAATTTCACTTTCTACAGTCAATCCTGAGTTGTTATGAGTAACCAAATATATTAGTACACCTTGTTCTTCACATTATATATATATATGCATATATGTGTGTGTGTGTGTGATGTCAGTGTATGTTTATAGTATATATATTTTACAAATATGTTAATGTTTAGATTAATTTTTATTTATCGTGAAGTATTCAATATTAAGCTGAAACTAAGATTATTCTAAAACAGAAAGCATTTATTTTCCAGTTTCTCATAATTACAACAAATCGCATTACAATGAATTTCATTTTGCGACCAAATTGCCATCACAGAGATATGCTTCTTGCCTTTAAATTAAGTGTAGAAAAAATCAAATGATAGTACTCATAATACTCTGAGTATAAGAGAAGGCTTTTAATTTCAAGTTTGGTGTTGACAATGAAAGAAAATTCTCAGGTATACGTCTCAGTTGCAAAGTTATTAATCTATTGCAGTTGGCAGCTTTTAATTTTTTTTTTTTTTTTTTTTAAGGAAACCATGTCTTTTGGCGTTCGTCTGAATCATTACAATATTTAACAAAAAATTTCAAGTATTCCTGCAAAAATTGTTTAAATTTAATTCAAAGTAAGCAATGCGGTAAATGATGTTGTTATGTGTACACCAACAGCACAGGCTGGAATAAGCAGAAATAACTAAAATGTAATCTTTGAAATAATGCATTCTTTTAGAGAAATTCCTTTTCCCATCTTTTCTGTTGTTGTTGACAACTATTTGCAAATACTTGCATGCATAGGTAAACATACGAACATTTTAATATAATCCTGAGCATTATACCCACCATTTTTTCTTTTCTTTTCATTTATTTACACCAAATTACGTGAAGAGCTTTATTTGTGTATATAATCGAAATTACACGGTGGAGTAGAAGTTACTACGAAGTTACAGTTGCCAATACTACTAAATATAAAATTAGGTTTATCACAAATATTGCTTAACCGTTTGAATGCTGAAGCATTTTCTGAAACACATCCTTAACCCTTTGCGGCGCAAGACAATTCAGATCATTTAAATTATACTGCCGCCGGAATTCATGAACTAAATTAAATTAAAAGAAATTTTAAATTTTAAGGCTGTAAAAAACGGCTTTTTCTGATATGTTATAAACGTTAACTTTTGCTAAAAAATTTCTGGGATGAGTTTTTGCAGCTGGATCTTAAATTTTGCGTCCTCGCAGCGAAGACAACGCGCGTTAAGGGGTTAAATTGCTATGGCTATTTTAGGTCTCAATAAAAGTTTTTCCGGTGTGAATATTTAATTTTAGTTTTGTAAAAAATCCGAAACTCAATCACGCCAACTGGAAAACCACGCCGTGCAGTAAAAAAAAAAAAAAAAAAAAAAAAAAGATTCCAAGTAAGCAGAAAGCGAAAGTGAATGTATAAATCTGTTTTTTTATGCCTAAATTATCTACCCCCGATAGCTCTTTCTACAGAAACAAAATATGAAATTTTCTAATGATCTATAAAAACACACCTAATTAATGAAAACCACGCCTTAATGTAGCGTTTGTAAAAGGCCAATTTAAGTATCATTAAAGGATGAATAAAAACAAAAAACGTGTTTTACCATTAATAATTGTTCACACACAATGTTTTACGAAAATTTGGGATCAGCGAAAAAATCCAATTTTGTTTTCCAAATATGCAATTCAGCGTAGAAAAAAAGGGTCTGTATTTTGAAAAGATTTTATCAAGACTCCGCCCATTCTTATTCTTTTCCAATATATTTCACTAATATAATGATATATAGTATTTTAAAAATGATGAAACGAGCGTCGTAATATTTTATGCGTCAAAAATCCTGTTAGATATTCCTTTTTCGAAAGAACTACATTTAATTGATTTCAGTGATTAGAGTATTGACGTTGTTTTCTGGTGATATTTTTTGAGCATTAAAAAAAAAAAAAAAAAGTTATTTAGTAAAACACAATCACTCATGCAATTGTCAATTAATTTATTAATTCTTTTTATGTTTTACAAATAAATAATGAAAGAAAAGAACTTTATAAAATAAATAAACAAATATATATATACAGAGCTGCCAACCTAATCCGGCAAATTGTTAGTACCGCCCATTCTTCTACACCACTTAATTTTTAAAGTATTTCTTTTCTTAATTCATCGTAAATATATTTGAAGAAAATTACTCTAAAATTAAAGCGGTGTAGAAAAATGGGCAGTACTAACAATTTGTCGGATTAGGTTGGCAGCTGGGTATACACATATATATATATATATTTACTTCTTGTAAAAGAAATAATGGAAAGATAATGTTCAACAGCAGTGTTTTGGTTCTGAATAGTTGATTTTGTTTACGTAAAAAAATTAAATTAAAATTCCGGTGATATCTGAATTTTAACTCATGCACCGCGACAGCTCTGCTTCGCAGTTTTCGAGACTGAACATTGCAGCGCTATCGCGCTGCTTAGCAATCAAACGGTTAAAATGATTTTATCATACACGCATTTATGGAAAAATTAAATCATATACGTATTTATGGAATAAATAAAATCATATACACCGAAAATATTTATAAAATCATTCCGGTATGAAGTCTCCGTTGAATTTAACGTAATCTTGGCACCTTTGCATACTTGCCAACCATCTCATTATGAACCGTACAATTTTTAGTACCCGCCTTTTTTTACACACCAATAATTTTTTAGAGTAATTTTAGTCTTATTTAATCTTAACAACATTTGGAGAGAATAGCTCTAAAAATATAGTGGTGTGAGAAAAGGGGTGTTTTTTCAGAGAGCGTTAACAATTGTACGGTTATTAATGAGATGGTTGGCAAGTATGCCTTTGCAAATAAATTGGTGTCAAAACAGGGGAGATACTAATAACATAACTGCCAACATTTTAATTTATTCCGCAGCAATTTTACCCCGCTTCTATTTTGCACCACTTTACTTTTAGATTGTTTTTCGTGAATATATAACTACCATAAAATAAAGTGGTATGGAATAAAGGCAGGGCTTAAAATACTCCGGAATAAATTAAAATGCTGGCAACTGTGCTAATAGTGCTATAGAATAAATTAATATTTTGGAAAATTTGTAATATAAATGTGTACACAGAAAATTTTGTTCTGAAATTCATAACCGTTTGCTCTCGAAGTCTTTTCGCACGGGGAAACCAACAACACGGAGCTATTTTCCGGATATTTGTTGATCCGCATATAAAACTTCGTAATTTTTCCGGTACTGACGGAATACTTTTTCATACCAGAAAAAAGCTTTTTAAAAAGGCGGGATTTGAGAACAGAATTAGAATTGTGTAAGAGGTTTATTCAAAAGTATAGAAGTGCAACAGGGGTCGTAGTTTCCGCCTTTTTTTTTTTCAGGACACATTCAGGAATGTGAAATGTATGCTTTTTATACTACCACTATTTTTATGCAACGATTTCTACATTGTTTAACCGCGGCATATAATTTTAAAAATAAAATCAAGATTTTAGTAAAAAAAAAAGTTTGTAGCTACAGAGACGGAATTTTTTTATCCCTAAAAGTGTTCTAGAAAAAAGATGGAGACTATGAAACCCTGGTGCAGAGTACCCAGCGTAAATTCAAACGTAATATAAAATCTGGTTGTCCTTGTGTTATGCTGACCGCGTAATAATAGGCAAGTATAATGCAAGTTTATACCCCTTTTACGTCAATGGCCTCTTTTACGTTGGCCACTTTGTATTTTCCTAATGTGCCGGTCGCAAGCGTGATGGAAAATTAACCTTTTGCATTGGAACCTTTTTTAGTAAGCGTAATGAGCTACCCGACAGTAGTTTTAATAAAAAAAAAATGCAAAATATAAAACATAAGAATTTAAATATAAATATTTTATTTCTATATTTGATGTATATTTATGTATTAGAAGCATTATATATGAATATTATGATTTATAATTTTCTATTGTGTGATATTTTGCAAAGCATTCTTGGTCATTTACGAAAGGTCAAGGTGAGCAACGCCCAACCACACTTAATAATAAATGTAGGTGGAGTCTCTTTCTTAACGAAGTATTACACCTTTTATAGCACTTTTAGTTGTAGAACATTACTGGTGGAAATAAAATATAGAGTAACTTAATTGGTTATGGTGCCTCTCGAGTGGCGTTCGAGTTGAAGTAATGAATAGCATGTCACCTGAGAGGCGACGTTCGAGAGCAAACGGTTAAACTTGGGAGAATAACGCCCACAGGCGGTCCTTTCTGACAAAAGACAAAAACATGCGGTCGGGAAAGTGTTAATAAAGAAATATTCACTCTTGAAAAAAAAAAGTGGTATGGAATAAAGGCGGGGTTAAAAATGCTCCGGAATAAATTAAAATGTTGGCAACTCTGGAAACCTACAATTTGAACAACTGCATTTTAAGAATAAAAAATTTGAATATTTTTTAAAGCTATCGAGAAAAATGAAATATTATTAAAAAATATGATTCTAAAATAACAACGGAAATATGCATTTATTTTAAATCTATAAAATATTCATTTTTATCATATCAGTTACCATCGAATGCACAGATAAAACAAGAAGTAAAGTGTTATACGGTTTACATACATTCTAAACATTTTCCAAATGTACATACGCCTTACATCGTTTAACATTGAATGTATTACATGTAATTGCATATAACAGATTAACCCATTAAATTTATTTTTATGGAAGATAAACCCCTTAACGGTCAGCATATTTTTCAATGAGACGTCTTCCCAGAAGAAATACATTCAGATAATTTTTTTAAATACTTCTACTATCACATAATAATGGGGAATAATTTTTTGAGTCTCTGGAGCGCAACCAGTTTCCTCGTTTCTAATATTTTCCATACAGAGCATAACTTAGTGATCGTTAATGTATTAGTTGGAAGGCATGCCTAATACTTACCAAAAACAGAGCTTAGAAAAATGCGCAAAACATAGATAAGAGAAGTACACTAATCAATATCATAATCGCATATAAATGAGAATTCTAACGTTGCAGAAATCATAAATATTTTTGAAAAAGAAATGTTGATTTGAAAAGTCATATATTTTTTTCGTTATTCTGCTATTAAATAAAGAAAACACGCTATTGTAACTATTATTAGCATGAAAAATTTAGACTGCAAATGGGGAATGTTTATGGAAATGCAAAGTTTTCAACTTTTATAATTTATTCCGGAGCATTGTTAGCACTGCGTTTTTTCCGTAACAGCAATTTTGAAGAATAATTTTTCTCCTTACTTAATCGTAGTCACATGTTAAAGAGAAATATTTTACAAAAAAAGGCGCGAAATCTTTTCAAAAATTTGTATACAAAAAACGTCCAAATTTGGCAAGTATGAGAATGCTGTGACTCCTAATATTGATTTGAGAGAAAAAAAAAAAAAATGCAAAAATTCACTAATGACAAAAGCAAATTTTTCTATTGCCAGAGTTTTCACGGGTAAGAACAATTCGTTTTATTTTCCATGTCGCTACAGTTATACGTTACTTTTTTTAAATACCTACAAAATGCTACGCATCGAATTAAAAAAAAAAAAAAAAACTTTATTTTCTATGCCGTAGGTGGTAATTTTTACACTTATTTAATAACACCGAAATAATATTATTATTTTTTTAATCTGTAAATAATATTGCAGAAAACTAATGCTTCTGTTAAAAAGCACGGCTATAAAAAAAAAAAAAAAAGATATAAAAATTGGCAGCAGTGGTACTAAACCATATTTTAAAATGAATACGATCTAACACCGTACGGAAACACATAATTCTCATTTAGTAATATTTTCATTATTTAAATTATACAGTTACTTTGTCGAAGCTTAGCATCTATGACTTATACTGTACTACGCTGAGGAAAAGAAAAAAGAATTATTTGTCTGATTTTCTAAGAATCAAACTTCAATAGACTGAACCCTGACGCGGGCAGCGAAATACTAATCATTAAAAAAAAATCTTGAGGAACGCTGCTTTTCTTTATATCATAATATTATAAAACTTAATGCCGAAATATAGTCAGTTTTGCGTTTATTGACAATATCTGCGAAATTACTATAGAAATAAACAAGAACGAAAAATCATGCAGTACGCATTTATTATTAACACCTTCCAACTCTACGTACATATTGTTTCGTGTAACTTTGTAACTTTCAATATTCTTTGCCTACGTTATCACACAGTAGACAGACAGAAGGACTGAAATGTGTACAGACTGACTAACTGAATTTAAATCCACTCTTACACATTGTAGACAAGTGTTAAAAAAGTTTAATGTTTATCATATCATGTACAGACAGCCAAAAAAAAAAAAAAAAAAAAAACGCCACCCCCCACCACCTAATTTCGCCGTAAATTATCGTAGAAGCATGCGGCTGGTACCTATCGATCTGCATCAACGTCTAGTTTTTAATGGTGCAGTTCGATTTTACTTAAGGGGTCATCTACATAATAAAACAGGTATAAACTTCATTTTTTTCAATGATGACCCCTATTTTTGATCTCATATTCCGATTTTTGAGATCAAGGCAGTTCGGAAAACCTACCTATTTATACACTTTAAATCAATTCTAAACAGAGTTGCACGTGAAAATGTCTTAGGGGACCGTCTATACATTTAGAAAAATAAATTTTGATCTACCACGCAATATACATTATTTATTAAATTTTACACCGGAAACAAAGTTCAGAAATGTTTATTATAAAATAAAAAACGATTCCAATTCGCAAAATTTCTGTGTTAGTTTATAAATTAAAAGATTTTTATTGGTTTCTATTTATTAAATATTGAATCGTAAAATACATCACTTCACTTCATACGAAGAAAATTAAATAGCTTGAATCATATGAACCGTACAATACAATGTTGAATTACAAACATCTAGGTACCAAGGTAAAAGAACAATAGTAATAATGATAATGATATTAATAGCGGTTAAAAGAAAAAAAAAGTGTTTTATATTTAAGAAAAAGAATTACCTACTTCTTGTTGGGTATATTTTTATTTTATACAGTAAGCACCGCATGAAAGTATTACTATAAAGTTTTACATTTAATTTTAGGCGTACAAACCAATAATAGATAATATACAAAAATATAGATAACCAGATTTAAATTAAATCTGAGAAAGGATATTTAATATTTTCGCGACTGCTGATGTAGTTTCACGTCATTTGGAAATCTGTAACTCCTACAGTGGGCGTTTCCTTCACAATTTGTGTGTTACGATAATTCTTAAGAATATTCCTTATATTCATATATATAAAAACAAAATAGTATGAAACAAATACTTCTACATGCTTCTAATTAAATCATTTAAATTTTTTCTTCAGCATTCAATATAGTAAATGTCATTGATATTTATGCATACGAACGTCACATATAGAGTCACATACGAATATACAAACTAGTTTATTTAATATTGTTTCCGCGATACAGTGGCGGAGCTTCATTTTATTTGGAATTCTTTCACAATCTCTTTTGTAATTCTCAATTGTATATACAATAAGCCAATTTGTATAAAAACATCGAAATGTTGTTTAGAAAACAATTAGAATAACATAACGGTAAATTAAAACAGTTTTTCGTCAAATATATACATATATTTACTCATAGGGGATACAAATTATAATAAGTGAAGGCCCCCTAACAGCAGTAAAAAATGAAAAATCACTGTAACTTAAAAATTAATGTTAGGAAGAGCTGCAGATTTGGAAACCCCGTGTTTTTTATGATGTCCGTTCTATTCGTGCAAAAAATAACATACACTGTCAAAAATAAAGACCTGTTTGCTGCCAGAAATTTTCTGCAATTCAGAAAAATACGTTTTATTAACTTAATTTTTCCGCTGTTAGAGCATATTTTTCTGAATTACAGAAAATTTCTGCAGCAAACAGACTTTGTTTTGAGAGTGCAGGTCATAATTCATAATTTTTTGAAATATGAATTTATTAATAATTTTCATAATTCAAAAAATGTTTTTTCTTAATCAAAAATATGCATGGAATATGTTTGGGTCACTGCATTCTAATCGTATATAAAAAAAAAAAAAAAAAAAAAAAAAAAAAACAGAATTTGAATATCATAATTATTTAGGAGATATGAATTAATGTTTGCACATTCATTTAACATTAGCATCCTCATACTTTGATAGCTTATAACTCTATGAAAAATTGAGCAAAATATATAAACTATACAGTTTTTCGCGATGATTTGATCCAAAGAATTCAAATAAGTTATAAAAAATGGTGGTTACCATTGAAAAAATGCATTTGGTGCCAGTTTTAATCTCTAGACAACCCTGTAAAAAAAAAAAAAAATCTAACTATACCATTATAAACTAGACGTTATTACAAATCGATTGTTACCAGCTGCATGTCTCTACGACAATTTACGTCGAAACTAGGTGGGTGGGCGGCTTTTTCCTTTTTTTGCTGACTGTACACATGAATAACATATTTGAATTTCATTAAATTTTGTGCAAAGTAAAGATATTATAACTCCGTTTGTAGAAATCACTGTAAATTAAAAAAAAAAAAAAAAAAAAAAAAATCAATTCAATTAACGGAAAAAAAATGTCGGCCAGGATGACAGTAGAAGACCGTTTTCTTGACGGGTAAAAACTGTTTTTGAAAACGGTCAAATTCTGTCATGTTAACATACGAAAACCGTTATTGCTGACAGAAATACAATGTAATTTTAAAGCAAAATCTGTAACTTTTACAGAAAAAAAAAATTAAATTGAAAATACTAAAAAAATATTAAAATAATTTATTTATAAATATGAAATGGAATGAAAATAAATATGAAATGGCTTTTATATGAACCCTTAAGTGGTGCCAAGTCCTTTTAAAAATGTTGACATCTGTACTATAGTCTTCTAAACTAGATATATTGACTTTTGTCCATGCACAAAATTATATTAATTTTTTTCTTTTACTACCATAATAATAAAAACATATTTTAAATAACATAAAGGAGTGATGCGATATGTCATGCAGCGCAATTAGGAATTTTAGTCCTTCATGTCACCACTTTTCTCTTCAGAAAAGTGACGTTAAATATTGAATGGCTCAATTTTGAATTAGGTAAATGGTTTTTATTTTAAACAAGAAGGCTATAGTATAAAATGGTACTTGAAAATATTTATATCTGTCTTATTTTGCGATTCCCATAAATAAGGATGCGAATTTTGCAAAGGGTAAGTGAAATCTTGTGTTTAAGTTACAATTCATTTGAAGCTTTTTATGATACAGTTAATCGATAATATATTTGCTTTTCTACAAATCATGGACATTTCCCTCTATGCATTCGTTACTAAATTAATGGTGGAAAATATGAGTTTATAAACTTTCTTTCCATGTCTGATTTTCAAGTACATTTTTCATTTTTTGGAAAATAGAAAAAATGTCAAAAAAAAAAAAAAATCTAATAATTTGATTATCAACTGTAAAATTACAGTCAATCGTGAGTTGTTATGAGTAACTAAGATTAGTTTAAAACAGAAAGCATTTATTTTCCAGATTGTCATAATTACAACCATCGCATTATTTCATTTTGCGACCAAATCGCCATCTCAGAAATATGCTTCTTGCCTTGAAATTAGATGTAGGAAAAATGGAATGATAATACTCTGGGTATAAGAGAAGGCTTTTAATTTCAAGTTTGGTGTTGACAATGAAAGAAAATTCTCAGGTATATATCTCAATTGCAGGAAAGTTATTAATCTATTGCAGTTGGCAGACTTCCCTCCACACCCTTTTTTTTAAAAAGTAAACCAAGTCTTTTGGCGTTCGTCTGAATCATTACAATATTTACCAAAAAAATTCAAGTATTCTTGCTAAAATTATTTAAATTTAATTCAAAGTAAGAAATGCTGTAAATGATACTGTTAGTTGTACGCCTACAACACAAAAGGACTTAAGCAAAAATAACTGAAATGTATTATTCGAAATAATGCCTTTTTTTTTTTTTTTTTTTTTTTTTTTTTTTTTTTTTTTTTAAATAGAAATCCCTGAAAACGGTGCTCTTTCCCCCTCTTTTTTGTTGTTTTTGACAGCTATTTGCAAACACTAGTACGCATATGTAGACGTACAAACATTTAAATATAATTCTGAGCATTGTTAGCACCCAATATTTTTAATTTTCTTTTTATTTATTTATTTACACCTAAGTCCCTGAAGAGCCTTTTTTGTGTAGATAATCGAAATTATATGATTGAGAAAAATTCACTATGCATTTATAGCTGCCAATATTACAGTAATTTCCGGCTTATAATCCGCAGGAAAGATATGTCATTTCTCCACTAGAAATTTTATTTAGCAAAAAAAATCAATATTTTTTTTCCCCCGAAGGAACAACTCTTACAATTATAACTTTATTTGTCAATTAAAATTTCTGGTGCAAAACTGGCTTATATAATCTGCGGATTATAGGCCGGAAATTACTGTACTAATTATAAAATAAGGTTTGTAACAAATATTTAAAAAAAAAAATTTTTCGCATATAATTTAAAGAATAAATAAAATTATATACACTAAAAAAATTTATAAAATCTTTCCGGTATGAAGTCTTCGTTGAAAATAACGGAATCTTGGCATCTATGCAAATAAACTGGTGTGAAAACAGGGCTTAATAGCATAAATGACAACATTTTAATTTATTCCGCAGCAATTTTAGCCCCGCCTCTATTTTGTACCACTTTATTTTTAGAGTGTTTTTCGTGAATATATAACTATCATAAAGTAAGAAAAATTTACTCAAAAAAAAAAAAAAAAAAAAAAAAAGTGGTATGGAATAATGTCGGGGCTAAAAATACTCCGGAATAAATTAAAATGTTGGCAACTCTGCTAATAGTGCTATAGAATAAATTAATTTTTTGGAACATTTATAATATAAATGTGAATACAGAAAAATTTGTCGTCAAATGCTGAAACTTGGGAGAATAACGCCCACAGGCGAGCATTTTTGACAAAAAGACAAAAACATGCGGTCGCGAAAGTGTTAATTAAGAAAAATTTATTGTTGAAAAAGAAGTAGTATGGAAAAAAGGCGGAGATAAAAATGCTGCGGAATAAATAAAAATGCTGGGAATTCTGGAAATCTAAAATCTGTAACACTGAATTTTAAGGATAAACAAATTGAATCATTTTTAAACCTCCGAGGAAAATAAATTATTCCTAAAGAATATGATTCTAAAATAACAACAGGAACATGCACTTATTTTAAATCTATAAAATATTCATTTTTTTCATATTAGTTACCATCGAATATACAGTTAACACAAGAAGTAATATGTAATATGGTTCACATATATTGTAAACATTTTCCAAATGTACACACGCCTTACATCGTTTAACATTGAGTGTATTACATGTAGTTGTATATAACAGATTAATCCCTTAGCGGTCAGCTTATGCAGAGCTGCCTACCTAATCCAGCAAATTGTTAGTGTCTTTCCTTTTTCGACACCACTTAATTTTAAAAGTAATTGTTTTCAAACATATTTGCGATGGATTAAGAAGAAAAAAACTCTAAGAAATGACTGGTTTAGAAAAAGGGGTGGTACTAAAAATTTGCCGGATTAGGTTGGCAGCACTGCATATGCTTCAATGACACGCCCATGGGATTCCTATTTTTTGTTTCAATAAGGAAAATAAATTGAAAATAAATAAAAGAATAACATGTATATATATATTCAGTACGTACTTCCAAATATGTTATATCTAGTTTGGTGCTGGCTGATGCTTTCTTGTAACGTAAAATATTAAGGGAGAGTTGGGGTACGTAGTAGGTACGGGTTGGATACGTAGAGTTGGGGCCACTACTCGATTTTACTCGAATACTTACGTTAAGGTATTAACAATTAACACTTTCACGACCGCTGACGTAGATTCACGTCATCTGAAAATCTGTAACTCCTCCAGTGGGCGTTTCTTTCGAAATATGAGTGTTTTTTATTTCTTAAGAATATACCCAATATTCATATTTTTATAATCAACATCAAATATACTATGGATACAAGTACTTTCATTACAAAAAATATAATCAGAATATATATCCATTTGTAACTAAATTTTAAACACAGAATATATTGTTCTGAAATATTGCAATTTGGGAGAACAACGCCCACAGGCGGACTTTAGTGTCAAAAAGACAAAAGCATGTGGTCTCGAAAGTGTTAAGAAAAAAAAAAATATATATATATACGAATGACATGTATATTTATTCAATACGTATTTCCAAATACGTTTTATATAGTTTGGTGCCGGCTGATACTTTCTTTTATCGTAAAATATAAAGGGAAATATACATATGGTTGGTGTCGCTGCTTGGACTCGCTGCTTAACTCCAACACTAACGTTAAGGAGTTAACACAAAAAAAAAAAAAAAAAAAAAAAAAAAGTTTTTCTAAGGAAAAAAAAAACAGAAATTCACAAAGGCATTTTTAAATTTAATAAAAAAAAGCAATTGATAACTAATATTAAATTATAGCCTTCTTGGTATAGTAACAATGAATTATATCAAATGGATTTAATTAAAATAAAGAGAAAATTAGATCTATAATCAACATAGAAGTCAATCTGAGTCAGAGTTGAAATTAATTCAAACAAACGACATTTTGTTCCCTCTCGTACATTTCACGTGTTGCCACATTTTGCAAATTAAGCATTATACTTATTCTTCTGGCTCAAAGAGAGTATAGCAGAGCCGTAGCTTCCTAAACTAGATGCCTTCCGCGTGGCTCGGAAACTTGGCTACAGTTCAAGTGGTAGACAGCGCCACCTAGTACAGATTGTGCGAGTTTTTCATTCAACTGCACCAATAGTTTTAAGAAGTGATATATGATATATATAATCGACGTTTTTTCCATTCTATTCGCCTTTTATGTATATCAAATCCCACTTTTAAACATTTTTGGTGGCTGTTGAATAAAAAAGTTGCGTCATCTGTACCAGGTGGCACTGCCTACCACCAAGTTTCCGAGCCATGCAGAAGGCATCTACTTTAGGAAGCTAAGACAGAGCTCGAATTATCCGCCCTTTTATTAGGACACTCTCATTGATGAGAAATTTCTGCTTTTTTTTCTACCACTATTTTTATGCAATATTGTCTAACTCGTGTTTAAATCCTGATTAAATAATCACAGTACAATAATATAAAAACACGGAAAATATTTTTGTATAAATATACTAGTGGCAAAGAAGCCAAAAATTTTTCATTTCTGAAAGTTTCCTGAAAATGGGTGGAGACTTCGAATTCTAGGCCTAGGCATCTCCACAAGCCACTCCTCTAATTCAGAAACTATTGTATCTGGAGTTGGAACATTTTATTTATTACATCATTTTATTTATATTTTTATCCTTTAGTTTATTTATTTATTTATTTGCTTGCTTCTTCCAATAACACTATGTGACAGGATATTGGTACACATATTGATAGCTATTATCGAGAGCTATTAGTTATAGTATGTCGGCAGTGTATATATTATGTTTCTATCACTCCTCGTCTTTGAGGTATAAGCCCTTATTGAAACAGCAAATCTGCATTTTAATAAAGAAAGAAGCGGGATTATGTCTTCAACGAGGCAGTGTTTAGAGACAACAACAAGAGAATAGCTACCTTGCTATAAACGTACCAAAAAAAAAAAAAAAAAATGGCACGTGTTAGAAAAATATGCGTATATGTTCCTATTCATCGATAAGTACGGATGAATAAATAGGCATATATGGAATGGGTACTTATTTCTTTTTTCTAACACAGTGTAATGTTATAGGAATAGCAGTTGCATTTTTTGTATGTATACTGTAAAATAAGAAACTGAGTATATCTGAATCAAATTTACTATAGAAAGTCTTGACTAGACAGGAGTTTAATAAAATGGAGAATTACTACTGGGAAACCTCCAAAGACGTAAAAGAAATTTACAGTCCTTTAAAACTATAGCTCCATAGTGGGCCGGATTACAAATGTAAATGTCTGTAGTGGGCATGTACTACAGATAAAGCAAAGTTAGAGAAAAAAATAAGTTACAGATTTTGCATATTTTGTGCACAATATTTGCTTTCAACGTTTTATATAATGTTTTCCTGTTAGAAAATATAATAATAAGAGTGTTTGTTACCGGATTTTTTTAATAACTTTAATAAAATTAAAATATGTACGTATTGCGAGTTCAATATTTCAGTATTTTAACCGTACATAAAAAATGTGCCAAATATCACAAATATTTTTTTCTAGTTCTGGCAGAGTTGCATGTTGTAAAATTTGATTCATCTCCCCTCTCCCCCGCCTTTTTATAGGCGAAACATTTTCGAGCGGATTGCGATTAGGACTGTTTCCATGTCTGGTAAAGAAGAAATTCTATGATATCCTTTGTGGGGTTTAACTTAAAGTGCAAAAAAATATTATTACTTACAGAATTATAGTTTCTCATGGGAAAAGATAGGAAAGTTTGACAATTTGAAGTGAATAAACTTACCACAGACGCTGTGTAGTAATGTACATTTTCATCTTGAAATGCTGTTTGCGAAAATGTCCAAGATATCTCCAAAATAGTCGGTCAGGCACCACTTTTATGAAGATAGCGTTTTATTTCGAGTTAATTGATCCCTTGAGCATAAAAATTTGCTTGACTGTTTGAAAAGTTATGCACTCCGTACCATAATGTACGGAGAATGTGTCACTGTTTTAAAAGTGCGATTTTCATTAGGTCGGTGATATTTTCGTTGTCAGATCTGCTTGTGTTCTTTAGCTCGAAATTACTTCAGGCCTCGCAGCGTTCCTAAAATTTTACAGTCATTTAATTATACTCACACCACTATGGTAAAATAATACTTTTTTGCTTAGTGTTTAGACATATTTTAGCATTCTCATGATTAAAGAAGTAGACTATTGCTCTACAGCTATTCTGGTGTGAAAAAAAGGCGGAACTTAATGCCATTACGGATAAACTAGCATAGTTAGCTGGTCTAGAACCGGTTCAGACCAATAATTAATTAATAATTTTTTACATTTTTTTAGCCATCTGAGGTCTTGCTTTTCTAGTTCTCTTCACTAAGAATGAAATTTTTTCAAACTTTCTGTCATTTAAATCTGCTTTGTTTAATAGTTGCTGCACTGTAGTTAAAGAAATTATGCTGCTAAACACTTTTTTCTGAATCTCTTTTATGTTTTAAATGTAATACAAACCGATTTTATAAGCAATGGCTTTTTAACTTACGGTTATCTCGCTTGGATGAGCAACATGGCCGCCTTAAGCAAAATTGCCTGTTTAAACGGCGAAAAAATTTTATATCTTGCTAAAAACCATTTTACCAATATTTCGTTAACATTTAGTTATTTTACCATCTCACGTATTAAAATATTTTTTGATTTTCATTCAAAAATTAATACTTTTTGTGGCATCGTTACCTGCCTTATTCTTACCATTTTCGAAATAATTTCCAAAATTACAATTTTCCTAACAATTGCATTTTGTTTTTAACACTGGACTCAAAGCTAAATTGTATGTGGAGGACAACATAATAAAATCTGTTCGAAAATTTGCTTTTTAAATGATAAAATTGGCGATTGTAGATGGCGAAAATGAAAATATCCAAGTGCGGCTTTATTTTTGTCGCTTAGTGTATATATATATAAATAAAGCATAAACTTTGAAAGTCCCATAGTTTCCAATTTTTACGCTTTTTGTTAAGCCATAAATTCTTATTCTTTCTTCTATTTCTATAACCACATCACAAAAGTACGTATTTTTTTTAAATAAATCTCATTAAAAAAAAAAAAAAAAAAAAAAAAAAAAAAAAAAAAGTAGATAAATTTTAAAATTTGAAGTGCATTTATTTAGGATCAAACACTCAAATTTAGATATTTACACTGTCTAATAAGACATGATAAATCCATTTCCTTTTATATTTAAAATTTATTTATTTATTTATTTTATTTATTTATTTATTTATTTTTTGTCACCAGAAAATATGTAAAACTTATTTTGTATAACATAAATAAATGAGCGAGATTGTTGTGAAGTGAGTCATTCTATGCAGGGATGGAACACGGGCGCAGAATTCATACCGGAATCCGTTTAAGAAATTTCTCTACTTATAATATCGTTGATTTAAGAAGTAGAAAATTTTCTTACATCGATAGTGGTATGAATTCTGCGCCCGTGTTCCATCCCTGTTCTATGTCAAATCAACGCACAGAAAAAAAAAAATAGTTTTTAGCCTGACCCTTACAGATTTTGATCAAATTGGGCTCATTAATTTGTCCTGTCCAGAAATGGGTGTACACTAATTAGTCCCTATCTCTATTAGTTTTCATGATGTACCTACGGAAAATAGACAGTCGGTTCGTTAATGTACTACGTTGCTGTTTACGATTGGACACTTCCGATTTCAAATGTTTTGACAAATACCTTGGAAAATATTTGACAAATTATTGGGAAACTTTGGTCCTGTAAATAACATGACATATCTCCTATATTTCAGTAAATGTTTTGTCCCGTAAGAGAAAGGAAACCAGTAAAAATTTAAGAAAAAAAAAACAGAATAATTGAGTTCGAACTAAAAAAGGAATACTTAATATAGTTTATAACCATTATATGTAATTATGAGGCTACTTTTAGAAACATGTATTCATTTGTATCTGAATAGTAAGTTTATTCATGGTAATATAAAAGTTTCATCTAAAAAAAAAAGTGTTTTGCTCTATTACTTATTATATCATTTAATGTATCCAACCCAATGCAATGCCCTTTCTAGGAAACGGACATACTGCATCAGAGAATAATTATAAGATTAAAAAAAAAAAAAAAAAAAAAAACTTTTTATATAGCATGTTTTTTACATTTTCTCTTGAATCCTAAAAACTTGACAATTCTATGTATTAATAAATACTTAAAAAAAAAAAAAAAAAAAAAAAAAGATAGGTTTTTGATGAATCATCCCATCAACTTGAAAGAAAATGATCAAATCTATAATGAAGAAAGCAATAATAAGAAATTTTTAAACATTTATTAATTAAACAAAATATTTAAAAGTCATCGTGTTCTGAGATATTCTAAAAGGTTCAAATGTCTAGCTACTCGGTAAGTCTATAGAACTATATTAACATTTTATGAATGTGTATAAAATTTTTAAAGGGGTAATGACGTTCATTTTTGTGCGATGCATAATTTAATTTTTTACATTTTTTTTTATTGTTCACTTTTAAATAAATGTATTTATTTTCCTGTCGAAAAAAAAATAATTAACGCGTAAATTTTTTTGGAACCAATTAAATTATAAATATAACTTAAATGGTTAATTTTAACCCTTTGCGGCGCAAGACAATTCGGATCATTTAAATTATATAGCCACCGGAATTGATGAACTAAATTAAATTAAATGAAATTTCAAATTTTAAGGTTAAAAAAAACCGTAAATTTTTGCTAAAAAATTTCCGGGATGAATTTTTGCAGCTGGATCTTAAATTTTGCGTCCTCGCAGCGAGGAAAGCGCATGGTAAGGGGTTAAAGCTATTATGAGGTTATTATTTTCACATTTTATTAATTAATTAAAAGAAAACATTTATTAATTGAATAAAAGTATTAAAAGAATGCATTGTCATCATGTTCTGAGCTATTATAAAAGTTTGAAATGTCTAGCTATTTGGGAAGTGAAACGTAAACTGTAAGGGTCTTATTCTTCTTCTTTTTTTTTTTTTTTTTTTTTTTTTTTTTAATTCGATAATTTAATAAAATGTAATGTGAAGCACTTTTATTTAAAAAAAAGTATTGCTCTTGCGAAATTTTGTCCAGTTGGGAGGCAAGGTGTTGTCCCCGCGAGATTACGTCCAGATTTCCTAATTATGTAAAACAAAACTTTCATAAATTACAAATTATTTTTCTTTAAAAAGGAAATTAAAAAGGAGCTTCATCAGTGTCCGAGCGTTCTGCAATCAAAGCTTTTAGTTGGTAACTGCCAGGCTCGATTTCATGTCGCACTCGTCAATCTAGCCGTTCTGAGTTTTCCGTGGTTTTTTCCAAAAACTTGTGTAAGTACGGGCTAGGAACCCTTAAAAAAATTCCCCACGGAGGGCACAATACCTCAAGCCTAGGATCTTCGTGTAGTCATCCGGCCTTAATTACAAACATACACTTCCCCCCCCCTCCCAGGTTTATAGAGATACATTTTTAAAATCACATAAATTTATAAGACAGAATAATTTAATTTAAAATAAATGTTATCAGTGTTTTCTATTTTTCTTTCTATTTTTAATTGAAATTTCATTTCTATACAATTCTTTAATTATAATTTCATTTGGGAATAGTCTATGCCATTTAAAAATTAAATAAATAACATCTTAACTTGAGTTTGATTGACATCCAGAAATTTTTTTTTCGCACTATATATTTACTGTTTTAGTTTTGAGATTTATTCTATCGAGATAGAATGTCTGAAAATTCACTAATATACAATCTAAAAATTGATAAAATTCGTGGTTCTAACAGGTTTTATCAGGACTTTTCCCACTCCTTTCTTATTACTACATTTTTACTGAAGCTTAAATATAGAATTCTCGAGAACGGGCTTTCTAGGGCAAACAGTTTATGCGTCGAAGATCACATTAGATTATGCCCTTTCGAACTAGTATGTTGTGGCCACCACGAGACTTTCTTCTATATTTTCCTTTACAAATTCACTCGGTAACAATAATTAAAAAAAAAAAAAAAGTGGGACTTTGACAAAATTTTGGGTAAAATGTGAAAATTATTCTAAGTTTGTCAAAACACGGAAACCGTGGGACTTTGACAAAATTGGGGGAAAACTGCAAAAATATGTTAAAGTTTGTCAAGACACGGAAACCGTAGGACTTTGACAAAATTAGGGGAAAAAAGCAAAAATTAGTTTAAGTTTGTCAGAACACGGAAACCGTGGGAGTTTGATAAAATTAAGGGGAGAAAAAAAAATTTCTAAGTTTTTTTTCGTAAAAAGTAAAAAAAAAATCGATAATTTTGTTTTAAATTATCACAGATTATTAGTTCAACCATTCGTTTTAAAGGTACTGACGAGACCTTTCGAAAGATACCCATCTTGAAAATTTTTGCCCTATATCACCCTGTTAAAAATTTAGAAAAAGCAGGATGGCAACGCAACCTGTGAGACAATTTTTACCAAAAGTTGATAGGCACTAATTTATGTCAAGGTGCAACTACATACCAATTTGTATGAAATTCTGTGCAGTAGTTCCAGAGATACAGTTGCCACAAAATTTTGTCACACACACAGACAGACAGACAGACATTTTCTAAAAATGGTAAAATCGTGTTCTACAGCTCTCAAAACATGTAAATCCATGAAAAACCCGAAATCGAAAATTTTTACGAATCCAATACTTTCTTCTATTGAAGATAGAAGAAAGTAATTAATAGCATTTTACTGATTTCTATTATTACACTATTTTATGGTTACCTGGTGAGTCTACAAAACGAACGTTTTAAAGCATTAGGGCCAGCAAGTGACATTTGCATTTAATGCGCTCTAGAATGTTAGGACAGGCAAAGGGTTAAAGATACAAATATAATATTTTGCAATAATATCGTTCACGAGCAAGGATTATTCTAAAAAAGGTTAAACGTAGTGGGAAATGTCGTATGGTTGAGTGACACGATTAGCATGGTCCTTGAATTTCTAAACAACTCCTAAACCACTAATTTTGAAAAGTAAATTTGATGATAAAGAAAGCCTATAATTTAAAAAAGATCTGTAGTTTTAAGTTTAGTTTAGTATTTTGTTTAAAATAGAAATTTTAATTCGTATGAATATTAATATACAAGAATTTGTGTAACAGCAAACTGCTGCATTTATTTAGGGCTGCCACAGGCGAGTTTTTTTAACCCTCTGGCTGCTCATCCCGCGATTCCCCCTGGCATATGTTTTTCTTTCTTTACTGATTAGCGCATCTCGCCTTTTCATCGTTTAATCAGTTAAATAAATTATATACAGTATTAGACGTTTAATTTAGGTTTTGATCAACATATATCGTTAGTCGTCCACTAAATTGCGGCATTTGAAGGTACTTTGTATTTACCGCTCTAACTTCACTATGTTTGCCGCCTTTATCTAATCAGAAATGGCTGCTACAAAGTGTTCAGAGATTGACAATCTATATATTCCTGATGATTAATCAGATTCTGAAGGTGATTTTAGTTTTGATTGTGATAGTGTTATAGATTTTTTGAACTACTCATCAGATAGCGATAAATATGATCATGATTCATTATATTTTCATTCATTTTCATTACATTTTCATTACATTTTCTTAAGTTTTATATGTTTCACTTTTTTATATTATGTAATAAATAGAAATTAACTGTAATTCAATAGAAATTTATTTATTTATTTATTTTATTTATTTATTTATTTATTTATGTTTTTATCTATTTTATTATTTTTATTTATTTATTTATTTATTTATTTATTTTTGTGATAACATCAGAAATTGGTTTTTCTGACAGCTTAGTTTCTCATGATAAAAATCTGTATAAAAAAATCTTTTCTAGAAAGAAAAATGCATATTTCAATTCTTCAATATATATAGATTTCAAATATGCAAGAAAAAAAATTACACACGTTTCGGAGAGATTTCGGTCCGCAAATTGAGCAGTCAGAGGGTTAATACTCTCTTCCTGCCAATATTAATAAATAAATAAATAAATAAAACCTTAATTTCTGGCGTATAATTCAAAGATAACATATGTCATATCTCTACCAGATGTTTTATTTGACAGAAAAATCTATATTTTTTCGAAGGAACACTTATACAAACATAAGAGTATTTGTCAAATAAAATTTCTGGTGCAAAACTGGTTTATATAACCTGTGGATTATACGCCATAAATTACGGTAATAATATATTTTTACAGGTCAACCTACACGTTACTTTCAAAAATTTATAATGAATTTTATTTTTTGGAAATAGTGGTACGAAGATTAAAAAAAAAAAAAAAAAAAAAAAAAAGAAAAGAAAGAAAAAATTGCATGTGGCAGCCCTGATTTATTTATATCATTTATTATAAGTAAAAATATTCACCTTATTTAATCAAAACGCTAGCTGAAGGATTTATAATAAGTTTCATAAAAACTATTAATTCCTAATTTCTTTATCAAAAACAAATCACAGTACTTGGCATCTGTGCATTTGTACGTCTTGAAATATCTTATAATTTCAGGTAAAAATTGGCATTTTCACATTAAAAATGCAGAAACGTTCTATACAGATGTCTTCCGTAAATATATGAAGAATGTATTTCAAATAAAATATCTCTAGAAACAAATTTATACACCAAATGTATGATGGATATATTTTGGAATAAATAATATTTATCTTTTCGGTAAGATAAATTATATTCCAGAGATTTCACGCGGTTATAAAATCTTATCCAGACCATGAAATGGAAAATACATATCCAGAAGATTTACTGTCGCAGCTATGAAATATCTTGCATTGGCATAATTTAGCGTATGAAAGCTGTGAAAATATTGCACATGTATCATAATATTTTACAAACTTATTTGTTAGACAATGTTATGTTATGTTCGAAATTCAACATTTATTTATAAATTTCGAAATATTGATTTAAAAATTCATATGTACTAAAGTGTTGATTTGAATAAATGAAAATAGAAAATCTAATTATAAATGTTTGTGTAACTGAAAAATGGAAACAAACACTCTGGTCTTTTAGAGGACTAGAAATTAAAGATTTTCAGTATATATAAATACACACAAGGTTCACATTCGTCACTTTTTTGTGCACCGAAAATTTTTAATAATATTTTTTTTTAATATAAATACTTCTTCATGATTAATTAAGGTCAACTCAGTGTTGCCAGATTGGAGACTTTTTTATTCAACTACCACCAATAATTTTGAGGAGTAATATTTGCTATACATAAAAGACGATTGATCGTCGAAGTGATTAGTTAACAGTTACAATTAAAATTTGTTGGTGAATATTGAATAAAAAAAGTCCCCAATCTGGCAACAGTGGGTCAATTGAAAAAAAAAAAAAAAAAAAAAAAAAAAAAAGAAGAAAAACACTATTCGAAAATTCCTGTGCCCAAAAAAGTGACGAGTGCGAACTCAGTATACATAATATAAAAATATACTTAAAATAATGTACAAATTATGTTTAAAAATTAATTCTATAAATGGGGTTTAATTCTACAAATGGGGAATTTAAATACTTTAAATAGCACAGTTACGTAGATAACTATAGATATTTTTTAATTAATAAAAAGACATTGCATTCAATTTTAAGTACGAGGAATTTTAATTTTTATACGACACTCACCCCAAAAAATCTACCGTATTGGTGAAATTTGTCGCTACCTTAATAAAGTCATGTGGAAATTTTCAAGATTTTATCATGAAAAGTCTGAGACATGTAAAAACACCAAAAGAAGCTAGCTAAATGTTAAAAAAAAAATAACAAATCTTTTTTTCATTATTTTAATTACATTAAATACAATAATAGATAACCTTAGCTCTTTATTATGCTGAATAACCCTATTCAGATAATAATTATTGAATGATGCAAAGAAAAAGTGTTTAACTAAATATATTTACTTTTGGCTGCCACAAAATAATATTCTAGAATAAAATGGTTAAATTGTCAATTAGTTATTAAGTTGTTTAAATAAGTTTCATCGCTGCAGTGCCGTTATCTATGTACCAAAATACGAAGAATAGAAATAAATGTTCGGTTTTGTTCGCTGCCACCGCAAAATATTTATCAATAAACTTGCTTGTATGTTCAAAAACTGTTAATGTGCATTCATAAAAAATTGCTCTAATTTGTACATGACTAACTATCAATGTTCATATATATATGTAAACCGCTTTCCGTTTTGTTATGTTGTGAACACGGTAACTGGAGTAATTTCTAATTAAATTTAACCAGCTCGGGATATTTTGTCCGGAGAGTTAAAATTTATGTCGAGTTCGTAGAGGGGGTATCCAGTTCCAAGGGGGGGGGGGAAATGGTGGGGTGAAAATTTTCATTTGCCCATAACTTCTTTAATATTGAAAATAGGGAAAAACTTTAAATCAGGTAAATTATCGCCTTACCCTAAAGAACAATTTTTGTATTTAAACTTTTTCAATAGCCTCAATTAACACGTTCGCGACCGCTGACGTAGATTCACGTCATTTGAAAATCTGTAACTCCGCCAATGGGCGTTTCTTTTGTAATTTGTATGTTACGTATTTCTTAAGTATGCACCTAGTATTCATATTTTTGGTAATAAAATATACTATGGATTCAAATACATTGACTAGAAAGAATATAATTATAATGTTTATTCATTTGTAATACAAATGTGAATACATAAAATTTTGTTCTGAAATATTTTATCTTGGGAGAATAATGCCCGCAGGCGGACCTTACTGAAAAAAAAAAAAAAAAAATCATGCGGTCGCAAAAGTGTTAAAATGTTGGCACATCTGGATATGTCGATTTTTCTGCAACATTCATAAACCTTTTTCATGAAAAATTAAAGTCGTATCACATAATCCATTTTTGTACCATACCAAACGTATATTTTTACGCAGTACAACAGAAGTAAGAAATAGTTTCTATCAGACAGGTAGACACCTGACAGATTTACAAAGCGCCACAAAAGTATCAAATGAAATAAGATATTATCTTGATATCAGTAACATGATAATGTTTTAACACAAAATTTTAAGAATCAAAATTATTACCAATATTATATCGTTCTTCTGGCTCAGTTTTGTTCGCTGGCGCCATTAAATATGTATCAGTAAACTTGTTTGTATGCTAAAAACCTGTTAATATTCAGTTGTAAAAAATTGATCTAATTAAGAAAACTGAAACAATTTGCAAGGAAACGATGATTTGTAACGCAGGTAGGATGGATATAAAACACAAGTAAGGTGTATCAACCCTCACATATACTACCAATTTATAGAACTCTCTTGATTGTTTTACTTTTAATATTTGCAGGAGAATAAGTTCATGCCTCCTGCTTAATATCACCGTTATTAGCGACTAATAACTGGCGGGTGGTAATCCATTTACAACGAACATTATCCTGTTAGAGATTTTCAATTTAGTACTTCTCATATTTGACATTACAACAGGTTCAATCATGAATCTGACTCATGAATATTTTCGTGAGATTACTGCACTAATAATAGAAATTCATTCTATTGATCAAAACACATGAGCAAGTTGAGTGGTCTACGTGACAACAGCTTGGCTTCAAGCCCTCATTGGCCTTTTTAAAAATAAACAGCAGACGCCAGAATCAAGACATAAACAGTTGCTGAATTGTTCTCATCTGAGAACGCAATAGATAAGAGCTGTTCCGAAACCATCCTACAAAAATTGCTGCGTTTGAAATATTGAAAATTATTAAATTAAACGTTGCTCCAAAGAAATTTAGTCTGTAAAATTTAGAACAGGGTTTAACAAGTGTATGGATTTTTTTGTACTAAACCATTATCTCAAAACAATTAATTGTAAACATTTATGTTTCTTTCAGTTATAATACAGAAATTAATTAACATTAATCTCTCTTCGACATTATTCTCACAATATCCATGTTCTAGAAAAATATTCAAATAAAATTATTTTGTGATCTGCTCTAATGTGTTATTAACAAGACAAAATTATAAGAGAAAATTGTAGAGAAAATGAAATATAATTTTCAGTTCAAAACTGTGCCAATAATTGCAGCAATCGAAATCCTTACTTTAATTTTAAAAATCTAAACTACAGATATTTAAAAAAAATAAATAAATGAAAACAATTTATATTTTCTCTATAACGATTTAATTTTATATTTCCTGATATTTATTTTTAATTAAACAAGTAATTAAATCTAGAATAAAATCACTTTTTAGAACTTATTATATTGTTTAATACGCTCTATCATAGATAATTTAAATAAGATTGCATCAGCGAATAATATTATATTTTATGGTATAATTTAACGTAATTTTTATATTTTATACACTACAGCTGAATGTGTTACGTGTAATATGTGCATGATATCAATTTAGTATTTTGATTAAACTTTTGTAAAACCAATCTTTCAATAGACATTTCTCGTATCTGAAATAATACAAATTTAATTCAATAATTCAATTGCTGTGTCGCAATATTTTAATGATATTAACGTCAACATATTTCAGAACCTTTATCGAATTATTTATTAATTGTCTTAAACAACTATAAAGGATTTCTCCTTTTTGATATTCAACACTCCTTTGATGTATTGTACTATTTTCATATTTAAAATTCTCATTTTTGAAATTTTAATTAATTAAATAATATTCTATTGGAAATTAATAAAATCTAAGTTTAAGTATACGAATTCCCTGATTTCATTAAAAGCATAAATTTGTATTGTTAAATTTCTTTAAAAGTTAATGATTTAAGTTCGTAATAAATAAAAACAAAATTACATACATTTAGAAGCAATTCATCTAGTACAAAACTTTACATTTAATTGTAAAAGATAAATAAACCGCATTCGATAATTTATCATTCTTAAACTTTACAATGCTCAAATTTTGTAAAATACATTTACTCTTCGAATAAGTACATCATTAATTGATACATAATAACTTTTTTATATATATACAGTGTGAAGGAAAACTATATTTACATAAGCAGTTTATGGCATAATTAAATCTATAAGGAAATTTGACGGCATGTTTTTAAATATTTTTTTTGTTCAAATAGTAAACAAAAACAAATCATCACCGTTTTACCTTGAAATATAACAATGGGCATTAAAAAAGAGATTTATCATCCTAAATAATCTGGTTTGGCACTCACACGGCTTTCTCTTACCATGTATTTCAATACTATAAATACAGATTGCATGTTAAAGTGTACCCAGACAGCACATCACTTCCCCAGGATATCTTCAAGATGTCTTCTGGATGAATAGATATCCCAGAAACGTCCTTAAGATGTACTGTGGATAAGTTAAGCCTAACTGTGCTGTTAGGGTAAGATAACAAGTACTGTACATAAACCTACGTTCAAAAGAATTCAAAGTAGGTTTAGGAACACTTTTATGTAATAAATAATTTTGCATGAAAGGTCCTACCAAACCCTCAACCCCAGTTTGATTATAATGCATACATTTATATGAATTTAAGGCTGTTGTTGAATTTGAATGTTTATTCAAAATTGTGCAGATAATTTTATCGCGCACCACCCCATGAAACATGCGAATCTTAACACTTTCGCATAGTTTACAACATTTTAATTTATTCCGGAGCATTTATAGCCCCGCCTTTAATCCACACCACTTTATTTATTAAATATTTTTCTCTAGTACATAACTGAGATAAAATAAGAAAAAAATTAATTTTCACACTTTCGCGACCGCAGACGTAGATTCATGTCATTTGAAAATCTCTAACTCTACCAGTGGGCGTTTCATTTGAAATTTGTACGTTATTTATTTCTTAAAAATATACCTAATATTCATATTTGTGCTATCAATATTACTGTGGATATAAATGCTTTGATTAGAAAGAGTGTAACTATAATGTATATCCATTTGTAATATAAATGTGAATACGGAAAATGTTGTTCTGAAATATTGTAACTGGGGAGAATAACGGCCACAGGTGGACCTTACTGTGAAAAAGACAAAAACATGCGGTCGCGAAAGTGTTAAGAAAAAAGTAGTATGATATAAAGGCGGGGCTAAAAATGCTCCGGAATAAATTAAAATGTTGGCACATCTGCTTTCGCGACCGCATGATTTTGTCTTTTTGATAGTAAGTTCCGCCTGTGGGTGTTATTCTCCCAAGTGACACTATTTCAGAATAAAGATTTCTATATTCAGATTCATATTACAAATGGATATACATTGTAATTATACTCTTTCTAATCAAAGTATATATATACATAGTATATTGGTTGTACAAATATGAATATTGTGTATATTTTTAAGAAATAAACTAAATATATAAAAAAATCATAAAAGTGTAATTAGTAAAAAATAACATAGCAAATTTATTAATGCACTAAAAGAAAATATTTTATTTAAAATAAAACATCATGATTCTCCAAGTAATATAGGTCATTTAACTAACTTTCTTTTTTTGCCCAACCTTTTCTGAAACTATTACATATTCTATAAATATTCATTTTTTATTTATAGTATGAGTCAAAACTTAATATTCGAAATTACAGTATAAATTAAAGTTAAATAAATCATTAAAAAAAATTTAAGTATTAGAGAATTATTAAAATACCTTTCTAGAACCGATATGACTGTTCGTTCATCCTAAAATTTTCTATAAATAACATTTTTTATTATTATTTTTATTTTTTTACATTTCACGTTGTTTTATTGAATAATATGAAAACATCTCTATATTAAACACTGACGACATTTTAAATGATTTCTTTCTTGTAAAACCCTCGATTTGATAAACTTTTGAGCAAAAGGGAAAGATGCGACAGTTTTTCGAGTGTAATTATAAATATAAGTGTTTCGCACCGATTTTAATTGTACATCAACATCCCCAATATGTCGACATATAAAACAAGTAATATAAACCATTCGAATAAGGAATCGAACGGAACAAAAAAACTTTACTGTAAAGGCAGCTTCGGGTACATTTGTACAGAGGGCAGAAAGATGCAAATGACAGGCATTGAAAAGGGAAATTAATTATTTTGTGTGAAATATTATCACATTTTAGTACATTGCAATCAGGGTTCTTATCAGAAGGAAAATTTGAGTAAGACTTTATCACCCTTCCTCAAAAACAAAGTGAGATTTTTAAAACCTATGTGAGATTTCTGAAAATGAAATGAGGCCACAAATGTACTCTGAATACTTAATACGTCTTGGAATACAATTTTTGTCATGGCTTTCAAATTTTGTGGAGTTCCCATAGTGGATGCAGGGCAGAGATAACTAGAACTTAATTCTTATTCGCTTGAGCAGGTTTATTTATCTTCTAGCATAGATTTTAAATACTGTGTTTATGAAGTGTCAGGTGTATTTGTATTTTTTAAAAGAGCAGAAGTTTTTCAGCAGTTATCCATTGAATGGATAAGGAGGGAGACCAAGAAGTCGCATATACTTGAATCTATAACGACCCGTTTTGTTTGTCATGTTTTTTCCATCATAGGACAAGTATAAGTCTAAAAACAAACAATTGAAAAAGTTTTTAGCATTTTTTTAATCGATTCCCGAAAAATAAAATCGTATTCGAATTTCTCGCAATATTAAAATTTTAAGTGAGAAAATGAAAAAAACAATATGCGCCCAAATAGGAATCCTGGTTGCAAAATTTATAAAATCAGTCCATCTTTAGCATGTAAGTGTCAAGAAGCTGTAATATCGCCAGAGATCATACCATTCCTTTTGTAGCGCCAATTGTAGCAGAAGAAAAATTTTGGCGGTTGGTGACGTATTCCATCAAAGTGTAACCTGAATTTCTCAGATAGATTGTATGGGATCTAAGCTCGAAAACATTTCAGATCCTTTAGTGCATTAAATATTTTCGCTCTGCTAGAACTCGACGATTGCTACTATATAATAAGGTGACACACAGTTATCCATGAATAGAAAATCCAGACCACAGCTTCTGTAAATAGACTCTCGTGAGGCATGAAAGTCTTAATACAAAATTTAACGCTAATGACTGAACCTCGTTGTTGTAATTGTTAACAAGCCAACTAATCATGATACAAAAGTTGTGGTGTAGTATTTTTAACTTCACACTAGAGCTATGCAAGCATGACTCTGCCTCTAACTAGAACCCCATCTCCTGAAAGAAGTTTCTTTCAATAGTGAGAAAAATATAACCGCATGTTCACTTTTCTTTTGAAATGTTCATAAATCTTCGTCACATTCAATCGGGTGTCATCCGTAAAGAGGTTAGACTCCCACTTCCGATGTGTGTAATTAATTTGTTCCTGCCACCACAGAAACTGGCATCTTCAAATCATAGGCATTAATGACGCACACATTACTGGTCACCGTGCTTAAACATTATGCAGTGTTGCCAAACTTTGGGACTTTCTTATTCAGTTATGATTAATAATTTTGATCAGTGCATAGGTGCTAAGTACCCCGTTTTTCAAGGAAGACTTAATACCAGAAAAAAAATTAGTATTGTTTTCATCTAATTATATCGTCGAAAATTTATATGACACATTTCTTCAACACAATAGTTGTGATAAAGCTGATTAAAAAATTAGAAAAGTTGGCAGCTATGTGAGTAATGTTTGATATATATGATAGACGGTTAATCTTCGAAGTGATTAGGCACCATTACAAAAAAAAAAAATAAAAAATAGTGGTTGATATTTAATAACGAAATCCCTAAATTTGGAATCACTGACGTGCCAGTATAAAGTGATATCGGACATCACCAATGTATCGGGAATGAATACTTCTCAACGGAATGATATCTATGCAGCAGTAATATTATTATAAACATATATTTCACTTCATAATGCCCAATTTATTCCATTTCCAGGGATGGAACACGGGCGCAGAATTCATACCGGAATCCGTTTAAGAAATTTCTCTACCTATAATATCGTTGATTTAAGAAGTAGAAAATTTTCTTACATTGATAGTGGTATGAATTCTGCGCCCGTGTTCCATCCCTGCATTTCTTATACCAATACCTGTTATATAATATTATTTTTATTTTTCCTTTTTAAAAAAGAGTATATGTTTTTATTTACCTGGCTTCGAATTTTCACGATTGTCTGGAACAATTTCCAGATAATAAAACTTCGTAATGATTTTAAATTTTAATTTAGACAATAAATTTTTCTTTCGAAATAATTAGATACCCTCCAAAATCTTAATTAATATTCCGTAGTATTGTTCGTCCCGCTCTTTTTCTCCCACCAATAAATTTTTCTTGTAATATTCTCCAAATTCAATTCGATTAAATAAGAAAAATACTCTAAAAATATACTGGTGTGAAAAAGAAGGCGGGGCTAACAATACTACGGAATATTAATTAGTATGTTGGAGGGTATGCAATTATCCAAAGAAATGGGAGCAATAATCAAAAATGCATTAAATTTTCTTAATTATTTTTATTGACTCAATCTCTTTGTGAAGGTAATACTATTCATTCTTATCGTGAAACTTTTCCTTCATTTCATAAAATTTTTGTTCGCAAACTAATTTTATCACTTTATAATAAACTCTATAGAAACATACGTAACTTATTGAGAATAACTTTCAGAAGCTTAACTAAAAGTATTTGATCATATTCTCTTATGAATCCAAAAACTCAGTCATACTTTCTGATATTACAGTAGAACAATTTTCAAAGTATACTACTATTGTCTATAAGAACTTCTTTAATCATACTATTCAATATTATAAGTTAAATATTATTAACAAAGATGTTTCTAAACCACTATTGAACTTTATTTTAAATTTATTAAAGTTCTAATTCTATTTGCAACTTAAAACGGTTTAAAGTTTTCCGAATGTTTAAATGAATTCTTATTAATATTTAAATATACGAAACAACTTAAATCTGAAACAATGAATTTTCTTTATAAAGTTGAATTTTCTGTCTAGAAAGAAATTATAAAGAGATACGACAAAAGTAATTTTTCTACTTAAAATAATTCAGAAAATTTATTAATGATGTTTTCATCATAGGAAATAAAGTGAAACCTAAAATATCAAAATTAATAATTTGATACCAATGTTCCTTCATGTAAAAATTTTTCTTCTTTATATATTGTGAAAGAATTTCAATCCATTATTGAGTATATTATTTATTATTATTTTAATTCAACCACTTATTTGTAATTTTTGTTTTTGAGGTTTTAGTTCAGTAATGTAGAAGATGTTGAGAATATTGTTTTGAAATATACCGAAATTCATTAATTTTTGAGAAAAAATAGTATTGGAAATTCATAATTTTATTTAATCTTAAAAGAAAAATATTTAGGCTCTCTTTCAAATGCTGCTTTCTGCTTTGATGTTAAAATAACTTGTTGGTGTTTTTAAAAAGATGAAGTGGAAAGACATGAATAGAATGTCACAATAACAATGTATAATTTCTCATATGCAGACGAGGACTTGACAAATATCCATGTGTTACTCGGAATTCGAACGCGAATACTTTTGCTTCAGAAGTCATTTCCTTTACAACTAGACAACTGGAGCGAGATTAGTAGTAGTAATCTAAAAGTAAGTAAATGATTACAATGATAAAATTGTTGTTAATAGATTATGGCGGTAGAATAATTTCATTGTCCAAAGAAACAGTACACAACCTCGAAGTAAAACGCTCTGAAAATACTGTATAAGGAATAAAGAAAATAAAGAACATAAAGAACAAATGCCATAAACATAGAAAAAACTCGTAACAATTGTTTCGGGCAGAAAATTTTTCACGATACTTCATCAGGCAAAAAGTCAGCATATAACAGGGACGGAGCACTGGCGCAGAATTCATACTACTATTAACCCCTTACCTGCAGACGAAAAATTACCAGATTCGCTTCCCAATGCCACTACTTTGAAAACAGACCGGTGTAGTTGTGTGTGCATTGTTCTAAAGACATTCCCTTCCCGATTCCTTCAACTCCCCACCTTCTATGAAATATGTAAATCCATAGAACGCACTGTCATGGTCATTTAATTGAATTTCAAAGCCACGAGACTAGTTTCACAGGTAGCACCGTAACACAAGGGATCGTATTTCGGCAAGACGTCCGAAGCATTTAACGCATAAGCATAACGAGACGAATATATACATCTGGGGCAGTTAAAGGGTTAAGAGAGCCTGATTAAGGGGGAAGCAGACATTATTTATACTTACACCGTTATTTTTTAACAAATAATTTCCTCCTATAATAAACACAAAATTCTCATTAAAAATTATTTTAAAAGAATTCTGGTGTCTAATAACGGTGAGTAAATTGGATTGTTGTAGACCGTTCATTTTTTATAAAAAATATTTCTTCGTCAAAGCGTAGAATTTCTATGACATGAAGTAAAAAATAATTGTAAAAATATTCCGTTGAGAGCGGAGATAATGTGTACTTTCCCCTTAATCAGGCTCTGAGGGTTAATGAAATATTTTTTTTTTTCTTCTTAAGTCAACGATATTATAGATAGGGAAATTTCTTTAACAAATACCGGTATGAGTTATGTGCCAGCGTTCTATCCATGATATAAACTCTTAACGTTTTTATAGATGTTTATTTTCATTCATCAGTTAGTAGCGGTAATTTGAAATTATTCTACTAAAATTCAGCTTTTACTTGTATAGAAGTTTATTTACTGCACCAGTAGGGCGTTTAGTATAGTATACTATAGAAAAAAATTTAACAGTATAGATAAGAACTTCCAAATTATATTCCTTTAACTTTGTATTATCAAATTTTTAATAATACGTCTGTTTTTTTTTTTTTTTTTTTTTCCCAAAGGGAGAATATCTTTCATGTTTGATATAAAATGATATAGAATTATTTGTATCTTAATGCTTTTACTTAATAAGTATATTTTTTATACTTATTACATTTAGTTCCACCCAGAGCCTGATTAAGGGAGAAGCACACATTATCTCCGCTCTCACCGGAATATTTTTACAATTATTTTTTACTTCATGTCATAGAAATTTCACGCTTTGACGAGGAAATATTTTTTATAAAAAATGAACAGTGTAAAACAATCCAATTTACTCACCGTTATTAGACACCAGAATTCTTTTAAAATAATTTTTAATGAGAATTTTGTGTTTATTATAGAAGGAAAGTATTTGTTAAAAAATAACGGTGTAAGTATAAATAATGTGTGCTTCCCCCTTAATCAGGCTCTGGTTCCACCTATTAAGTAAATTATGTTAATATATTTAAATATATATATATATATATATATATATATATATAAACAGCAAAGCGTTATTTTCTAAGATCCACTGTTTTGTTAATTGTAAAAGAAATGTTGTGAAACTGTCTATTAGAATGTTTATGCTCGTTTTCTAGTGCCTTCAAAATATTTTTTATGAAATTAATTTTTTGCAAATTATGAATAACTTTTGATCTTAACATGTGAATAAATATTTTTATTCCATACAGGCACGAACATATAATTTCACATAATTTCTTGAATATAAAACAAAAATTCATCCTGGAAATTGCACATAAATTTGTACAATAATAGTTGTTTATTTGTAGCAATTAATATTTTTCTTTTATTAATGTCAGTGCATAATGCTAACTTAGAACGGTAAAAATTGCACTTTCCAATATATATACGATTTCTGCTTCTTAATTTTTCATTATAATTGTTTTAGTTTAATAATGTATATTTTTCTAATCAATCATTGTTATTTTATATATCGCTATGATGTAATTATTTACTTTAAGTTTTTACTGTTTTTTTTTTTCAGAAAATGATCACGAAACGAAAAAAAAAAAAAAACTTAACATTCTGGTATTTTTTCCCAATCATACGACATTTTCATTTGAACTGGAATTGAGTCAATAACACGTACATTAAGCTGACATGTTTTATATCGTAAATAACCTAAATTAATTGAATTTAGAGATAGAATCTACTGTTGAGCAAAGTATGGCTTTTAATCGTAAAAGAAGAAATATATAATAGTGTGTGTACTAAAAGTATAACTTACTGTAGAAATTGAAGTATATTGCTTACAGTAAAAAACGAAATTCGATATCATATAATGTATATATATATATTTAAGTATTCAGGCGCAATATTTTAAAGCACAAAAAAGTAGAAAATATCTAATATTTGAAAAAAAAAACTGTGTTAAAGAATTTTTAATCATTTTTTAGATTTGCAACAGTAAAAGCTATTAATATAAAACATAATTTAATATTAAAAAAATACATATAATTAATTTAAATTGCACTTAAATGTGACTTGGTAAATTGTGATAAAAATACGTATAATTAGATTGATTAATTTTTAAAATAATTTTACTTAAATATTGCTCCCATGTTATAAAATGAGATTTCCATTAAAGTTTTATGCATATAATTGCTTTTTATAACAGCATTCTGGAAAGATTTTATTTATATATTTACTTATTTGATAAAATTTGCTGCCCACTTTAGACTGAAAACATTAATTATACTTTTTAGTGGACTCGAAATTTCTGTCATATAATAATAAATACGCCTAGACTATCCTTTTAAAAATAACTATATAATAAGTAAAAGTAAGAGCTACAATTTCAGTCGAAACATTCAAGCTTATTACATTACAATAACCACACTTGCACGTAATAAAAATTAAGAGAGGCTGTCGCAGACTTTTAATTATTACTAAAATAATTCGAAATACAAATATGATTTTTATTTGTTATTTTTAAGGCGCTTGTACATAATCACCCTCTTGATTTATAGCTTTCTCTCAGCATTTCTTGGCTTTTCGAAGACCGTTGTAGAATAGGGTGGATGTAGTTTACTTTAATTAAGGAATTTCTAAACCAGATATTTAACATTAATAATTGTTATTTTCAGATTAGGCACGTAAGGGTCGTTTAGTATGCAGATTAAATTTTATCCAGATATCTGGGATTTTTAATAAAAATTAAAACATTGAATTTCCGTCTCTTTGCACGAGAGGTGGATTACTTTAATCTACGGCATCCTAAAACCAACCAATTCACCACTCATAGCCGTAATTTACAACGTTATGTACTTAAAAATAAATCAATATGCATAATAAATCCTATGCAGGTATCTGGTTTTTAATTAGTAAAAATTAAAAATTTTGCAATAAATCTTTGTTGCGTGTTGGATGTGGCTCATATGGCTTACTTTAACATATGGCTTCTTTAAACAAATAAACCATTATTAATAGATGTAAGTTACAACATTATCTATATAGGAATAAATTATTATGCATAATAAATTTTTACCAGATATTTAGATTATTTTTTAGTAATAACTAAAATCTTATATTCCTCCTTTTGGAATGATTAATGTGACGGATGTGAGTTACTACATTCTGCGAATTCTTGAAACCAAATAAATCATTATTAATAACTGTACTTCATATGAATGAACTAATATGCAGAATGAATTGTATCAAGGTATCTCGATTATTTCTTAGTAATAAGGGTGCTGTTGTAGCTAGGTTGAAAGAGTGTCTAGCTCGTAATTGGAAGATTGCGAGTTCGATAGACGGTCTCGACAGTCAAAGACTTTCATATGCACTATCTGTGACAGATGCACATTAAAACTTCATGACTGAAATGACCCCCATGTTCCGAACCTAATTCTTCTGGGGGTTACTCAAGTGGTGGAGAGAATCAAAATTGTGATGGCATGTCTTCAGACCATCTGTATCCCAGACCCTCACCAATTGTCCTCTGCATATCTTAAATGCGACATGAAGCCCACTTGACTCAACTTAGTAATAAATAAATATTTATTGCATCCGTCATGTAATTATGTCAATAAATTATGTTACTTACAGTGATGTTTCAGCAGTAATGCAACTTTTTAAGTGCTATTCATCTATAAATATATTTTGGTTAAGAACCATTTGCTCTTTATTTCCTTTTTACAAAGAATAAATATTTATGCTCATCATTATTTTCCTCTATTTAAACCTTTTTTAATATACGTGCTTAATAATAATAATAATAATTATTATTATTATTATTATCATTAAAGAAACACTTCCTTCCCTAACGTTCAACATTTTTGACGATTTAGCTCTAGAAATAAGTTTGCACAAGAAAAATCTCAATTTGAGCCTTTCTATTTTAAAGCAAATTTGTATTCAGTAATAAATAAAATATTGAATGAAAGAAAAGAATTGAATAAAAACCATTCAGAACATTATTATAAAAGTATAATAAATGATATAAGCTTTTTATACTACATGTGAAATAATTCACGTCGTAATTATTCCTGATAAGTATTATCTATGACTTATATGCGTAAATTATTTTTAACAATAATAATAATTATTATACACATAATTCATCCACATATTTAAAACTTTCCTTCTTACCAGGCTTCTTAAATAAAACTCCTTTGAAATCACAAATTTCAAAAGATTTGGAGTTTGAATGGACTTTCTTTTCGGTACATATCTCTGAAAGCATTTTATTGCATTTTACGCAAAGTAACGACAGAATAAAAATATCTAGACTTGCTTCTACACATTCAGTTCAGGTTGTTTTATGATGTTCAATAGAACTGATGTGATTTAGAGAACTTATACATTTATTCTCTGGGAAAAGCTTTCTGATTTAGCGATCTAGAATGTATAAATTTTTATTGGAAGAAAAAATAATGTACGGTGCACTCTGAATTCATGTTTAATAAAAGGAAATTCCGATGCATAAAAGTTAAGACAAATTTTAAAACTTGGATTTATTTCTATATAGTTGTTAAAACGCGGTAAATAAATGGCGTAATCAATTTCATGTTGGTTTGTGTATTATTTAAAAAAAAAAAAAAAAAAAAAAAAAAAGAAAAAAGAAATCCCACATGACACATAATTACGCTCACTCAGAAAAAAATAAATAATTTTTGTTGCATTCCCAATGAAAATTTTGTTTTCTTACAAACATTTTTTTTTTTTAAATTACAAATGTAGGAAAATGGAAGTAAAAGAAAATATTTTGTTAATATAAGCAAATACAAAGCAATTTTGTTGAAATTTTATTAATTTATTTTAACTTCTTTGTTTGACAATTTATTTTGAAACAACAAAATAACATTGACAAAACATGTTTGCAGTTTTGACTACTTATTTCTCTGGTTACATATATCGTCAAATACTTTAAAAAGTTTTAGTATAAAAATATTCATATTCTTATTTTGAAATATCCTCAAAAATTATATATTTATATTTATAGTTTCATAAACCAAATCTTATGATCATTGTTGAGACAAAGCTTATGAAAAAATACCATCAAATTTTGTTTATTTGACGTAGATTTTCATGAGTGATTCTACATTAAATAATCTAAAAATTAAAAAGTTATGAGAAAAATAAGGAAAGGCACAAATGCTTTTACACTAATTTTTATTATGATTCAATTAAGGGTAATATACTGTTCGATAGCAATAAATAGATATTGTTTAAATCCCCTATATTACGTACCTTTCCTTTCCTTTTTTTCTTTTTTTTTTTTTTTTGTCTAAGATGACTTGAAATTCGGATTAGTCTAACAACGATAAACTTTTTGAGATTGCTTCTTATAAGCCTTAAAAATATTGCTGATTTTCTTAATCGATTCTATCATATTCTCTTTTTCATCAAAATCATAATTAATACTGCGCTCACTCTGACCATATTGCTTGGGCTATTTTTTACAACTATGCAAGCATATGAATATTATCATGTGGCTTTCACGATACTTGCTTTATATATATATACTTGCTTAATATATATATATATATATATATATATATATATTGAAAACTTTTTCAAACACTGAATATATGAAAACAAGAAACATTGAATAAGATGTAAAAGAAAAAATACATAAAATACAAAATAAGGTAACGAATATCAAGCAATCTTAAATTGAAACATGCAAATTCATTACGTTTTCAAGGGTATAGAATGAATATTGAATGTAAAATAGGTGTTATTTCTGTTTTGTTGTATGTAAATTGCTGAACATTTACAACAAGCTATACCCAATAACAACCCCCAAAAAAAGGAAAAGTTTGAACTGAAAGAATAATATGTGAAAACCAAATAAGAATCAAACTTATTTAAATTCAAGCAGAAATTTCAAAATTATTAATTGAAATACTACTAATAATAGTTAAATGAATTACTAGTAATAATTAATAAAACTAAAGTTTAACTTACATTACACATGAAAAACTAGTTTAAAAAGCTTGATCACTAAACAAACATGTTGCTGTATACAGTTAAAGTCACAGTTAATTTTGGAATCGTATTAAATAACTGAACGATTAATTTATTTTTCGAATTGTATTTGTCAACTGAACGATAAAGTTGAGTGAACTGTTTGATATATATATATATATATATATATATATATATATATATAAGTGCTTTAATACATTTGGCTAATAAATTATGCAAACGAAATTTTGTTAGACCTAGCACATGCGCGATTAAAAATTATTTAGTAAAGATGCTCAGATTTCATTAAATTCTAATTACATTTAGATACTGATTGCATTAAATATTGTCTCATATAATATGTCAAGTTTATTAAATATGATATTGCATTAGGTTTCAGACCCTGCATGTTATACTAGAAAAAGACGAACTTTTTTACAGTTTTTCAAAGAAACCTTTATATTTCCATGAATAAATGAGCATGTGTCATATAAATAAATACAGATTATTAGAAAAAGCTTCATAAACAAATGTCATTGCAATAACCAGTTTCATGCAATTTTTTACAGGGTAATCTAAAACATTTTTTTTTTTTTAAATTTTTGATAGTCTTCGTTTTGAAATTTCGACAAAACGTTTGCTGAAGCAATTAATATACATAAATATTTTACTAGTAAAAACTGAATTACACCGCTGACCATTCAAAATGCAACACCAAGAAGGATTAAAAATATCAGAATGATATTTATTGGGCACATACATCATAGTAGGAAGAACAATTGATTAAAAGTTTAGAAAATTTGGAGTATTACAGTCGGCAGCAAAAGTATGCGAGCACTAGCAATAATCTCTGTCTAAAAAAAGTACACTTAATACTGCTTTGTTAAATAAATCCTTGTCGAGTGATGTTCTTAGTCAATCTAAGAACATGACTTGATAACGATTTATTTAATAAAACAGTTTTAAGTGTACTTTTTTGATATCGGAATTATTGGCTAGTGCTCGGATACTTTTGGTGCCGACTGTACAGTCGGTAACAAAAGTATCCGAACACTAGCGAAAATTCCTATGTAATAAAAGTAGAGTTAATACTGTTTTGTTAAAAAAATCCTTGGCGAATCATGCTCTTAGACTGACTAAGACCATGATTCAACCAGGATTTATTTCACAAAACAGTATTACCTCCACTTTTTTTACATAGGAATTTTTGCTAGTGTTTGGATACTTTTGTTACCGACTGTATATACTGAGAAAATAGTACATATATAAAGCAGCAACCTCTATGAGTAATAACAACACTTGTCTGCCAAGAGATTGAATCAAGTAGCGATTAGATGACACCTACTGCTGCAGCTCTTCATGAAGCTTCAACACGATGCCACAGCTCATCGACAGTAGTTATTGGTTAGTGGTGATGTGCCACTCACTTTTCAACGATTAAACAGTACATTTCATTCGTGCGAGATCCGAAGCACGCGCTCGCCAGATCAACAGTTGAACACATACTTTTTGGAGGAATGTCCGGACATTGCGGACAATTTGTGGTTGTGCATTGTCTTTCTTAAATGTTGCGCTACGGAGGCCTCAAATATAGGGCAGAGCGACGTGCCTTAACTCGTCAAAAATGTAATATCCGCTATACAGAATGGCGGGATGAGAACAAAATGCAAACTAGACGTTTATCCAATGGTACCACATACCATCACTCTAGATGGTGGCTCACTATGCTATTACCAAAACTTTGATTACAATAAAAGCTACATCACTGATATGGGCACCTTTAATGTGTGATCAACGACGAACCTGAACGCAGGAATTTCTTGACATCACCTTTCAGTAAAATCACAATCTTATTTAGAGCATCAAGGTTGCTTCATCTTTATTTAATGGCATTGTGAATAATGCACATTGCCAGTTGGCATTCGATATCCTCAGAGTGGTCCATCACCTGGAGTGATGGTATAGGATCCAATTAGATACACGTCTCGATTACATCTTCTTCGGATTCCCGGCATTCTGAATAGTGCCTATTACATTTTTGGTGAGTTAAGGCCCGTCGATTTGCCTATATTCGAGATCTCCGTAGCATAACATTTAAGTAGGACAATGCCCGGCTGCAAGTTGTTCGTATTGCCCAGACCTTCCTTCATACAGAATGCATTCGACTATTGCTCTGGCCAGAGCGCTCTCCTGATCTCGTACCAATCAAAATGACTGTTTCACGGAAAACTCCGAACGGCTAGGCCGACGAGCACGACCTGCTATCAAACCCGGCACTTTAAATGAACAAGATTTGAGCGGAGAACCGCTCGGCCGCTGATGGGCCTGCGTTAAGGATGAAACATTGCATAAAATATGATTAAACAAATTACTTAAGGGGAAAAAGTTTTCTTGACACAAGATTTTTTGTCAACCATTTGTTTTTGAATAAGAATTAAGAAATATAATTCCTTATAGCTGAGTTACGGCGAAGGACGAAGAAATACCCTGTCAAGGTAAGGTTTATAGGGAGCACAATTCGGTCGTCTTGTTTAGGGAGAGGATTTGTCTGGAGCGCAATTCGGAAATATATGTTTTAAGGTAATTAGTGAGGTGAGCGCAACTTGGTCGTCTCCTCAAAATCTTTTAAAGGTGATACAATGTTTCTAATGTAAATGGTGGACACATAAAGCTTGTAGCAATAAAAAGGAGTAAAATCAAAGTTCTGTTTGCATAGCTGCCAAATTTTAGATTCGTTTTTAAAGAACAATCACCTCTATTTTAGCAGAATTTTACAATGCATTTAATCGTCGATAATTAGAAGAAAACTATCCATAGAATTTTTTTATTAAAAATTTGTCATACTGAATCGTACAGAAGAATCTGAAGTGTTGGTAACTATTTATTTCCTATTTCTGGTTTTAAAATCTTGTAAATCTGATTAAATAACTCAATTTTATTTCTGTTTTTACTCAATATAGAAAACAAAAAATTGATTACTTTCAGTAATTCGGTATTTTCTTTTATCCATATACTCTATTTTTTTTTTATATATATATTTCAATAGGAATAAAAAACTAAGGTTTATGGATTTTAATTTATGCACAGTGGGTGATCAAACTATTAGATTTTTTTTTCCTTTTTTCTATTTTCTGAAAAAGTACTGTAATAAATGGCCTAGAACTTCAGACATGCAAAGGCATTTAAAAACTCATATTTTCCACTATCCATTTAGTCCAGAATGCAAATTGGAGACCAACCACACAATGAAGAAGGGCGCACAAGTATTTTGGTTCGCCCTGTATCTTAAACAGCTACAAATGGTTTTTAACTTTGACACTCTGTTGCACATAGTATGTGCAATATTTATATGTTGTGAAAATTACGAAATTATTTAGGCACATATATTTTTTGGCAAATTATTATTATTTTTTTTGTCAAGTATTTTTCTTATAACTGGAATAGATTTCCGTAAAACTTTACAAAACTTGCAGAAAAATTGACAGAACATTAGAAAGACATTACTCAGAAACATAAAATTCCCACGCACAATATTCGGTGAGACAGGAGCATTTACAGTTAATATTTTTCTTACTGCGCATGCGTGAAAAATAAAAATATTACATAGGTTTAAAGCTAAATATATTGGGCAACTTTTATCAAAAGTTCGTGTGAATAGAGTAAAAAATTAAACAAATTTTCGGCATAATAATTAACCAGATTTTAGGTATTTTCAAGAGTTGAAATTTCATAAGGGATTTTTCACATACCGCGAATTTAATTTAAAGATCCAATTATTTAAACCACGTTGCAAAAGTTCTGTTCAGTGAAAAAACCCTTATAACTTCTCAGATCTTACTAAATAAATAAAAAATATATTAGAGTTACAAGCATATAAGGGGTTTTTCACGAAAAAGGACTTTTGTACCGTGGTTGAAATAATTGGATCTCCAAATTAAATACACAGCATGTGAAAACCCCTAATACAATTTCAACTGTCCAAAATAGCTAAAATCTAGCTGTTTCTTTTGCCGACATTTTGCTTAATTTTTACTCTATTCAAACGAATTTTCGATAAAAGTTACCCAATATACCTAGCTTTCAATGTATGTAATAAAACATTTTCTATATTTCGCTCATGCGCAGTAAAAAAATATTTGCTACAATTCCCCCCCCCCCCTCCTTTTTTTAATGTTTTGTAAAGTTTTATGAAGATCCGTTCTAGTTGTAAGCAAAAATATTGCCAAAAAAATAATAATTTTTGAAAAAAAAAGGTATATCTGCCTAATTATTTGTGAAATTTCCTCAACAAAACATATAAATATTCCGAATAGTATGTGCAACAACGTGTTAAAGTTACAGGTCATTTACAGCTTTTTATAATACAGTTGATTCAAAGCATTTATGCTCTTCTTCACTTTGTGGTTGTTCCCATAATTGCACTCTGGACTAAATCGATAGTGGAAAATGTGAATTTTTTAATGCTCTTTGGATATCTGAAGTTTCGGGTAATTTTGTCTAGAATTACTTTCAGAAAATCGAAAAAATGTAAAAATAAATAAAAAATTTCTAATAATTTGATCATTCACTGTACTTGCATCGGGTACGTCCAAAAATAAAAGCACCTTTACTCTCCAAAATAGCGTTATTTTGTTTTATTATTATTATTATTATTATTATTATTATTATTATTATTGAAATAAAGAAGAAATTTCGTATTTAAATTGAATTTACAGCAAATTTATTCTCTTATCTGTTCAACAAGTATTGAAATAATTTTGACACTAGGTTTTACACAATTTTTCCTTTTATAAGCTTATATAATAAAATTAATAAATATCTGAATGTTCTTTATTATTTTAATGAATCTTAATAATTTGTAAAGAAAAAAAAAAGAAAAAAGTAATTCATATCTTTCTTATAATATTATTAAAGACTGCGGAAAAAACTCTCAAATTTTTAATATCATATTTATTTATTTATTTATTTATTTATTTATTTTATATAATCATAAAAATTACTTAAAAAGAACTTTTAAAAATTATGGGTCTTTTCAATTCCAACAGTTTTTTAAAAACAGTATTTAAACTTTTGAGTCAGGGAATTTAAATGAATAAATTTTGTAAATGAAATTATATATATATGCATATAAATAATTATTATTATACATATGTATATTCGTCATATGTAATATTTATTCAGTTTCGCTAACAAAAAATCATTCTTTGAAAATGAATCCTCAGGCGCAAGATGTGTTATGTGTTGTATTTCCTATGCGTAATTAATATGTAATTTCTACATATATCTGTGCATGAATACATTTTTCAATTTTAATTATCCACTTCATCTGAAGATAATTATATTACGCCATTTTCGGAAATGGCAACTTTTATCGGTTCTGAATTGGAATTTTTCTCTGCCTCTAGCGAAGATATATGTCTTTTAGAGAAAAAAAAATTAAAGGGAGAAATGTTTACTCAAGATAAATTTAAACTCATAAAATTCTTACGTAATCAAAGATTTTAAACACACATATACACACATTTTCTCGGCTTATACATTAAGTTTTGATTCAAACAGTAAATAAAACACTTTAAATTTTAAATTGAATGTAATCCTCAAGTGCCATAATGAAAATAAGTGCCCAGGGCTCTCACGGACTTACCTTTATTTACGGGCTCCCTCAAAATACTTTCTTAAATAATTTATTTATTTTTAAATTTATAAGCTTCTTTTATAACACTAGGGGGGCTCTGCTCCATGCTCGCTCCGCACACCAACCCCCGACTCACTTTTTTTACACTCATGCAGAGCTCTGCCCGCCTATTCGCTGTTTTCTTTCACTGAAAAGGAATATTAATATAGTGCATATTACAAGACAAAAGCAGAAAATTATTATGGAAATAATCATATTCAATTATTACTTACAAACTTTGAATAAACACCATAAAATGCAATAAACTCGCAACAATTGTTTCGGGTCGAAAAAACACACGACCCTTCATCAGGCGAACAAAGTAAGCACGAGTGCTGCAGTCAAAGCGGCAACGTTGCCGCTTTGACTGCAGCACTCGTGCTTACTTTGTTCGCCTGATGAAGGGTCGTGTGTTTTTTCGACCCGAAACAATTGTTGCGAGTTTATTGCATTTTATGGTGTTTATTCAAAGTTTGTAAGTAATAATTTTTACAACGCCAGTTTTGTGATGCTTCTTTATTAAATCATATTCAATGTTAATTTTAATATTTTTCATATTTTTAATGGAAAGAAATTCATAATATCTAGACCATTTTGCATTACAGCTTTAGTATATGACCCTTTTTGTTTAATTTTTACAACCTTAGATCCGTACCGCGGTACCCCTTCGTAATTGGAAGATTGCGGGTTCGGTTTTCGAGCCGGCGAAAGACCGTCGTGTACACTAATGGTGGCTGGTACACGTAAAATATGTCTAGCCACAATATCCTCCATGTTCCCATCAAAATTATACCTCTGGGGGCCACTGAAGCGGAGGACCATCCCCTTCGTATAGGACCAAAATTGTTGTGGCTTGTCACTGGAACATCCGTAGAGGTGCGTCCCAGACCGTCGCCAATTATCCATAGCGCAGTAATGGTGCGACGTCAAACACAACCTACCTCATTATCTACCTACCTACAACCATGGATCATATTTTAATTTTCCCGTGCAAGAAAATTAATTTTCTAAAAGTAGAGAAAAAAAGTTGATATTTATTTTCTTTCTTTTTTACATCCATGGTTTCGGGCCGCAGTACCCTTCTGCAAAGCGCCAAGAACGTATTTGGAAGATTGCCGATTCGATACTTCAGCCGGCCAAAGACCGTCGTGTACACTAATCGTGGCTGGTGCACATAAAATCTGTCATGACCGCAAAGTCCTCCATGTTCCCACCCACACTATACCTCTGGGGATCACCAAAGCGGGGGGGGGGGGTGCTTCCGAGAAGGATCAAAATTGTGATGGCATGTGACCGGTACATCTCTAGGGGTGCGTCCCAGACCGTCGCCAATCACCCATAGCGCAGTACTGGTGCGACGTTAAATCGAACCTACCTATCTACCTACGTACAACCATGGTTCATATTTCAATTTTCCCGTATAAAATGACAGAACAACGCCACTGGGAGAAACCTTTTTCAAAATGGCAAATGGATTACCTTCATAAACGTGTCGTTTTTAGTTAATAACTTCTTTAATTAAAATGATAAAAATTTCTAAGCAGCTGAAATGTACACCGAGTATTCGGAATACACTGATACCTCTCATGACGCGAAGGACCCTGCCCTTCGCTAGAAGATGCAGACAAAAATATTTGACGCCAGTGACAGTAAATTTCTTTTAATATATAGAGAAGAATTATCATTTGAAATTAGTAGTAGTAAATAATGAGGGCAGTGGGAACAATGCAGTCAAAAATACCATTTTCGGAGGTTTTTTTTATGATTTTGCTTTATTTAGATTCAAAAAGATTTTTTAATATACGTATGTTTAATTTAAATAAGCTGTAAAATACATACACTAAATGTATTTTGACTTCTTCTTTTTTTTTTTTTTTTTTTTTTTTTTTAAGGAACTGATTTATTAATAAAAGCTTTTTGTAAAAATTAAATAGAGTTTTGCCTTTATACTACACTCTTTATAATCGATTTCACTAAAAATATTTTACTTTTCTTTTTAAAATACGTTAATAAAAGATCTGTCCGGGTAACGAACTAAACTTTCATATATAGGTGATTCTCCAAAAACTTAACGTTTTCGAATTAGAAATTCTTAAGAACAAAAATGTTTTAAAAAATCTAAAAAAATAATTTACTCATTCGTTATAAGGCACTTAACAAATGAAAAATAAAGGTAACTCTCCTTAACTATACTAACTATCTGGCCATGCTGCACTATGCTATCAATGCTAGGAGAGTGACAGTTTTACCTGACATGAGAGTGACTTTTTTTATATTAGGCTTGCTACTCAGGCTTAGAGCCAAATTTGAATTTATGAAGATTTTTGATAGAGAATTTTCTGGCACAAGGCGAATTTTCAAGAGAATTTTCTGGCACCGTGGTAAATATTTGCAATTTTGGCTTGGCAGTCAAAGTGTTAAGTATACTTAATTTATTGCTACGAATTTAATTTGTGAAATATTGATGTGAAATTTTTAAATAAATAAATAAAGTTTGAGAAAAAGATGTGCACAGGCAAGGAGAATGATATTCTAGTAATTTTAAAATTTTTATTTCAAACAATAAATGAGTAATCTTTTTTATACGCATGAGAATATACTGGAAAAATTGTGTCTTAAAATTAAATAGAAAATACCAATTTCTAGGTCTAGCCATTGTTGTAATATTTTGCTTGGACATGATTATTGTTAGGTTTCTGGAAATTTGACAAATTCCCTAAAACATGCCAAGCCTATACGGCTTGGCATGTTTTAGGCATGTTTAACTAAACAAAAAATACATGTTTTTCGGGTGGTGGGTTCGGCAAGGCCTATTTAATTCATGAGGTTTAGGTGCCCGGTTGGAATTGTCCTCCTTGGGGGACTTTTTAAAGGTTTTTAGCTCGTATTCATGTGAGTTTCAGGAAAAAATCATGGAAAACTCCATTTGTCTAAGACGATGAAACGATCTGGGTTCCAACATAGCACTTTCCATGTAACAGCTTTGAGAACAGAAACTGAGGGTCCTATATATATATATATATTATAGACACATTGTATAAAAATACTTTTTTTTTTTTTTTTACAAACAACTGTAAAGTTACTAAATTCACACATGAAGATTAATATTTAGTTCAGAACATACAGAATGACACATAAAATAATGTATATATATATATATATATATATATATATATATTTTTTTTTTTTTTTGGAATGAATATCTTTAAATACTTTAAAGATGACATATGTCTTGTGTATAAAAAATAACTGAAAAGTCTACTTAAAAAAAAAAAAAGAATTTGTTCTGTAAATCATTTCTGTATTAGTATTTCATAATTTGAAAGTTATCTACAATTATTCGCCAGTTAATAACAATATTAAAAAATCTTACTGTATATAGCTTTGACTTTTATTTGTCTTTCCCAATTTATTATTCCAATTCTGAAAATATTACTTACGCTTAAATTAACGGCATAACGTCGAATATAATTTTTGTTCAAATAAAAGTAAGAGTGATATTGAAACCTGACAGATTCTACTTTAACCCTTTAACGGGCAGTGTCCTTACCACCATCAAGCAATTATGAATTACCAACTGCAAAAGTCCACACCGGAATACCTCAACAGAATTTTACAGTATAACTTAACGGTAAATAAACTTCGCTATTTTTTTTTTTCGTATTTTGTTTGTAATTCTGTACTTGCCAACATCATAATTAATATTCCGTAGTATTGCTTGCCCCGCCCTTTTTTTTACACCAATATTTTTTTGAGAATATTTTTCTTTTTATTTAATCGTAATTGCATTTGGAGACTATTACTCTCCAAATTTACTGGTGTGACAAAAAGTGAGACACAACAACATTACAGAATATTAATTAGTATGTTGACAGGTATGGTTTCCAATTCTACGAAATCAAGCAAGAATTTCTTGCAATGCAAAGGATTCATAAAATTCATAATAATATTTCTCCATCTAGAAAAGTGCAGACTAGAAATTCTCGATCATTTCATCTATCCAGGTTATTTGTTTACCTTATACGCATAACTCAGAAATCTATATTTATAGTTCAGGGATTCACAATATAACAACTTAATCATTATAGATGAAAGCGGTATATTTTTGTTTTCCTCGGTGTACAACTATATATTCAGCTTTCAACCGAAGAACGCATTGTTACTAATAACAATGCATTTAAATTTATGAGTCTTCAATAATTATATTATCCTATGATTTTTAAAAGAAGGAAAAAAACAAAAAACAGTAATATACTATGTTTATGAAAACGAAAAATGAAAATAACCATAATATTCTGGGATTATGAAAATAATGAAAATAATAATAATTATATTAACAATTTTTAATAATAGCCCGAACCTTTACAAAATTCAGTTTTAATTTAATACTAGTTTCTCTATAACTTCCAATAAGAGTTATTTGTCCTTGAAATTATATATTTTAATTAACGTAAGGCGACAAATATTTAATTTAATAAGCTCTTTAATATGAGGCTAAGAAACACTGGGGAATGTCCGTTGTAATTATATTATACCCTTTAGAAAATGTCCGCTTCAATAAAACAGGGAATTATTGTCAATTTGATGACTATTCGTTTATCTCTCGATAAATATTTGATGCAACTAATTCATTTTATTCTCAAGGGAAATTTTGGCTGGGTTCTATAGAACACTTGCAATTACTTGTTAGAAATTTACTTGCCAGTTTTGAATATGCGTACTTTCTAATGAAATGGAAAATTTCAGTCGATTTGAAGACAACATTTGATCATGCTAAACAAAGAGACGTCTGATAGTCTGAAATAATATTAAAAGTTTAATAATAAAAATATTACATTTTTTTTTTTTTTTTTTTTTTTAAGAAAATAACAAGTTTATTATATCCTTTAAAAAGTTATAAAAATTTCCGTAGCAGAAATGCTGATAAAAATGTTATGTGTCGTATCGGTATAATTTGCAAAACATATTAACTTGATTTCTATATAAATATTAAAATGTAAATCTTTGTTTATCGAATGAAAAAATATTGATTTTTTCTGACTAACAAGGAACGAAATTTAATGTAAAATACACGTATGAATTATAAGAAGACTGGAATCTTGGATTATTGATAACCATGAGGAAAAAGTTAATTTTTATAGAAACAGGAAACATATACATTAACCAATTTAAAATTAAATAAAAGGTAAATTCTAAAACTATATGTAAAACTTTAAAAATCTTTAAAATTACACGGTACAAGCGCATTCAGCCGCTAAACAGCGGCCTTCATCTTTTTAAGAAACAAAAAGAGAAATAGTCGAAATTTTAGCGAACCACGATTCCTGCAACAGTGACCCAATAGAAGTTGACGCTGGCTGGAGCGCCATGCTGGAAAGGAAAAAAGGAGGAAAACCAGATGACAAGACCGCCGGATGGTCTACACTGTAAAAAAAATGCAGCCCAAATACAGAAATTCTCTGTAATTTCAGAAAAAAAGGAGTAAATTACGAAAAAATTACGTAGACAAAACGTATTTTACGACTTTTTTTCTGAAATTACAGAGAATTTCTGTATTTGGGCTGCATTTTTTTTACAGTGTAGTTCACCGAAGCGTACCTGATGAAGGCCAAAATTTAGCAACTGAAAGCACACGTACCGGGTAATATTAAAGGTTTTTAATGCTATATATATATATATATATATATATATATATATATATATATATACATTAACCTTTGATTGAAAGTTTTAATAAAAATTCGAAATCAATAGGTTTAGATTAAAAAGATATAAAAATTCATATACGTTTAATTAATATTCCAAAAAGATGAATTTAACTTATGGCATGTTTAAACTTTAATATTAGAAGGGTAAATTAAATTTATCAGTTACCAAGCATGAGTAGTCCTCCCCCCCTCCCAATTTTTAAATCATTGAACTTTCAGTTTATTTTTAAGAGAATCTCCTCTTTAATTACAATTATCTACAACAGCTAATAGCAGGAAAAGAAGGCAGGGTAGAGGACGTTCCCGCACAAACTAATGAACCTAAATAAAGCTTAAACATGTTAAACTATAAATTAAGAACAAATATACTGATTGTAATTAATAATTTAAATTGTTTTCGCAAAATCATTCGTAGTTACATAAAAAAATATTGTATAAAGACTATTTTATTTTATTTTAATTTATCTACAATATGTTTAAAACCTAACTTGGTAAGTATTTTTTGTGTCTCCCGTTAATCTGCGAACTTCGCAAATAAGTTTTTGGAAAAATAAATAATTAAAAATAAAAATAGATAGAAAATAATAGGATGAGAAATCAGTATTCAGATTATATTACATATAGTTTCCCTAATTACAAGGTCCGCAGTGTTCCTATATTTTTAAGATCGTTTTATCATACTGTCGCCACAGTTTTCAAAAAGAAAATTTTCCTGATAGTTTTCATGATAAATAGCATAAGAACTTTTAAAATATTTTTGCTAGTTTTGTTTCGGAAAATTGTAGTAACAGTATAATAAAACGATCGTAAAAATACAGCAATGCTGCGACCCCTGTAATTATTTGATGCATTTTTGTGGCATCAATTACACATTTAAACGGTTATAAACTTTTACGCATTTTTTAAACAATTACTTTAAAATAAGTTTCTCTGTTTCATTTAAATAAAGAGTTTGTGTCTTTAAACAAACTTGACAAAAAAAAAAAAAAAAAAAAAAAAAAAAAAAAAAATCTGGTGTGCCATTTACACGATTTTCTCTTAGCGTACATTTCGTTACTATAAAAGTGTGCAGATTAATTGGCAAGATAACTAGTTTCTGTGTGACCAAATTTAAAATAATTTAAAATAGGTTTAGGATAAATTTAATTAGATATATAATTCTGTATGAGGGGGCTTCCCCCTCCTTAAACACCCTTTCAATATATCACGTACATATATATATATATATATATATATATATGTGTGTATATATATATACAGAGTGATCAGTTTAAAAGAGTACTCGTTGGTTTTTCTTATTACCCTTAAATCTGACGAATGTGGAAACTGTTCTAACACTGAAGTATAATTTTTGGAACCTTGTTTAATTGTGGGAGACAATTTCTAACAGCGTTGGATTGTCACAACTTTATTTGTGAGGTAAAACAGAAAAGGAGACGCACAGTGTTACTTAATCCTTTGATAATTTTATTTTTGAAAAACATAATTTAATTCAAATTTTTTACATTATCATTCTTTACAGAAAATGTTGAAAATGTTCACCGCCATTTTGAATGCAAGCATTAACACGTCGAACCAAGTGTTTTGACGCACTTTGCAGCATTGCTGGTGTTATTGACGAGATTTCTTCAGTTACGATCTGTTTTAATTCATCGATGTTTGCATGACTTTTCAGGAAAACTCTGTGAAATGATAATGATAATGTAAATGTAATGTAGGAATGATAATGTAAAAATTTGAACTAAATTTTGTTTTTCATAAATAAAATTATCTCAGAATTAAATAATATTGTGCAACTCCATTTCTGTTTTACCTCTCAAATAAAGTTGTAATAGTCCAACAGTGTTGGAAATTGTCTCCCGTACTTAAACAAGGTTCGAACAATTATACTTCAGTGTTAGAATAATTGCCACATCCGTCATATTTAAGGGTAATAAGACAAAACAACGGGTATTCTTTTAAGTTGATCACCCTGTCTAAGTCTATTTTTAAATCTTAAGTTTATTTAAAATTAATTAGATAACTTTCACCTGAAACGCCCCTTGGAACTTGCCAATCTTAACAGTCTTCAAGTGGCAACCTTACATGAACTTTAAAAGGCAAGTCTAAATTACCTGCAATTACAGTGGATGATCAAATTTTATATATATATATATATATGTATATGTATATTTGGACATTTTTTCGATTATCTAAAAAAATACTAAACGAAATAGCCTGGAGTTTCATACATGAAAAGAACGTTTAAAATCTCATAATTCTATCGTCGATATAGTCCAGAGTACAATTAGGGGACCAACCACAAATTGAAGTATAGCGAAATTACTTTGGATCACCCTGTATCATAAAAGCTACAAATAACTTGTAACTTTTATACATTGTTGCACATACCATGTACAATATTTGTATGTTTTGATGAGGGAATTGCGCAATTATTTAGAAAAATACATACATACACACACACACACACACACACACACACACACATATATATATATATATCTTTTTTTTTTTTTCGCCAAAAATTGCTAATTTTTTTTTCTTGACAAGTTTTTTGCTTATAACTAGAACGAATATATCCATAAAATTTTACGAAACTTATTGAAAAATTAACAAAACATTAGATAAACATTATTCTCAAAAATAAAATTCACATGTGTAATATTCGTTGAGATATAAGCATTTTTAGTAAATATTATTTGCTGAACATGCTCGGAAGATAGAAAATGTTTTATTACATAGGTTAAAAGCTAGATATATTGAGCGACTTTTGTCAAAAATTCATTTGAATAGAATAAATATTAAGGAAATTTTCGGTAAAAAAACGACCTAGATTTTAAGTATTTTCCAGTGTTGAAATTTCATAAGAGGTACGCATGCCGCGTATTTAATTTGAAGATCCAATTATTTCAATCACGTTGCAGAAGTTTTTTTTTTTTTTTTTTCTTTTTAACGCTTATGAAATTACAAATTTTAATAAATAAATAAAAATGTGTTAAAATTACAAGCCTGTAAGGGGTGTTTCACAAAAAAGAAAATCCAACCCATACCTATGTGCTAGAGTATGCAATTGTCTATAAAACTCACACTACACCACCTCTTCATTTCTTTAGCATTTTTTAAAATTTATTTTCTGCGTTTTTTTCTCTGCACTTGCATCATATATATTACAACATATATATTACAACAACATACAAAAATACATATTTAAGCATAATTTATCTTATTTTAATATTTGGTCAAAGAGTTCAGAAACGCTATGTATATTTGAAGAATAACTATATTTTTTTAGATTAATATTCTGTTAGTTTAATTATTTTACTTTCAGAAAATGTCACAATCTTTTTTATCGAAAGAGATATTTTATTTCAATTAAGCGTTACCCAATATTAATGGCTCTTCTGAAATTTTGAATAATCTTAATATATATATATATATATATATATATATATATATATATATATATATATATATTTTTAAGACGCCAGTAGGACAATTCTATTCAAAGCACTTCTAAGATATGATATTTTTGAAATATATATAAAATTCATGCGGCTGCCTTATTATTATATTTATTTCTTTAATACTAGCAGTTCTGTGTGATAAATTTTGCCTCATTTAAGTACAGGTTATTTTAAACAAATTATTACAAAGTATTCCTGCATCGATATAACAATAATTAAAATTGCAAGTTTTTTCAAATGTAGATTCATCAATTTTATAGAAATAAATTTTCAAATCATGAAATCATACACTTCATATTTTTTTTTTAAACATTAAAATAAAAATTTTCTTTAATTTTAAATGAAATATTTCTTATATCTTTGCTAAATGGCTAAAACTAAATTATATATATTTAATAATAATGTGAATTTCATACATTTTTATGCGAAACATTTTAATTAATATAAACGTACAAAAATATTTATCAGCAAATATTAGCTCTAAATAATTATTTCAACTAAAATTCCAATGTTTATTTGGAACTAATAATTATATTACTTAGAGAATCCTACAGGGATTTGTGAATTTATCTTTCTTCACGAATTATTCCTAAAATTATGCATGAGATAATATGATATCATTACCGGCATAGATTTTATAACGAAAATGAAGGAAAAAGATAGATTTTGCTCTGATTCATCAGAAAGAGATTATAAACTCAGATGTAAAATCTTAATTAATTACAATATTTGCATTTCAGTAAAGTCACAGTCAAATATAAAAATTCAAATCGTGTTTTGATTTTATTATTATTAATATGCGTGTAATGAAAAGTAACTATATTATCCTAGTAATTAAAATAAATGCATTTTTAGCAATAATTTTACCTTTATATCTATGAATAAGTTATAATTGCCTTTATTTTTCCTTTATTTTATTTTATTTATTATTATTATTTTTTTTATGTATTATTATTTTATTCATAATTTTATCTTTTATTTTTAACAGTAAACAAATTAACAATGAATTTGATAATTTATATTATGAAAATTAATTCTTGTTTTCTGCAAACGCCCGAGCCTTTCGCTAATGAGCATTAAGTAAATATGTAATTAGTCAAACTAATTTTCTTTGAATTCATAATGATTTACATGCTTTTTTGATTTATTTACTTTGGAATTATGTATTAACTTACACCATGACGAAAAACATATTTTAAAATAATTTTAGAGGATATTTTAATGTAGCTAAAAGAAAAAAAAAATCATGAACAGAATGTTCGATTTGAAAAAAGTTGCGCAACAAGTAAAAAAATTATTTTAAAGGACTCGATCAATAGAAAAATTACTAGAAAAAGTATGTGTATTTATAAATAATAAATATATAATAAATAAATGAATTTTAAAATATTGATTCAAATATTTAAGAAAAATAAATAATGAACTTAAACATTTTGTAGTATAAAATATTATGATAAAACAATTAAAAACATTTTCTAAGCAATTCGTATTCTTCTTTCATGCATTTGATATAAATTTAAATATATTTTAGAAACTTTATATTCCCCGAAAGAAATAAAAGTACTTATTTTCACGATAAAATAAGACATTTCTATTGAAAACAGATTAAATTCAGATTTTATTTACTTTAATGCAGTCAAAATGTCTTAAATTAACTGAAGCGAAAAGTTTAAACAGAACTTCTGCTATAAATTTTCATTCCGATAAAGCTTGTAAAAGCTGTGTTCTAGATGAGTGTTAATCAATCTTGTTTAACCTTTCCAAAGTTTGACTTTTAAGTTTTAAAAGGGAAATAATATTCAGCGATCTTGAAAACAAATGCTTTAACATCAATGAGAATGTTGTAAAATAATTGTATAAAATACCAGTACCATTATAAATTCTCGGTAAGTATCTGATGCTTAATCAAAGTTCAATTCTTTTAAATTATTAGTGAACATTTATAGCTCTAATGAATTATATTGCAAAACAATGCCATAAAATATAAAGTAAATATATTGTATTTAAATTATTTAAAAATCATTACGTCTCGTAGTTAAACTAAATTTTAATCACATTTAAAACTGAGACAGACAATATACACTAAAAATATACAATTTAAAACATTAAAAACACAAAACATAAATTAAAACATTTCGAGCCTTTTACAGGCACCTCATCAGTAAAAACATTAAATGTAAATGCTGAGAAGAACAACGGACTTTCATTAAGATAGTACAACGTATTCAGCGGGAACTATGCATGCCTCATTAATTGGTGAAAAATGTTGATTTGTGTACCAGCCCTCCGGGAAAATTCTTGAATGATAATTTAAACAGTTAGATATGATTATTTTAGTATTGTTAAAATCAGGTAAATGGTCAGTTTCTATGGCATGCATAGTTATCCCCCCTTTTTCCCGAAGAGGTTTTATTTATAATATCCCTTGTAAATCTTGTAGTTCGGTTTATATTGGTGAAACTGGCTGCTCTCTTCATACTCGAATTCTGGAACATAAAAGAAATTTCAAAAACCGTGATATACGTTCGAAACTTGTACAGCATACTATAGAAACTGGCCATTTACCTGATTTTAACAATACAAAAATAATCATATCTAACTGTCAAGAATTCATTATCATTCAAGAATTTTCCTGGAGGGCTGGTACACAAATCAAAAATTTTCACCACTTAATGAGGCATGCGAAGTTCCCGCTGAATACGTTGTGCCATCTCAATGAAAGTCTGTTGTTCTTCTCAGCATTTACATTTGATGTTTTTACTGATGCCTGTAAAAGGCTCGAAATGTTTAAATTTATATTTTGTGTTTTTAATGTTTTAAGTTGTATATTTTTAGTGTATATTGTCTGTCTCAGTTTTTAATGTGATTAAATATATTGTAATTTTTGCTTTTATTGTTTCGAATCATAACTAACAGTCGTCAGCAAAATTATTGAAGCGCTAGCAATAATTCGTATTTAAAAGATGTGCACTTAATACGTTTTGTTAAGTAAATAGTTGCTGAGTCATGATCTTAGTTTTTATGCTGTTTATAAAAAAGTAAGTTGATGTTAAAAATTTGAGACCAAAATAAAAAAAAAATATATATACATGAAAAATGTAGATGTGTGCTTCAACAAATTTGCAGCCGACTGTAAAATATCCTCGGTAAAACTAAATTTATTGGCCTACCTGTACATAGATAAATTTTTTGCTTGTAACTACAGGAGTCGTACTACTTTAGGATTAACACGAATTGATGCCACAAACAACGGATTTAACTTTCTTAATTTAAAGCTGAATTCTATTTCTGTGCGAGATACGGGAAAACCATCGATTGTGCAATTATAAATCCTTTACGATGTAGTATTATAAATACAAACCATAATCACAAGACTGACTGCACCAGTACATAGAAAATGTTCCTTGGTTTGCTCACAATCTTCGTTACTTATGCGTTCTGAGAAGCATTATAAAGACAAATAACAATTAGTTATCAGTGATTATGTCATGTTTATGACATTAGCTGCCGTTATTCTCAGCATAAAAGGAGAGATGAAACGTGCGTAGGAACAGTGCATGATAAAATTGCGTTATTGGCTGATTGCATTCGCGCGCCAAAGCTAATTTAATTATACAGGGTGTCCCAAAAACCTGTAGACATTTATAAAAATTGAAATGAATTAGCAGAATTGAATGCGGTTTTCGAAAAAGTTGTTCTCGTTAAAGGGGATCTTTTTGGTAAAGAAAAAAAGTAATATTAAAACTTTGTCGATAGAGGGCGCTGCCCGTGGCCAAATTATACATTTCCATTGAAAATTATATTTATTTGCATGAAAATGCTTACAGGCATATGAATTAAATTCTATGTTCGCCATCACCACAAATAGCAGTTTTCAAACGAGTTACAACATGGCTAACAAAAACTTCCAGGCTTAAGCCCGGAAGTGTTTGTTGCAGGGTTCCTAAAATGTTACCTTTGTTTTATTATACTGTCACCAGCACCGTCAAAAAAAAAAAAAAAATCTTGAATATTTTTGACTGTTCTAATGCTAAAATAGTATAATTAAAACGATTATTTTAAAATTGTGGTGACAATATTATAAAATGAGTATACAATTTTAAGAACACTGTGTTGTTTGAACGTCAGTCGGCAGTTCTTAGTTGTAGGAAAACATATTCTCCAATAACGCTTTATCCATCAAGTCAGCATCGCAATTAAAACTTCATGTATGCGCAATTAGGAGACAAAATAAGAAATAAGCTACGTTAATCGTTCAATCGGGCAATTTATAGGACTCTGGTTTGCATATTTTTCGTTACGCATCCGTGCAGTGCCCTCTATTGATGAAAATTCTAACTATTTTTGTCTTTGAGGAAAACAATTTCCCTTCACGAGAATAACTTTTTCGTAAGCCAGTTTTAATTCTGCCGATTCCTTCAATTTTTATATTTTTTCAAATTGTCTACAGATTTACGGGACACCCAGTACATATACAGAGTTGCCAAATATTTTAATTTATTCCGGAACATTGTTAGTCCCATTTTTATTTTCCACCTCTTTATTTTTAGAGTAATTTTCTTTAAGATGTAACTACGACAAAATAAGTAAAAAATTACACTAGAGAAAAGGGAAATAAAAAGAAAACTGTACTAAAAATGCTCTGGAATAAATTATAAAAATTAATAATTCTGCATATATGTTTCTCACTTAATAATTACAGTAAAATCTAAGATTAATAATTATATATTTCTTCTATTTAAAAAATAAATACTTTGCTCAATAACCTTATATAATTACAGTAAAATCTAAGATTAATAATGATATATTTCTTCTATTTAAAAAATAAATACTTTGCTCAATAAACTTATATGAATCTATAGTTCCAATAAGGAATATTTTGTTCCACAATGAATTTATTATTCTATAATGAATATTTATATAAAATGGATTTCCAATACTTTCAATAGGAAATTGGTAAAATATTTCTTGCATTTTTTTTTTTTTTTTTTTTTTGGATATTTGGCAATAACAAAACATATTTGAATTTTTGTAAGCTAACAGGTAGCATATCACTCAAAAATATTATAAAGTGACACCGAATCATTTAAGAAAAATCGATGTATTGATAACTTTTATTAGTTTTGACAAAAAATTTCTTTTACAAAAAGAAAATAGCCATTCTAACTTATACTATCCAAACTATTCAATATTTATCAAAACTGTTTGTTCCATATTAATTAAAATAGATTTTTAGGTTGCTCAAATTTTTAGGTTGATCAAACAATTTATAAACGTGTACAATCATCTTTAAATTACTCATTTGCATTTGGATTATCCGTTTCTTACTTATTATTTTGCCTATTTCATACAATATTTTATTTATTTATTTTATTTTTTTGAGTTTTAATATGCATCAGGTTTATAATAGCAATGTTTTAAATATAAACTTGTATTTAAATTTTAAATATATAATAGCTTTCTAATGCAAATGAAGAGGTCTTTTGAAAGACATAAAAACAACTGAAAAGTCACTTAAGATACGTAAATGTCTTAATATATACCTTAGTCATTATAGATTTCTTAATTTAAGACAGAAATGTGTCTAAAATACAAATTCAGACACACACACACAAAAAAAAAAATGTCTGAAACACACAACTGTGAGAAATTTCAGACAGCAAACGCATATAAATTTTCAGACATTTTGGAAATTAAGGCACTCGCATTACTTAGCAAATGTTTCATATGAAATCTACTTTAAGCAACACACTTATTCTGTTTAAAGTTCTTTCCACATTCAACAAATATAATATCATTTTAGATAATAAGTTGTTATGCGTAAGCTATTAAAACAATATTACTTTATGAACTTGAATTTTCAAGGAATAATACTCTAGATGTGTATATTTGCATGGAATTATGTTTAATATAACTCATAAAGCAACATATTGTTGCATACATGGGGGTTCGTAAGTTGTCCAAGAATGAGAGGCAAAACTTGTAAAAATTCAGGAGTTTTCTTTACAGAAAGTTTCAGAAAAATACAGGTCTATAAACCAAGTATCAACTTCAATTCCACAAGTAAACACAGCTTAAATAACAGCCGTAAACAAGAAATCCCCAGTGCAAACTGTATAGCAATTACACATAAAGCAAGTCTCATTCAAAGAGGCTCAGAACTCCTTCAATAGAGCGTTTGGCGGAACTGACTGACTCTGATCTTGATTTGGTGCGCTGGACTACCTTTTATATTTCTCTATCGAACCCAGATTGTTCGAGAAATTTCCCATATCTCATCAGCCAATCATATTTCAGCTTTCATATTTCGTATATCGATAATAAGGATTTTTTCGCCAAAAGTCGCCAAAAAAGTCGTCAATGGCAAAATTCGTCAAATTTGGCGCCAAATCCATTACCTGCCTTACTCAAGATTTTTAATGCGTTTTTAAGGGAAAATTAAGCTATTTTAACGCGAAAAAGAGCTGTAAATACAGAAAATTGATATTTTATGAACTTACTAACCTCTTTGAAAGAATTTATACAAAAATAAATACAATTATTTACAATTTCGCAACAAGATAATGTTAGCTATTAAAACAATATCAAATTGAATTTTCAAGGAATAATACTCTAGATGTGTATATTTGCATGGAATTATGTGTAATATAACTCATAAAGCAACATAATTATAAGGCGAAATTTATTCGGATTTAAAGCTTTTTCATATTTAAAGAAAAAGTATTGAGATAAAAGTAGCAAATAGCGAAGAAAGCAAATCTTGAATAATTGTGCATCACTTTTTTATTTATTTATTATTATTAATTTCGGTTTAAAAACTGTTTTCTTTTACTTATTTAAACGTAAGACTAGAAATTCCCTGGTATTCATGTTCATATATATATATATCAGTGTAAAGAAAGATATCGTTATCCAAAAATATCGAGGGCTGGATAAGGATAGTTTTTCATGTATTTGATACGCATTTTTAAAATATTCTAAACCTCTAGGTATGAAATTTAATATGATAATGTATATTAACTGTTAGATACTATATTACCAATAGTTATATATAGCAAAAAATACGGATTATAACATAAAACTGCCTGCGTTTCGCTAATACTGACATACATATAACTATAAAAATGATCCCCGTTTTGTCACTTGGTGGTGTGATTGGTAAGGTACCTGACCGCTAGCTGCGCTCTCTGATGGGTGGTTTCGTATTCCACGGCTAATATGAATTCGATTCCCAAGCCGGGTAAAAGACTTTTTTTTTTAATTACACACACACACACACACACACACACACACATATATATATATATATACATATATATATATATATATATATATATATATATATATATATAATGTTCTAGAAAAATCTAAAATCTATTTTTAACAGAAAAGCAGAATCGCAGGCCACCTTTATTTATTTATTTATTTAAACGTCTTAAAAATAGCAGTGTTTTTAAGCCTGACATTGTTGTGTTTTCAAGCCTAAAAAACATAGTGGTTTAAGGCATTTGCAATGTCTTAATTTCTGTTGCAAAAAGTTGTCTTAAAAAGTAAGACTTTTTTTTTTCTTTTAAAAAATGACCATCTGTTTAAGACACTTTTTTAACTGAATTTAAGACGTTTATGTTTACAGAGTTTTTATTTAAGAAAGAACATTTCATTCCTTTGGAAAAGGAACTTAATGACTCTACTTTTATTTATATTTTAAATATACAGTGTGAATAAAAAGTTCTGTGAGAAACTTTTATTCACGATTTCAGAAATATACTGAAAATACATTACGAAAAGAATAAAAGAATAAGAAAAGAGGAATAATAAGAATTCATATTTCTACTCAAAAATACATAAATTATCTAAAAAAAAAAAAAATTCGAAACAAAATAAGCTTCTAAAGAGGCAGTCTGCGCCAAATTGCAGCCCCACTAGAAGATAATTTGCTTTTAAATTTCTCCCATTCACTTTCCTAATTGCTACACTAGTTTTCGTTACAGAAAATAATTTTAAATTACATTATCTTTCATCCAGACTATTACCATTTCTCACTTTCGTTAATTCAAACCTTATTCAGTCCTTTCTTGAATAACTATTTTGGTTGAATATTTGTTTATTTCCTTAATTTGAGAGCAATATAATCTAATGAGGTTCTCTAGAGAGGAGTGGAATACAATTTTAATACTAATTCTTGCTCTAATTAATACCAAGAAAATAATACATTTGTGTTAAATGTTTTGATTGCAGCTATACCAGAGTTTTTTCAGAATATAGGATAGTAACTGATTGTATTTTTTGGAACCTGTATTTTTAAATAATAAGGATTTGCAACACTTGTCTAATATTTAAGAAGCGAAAGTTATCATTCAAAAGTAATGTTTTTTAAATATGAATATTGTAAACATTCCGTGAGTTGTTAAGTAAATATTTATCGAGTCATGATCTTAGTCTTATACCGTTTATAAAAGAGTAAGTTGATGATAAAGTTTAGCGATCAAAATAAAAAAAATACATGAAAATTGTGGATATGTGCTTCAATAATTTTGCTTCCGATAGTAAATAAATAAGAAACGGTAAGCAGTTATATTGTTCTGGGGCAAGTTATTACGATAATAAAATAATATTATTGTTTTAAAAAATTAAAGAACACGCTTTTATAGAAATGTGATCTAAACAGCAGAAAATATCTATCTTAGTATTAAAATGCAGGGTAAGAGAAAATCGTCTGAGTGACACACCATAATATTTACATACATTTAAATCTTTAATTAAAATAATTTAGAATTAGACAAAAAAAACCTTTAAAAAAAAATCTCCCCTGACTGGGCTCGAACGCTGAACCTTTAGGTTCGTAGCTCGGCTCTTTACCTCGCAGCCACGGCGTTCACGTTCGAAAAGTCTTTTTTTTTTACAATATAGATTTTTTGTTTGCTCCCAGAGTGGTTACAAACATACATACAAACAAACATACATACATACAGGTGAAGCTAATAAAAGCGTGTTAAAAAGAAACATCTTGGATGAAATTAATGAGTTAAAAAAGTATAGAGAGCATTCGGAAGAATTAACGCGACCTTCCAATTTGAAAAGAAATTTTTTTATCACTATATTTTTGCTGTATTAATATATGCTTCTGTAACTTGGACATTAACGTGTAAAGCTACAGAAAAGCTTAAAACAACCCAGAGAAGTATGGATAGATGCATGTTAGGATTCACCCAAACTGACAGAATGGGAAACTCATGGATTAGGCAATAAATCGAAACTACTTATATTTTTTATAGAGTAAAGAAGTTCAAACGGAGCTGGGATGGGCACCTTACCAGAAGAAACGATGATAGAGGGACCACCAAAGTCCTATTTTGTATACCGAGATATAAGAAAAGACCAAAAAAGAGACCAGTGTCGATAGATAGATGAGATTATCAACACTGAGAAAAAAAATATACCGCCTTCATCTAGAATGAATAAATGGTTATTTTCTAAATCCTTAAACTAGAAATATAGATTTCCGAGCTATGCGGATAAGGCACGCCAATAAACGGAATAGACGAAATAGTCCAGAATTTCTAATCTACATATTTCTGGATGGTAAAACAATATTTTGAATATTCTGAATCTTTTGTATTACGAGAAATTCTCGCTTGATTTTCTAGAATTGGGACATAAACCAAGATTATAGCTGCTGAAACTCGCCTTTTGTATTCACATTTATTTGGAGATATTTTCAAATAGGTTTGTCCTCGATAGTATAGGTAAACGCTCAAAAATTCTAATAAAGGTCTCTAGAATTCGCTTTCGAAGAGGACTAGAAATTTTTTTATGAGAAATTTATAAGGATGACATGGAACTATTTTTTCTAAAGCCACAATTTAGATTTTAGATGTCTGTTATAGAATTCTTTCGCAGTGTATTGGCGTGCCTTATACTCATAGTTCGTAAATCTATATTTATAGTTTAGGGATTTAGAAAAGGACCACCTATTCGTTCTAGATGAAAGCGGTATATATATTTTTTTAAAGTGAAGTTTTAAGGAGCAGAATGGAGAATTTCAGAAAACAAGGCATATTGAAATCGCCTAGGAGAGGTTTTTCATTATGTAATGGACTGATAAAGCTGAAATTGATTAAATATATGTATATATATATATACGTGTGTCTGTGAATTGTGTAACACAGATATTACACACAATATCCATGCTACAAAAGCATAAAGATAAAAGAAATTTTGCATTTTTTCATAAATAAAGATGAATTTTTGAGGCGAATTTTGTTATTAACTTATTTATTACTGATTTGCATTTGTTTACAAAAATACAATTAGTTTTAGTTTTGTTAAACTATTTGTAAACGAAATTGGGTAAAGTTATAAATTCCTCAAAAAAAAGAAGTTATACAGGGTGGTTAAAAAGTAATAAAAATCGATAAAATATAAACAAAGTATTTTAGTTCAATAATATTACAGTATTGCGTGTTTCATCGTGAAATAAATGTATTTAAATTATTGATGATAGAAAGTGATTTATTGCATAAGTAAACTATAAACATTTATAAGTAAATAATTTATAAACTATAAACATTTATAAGTAAACTATATAAATGACTTTTGATCTATATTACAACATATCTAATATATAATTATTTCTCAAAGTTTCATGGATAAGCTCTTATGATATATCTTGATACAATAATAAGAGTTCTTTCTTCAGAACTCTTAGATTTAATTTACAAGAATCTGTACGTGCTCAAGGGCTTATGTCATGCATCTGAATCACTGACATTCTACTGAATAGAGGAAAACATATAGGACATATAGGAACTAGGCAGAAGTAATTTATTTTCGAAATATGCACTGACCTGTGACGTAATGTTTAGAATTAAATAAATATTCTCTTTAAGAAGTAGTGTAAAATGAAAATTCTTAGTATATAAGAGAGAAGCACAAATGTTTTTATTGAATACTTTATTCTGTTTGTATTATATATATATATATATATATATATATATATATATATATATATATATATATATATATGTATATATTATTTAAAAAAATTACATATTATTTTAATAAAACGTAAACAATTGAATTAATGCTTTAAAATAAATATGTGTTTTTGCGTGAAATAAAATTTTAGTCGTCCATCCATAAAAATTTGTGTGGAGTAGGGATTAAGAAACTTTTTCTCCGTGTGGTGCCTAAGCCTGAATATAACGCTTTGCTTTGGAGTCATTTTAAGGGGTACTAGACCATATTCTTGGAAGTTTCGGAGAAAACAGAGGAGAATCCAGAATAGTAAAGCCACAAACTGCAACCTGGTTTCTAATTTAATATCTACCGCGTACCAAGTCCGAAAGCACTACCTCATTTATCCATAAATATTAATCTTTTAATACTAATTCATACCTGCCAACTTACTAATTAATATCCCGTAATATTGTTAGAAAACACCCCTTTTCCACAGCACTTTATTTTTTGAGAAATTTTCTTCAAATGTAATTACGATTAAATAAGAAGAAGAATACTCTAAAAAAGATTAGTATGAAAAAAGTAGCACGTGTATTAAAAATTTTTCCGAATATTAATTAGTAATTTGGCAGTTCTCTCTAACTGTACGATTTTTCTGTAACTTTTGATTAAAAACGTTAATATGATATGTGATTTGATAAAAAAAACAATAAAAATTGTGTTATACTTATGTAATTGTATCTATCAGGAAAATGTGAGAGTTTGAGTGACAATATATTATATATATATATATATATATACATATTAAAGATAGCTAAGAAAATGTCTGATGTTTTTTGAATAGCACATGTAGAAAAAATGGAATTATATATATATATATATATATATATATATATATATATACACATATATATATGTATGTATGTATATATATATTTAATGAAATTAATCTTTATTTTTGCGCAGCCTAGTTTGAAAAAAAAAATAATAATAAGGAATAAGAACGCAGCAGTTAATAGTATATCCGGTGAAATGTAATAAAATTCGATGAATAAAAAAAAAAAAATATCAAAAATATCATTGAATTTTAAAAGGAAAAATTAAATCATATAAAACTCAATTTCAAAAAGAATTATAGTTGAGTGAGTTACAGTTGTGATTTTTTTTTTTTCTAATAAGTCGTAAAAATTAATGATACTGATTAATTTTAGAGCCACTGTTAAATAAATAATAATTTAAAGATATTTAAAAGTTATTTTAACAGATAAATATTGGTATACCTGTAATTTTTACAGTTTTATAATTTTATAGGATGAGAGGGCATGCAGATCAATCTCTATATCTATATAATAAAAATACTCAAAAGAATAAAAAAAAAGCACCTGAAAAGTTTTGCTCAATTTTAATTGTCTTGATTTATATTCTAGTAAGCAGATCCTGCATTAATCATTCCCTTGATTCATATTCTGAAGATCCAATATTCTACTAGGTGCACATTCCACAGTTTTAGAATAAGAACTGCAGCACTGCCAAATCGTCAGCGGCAGAAAAAATCTTGAAATTCTACTAAATTTTAAGACAAATCTGAAGTTACAGTAAAAGCAATTTACTCGTTATGTCAAAGGGCATCTCCTTCAATTGCAGTAACAGAAATATTTAAATTAGTACAATGTCAAAAAATAACATGAGTGGCACTTAAAAATAAATAAACATATATCATAGAGTATAAGGTAGAAGAGGTCACTCAGGACGGCTTCATTGTACGCTTAAACCAGAATTTTACATAAAGCATATATACTTAAAAAAAAAACAAAAAAAAAAACGATTCTCTAATAATACTTAAATTAGAAAAAACTTGGAAAAAATTCCGAGCACCGTACTTTCTGCCAAATTCTACGCCGATTAAATGAAAACAAATTTAAAGCTCAAAGACGTGAAAAATATAAAGTCACTTAAAAAAAAAAAAAAAAAAAAAAAACTGAAGCAAACGAGGCATAAATCAACAGACAGTTACAAAATTTGGGTCATTAACAAATGGTTTTAAGATATGTTTTCTGAGAAATACAAATTGAATATTTTTAGTACTGATAGCTCAATATTTAAAACTTTTTCATACACCATATATTTAATGAAAGCAGTACTAGTTTCTACAGCACGTAGCCTTTCTTCTTCAGGTGCAAAACACGTGCTATTATCTAAGAGGCAAAAGAAGGGCTGGCAGTCTTACATTACTTGTTAACGTAACTGAATTTTTACTCTAGCCCTGCAAAACACTTATAAATATTTCGTAGTTATTTTCTACAATAGAAAAGGTAATGTTATATTTATTATAAAGTATTAATTTCTTCAAATTTAATGTAAAGTAACTTGTTAAGACAAATTTTAAACTATTACCTTCATAACTCTTGATGCATTCATGTGTTCAAATTATAAAACATATGGGGGCTCATTTTTAAATGAGCTAGAATGTATATTATTCGAGTTCACTAAAATGTATAAATTTTGAAAATCTCAAGCAAATATATGTAAAATTCAAAAAATTATCATAGATAAAAAAATAAAAAAATAAAACTGAATTTAAGCGTCTTCAAATAGGGGAAAGTTATAGCGATTTTAATAATATTTATTTATATTTAATAAACTCTGTATTACTAGTATGAAAATCAAAATCAAAATTTAGTAAATCTGTTTAAATTTGTGCTTCTTTTTATAAGAGAAACTGACATTCAACTCCTTTTATCAACCATAACTTTTTGAATTTACATGATACTTCCATCTTATTGAGTTATCTTTGGTAATAAGTATATTATCTTTGGTATTGAGTTACTTACATTTCACACAAGTAACATAACACATTTGTCTAATAAATTATGCACATGGAATTTTACGAAAACATGTGAAATTACAATTAAAAATTGGTACTTAGAAGACCGAGTTCAATCGATCTCACAGTATAAATAATTCGTAATGTAAACATAGTGATGCGTTGTCGGAAATATATTTTTTAGATGTTTGCCACGTGCGGAACGATAACACCCGGTGTACCACCAAAAGATAGTTTTTCTGGAGATGAAGAAAATTCAAATCGAATAATCATCTGAAAATTCTAACTGTAAATTTTTTTTCAAAATCATTCAAGCAGATTCCCAGAAAACCAGGTTTCTGCTATATTTTGTTTCAGGCAAAGCACAAGTTAAAAGTGACTGCTAAATTTTGGAAGAAAAAAAAAAGCAAGATCAGTTTTTCTTCACTTAAAAAAAAAAAAAAAAAAAAAAAAACCCTCTAAACTTATTCCAGCGATTTCTATAAAAACCAAGAAGTTCCTGCCATATTTTCCCCGGACGCAGTGCGAGTTAATCGTGAACGCTAGTTATCCTAAAGATGAGTATATTTCAAATCAAAATGTCATTTTCTAAATTAATTTCGTGCCATTTTCCTGAAGAAAACAAAAAATAAGATCGCTTTTTTATTTTAAAAAATCTATTAGTAAAGTTCTTCTTTCTATTATTATGGAAATTCTATTATTATAATTTTATTATTATAATTCTATTATATATATATATATATTTTTAAATCGTTCCAGCGATTTTCAAGAAAACCAAATTTCGATCAATTTCTCTCTAGTTCAATGCAGGTTACCAGTGAACGCTAATTAGTCACGAAATTAACTCGTTTAATGCTAGCAAAGTATTTAGTAGAGATGTTTATATTTAATTAGATATTTCATAATTTTATATTCTAAATACAATAAGGTGTGTCCTTACGTAGTATGTTGAGATTTTTAAAAACGACATTGCATGGGGTTTAACATCCTCCATGTTATATTAAGAAAAGTGATTTTGTTTTTCTTTTTTGTTCTGAAAGGGAAATTCATACATCTACCAGTGGATCTTCTGATAAGGAGCATCAACATCCTATTTGCATCACTCATTACCTCAGAAGATTACTTTTATTTATTCCATATCATTTAAAATTATTATATTCTACAAAAAAAAAAAAAAAAAAAAAAAGCGACGCACCAAGAAGGAGTAATGCAAACTGAACACAAATTGACATACATACAGGTTTCGAAGGAAAATGCAAAATTTTAAAGTTTGGCTGCGATTGAATGAGAATGCGACGCTGCAGCGCATCTTAACTGCGCAATTGGTAGAATATTAAAAATGAGAAATTTTTATTTCAGGTCATAAATTCTTCGAGAATTTTATTCGGTCTATTTAGAAAGACAGTAACATTGCCTCACATACAGGTGCGCAAACAACATGCTCAGATGTCAGCATTTGAGTGCGGTACGTAGTTGGGTTCAAAGAAGCCGGTTAGTCTAATCTGCGTATTTTTTTAGGGGCGGTACCACTGTTAGATGATATTGACAGGAATGGGTGAACCATGGCCGACCACAGCGCAGGGAGGAAGCGGTCGGCTAAAGAGAGGACAGAAAGTAAGAACCTGTCAATCGTCAAAGCGGTACTCAAAGCTTCAATTCATCATTATCGTCGATCCTAAATGCAACTGGTACTTCAGTTACTTCAAAGACCCTTTATAAGCTGCTCAGTGAAAAGGGGTTGAGCTCAATCCCCGGATCTCTCTTCACTGAGGACGTTTGGAGTATCATAAAAAGGGTCCTAAAACAAGCTCGGGATTTTGCCAATCTGATGCCCCAATTGGACAGAATTTGGCATCATGCTTCACAGGAGCACATCTGCCAACTCTCTCAATTAATACCAAGCCGAATAACAACATACATAAGGGCCAGAAGTGAATCAACGCGTTATTGACTTGTTTACTTTGTGAGGCCCTTTCTCTTGATTAAATCATTCAAATTTTCTGAAACTGTAATCTATTGTTTTTCTTCACATGTTCATCACATCTACCAATCTTTGTCCCATTCGGATATTTTCTTCTTGGTGCGTCGCTTTATTTGTTATAGAGTGTATATGTATAACTCGCTACATAACCATATACGTTTCTGAGTGAGGCTATCGACTCTTAAATCTCCCGTCGCATTTGCCTGTCTATATCTACCTGTATACATGTATATACGTATATTTCCTTGTAATTTATAAACTTAATTCCTTAAAACTCATAAATACTTGTATCGAATTTTATTTTAAATGATTAAATAACATATTGGTATTATTTTATGTATACCTGTAAACTAATTATCAATTCAGTGACTAACATTTTCCACAGAAGACATGCATTTAACGTCCTAATAACATGTGTTTATTTCTCTATGTTTAATAGAGCATAATCATGTTAAAATGTATTTACAAGAAATACAATTTAAAAACCGTAATTGTACGAAATTATTTTGCATGTTTCTGCACACGAGCCACAGTACTTATATACACAAATAAAAAGTATGCAACTAATTCATTGTAACTCATTAACATATGAATCAAATTTGAAATCATTTTTATGATTGCAGAATATCATCGTTATTCTTTTCTGTGGTCCTGTAAATAAATTATTTAGTCTATACATACTTTTATTCTAGAGAAAACATGGTTTAAAGCATCTTAAAAGTGCATATTAGTTCTATGATCCTAAAAGTGTTAAAATACACTTACATCTTAGAAATTTTTATTCATGAATTCATCAACCGAGAATATTTATTTAAATCAAATTGGAGTGTAAAGGTTGATATTTTTTTATTTATTACCAACTATGCTAAAAAATACCAGAGCTGGGAATCGAACCCGGGCACCTCCGCTTAACGCACGGATGCTCTACCACTAAGCTACCCTGGCTGACAACCAGCTAGGCACTTCTCGCATAATATTCATTGGCAAAGTTACCGAGTGTAATGAATAAAAATTTCTGAATTGAAATTTCTAAATGGAAATGAATAAAAATTTCTAAATTGAAATTTCGTGGTCTATGGAGTTGTGCTACGATTATTATTGTCTCACCTGATATATCTGCGTTTGCAGACTCGGTGACTTTGCCAACGAATATTATGCGAGAAGTGCCTAGCTGGTTGTCAGCCAGGGTAGCTCAGTGGTAGAGCATCCGTGCGTTAAGCGGAGGTGCCCGGGTTCGATTAAAGGCTCTGGTATTTTTCGCATAGTTGGTAATAAATAAAAAAAAATATCAACCTTAAAACTCCAATTTGATTTAAATACACTTACATCTTAACTTACACTCTAGTGTCAAAAGTTTTTTTGTGTGTCCTGTAAATGAACTATAAACATTATGTGCAACTGTAAAAAATATACAACTTATTCCATGTAACCCATGAAAACTTCTTCGACATTTGACAAAATTTGGGTGATTACAGGACATTTTTGAAACACTTTTGAAAGACACAGACATTAATTACACTGCTCTGCATCAAAATCAGCCCCACACTATTTTTGCAAATTCTTATGAAAAATGAAACTCTTGAATCCGAATATGGAGCCCATTTTGCCCTATCACCCCCCGTTTCTTTAGGAGCAATCCCCTATTTGTATCACATATCGGTAATTTAAAGGCTGCAATTTTTTATTTGTAGGGAAGGAAAATATTATTTTAACTGTGAGCTACAGAGTTGGATAATTCTAAAACATAGACATTTCCAGCTAGGGAAAAATTGAGGGGAAATTTCCATTGAAATTATACGTTACATTTATTATATTTTATTAGTCAATTATTATTATTTATTATATACAATATACATATATTTATTTATTTATTTATTTATTTATTTAAGTGTTAAAATAACTCTTTTCCATTCTCCAAATCAAGTTCATGGCTATAAAATTACCGAACAGTGATAAAAATTGGGGGAAAGGGTGGAGTCCCGAGAAAACGGTGGGTGATTGGGCAAAATAGGTGTCACATTCGGATTCAGGAGGTCATTTTACATAAGAATCAGCAAAAGTGGTATCAGTACTCGAATTTTATTTATTTATTTATTTATTTATTTATTTTCAGCGCAGTGTTATTACGTCTAAGCACACATTTTTCTACAGGAAATATACTTTTAAGCTTCTCAATAGTGTACCTTGATTCAGTGTAACCGTTATCGTCAGTGTAAGTCAGTGTAACCATTATTGAATGTGTTTAGACGAAATTCTGCCTTTCACCGTAATAATTAGAAATATTTCGATGTGGCCCTGTAAACGAACCATAACTAATATATACGTTAAGAACTGTACAGATTTTTTTGTATAACACGTGAACATGTGTACAAATTTGCTTTACAATAGGGAGATTTTTGTAGTCGCTATCACAGTACAGAGAAATTGTGTTCATAGAAAATAATGATAAAAAACTTAGGTGTATCCTTGTACATGAACCACAAGCAGAGTGTACACCCAAAACTATACAGCTGAGTTCGATTGGCTCATGAACATGTCTGCCGATCTGCAAGTAAATCGGGTGATTTTTGTTTCCGCTATTGTGGTACGGAGATATCCTGTCCGAGCGCCGCAATGATAAGAAAACTTTGGTGTGTCCCTGTACACGAATCACAAAAAGAGTATACACCCGAAATTATATAGCCGATTCCGTGTGGCTCATAAACATGTATACAAGTTTGCAAGTCAAAAGTTTTATTTTTACGGATACTTTTGCAGTAATCAGAATGATACGAAAAATTTTGGTGCGTCCCTGTACACAAACCACACACGGAATATACACCCAAAACTATACAGTTTATTCTGCGTGACTTATGAACATGTGTACTAGTTTGCAAGTCAATAGAGTGATTTTACGCCTGCTGTCGTGAGATAGACACGCAGACAAACAGACAGACAGAACCCAAAATCTTTTTGAGTCACCACATGAATGTCTCCTCTGACGTCTATATCTATCTGTATATATATATGCGTGTGTCTATAACAATATCTGTGTATATATATATATATATATATATATATGTGTGTGTGTAGATACAGATAGATAGATATATACATATTTCCTTGTAATTCGTAGCCTTGTGTTAAATACTTGTAATCTATAAATTCTTGTACCAAATTTGATGTGAAATGATTAAATAACTTTTTTTTTCTTCTAATATACAATTTTGAGCCAAGCATAAATTATAACGAATGATTTCAAGCGTAATTCAATAAGCAATTGAATAGTGGGGAAAATGTATGAAAAAGAAAAATGTTTTTATAGAATTAAAAGTATAACTATTTTATTGCTTCACAAGTGGCCGAGAAATTCCGCTCTCAAATATGGTAGATATGATGTGCTGGGTTCGATTCCCGTTGAGGCTCGCTGATCTAGCCGTTTTCTGACATATGCGTAAATATGCTATTCTACCCCTTAAAAAGTTCTCCGCGGAGGGCATCCCACCTACACCCTAGACTCAAGTGCAGTTAATCTGCCGTAACCCTCAACTGCCACCATTAACATCTAATTAAATAAAAATTATAACTATTTCACGAAAAATTAACAAAAAGCTACTATTATAAAAGAATATATTGTTTAATTGCAATTTCATTACCTTGAAACTATGTATTTTTAAACGCTGATTTTTATTAAAGTGTGTAAAAATAAAGATTTAGTTTATTAAACACGTTGAGCGCAATGTCAGCCATCGGTGGCTGACAGCGTCAAATATGATGTAAAGATGTAAAACAGCGGTAACCATCGGTGGTTGACAGTGTAAAATATTATATAAAACTAAAAATATTACATTGTTTTAAGTAATTATTGAAAATTTACTTAAAATATACTTAATTTTTATTTATTACAGCATAATATCATCAAGGAATTTTTATGGATTTTATTAAGAATTTGCGTGGCGCTCAACGTGTTAAGCATTTCTAAAATAATTTATTCTTAATTTAAATTCACAAAACTCGTTAAGACACGATAGACTTTAAATTAACATAATGTAGAAAAATCACGATTTGACTAATTTTTACGTAAGCGAATTACTTTTCACGTATAATTAAGATAATTTGCTGTAACACAATATTTACGGCGTTTTTTTTTTTTTTTTTTTTTTTTTTTTTTTAATATAAACTGACATCTCTGTGATGTAAACGAAAAAAAATTTCCAGTGGTAGACTTTTAAAAGTAAGAGAAATGTTTTATAAAATCTGGCAAACTTTCCGCATGAAATTATGTCCTGCTAAGCAAAAATACTTTTTGAAACCAAGATACAATCAAAGATATAAAGGCTAAATTCTACAGTAAAAATTAAGCTGTAACTTCAGTGATAAATATCTTAATTAAAATAAAAATTCAATGGGGTTTCCTATTTCAAAACAAGATATATTTTTAAAATGGGAATTTAGTGAAAAATTAAAAGTAGTTCTTAGTAGTTCACATGTTTTTGCCAGAAATTCTTTCCACGTTAAAAATGAGCAATTTTTTATGCGTTTTTTCCATATACGAATATATTCTACAAAAAATACAGTTTCGGTTAGAAGCAAACATGCAAAAAACTAAAACACTGCATCAAACAAGATTCTGGAAAATTGGCGGGTAAGCAGCGCCAAGTTGAAGTTGTTTTCAGGAACTTACTTTTGCCATAAATATTTTCTAGATACAAGTATACTTTTCCTTTTTTTTCGGTTTTTGCGCTGCAGAGAATATAACAAAGAGCATTTCTGTAAACTTCGAGAGTAGTTTCAGCAATTTTGGAAATGATGTATAAAATTATATGTATAAATTTTTACAGTGTATAATCTGCATATATTAGGTAAAACATTTAGGTGTTTTCTAAGAATTTACAATGCTTAAAAAAATATATAAATAAAAATAAATAAATAAATATTTAGTGATTAATAATGTTTTAAAAAAATGCCTATTTCTAAATTCGCTAAATGCACATTATGTGTTATTAGTGTTTAAGTACCAACTCGTAACGGTTTTTTAACACCAGTATTTCTTTCAAAACAAAAATAATAATAATATTTCTTTAATCGCAGAGAACTGCTAAAAACTTATTAAAAAGTTCGATTAAGGATGTCTGGTACCAAAAAAAAAAAAAAAAAAAAAAAAAAAAAAAAACCGATTGCCAGCAATGTTAGGTTGGTACACGTTGGGCAACTATGTTAGTGAAAATATTTAAATGATTGCATTTAAATTTTCTGTATTTTTGTTCTTAAAGTCTTAGAAAATATTTATGCATGTTGTAAACAGAAAATTTAATTTATAGTCCATGATGACGAATAACTTTTAAAATAATTCGTATCTGTTTAAAATAATAATAATAATAATAATAATAATAATAGTACTACGATCTATATCGAGCCTTCTATAAAATGTAAATACGTCCTAAAATTAAAAAATAAAAATAAAAATTCAGTTAAAGAAAAAAAAAAATTGATATTATTAGTTAAATACTCTACTTTTCTGCGCAATTTTTTACAGTAACAAACCATTCTTCATTTTATTTTTTCTATTATTAAAATTTTAAATTATTTAAAGGGTGCGAAATTTTATTAAATGCTTGATATGACTCGTTGGATACATATTTTAATATTTTCTCATGTTTTCTGAAAAGACACTGAATGAGCAAAATAGCTTTTTGTTTTCTTCTTCTTCTTCTTGTAATATTATTCTTAAAAATATATAAGCATATGCATATTAATAAAAATTGTATTTATAATTATTCCAATATACTGTTAAAAAAGGTTGATTTTTAAATATTTTATTACTTCTAAAAATGTTTATTTTGCAATATCAAGGGACAAAAAATTTTACAAGTTATTTTAATGGAGGAAGACTGGAATGAGTAGAAATATTTCGAATCGTTTAAGTGTTTTATTATTATTATTTATTATAAAAACATCAATAAAAGGTAATATCACATGTATTCAAAAATAATAAATTTGATATGAAAATCATTTTAAAACAAATTAGAATTAAATACAAATTTATGATTGCATATGTTGTTAGCATGTGTAATAATCATAATAAAATTGGCAAAGATTTATTTAGGAAAACTTTTTATAAAACAATTTAATGCTTTTTATACATTTTTTTTATTGTGCAAAACAAGTTAACTTTTTATTATTGATTAAAGTATTTAAATGTTTTTTTTTAACTTTATATATTTTCTTCAATGATAACTAAATATGAACATTTTATGTTTCTTTTTTAGTACATTCTTTCTCTAAATTAAATCTGCCTTTTGTAATATATTAACTTAATTTAACTTTATAAAGTAAAAAGTGTTTTGTTAAAATAATTTCTAAAAGTAAATTTCAAACAAGAATTTTAGTAAGCTTTTTAAAAGTGTAAATTTATTTTTCCCTTGGTATTGAAATAAATATCACCTGTCTCATCTGCAACCAGGTAAAGCAAGGTTTTACCGGGTTGACTGACTAACAAAAATTAAACAACTTAATAATTTGAAACTACTAGCACAAATTTACTCAATTGATCTCAATATCAGCTGAATAATTTGTGCTGATAATCCTAAACGGGATTCTTATCTTTACTCATCCCACAGCTCAACATTCATCTCGCATCGCATCACATCTACCTCATCAAAAACTCAGTCTATAACCCTGTAAATTGTCGTGTTGTAGGATTTGTGAAGATAAACAAGAATACATTGCCTCCTAGCCAAACTCGGTGATAATGATGAAGTTATCAACAAAAGTACTTCAATACATTTATCAAATTACTTTGATAATAAAATAAAGCATGTTATTTGTAAACTTCAGTATTATATTCTACTAGCTGCAAATTTAACAAATGCAAATACTATTTCTATTGGAATAAATTGTTTCCAAGTTTAAATTTTCTCAAGACAAATGTTTGTTGATAATATAAGGAAAGACAAGCTCATATATATTTCATATTATTTTTAAGTGCTTGTATTGACTGTATAATATGTACACATTAAAAAGCATAGATAAACACTTAAATGTTTTGAGTTGATTTATTTGCAAAATTGAAAGACTTGAAGTTGCATATTTCTTATTACTTTCGTTTTTCGTTATTTACAATATAAAATAAGCATATTTGTTTTTAAGGCATTTAAGTATTTTTTGCTGCCTAAAATGATAAATATTTTCAGTAATTCCTGATATTTCAATATTTGCTTAAAGTATTTTATGGAGTTTATAATGAAATATTTGTTTTTGGTTGAGAAAATATGCCTTTTAACATAAATGATTATTTATTAAATAAAGATAAAATGTAAAATGAAGTTTATATATCTAAATATATGCATAAAATTTCTTAAAAACAGATATATTCAAAAATATAATTAATTTTTGAAATTGTTATCCCTTCTTGTCACGATGATGGAAATTTCCATCATAAAATTTAGCGAACAAAAAATTGAACTCAAAACAGATGTACTGTAAATTGGTTTTTGCTCGGAACTTTTTTCACGACTATTGCGTAATAAGGAACGTAGCTATACAAAAAAAAAAAAAAAAAAAAAAAAAAAAAAATGTCGCAATCATTATGGTGGGTTTGAACTTGTCATTCCGCTGTCTGTTGTGGTTGGAAGAAACATGCGATTTCTTAAATATTTTTTATAACCAATCTGAGATTTCATTTAAATTTGCATGAAGATGGATATTTCCAACGTACTGCTTTTTAATTATTTTATATTACATATTTATACTAGGATTTTTTTTAAAATTTTTTCCTTTAATCTAAAGCATGAATTATATCACCCTGATTTATTTCACAAAAAAAGAAAAAAAAATCATGCAAAGAAGGGTTAAATCATGTGCACATCTATACAAAGAATACGCATATGGTTGGTTGGTTGGTTGGTTAATTGCCTTTTAATGGCGCAAGGTCCACAATGGGACATGCAGAATACGCATATGAATCGTAATCCGAAATTTTTGGAATACTAAAGCAATATACTATCGATTTTTTGTAGCATTGAAAAGTAACACTCATAGGAGTGCTTTTTTTTTTTTTTTTTTTTTTTTTTTTTTTTTTTTTTAAGGAAATTAGTCTTAAATAATTTTTTTCTTACAACAAATGTAAGAAATAATATTTTAATATACTTAACTGTAAAATGTAGTAAAAGTATATTAGAAAAATTTAACTTTTATTTCCTCGACAAATTTTCTTATTTTTCAAATGTAAACATATGAAACATGCATGTTTTATACTTCACATATTTTTCTCATAATTACTGATAAAATTTTCTGAAATAAATGTTTAATATTGTATCCAGTTTCATAAAGATTAACTGCAACTGTAATATTGTAAGCAAACAGACTGTAATAATTTTATAAGTGGATTGTAATTTATAGAAAATATAAGCTTATGCATAAAAAATCTTACACTCTTATTTAATTCATGAAAATTTTATTCTTATATAAAATGTAATAAAGCATATTTTAATGTTTAATTGTGGAAAGTTAAAAGAAAATGAAAAAGTAATTTTTTTCATTGCAAATTTTCATATTTATGAAATTTAAGCATATACATGTTAATATTGGCATATTCTTCTCATAATTACTATTAAATATATTTACTCCAAAACATATAAACAATGTGTACAGTTTTTTTAAGAAAGTATATTTAATTGTAATATTGTAATCATAAGTCTATTATAATTTATAGAAATAAGTTTATGGCTGGAAATTTTCATATTCTCATTTAATTTATAAAAATTTCATTTCTTTTTATATAAAATGTAGGAAATTGCATTTTAATGTATGTAACTGTAGAACAAATGTAGTAAATGTATATATGAAAAATGAAAACTTTTTTCTGTACAAATTTTCATATTCATCAAATATGCATGTTTTATATTTTTAACATTTTTTTCTCATAACTAATATTAAACATATTTATTCTAAAATATGCAATTATTCTGTACACTTTCATATTTAAAAAAAAATTGAAATATTGTAAGCATAAGTGTATTGTTATTTATAGAAAATGTAATCTTATGGATGAAAAACCTTACGTTCTTATCTGATTTATGAAATATTTAAGCATATTTTAATATATTTAATTGTAGAAAAAATATATTTGAAAAGTGTAACCCTTTTTTTTTTTTTTCAAGCTTTAAATTTATCAAATGTAAACTTATTCATGTTTTTATATTTTTGGCATATTTTTGGCATATTTTTCTTATAATTACTGTTAAAGATATGTGTTTCAAAATATGCAATCAATGTGTATACTGTCATGAATATATATAACTGTAGTATTATAATGATAAGTAGATTCAAATTTATAGAAAATGTAAGCTATGCATAAAAATTCTTACATTCTTATCTAATTTAAGAAAAATTTTATTTTTTCTTACTTAAAACGTAAGAAATCATGTTTTAGTATATTTAACTGTAGATCAAATATAGTTAAAGTATATTTCAGAAAATTTTGGAGTGAAAGGCTGATTTTTTATACCAACTATGTGAAAAATACCAGAGCTGGGAATCGAACTTTGCGTGCTTTCGAGCTACCCTGGCTGATTACCAGCTAGGCATTTCTCACATAACATTCGTTGTCAAAGTCACCGAGTCTGCAAACACAGCTGTATCAAGTGACATTATTAATCATGGCACAACTCCAATAGACCATGAAATTTTCAATTCATTAAATTCAAATTTGCTTTTCAAATGTGTTAAAATAAAAAGATCCAAACATATTCTACACATAATATTTTCTTTATTTAAAATCATACCTTAATTATTAAAAATGAGAAAGTGATACATTTTATAATATGAGTTTATAAATTCTCACGGAATTGGAGACAAATACGTTTCGGAATATTACGATGTTAAGTTCCCTTATATTTTTTGTAACGTGATTTAACTTAAAACACACAATTATTAATTACAAAGTAATAAAATTATAATTATTTAATTAGAAATAAAATAACAAGTAAAGAATTAGACACAAGCTCAGTTAATTTTACGCTAATTACAATTCAGTGTAACACGTAATAGAAAAAAAAAATCTACTTTCAATTATATTTTACTGTGAAAGAACTAGAATTATAATTGATTGGAAATTAATGTCGATAAAGATTTGTGAAAGTTGAATTCCAGTTGAATTGTAATGAGATCACAAGTCAGTCACCATTACATTTTGCGAAATGCAGCTGTACGTATTTCTAAAATATTATATGTTAAATTTCAATCAGCTTTCTCAAGATTAAGTAACGTTAGCGTGTAATGCAATTACAAGTAATGCAATCTCCAATCAAAACATGATCTTTTTTATTATCTATAAATTTCCTAAACAATTCGACCTTGAATGGTTTTTGATATCTATAAACATTGCAGGATTTGTCTATTATTATTGTTACTATTACTATTACTATTTTTTTTTTTTTTTTTTGTTTGTTTTTTACTTTCTGAGAACTACCAATAAACCCTATCTCTTTTAATATCAAATAATACTCATCCAACCAATATTCAATAATAGTTATATTTTGTTATTTATTTATTTTGAATTTCGCAATTCCTTTTCGACTTCCTGCTTTAAATTTTTTCTGCGTTCATAAGAAGGACAAGTTGAAATCGTAAGAATTTCGAATTCTAGTTTTGAATGCACATTCACACATTTTGAGAGGACTTGAACTCGATTTGATCTTTCTTAGAAAATATCCGTTTGTGCCTGTGAGTTTAACAAAAATTTTGTGGCAAGTATACATCAGAAATTCAAACACAGTTTTTAATGAAAATCTACGATATCTAATTGAACGTTAACATAAATTGTTCTCTATTGACTTTTGGTGCATTTTGCCTGATAGATGGCACTGATATTATGAGAAATTTCTCTTTAATGAAAAGATTTTATTATACTTTGAATAGTGTAGAAATGCATCAAACTTAATATGGGAGATGGGTGTTGTATAAAACTATGCTTGAACTAGTTCAGTTTACGCAATTTAGTTCAGTTTTTTAAAATGTAGCTGAATTTATTCTTTTAAATTTGTTATCTATAATAGCAATGCTTATGATTAGGATAATAATACTTACAAAACCTTTGAATAAACACCATACAATGCAAAATCTCGCAACAGTTGTTTCGGTTCGGTTGTTCGCCTGACGAAGGGACGTGTGTTCTTTCGATCCGAAACAACTGTTGCCAGAGTTTTTTTTTTTTTTTGCATTTTTTGGTGTTTATTCAAAGTTTTGTAAGTATTGTTTTGCAATGCCAGTTTCTGTAGTGCTTTCTTATTTATTTTTATTATGATTATGATTATTTATTCTTTTTCAAAATTATCTTTGTGAACGCTCATAGCAGTATTTCCCAGGAATGTCAAACATTGCGAATTTTGAGAACGATTTATTTATTTTCAGGGAACTTTAACTGAAAAATTCATATTAAACTTTTGTTTGAGAAAAAGCTTCTAATAAATATTTTGAAAGGAAAAAATACTAAACAATATCTGTGTAAATAACTGTAATTTATTATTATTATTATTTTATTTATTTATTTTACTTTACTTTACTTTATTTTACTTTATTTTATTTTTATTTATTTATTTTATTTATTTATTTATTTATTTATTTTTACTTTGAAGTGTATTCATCTTTTCTCTCTTAGAAATATAATTTAAAATACTTCTGATGTATCCCCTTAAAGATCACATTCTTACTGAAAACCAATTTGGCGTTTATTTAATTCCATGTTCTTCGTGTAATTTAGGTTATTTTGGTGAAACTACACTCCTTCTCTTAATTATAAGGACACCCGTTTTTCTATAGTAACTAAACACTGAACACTATTATTTAAACAAATATTTTTAATTAATTTGAATTTCATTAATAGACTATATTTAAAAAGTTTTGTCGTTTTTCTATCTTAAAAAACTTTAAATATGGTAAAAAGATGATTTTTCAGGTGTTCACAATAATAAGACAGCTCGAATTTTAGTCATTGTTTTTAGGTATTCTTTAAATTAATATTTTATGGGGTCTCTTTTTAGGGTTAAACAGTCAGACATTCTCTCTGGTATATATATATATATATATATATATATATATATATATATATATATATATATATATATATACGTTTTTTTTTAATATTCAGTTTCAATACCATTTCATATAGCATATATGATATTCTTAATACATTTAAACTATTTAAAATTGCTTTCCATTTGCAGGCACTTTTCTAATATCATAAGTTAAGGTATTTTTCAATATTTAGGCCATGGGAAAGGCAATAATACAGAAGTTTCTTTCTTCAAACTATTTCCTATTGCTCTAAAAGTAGAGCAAAAATGTAAGTCAGGTTGAAAAAAATATTATTACCCCCCCCCCCCCCAAAATCTTACAAAAATCTGATAATTCCACGTTTAAAATTTGCGGATATTCTCTTGATGTTCATAATAATAGAAAAAATTACTAAATTCATTTTGCCTTCAGTAGAAGCAGCTCCCCAGAGCACCATAGATCCACCTTTAAAATGCCCGATTCATATCTGCCTTTAAAAAATCTGCTCTGGCTTTTGCTATCTTCAGATTGTGCCAGTAACTGTTAAAACCATTTGGTTAATCAATAAAAAAATGTTTTTCATCCGAAAATGCAACATTTTACCATTTAATATTGTCTTTATTTAACTTTAACACAGACGTTCTTTCCCCCATTAAATGCTGATTGATTATTAAAGGTTTTATATTCATTTGAACACATTATTAATTATTTTAAACATGCATGAATGTAGACCTTAACCTTTCGTTAAAAATTACGAGCAAATTTGGTAGCAATCATTAAGAGTAGAACAGTAAGAAACATTATGAGTCTTCGATCTCTGTAAAACAACTCTGATTTTGCATCAGATCTCTCTCCTATCGAAACAGCAGTTCAATGTTTGATCACATTTCCTTCAGCAATTTTAGACCTTCGAGTTTCATTAGAAATTCGGCGGATTGAAATTATCCTTCCATTTAAAAAACACATTTATCATACTTCACTACTTGAACATTCTTTTTTTCGAGGAATTATCAGTAATGTCCGTCCAAGAAAAATTGAAGGCTTATATATGAATTAATCTAGCCCAGTAGTTAACAAATTCGCATGTCAACTGTAATTCATCCGCTAGTAAGTTAAATAAAACGAAAAAATCTGGATTGTCCCTATAATTATGAACATCTAAGAACGTGGAGAAAAACACATTTTGCATTATTTTTTATTAATTTTGTTTTATATTAAAAAATTATAACAGTTTTGGTTTTTAGAATACTAGATATATTAAGTGCACTTAGTATAATCTTGTTTACAATTATTTTTACGTTAGTTATTTAAAAATATAAAGTGTCCTTATAAATATGAGAAGGAGTGTAGGTGGTGTTTGAGATATAGAATAAATGAACACTGTCGGAATGTTCGTATAAAATTCCAAATATTTATTGCGTCCCACTGTTGAGCTCATGGGCATTGTTTTGATTTTTCTAAAACTGACATAATTTCTTCTAATATAATTCTAGAAATGCTAAGAATATAACACAGGGCATTATTATTACTTTGAAGAGTCGTTTAATTGTATTTGAGAGTTATGTAATGTTTCTATAATTGCATACATATTTTTGTATTTTAATAATGACAATATTCCAAATTCAGTAAATATTCTATGACTGTTTATTTTATGCATGCTTTATGTACTGTTATTTTAAAAAGTACTTAAAATGTTGTAATTTGCTGAATTTTTTTATAAGTTTTAAAACTTAAATATGTTTAAATGTATTGTTGTATAATGAGTATTAAATAATTTCAATTTATTGTACATTATGAAAGTTTAAAATTAATTTCTAGCTCTTTTTAAAAGTGATTTTAAGACGTTATATATTATGACTCGGAGAGCTCTTGTATTCATTTTTTGAAAATTAATTTTAAATGTATTGGATTGAAAAAAAAAATTCTAAGAATATGAATGCTTACAAAATGCAATAAATCGGCAAATGTTCACTTTTTAAGCTTCTTCAATGTACTAATTTTGTTCAAATTAAAACTATTTCGTAAAATTATAATTTTTTTAAATGCTTCTGAAATTAATAAGAAAAATATACTTAATATTTTTATCACGTTTTCATTATGTACCTTGCATCGCAAATGCGCAAAATGTTCTTAAAAGAAAAAAAAAAAAAAAAAAAACTCGTTAAAATTTTTTTGTGTACTATAATAACTGCATAAAAAAATATTTGAATTTTTTTTTGTCATCTCAAATGCACCGAATTTCATTAAAAGCATTTGTTTACACATGTCTTTTAAATATATTAGATTTTTGAAAATTTCTAAGTTTATAATATTTATAAAAATTGTATTTACATTTCTTATTCCATTATAATACGAAAATATTTATTTTTTTCAAAAATTTGATTTTACTCAAAATTAATTAAATTAATTAAATTTAATAGTGGTTGGCTCATTATATAAACAGATATGATGAAGCGAGATAAATGTAACAACGTTTTAGCATAGTTCAGGTTTTAACCTCATTTGGATCAGTTTCTATTGTATTTAGAAATCTCAAAAAAAAAAAAAAAAAAAAAAAAAAAAACACTATTAACTGAAACTAATTGACTTTTTAAAAATATAAAATCTTCTATAATTTAATAATGCGATGCTTATCGAAAAAAAATGGGAAATTTTGTATTCCGTGGTGCTGCTTCCCCCAAATATAACAAAGGGATGCATATTTAACAAAAGTAAGCTCAAACTAATTATAATAAAAATATATTGAGATACGATGAATATCAGATCGAAATTAAGTTGATCAGTTGAATATTTGTTTTGTTTATTGATAACACATATACATCAGATTTGTGTGCTTGACTCGAAGTCCGCTTGTAAATCTTCGTCAGATAAAGACAGATAGCACATGACAGAATTACAATGCGAAGAATTGGAAACACACCCAGAGCCAGCACGGAATCGAACCCGCTCTCCTACGCTCGAAGGCGATTAGCAGTGTGGTGACATAACCACTCGGCCACGGAGGACCCGATCCATAGATATAGTAACATATATAGATCTATCATCCCCATGTTTTCGGCCAAAAAATTTTGATGCCGAAAAAAAGTTCTAAAATCAGCCATTAGAGAGAGTATTGAAAAAAAGAATAAAAAGAAAAATGAATTTTAAACTGTATCTGGAGTTTTTCATTCACATTTAGAAAATAAATTATTCATAAATTTTATTTACTAAATTATCCGTGTGTATTCCTGTGTGTGATTTACTCCGAGAAAGGCAGCCATTAGAGTGACTTTTCCCGAAAAAAATGGTATCACTTTTTCCTTCTCGCTGATCAATCTATGTCTTATTACTATATCTATGACCCGATCAGTTGAATAAGATGGAGTTACATTTACCTCTCTTCACCCTATATATTTCATTGCTAATAAAGCTGTAGACATTTTTATAATACATTTATAGCTTTCAACCTTCTATTCTATTCAGTTCCTTTATCATCATAGAAATAAGCGTCTATAATTCTGAGTGTAGTCTCTTATTTAAGGATCTTTGCTTCTTGTTCTGAAATGTCATCATCAACAAAATCGACTATCCAGGCATTGAAGGCTGTTCAGATTTACTTCTATCATTATATAAACATATACATGACAGTAACTGCGCCGTTTCCTTCAGTCAACTGCTTCTCTCGTAATTCAGCTTTCATCTAATGGCAACGTATCTATTCTATCAACAGAGTCGTTTCAACTGGTTATCAATATTCAATGTATAGCCTGCAATATCTGTGTATGTAAACAATAAACTTGTTCCATATAAGCAATCCCGAAGAACTCCTGATTATGAATACGATAACTTTTTTAATTGAAACATATTATTTTTTTTTCTCTTTTTACAAAAAACATGAAATGGTAGAAATAAACCTGCAAGTTCATAATTCAAAAAGCTCTATTACCAGCTTTAAATTTTTAATATTCTAAAAAGTAAAGAAAAATATCTATTCTGCATTAATTTTTTTAAAAGCAAATAAATATTTGTTTATATCAAATAAAAATTATATTTCATATTTTTAAGAGATGGTATCATTTATTTAATATATTTCTATTAAATAATATAGTAAAGCACTTGAATATTTTATAATTTATTTAGAAAACTAAGGCAAAGCCACTTATGTTAAACTTAATTCTTTTGTGTTTTATATTCTCATTTTCTTTTAAGTATATATGCGAATGTATATATTTTATTATTTAAAGCATATAAGTGTTTTTTATTGCCTATAACGATAAAACAAATATTGAATATTCAGTAACTTTAAATAATTAAAATATCATTTGTAACGTGCTCAAAATTGTTTAATGAATTTTATTTTATAATGAAAAAAATATATGGTTTTGAATAATGAAGTATGCGGCATAATTTATCATGTAAGATTTGTAAAAATGCAGGTTTTATTCTTCCAGATGTTAAAAGATACAAAAATTCTTAAATGTCTCATACTTAAAAAGAAATCATTTTTAATACGTTTTGATATGCGATAATCATATGGAAATTTATAATTATACAGAAATAAGCACAGGAACGAAACGTAGTTCTTGGAATTGCCTTATATTTTTTATGTTACTGATCAATAATTTTTACACCACTAAAAATGCTTAAATGTTTTGGAAAATATTTTTAAGAAAACTCATTTTTAATAAAGCGTCTTTAAAAATATGTTTTTCCCTTATAAAATAAATTTTACTTTCTCCATAAAATTCATTTTAAACCTAATTATAATCAGATTTTCTCTGTATTTAGAGCTCACTATATAGCTATAAAGTTATCAACCAAAGTATTTAAGCCTTTTTATAATTTTCCTTGACGATAAAATCAAATCTTATGCATTTTATATTAAAATTTGCATTTTATGCACTTACGTTTTTAAAGAGCGTGCGTTTTTTTTTTTTTTTTTTTTTTTTTTTTTAAATATATCATTTTAAAATTAATATAAAGATATAAGCCTTTTCGAATATATTTTTTATAAAATATAAGCGTATGCTACACATGATTACATTTGCGCGTGTTTTTCTTTTTAATTATAATCATCATTATACAATTTTCTATATTATGTAATAATTTAGACATTTATTTTTAGAAAAAATAGTTAATTATGTTAATATTGTAAGTATAAAGAAATTGTAATTTATACGATATGTAGTTTTACACTTAAAATATAAAACCTTCCTTTTGTATGAAAATTGTATTTACTCAATTGTAAAACTTAACTTATAATTTTTTTTTTAGAAAAACATTTTAAATTTATATTCATATCACATAAATTGTAAGCATATTCAAATACTGCCCTAGAAAAAAAGTTAAGGCCAAGCGAAAAACTTCATTTATTTCACAACCGCTGACATGAGTTTTATGCAAATTTAAATATAACACAAGAAAAGGCAATTTTAATTATATCTGTAAAAAAATTTCAAAAAATTAAATTATTTCTTATTTTAAAATTTATTTTCTTCTTTCATATATGTAAAAAGCTGGAAAAAATATTAAGGCCACATAAAATAATATTTAAAAAACAGCTAATGATCTAAAAATTTCGCCTCATTTTCAGTTAATTTAATCATTTTTGAGATTATAAAATTTAAAAAAACTTTAAAGTTTGGAAAAAAAAAACTTCAAAATATTTACAAATATTTACAAATACATATTGAAATTTTATGCATTTTCAAACACAATGTAATGAATGACAGTTTTAAATAAATCTTTAAAAATATTTCAAAAATTAAAATTACTTTTTATTTTACAATTCATTTTTTAGCATGTTTTTATTAACTTCGATTCTTGTTTGTGTGTTTGTCAGGGACAAATCTTGCAATCGATTTTTAACTAACTTCCCGACTAGCTAGATATTTGAAACTTTCAGGCTAGCTCAAAACACGGTGACAATACATTTTTTTAATACTTTTAGTGAACTGTTTCAGGTCCCTACTGCCTTCGGCAGCGTTTATATGATTCAACAGAAAATTTATTTAACTAACTTCCCGACTAGCTAGACATTTGAAACTTTCAGAATAGTTCAGAACACGGCGAAAATGAATTTTTAAATATTTTTAGCCAACTGCTTCGGATTCCTGCTGCCTTCGACATCGTTACCAGTACAAAGCTTGCAATCGATTTCTCACTAACTTCCCGACTAGCTAGACATTTAAAACTTTCAGGATAGCTCAGAACACGGTGACAATACTTTTTAAATACTTTTAGTCAACTGCTTCAGGTCCCTATTGTATTCGGAAGCGTTTATATGATTCAACAGAAAATTTATTTAACTAACTTCCCGAGTAGCTAGACATTTGAAACTTTCAGAATACGGTGAAAATGCATTTCAAAAATATTTTTAACCAATTGCTTCTGGATCCTGCTGCCTTCGGCAGCGTTACCAGTACAAAGCTTGTAATCAACTTTTAACTAACTTCCCGGCTAGATAGCCATGTGAAACTTTTATAATAGTTTAAAACACGATAGTAAGGAATTTTTTTAATACTTTTATCCAATTTCTCCGGGTTCTCGCTGTTCAGTAGCGTTTATATGATTCAACAGAAAATTTAAAAACATGGTGTATAAATGTTCTTTTTATCTTGTAATTATTTTCTTTAATAAATGTAGAAAACTGTAAAAAATGATACACATAAGATAGTATTAAAAGAACTGCTAATAATAAAAAACATTGCCCTTCTTTTCAATTAACTGAATCATTCTCGAAGTCATAGACTTAGAAAGTTCCTACAAATCGTCTTTTGGTATGCTTTTCCAGCTCTTTTCAATGGTCATTTTCAGCTTACCTGCGGTGTTGTAAGTTTTCCCATTTCCATAAATGTCACCAACCAGAATTCCCCATAAATTTTCTGTTGGGTTCAGATCAGGGCTTCTTAATGGTCATACAAGCACTTGGGCATGATTAGCTTGAAGCCAGGATTTTGGGAAGCTTGATGTGTGTATTGGTGCATTATCTTGCTGAAATATATAGTCTCCAGATGTTATGAAAGGCGCCTCTGGCAACAAGTTTTCGGCAAGAATATCTTGATAGGCTTCTGAGTTGATCGTTGGTTTTACAAAAGAAATTGGTGATGTACCGTTAGCAGCAAAAGCACCCTAAACCCTCCCCGATCACACCTTAAACTGACGCTTTGAGAAACAACTTGGTTCTCGCCGTAGATCATGCCAGTAATATCTAAATCCGTCCGGCCCATCGAGATTATTTTTTTTCATCATTAAAAACAATGTTTTGCCATTTATCACCAAAAGCAACGTGCTTCTTTGCAAAATCTAGACACGTCATTTCATGCCTGTTACTTAGAGGTGGCTAATGCTTCATTTTACTAAATCTTACGTTTGGGTGCTTTGATAACATATTGCGCACAGTTCGGCTGATGCAAGAAAACTTTCAGTCCTTTACAATGTCTGAAAAGGAAAGTTTTTTTTTTTTTTTTTTTTTTTTTTTTGCGTTGCTCGGCTAACAAAGCCCTCACTTGTCGAGGAGTCAATGCAGATGGCCTTTCTATACACTGTTAAAAAAATGCAACTTTGCTGCCAGAAATTATCTCTAATTTAAGAAAAAAGTCGTAAATTACAAAAAAATTACGTTGACAAAACGCATTTTTCTGTAATTACAGAAGCAGCGTAATCATTGCTATTTTTTAAAACGCTATTCACTACAGTCTTAGATCTTCTTATTCTTTTAGATATTTCTCGAAAAGTTAAGCCACGTCGTTTAAAACGAAGGATCTTACCTTGTTCAATCATTGTTAATTTCTCATGTCTTCCCATTTTAAAAAACTGCAATTTCTCTCTGACATGAATGTTATTCTTTAAAGCAACTCCGCAGACAACAATAAAGTACTGCAGACAATAAATGAAATGAGAAAAGCATCAAAATTGAAATTGGTCCTATTGTTTTTTCCCCGGTTGTGTATTAAAAAAATGTTTTTTTAAGTAAAAAGTAACTGAATTTGTCGTTATATTTTTATATGTTCAAATTAAGCTGTTATTTTCTGCATTATGTTTAAATATGTAATAAATTGGAATGAGTAAATGTGAAAATAATGATGTTTGGAGTCTTAGCTGAACTCAATCATATCAATATTTCCTGAAATTTTAAAGATTTTTTTTTTTTTTAAACTAGGAATTATGCCCTGTTTCATCAATGTTAATGTGTTATCTCTCTCCATTAAAAAAAAAAAAATCACGTTTTTTCTTGACATAATCTTGAATTGTTAATACAGCTCTGCAGACGACAATAACATAATGCAGAAAATTAATAAAATTCGAAAAAAGCATAAAAATTGAGCTTGGCCTTATTACTTTTTCCAGGTTGTCACATGTATAAAAAACAAATATTAATTTAAAAAAAATAATAATAGAATTTCCAGTAATATTTTTATATGTATAATTAAAACTATTATTTCTTGCACTGAATTTAAAATTACATAAAATTCGAATAAAAAGTTGCAGAAATACTAAAGTTTTTGTCTTGGCCTTAACGTTTTTTCCTGTTCTGTATACCCGGATGTAAGCATATGGCTAACTTTTTTAATCTATATTTTTGTTTATATGATTAAGATTCTTGTTTAATTTGTACTTTTGCATGATAATAAAACATTCAACTGTTTTTTAGTTGCTATGTCAATGAAAAAATTATCTGCATTTTATTTTTTAATCTCATTTAAAATTATCTATTTGTCGTCTAAATAATGTAAAAAAGACATGTTCAAATAATAAATTCTGACATTATTTCATATGCTTGATATATTTTTTAAGTGCATTTAAACTGTATGTGAATTAAAAATTTTAAATGCTTGTCTATACGTATAGCACATGTAGATTGTGCATTTATGAATGTAATATGTTTATTTCATAAATGTTAATTTATATCGTTTAACCATATAACTATTAAGGATGTACTAAGCTTATTTATGACTATTTTAGGTTTTCTTTTTATGCTTAATACTTATATTAAGAATGTACTTATTTGTTAGAATTAAACATTTAAACATTCATAATCTATTTTTTATATCTTTTTTTATGTAAAAACAGGATGCATATCTATTCGTTACTTTTAAAAAATACTTTACATTAAATTTTCTTTTACTAATAAATACATTTCACTTTTTTTTTAACGTTATTATTTATATCCAAAAATGTAACTTCTTTGAATATTTATGAAATATATGCACGATAGCATAAAAAGAAAAAAAATACTTTTTGAAAATTTTATCTTGGAAAATTTGTAAAATTAATCTTTACGTATAAATTTACCTAGACAGGTTAATTTGATTTTGTTTTATATTAAATAACAGCTTTCAAATAGCTTCAAGTTTTCTTTGATATTAAAAAAAATAATAATAAATAAGAAAGTGCATAGATTTTATTAAATTTTAAACGCATTAAAATTGAATATGTAATTATGTGCAAATTTGTATTTATTTGAAATATCAAAATGGTCGTTTATACGAATATTTCAAAATTTTCATAAATATGTATGTGGATGTTTTAAAATTCGTTTCATTTATCCCATAGTATAAAGTGAAAAATTAAACATTTTCTTAATATTATTAAAATCTTTGCTAGAAAAAATTCTTTTGTAGGCCTAATTTTCTTGTTATATAAGTTGAATCATGTGTATTTTTGTATTTCATTAAAATATTTCTATCCGTTTATTGATAAAATGAAAAAAATATCATGCCTTTTTTTTTATTATTTATGCCGTTAAAATTACTCTGAGCATATATTTTAGCAAGAAATAATTTATAGATGCTCAGAACATTTGTAAAAAAATAACTATATTCATATAAGATAAATTTGTATGCATAATTATTATTTTTAATAAAGTTATACCATGTTTTATTGTATGATGAAAATGTTATTCTGATGTTCTTAATAATACATTTTTATTCTGAAAAATACTTTATGTTAAGAATTTTATTTCTGTGAGGAAGAAAACTTCATTATAATTTTTAATGTAACCTTTTCCCATGCTTGATAAGTCGTGTTGTAAACCCACGTATTATCTTAATAAAAGCATTTAAATGTTTATAATCAAAACTAGCAGAATATTAAAAATCGGCATTTTGTTAGCCGCTCTAAAATTTGTATAACCTTTTTATTTTTATTATATATATATATATATATTTAAATGTTAAAATACATTTGTCATATGCAAATTTTAATTTATTTCAACTGTAACATATTCGTAACTATGCGTCTCATATTGTTTTTATGTACTTTCTTTATTAATACAGTCGAACCTCTTTAACATGAATCTCAAGGGGGATAAAAATTTGGTTCATATTATCAGTAACGAATCTTCATATAAATCCCCTTCATTTTCATGGGGATTGTGGGAGCAGTTCATGTTAAAAGTAATTAACGTTACCAGTGTTCACGTTAACGAGGTTTGACTGTATAAATTGATTTTATTCCTTTTAAAGTACGTGATATTTAAACATTTTTTAATGTTTATTTACTAACAGGTTCTTAAAGATTATTATCACTGGAAAAAAATTCAAACATTAACATGTACTGTGTCTAAAAAAAAAAAAATAAATAAATAAATAAATATTGTTTTATGTAGCAATTTTTAAAACTACGCATTCCTCAATTACGAGGGTCATTTTTTAAGTAAGAACCGTTTTGCAATGGAGTAAGAAAAACTTTATTTATGAACGTAAATTGTATTACAGACTAAAATATAAACATTTTTTCATTTTTCTTGCCAAGTCGTGGCAAAAGCTTTTGGATTCCATCATCAAAAAACTCTGCCGCCTGACCGTTAAACCAGTTAGTAACAGTTTCTTTCAACTTGTCATTATTTTCCAAGCGATTTCCACCAAGAAAGTCCTTAAGTTTTGGAAACAAATGAAAGTCTGATGGTGCTAAGTCAGGGCTGTATGTTGGATGATCTATTACTTCCCAATGAAAATGTTCCAGTTGCGTCGTTCTTTAACGTTTCACAGTACCTCACAGCATTTAGTCATTCCTCTTGACAAAAAGTCTAACAAAAGAATGTCTTTCCAGTCCCAAAAAACCATGGTCATAATTTTTGCTGTTGAAGTTTCTCGTTTAGATTTTCGTGGTCGTGTCGGAGAGTTTGAATGATGTCACTCACTGGATTAACATTTACTCTCTGGAGTGTAGTACGCAATCCACGTTTCATCCCCGGTCACAATGTGACTCAAAAACTCATCACCATCCTTGTGATAGCGCTCCAAAAATTACAAAGAATGTGCCATTTGCTTTTTTTGTGTTCTTCTGTCAACATTTTCGGCCCCCATCTCGCACACATTTTTTTTGTAGTGAAGTTTGTCAGTAATGTGATAAACTACTGATCTTGATACTTGCGGAAATTTCTGATGAAGCTCGTCAATAGTGTAGCGCCTGTTTCGGTGAATTTCCTCATCAACTTTTTGTGTCAAGTCTTCATTCATGACAGTAGGCTTCCAGATCGTTCTTCATCATGAACATTTGTCCTTCCGCTTCCTTCATTAAAAAGCCTACACCATTTACGTACATTTCCATCATTGATTACACCTTCACCATAAACTTCAACAACTGACGGTGAATTTCAGCAGGAGAAAATTTTTTTGCATTTAAAAACAGAATAACTGAGCGAACTTCACAGTCAGCGAGATTACTGATTGACATGGCGACAATCGAAGCAGTTTAACCAAGGCGATAGCGAGGGTGACATACTCACTCGGTCACGAAGGGCCTTCATTCAGCATAGCAATTATTTTTAAGACAACAAGATTTTGCAGTTAATAATTCTATAAACTTCCCTATGAAATTCTAACGCGTATTTTTACAAAATAGTTCATATTATTATTCGTAAAATTTTATAAAATAAATTGCCAGAAATGTAAGAAGCCATAAAGTAGTAGTTATGCACATGTTTTTCAATTTTAAATAATCCCCTCCGCAAAGGATCAAAATTATATTAGCACGTCTACGGATCATCCCTAAAAATGTATCTCAGACTGTCTTCAACTGCCCATTGCATAGCTGTCGTGCGAATTAAAACTTAAAATCTACTAAACCTCAAATATCTTAAATTTTTCAATTTTGATTTATTTATTTGAGTAATAATTTCAATCAATTCTTATAAACAAATGTTCAATCAAATATTATAATTCAGATTGGTCGCCAAATGCCCATTGCGTAGCACTAGTGCGACGTAAAACTCAGCCAACAAACTTATAATTCAGATTAATTTTTAAATCATCCTTGAGCTACGTCACCTGTGGGAATTTTATTTTATTTAAATTCTTTTTTTTTTTATGACTTTTTTTTTTTTTTAATTTCCCTGTTTTTAATTTTTTAGTATTGTTATTAGATATAATGTATTTTGTTTTTATTGTGTTTTAGCGATAATGAATAATTTATTTTTGTTTGAGTAAAGAAATTACTTAAGACGCAAAATTATAAGTGAAAATTATAAGTCATTAAAGCGCCGCTGAGTTTTGCTGCATTCAGGATTTTCAACTGTCACATACAGCCTGGTGGTAATGGATTCGTTCAGAATTTTCAAAGTGGGTGGATAGTTTCGAAATAAAATCCAGTTTTATTTATATACTATTTGATTCATCGCCTCATATTTCTCTGTAAAAAAAAAAAAAAAAAAAAAAAAAAAAAACTGTTATATAAAGAAGAACTTCTGTAACTTTCTCACAGAAAATTTCTGTTTTCTAAAACTACAAAGATTTGCTCTAAACTTACATCTCAGACTGTCAAAAAATATATTTATGGTACATTTCTTCTGTTTTATATATGCAAAAATTAGGTATAAAACCAAGATTGGGAAGTGCTTTGTAATAGCGTGACATTTTATTCCGTGGCTTTCAAATAAAGTGTTTGTTTTACCACACGGAGAGATTTGGTTCGATCCTGTATTGTTGAACGAGAAAATTTTTATTTACTGAGAGTTATTCTTTACAATGTGTCCTACGAAAACTGTCTGTTTGTAGGAATATTTTTTGTATTGTTCAGTTACGGAAAATTCCTGTGTATAATTTATTTTTTTAGTATACGGATATTTCCTTGCAAATTTTGCTGCTAGAAAATTTTTGTAATATAACAAAATTTTTTGTCATTGTTCAATATAGTTTTTTCTCTTTTTTTTTTTTTTAACTATTATTATTCTCGGAAAATAAAAGCTAATAACATGTATGAATTATTGGGAAATGCATTGTGTCCTTTTATCCAACTTATCGCTAGTAGTTTCTTTCAGATGCATTAAGCTTTTCATTATTTTATCAATCATTCTTACATTTGTTTTATATTCTACGACGTCTTGAATCATATACTATCATGAAATCTACACTTTTTTTTTTTTTTAACCACAGAGCATATTTCAAGAGATAAAAAAGTAATTAATTCTATAAATTGGAAGGCTTCTTTAATGAGGGAAATAATACAAAGTAATACCCGGTTTCAATGCACTCTATGCTAATACTAAGTTATTTTAAATTTCTGATTTAATTTGTGCATTTAATTTTTTATATATCAATTACAGAATAAGTTACAACCAAAAAATATTGAAAATTTGAATTTTTATGAATTTTTGTCTTACGACTGAATTTGAGAATTAGTTATAATAGTTTCTTTCTTTCTTTCTTTTTTTTTTTTTTTTTTTTTTTTTTTTTTTTTTTTAATGAATACCCAGTTTTGTGACAAATACACTCGTTGACGGTCATACAAATTTTTAAAAGGATTGGGTGAAGATAAAATCCCAGGGAATCCCTATAAGTAACTGATTATTCCTGAAATTTGGAACCCAAGAAAAATAAATTCAATGTTTAAAAAGATTTAAAAGCTTGTAAATAATATTGGAGGAACTGCAGAATTAAATTAATTTAAAACATTCACGCCAGTGTGTGCCACTGGTGGCTCACATCTAGTTCAAGATAAGGAAAAAATCTGAAAACAGAGGTCCTGAATCGCTCGTTTACGTTGGTGAATTTTTCAAACTCGCCAACAGACAAAGGACAGAAATATTAACGTATGGATGAGAGGCTTTATATTGCACTATGGGCAGTCGGTTGGCTGAGTGTATTATAGTACCTTTATAATAATATAGCCTTAAAAACTGTCATAGTTACCCATTTAGGGAGGTATTTTTTACTTTAAATAAATGAGTTGCTATTCGGTAATAATTATAAGTATTTTTTTTTTTTTTTTTTTTTTTTTTTTGCTACAATTTTTCAAAAATTAATAAAACGATTTCCATATAGAGGCTGGCCTGTAGTTTCGACATATGGTTTTACTAACAATTGGCGATGTTTTCGGACTCACTAATAATGTTGATTCGGTACATGAAATCCCAATTTTGATCCTGCACGGAAGGCATGGGCTACCTCGCTTGAGTGATCCCCAGAGATATTATTTTGGATGGAAATATGGTGGACATTGCGGCAATGACGGATTTTACGTGCACCAGTCATCTTTAGCATAGATCACAGTGATCAGCCCCTCAGGGATGTCGCTCTAGTGCTATTGGTAATGATCTGGGACTGATCCCTAAGCCTTTCCGACCCGAAATATTTTTACCTTAAAACATTGCATTCTTCTGTTTTTGCAAACTGAAAGAAAACTATGGACTATAACTGACATTTGTTGATTGAAAATTATACTTTACTCTTTCTGATAATTAGCTCGATCGTTCATTTCCTGATTTTATTACATTTGACTGTTCTAGATGCAAAAATGTAAGTGGATGTCGTGGATGTCTAACCCGCACGATCGTACAGCCTGAGTCGGAAAGGGATAAGAATGGTCCGGCCACCTTATTGAGAACAAATTTTTTTCTCACTGATAACAAGTGATCACAGAAACCCAAATAAACCAATCAATTCTCTCCCTATCCATGAACCTTCCTGTTAGAACCATGGCAGATTTTACATGTACCAGCCTCCATCACTCCACACGACAATCTTCGGACAGCTCGATATCGAATCCGCATTGAGGTTGCGATGAATGTGAGGTTGGTTTTATGCCGCTATAGTTTTACAGTCAGCAGCAAAATTATTGTGCATACATCCACAATTTTTATATATTTCTTTCTAGTTTAATCGCTAATTTTTAGCATCAATAACTTACTTTTTTATGAACAGTATAAGACTTACAAGGAAACATTCAAAAGATGTTGTCTTCAAAAAATATTGAAAAAAAAATATGTGATTCTACTTTACATAAAACACGAGAAAGTAAAAAAATTATCGGCTGAAATGAATTACAGCGACCACAAAAAATTATCAAAATTAAGCATTTTTGGCGATTTATCGCTGTTAGGTGATACGTTCGCTAGCACTGAGATTGCCGTGTACGAACAGAAGTGTGTTTTGCTTCTCCGCCAAGTACTCAAAATCAATCGTCTAACAGTATGAAATCGCCAAATGCGCTTAATTTTGGTAATTTTTTGTGGTCGCTGTAATTCATTTCAGACGATAACTTTTTCACTTCTGGTGTTTTATAACGAGTAGAATCACACACACATATATATATATATATATTCAATATTTTTTGAAGACTACACCTTTTGAATGTTTCCTTGTTAGATCATGACTCGACAAATATTTACTTAACACAACAGTATTAGGTGTCCATTATTAAGCAGGAATTATTGCTGGAACTTATAATTTTTTTGCCGACTGTAGTCTATGACCAATTGGTGACGGTATGAAACTCGCCTCTTGGGTTACTCTTTAGACATGCCATCACAATTTTTACTCCCCTGTGAAAGGCGAGAACTTCTCTGTCCATGTAACCCTCAGAGGTATTTCGGAGCATGGAAGATATTGCAGGCACGATCGATTTTACGCACTCCAGCTACCATTTAAATACATAACGATTTATCGTCGACTCGAATATTCAATCCGTAATCTACCAGTTGTGAGCTCGTGCTCAGCTAAGCAGGAAATCTGCTTAGATACTCAGATGTATATACTCAGATCTGCTAAGCAGGAAATCGAAACCTCCATATTCTGTTATATCGAATATTTTATTAATTTTTTGCATCCCCTGCATGAAGAATTAAAATTTTTCATATTGCAGAAAAAACCACAATAACATAATTAATAGATTACCGAGCTCACCAGTGGGACATTACGGGTTTGATGCCGAAATTAGCGAAAGTTGTACTGTAAATTAATGATGGCCTGTGCACATAAAATCCGTCGTGGTCCCAATGACCAGTATGCTCCGAAATTAATACCACTGTGGGTTACATAAGTGAAAAGTCATCCCCTCCGCGGAGTATAAAATCGTAACGTCTTATCTCAGAACGTATCTCTAGTGCAACATAAAATCTACTTAACATCAATATTGCAAAGATTTAAAATAATACAAATTAAATTTAAGATTTATTTATATATTTCTTTAAAATTACGTTACATTTACAGTCGGTAACAAAAGTGTCCGAACACTAGCAAAAATTCCTTTATAGAAAAAGTACACTTAATAATGTTTTGTTAAATAAATCCTTGTCGAATCCTGTTCTTAGTCAGTCTAAGAAAAGGATTCGACAAAGATTTATTTAGCAAAACTATATGAAGAGTGCTTTTTTTTATATAGGAATTTTTGCTAGTGTTCAGACACTTTCGTTACCGAGTGTACAGTCACCAAAAGAAAAAAAATAAACGCTGCCCCCCCCCCCCCCCCATCAATTTTCGCCATAAGTTGTCGTAGAAACATGTGGTTGGTACCAGTCGATTTGTTATAGCTAGTTTATAATGGTACTGTTAGCTTTTGCTTAAGGGGTCATCTACATATTAAAACTGGCACCAACTTAATTTTTTTCAACGGTAACACCCATTTTTTATAATTTATTTAAATTCTTTGGAACAAATCATCGCGGAAAATGGTATAGTTTATATATTTTGCTCAATTCTTCACAGAGTTATAAGCTGTCAAACTATGAGGGCGCTAATGTTAAATGAATGAGACAAACATTAATTCATATGTTCCAAAATAATTATGATATTTAAATTCTGTTTTTTATATGATAGAATGACGTGACCCAAACATATTCCATGCATATTTTTGATAATTTTTTTTTTTTTTTTTTTTTGAAATATGAAAATTATTAATAATTTCATATTTTGAAAAATTATGAATTATGACCTATGTTAATTTTTGCATAAATAGAACGAGCCTCATCCAAAACATGGGTTTCCAAATTTACAGCTCGTTCTTAACATTTTTTGAGTTACAGTGATATTTCATTTTTTACTGTTGCTAGGGGGCCGTTACTTATAATAATTTGTATCCTCTGTGAGTAAATATCTGTATATATTTTGACGAAAAACTATTTTAATTTACCTTAATGTTATTCCAATTGTTTTCTAAGCAATATATCGATGTTTATGATACAAATTGGATTATTTTTTTATAAAATTATCGCAATGCAAGCAAGAGATTGTGAAAAAATTAAAAAAGAAATGAAGCCTCGCCTCTAATTTGCGAAAATAATATTTAAAAAAAAAACAAGTTTCTATATTCGTATATGACTCTCTATGTGACCCTCGTATGCAGAAATGTCAATGGCATTTACTACATCGAATGCTGAAGACAAAATTTAAGTGTTTTAATTGGAAGTATGTAAAATAATTTTGTTTTAGAATGTAAAGTTTTAGAAAAATCGTGTAAAGGCGCGGCTTCCGTTGCAAAGAGGTATATACTCGATTCTCAAATGTTAAGTCTTTGTTCTTAAATATTACATAACTTTTCCTAGTTTCTCCCTACTAAAATTCTATTTTATCCCTTTTCTCTTTTGTTTTTAACTTGAATATTCTAGGATTCATGCACATCAAGTTAAATATTATGATATAGAAAACGCGGTAAGACGAGGATTATTATTTCACAGAGCAATACGCAGTGAACAATACTTTTGTTTTTTCCTTTTTTTAAATTAATATAATTATTTTTTATTAATTTTTATCAAAATTTTTAAACAAATTTTCTGTTTTAATCTTGCTGTGAATTTTCGCATTCTTTTACCCTACCGTTTATGCTATTTAAATTTTATCGCATGACGTAACATAATAAAATACAAAATTTTTATTAAATGTTTTTTAACTGAATAATATAGTGGTATTTTTTTTTTATTAAGTTTTTAAAATCTATTATTGAAACAAAGCGCAATATTATTTATTCTCGAATATTCTAATCACGGCGTAAAACTGGCGTCACATTTATCACGGAAAAAGAATTTAAAACAAAGTAATATGTCTTATTACTTTTAAAGATATAGATTTTATACTTTTAAAATTAAGAATTCAAGTAGAGTAGACGACTGCAGAACGAGGAATATTCGTTCTAAGCAATGGGAAACCGTTTTCTCTATATCCATATTTATTTCCACATGAATATACATAATAATATACTCTTTCTAATGAAAGTATTTGTATTCATACTATTTTGTTTATATACATATGAATATAAGGAATATTCTTAAGAAACATCGTAAAACACGTTGTGAAAGAAACGCCCACTGGAGGGGTTACAGATTTCCGAATGACGTGAAACTACGTCAGCAGACGCGAACCCAACCAACCTGCCCATTTTTCCTCACCACTTTATTTTTAGAGCTATTCTCTCCAAATATAATTATGATTAACCCTTTAAGGTTCACTACTTAATTTATTTTAAAAATTACTAAACTAATTTTAAAAATGGCTTTTAGCCACATAGATGATCATAAATATTTAAAAAATAAAAAAATATCATTGTTCCTTTTCGAGAAATTTTCGGTTTGAAACATCTGTAAGTAAACCTTATTAAATTCAAATAATATTTAATTTACTAAATAAATCATTTTATAAGTAAACATTATCGACAACAACAACTCGTAAAAGTTGCATAGATCCCAACATTTCAATCTATTCCGGAGTATTTTAATCCTTTGCGGGGCAAGATAATTCTGATCATTTAAATTACACTGCCACCGGAATTTACGAACATAATTATAATAGAAGAAATTTTAAATTTTCATGTTGAAAAAAGGGCGTTTTCTGCTTTGTTATAAATGTAAATTTTTGCTAAAAAATTTCCGGGACAAGTTTTTGCACTTGAGAATTGAAATTAGGTGTTCCATGTAGTGGAACACTGAGCGGAAAAGGGTTAAAAAGGGAGAAAAATACTCTAAGAAAAAACTGGTGTAAAGAAAGGGGGAGGAGATACGAACAATGCTACGGAATATTAATTAGATTATTGGGAGGTATGATGTGTGACATAAATTTTGTGGCAACTGCATCTCAGGAAGTGTTTCACATAATTTCATACAAATTGACATGTGATTGCACTATGACATAACTTAGTCCCTATAGACTTTTGGTTAATATTGTCCTAAAGCTGGTGTTGCCATCTTAAAAAAAAAAAAAAAAAAAAAAAAAAACATGGCAATATAGGACAAAATTTCTGAAATGCGCGCAAAGAGAATTATTTTTACCAAATAATTATGAAACTAAAAAGAAATATTTGTAACAGTAATATTCAATTAGAAAACAACTTTCGGACATACAGGCCCAACACAAATTTTCAAAATGGGCATCTTTAAAACGAATGGTTGAACCAATCATCTGTGATAAATTAAAATAAAGTTATCGATTTTTTTTTCTAACATTAGAAAAAGAAAAAAAAAAAAAAAAAAAAAAAAAAAAAACATTAAAAGGTATCTTTAGAAGAGCATAAAATCGAAATATTTTTTTGGAAATTTAGTGTCATAATTCTATACGAAATAAATCCTCTGCATTTATCAGAAAAAAAGAACTTTACGAGCTTTTGTTTGGAAAAAAGTTTTTTAATGTACTTTATAAAATTAAAATAATTTTTACTATAGATAATATTATTCATCTCCCCCTCACTAATGAGGAGCATACTACATAAATACATCCATAGGTTATATATATATATATATATATATATATATATATATATATATATACATAATTTTAAATTGGCGGTAAGCCTTATTATGATATTTTGTAAATTACTGTCTTAAAATTAAGAAATTTTCATACACGTGACTATAAAACTATCGCATACGTATAGTTTTCTTAAAAATTGTTCAAATAAAAAATGTAAAATTTCAAAATTTTAGTTTTTCGAAAATTGTTTAAAATGGTGCTAAGCCTTTGTTAAAATTTCATTAAATTTTATTAATATTATAATGAATTCACCTTACATGCATTTAAATAGACTTGTTTATCCATTTTAGTTTCCATGTTCAATTACAATTTAAAATGCAATTTTAATATTTGAAAACTTTCAAACTTGCATGAATCCCTATTCGAACACAAAGATATTTCCTATAAATTAACTTGCCTCAAATTAATATAGAAATATGTTCAGAATATATATTTGAAAATAATACTGTAAAGTTTAGGGGAAATAATTCAAAATAAGCGGGGTTGGAGAAATTTAAAAAAATTTAATTTTACTTTTTACTTTAAATAATTTTGAAACGTTTTATTTTTCTTAATATTGTTTCATTTCAAAGCATATGTGTTGCAAATTGTTTAATTTTAAGACCGTAATTTAAGAAGAACTATATTTTTTCTACCATACCTTATAGATGTTTATTGGAAAAACTAAATTTTAATTGCAGGGATGGAACACAGGCGCAAAATTCATACCACTATTGATGAAACAAAATTTTCTTCTTCTGTAACAAAAGCTTTTATAGGTAGAGAAATTTATATAATGGTATGAATTCTGTATGAATCTTCCATTCCTGTAACTGTAAATACATAATGGATCTATGGAAATCTATGAAGATGATGTAAGAAAGAAATTGTATGTTGTTGAATTTTTCTCTTCTATCGTAATGTGTTGCAATTTTGCTTTCACAAGGTGCACATTTGTCCAGTTTTTACTTATTTAAAGGAAATTTATTAAAACAATCAATATATAAACAGAGCTGCCACCCTAATCCGGCAATTTGTAGTACCGCCTCTTTTTCTACACCACTTAATGTTTTGAGTAATTCTCTTCAAATAAATTTGAGTTGAATTAAGAAAACAAATACTTTAAAAATTAAGTGGTGTAGAAAAGGGAGCAGTACTAACGATCTGCCGAATTAGGTTGGCAACTCTGTATAAATATACTGTCAAGAAATAAACACAGTCTGATAGCTGCAAACTACTACAATTTTTAATACCACTTTATGAAATTTAAGTAAATTCTTTCCCCTTGTTAACTCAGAGAAAATGTTAACTACTTTTATGAAAGATATTTATGTAAAATGCAAAAAAATCATATCAGCTTGTAGTGATGTAATTTAATTTTAACAAACAATTAGCTCGGATTAGCTTAATATTTTCAAACACAGAAAAAAAAAAAAACCTAGTTAAATTGAATTAAAATAAATATCTGGAAGAAAAATTTGCTAGCATTTAGGTCATGGCTTGGTGTAATCGCTTATTTAAGTACCGCTACTTATATAAAGCAGTCTTCGTATTGTTCAATTGAAGAAAACTACTGCAAACTATTATTAAATATGTCTATTAAAAAATACCGTATTTTCCGGCGTATAACGCGCAGGTTTGTTAAATCAATTATATACCTGAAATATAAATTTAAAGTAAAAGCTATTTTTTAACAAACTTTTGTTTCTTACAAATATAGTTTTATTAGTTAATTAAATTTTCTGATGTATAAAGCATTTATGTGACTTGCACGTTATATGCCGGAAAATATGGTAGTAGTAAAAAAGTGACTGCGCCGAGCCCACATTTAGACAAAACAATTTTATAAATAAATTATTCTTTCACTCTCAGTAGAATAATTTATTTGCATGATTGTTTGGCATTTGAGTAGTTCTGAATGTTTCTTTTGATTGGAATTCTATTCAGTTTTTGGCATTCTGATATAATGTCAAAACTGCCAACATCAAATTTTAATAGAAGATTTACAATCAATATCTTTGAATAGTTACGTTAGTGCTATTTAATCGTAGAAATCAATAACAGTGGTTGGGGTTGCGTAAACTATGGCCAATTGGTTACACTAGGGTCTTAGGCCCTGGTAGAATTCCTACCTGGTAGAATCTCTGAGTGGTTGAGCCGACGAGTACAATCTCAAATGAATCCAGCACTTCCCGTCTTTCAGCTTTGTAAGAACAACATGCCGGCCATTGGTGCGCAAAATAATTAACAGATTTTATTCCATACAGATTTCATTTCTGTTGTAATATTTCCATTACACTGGAAGTTTTACAAGGGCAAAATGCTATTTTCCTAGTGATTGAAAATAATAAAATACCTTGTCTCTGAAAAATATATTGAATTTACAATCAATATCTGTGAAAATGTAGCTATATTTTTATTTATTTGTATTTTTTTTTTTTTTTTTTTTTTGAAGGTTTACAACCAATATTTTCAAATAGTTATTTTGTCTTATTTAATAAAAATAAATAAATAAATAATTAATTAAATGATAATATAAAATATTTCTGCTTCGAAAAATTTTTAAGAGCACAAAATTTGGCAGCAGTGCTTTTTTCGACTTTTAATTTTAGGATTGTTCTCAATATTTCTGCATACCTATCAACCTTTCTATTTTTTTATCATATTTATCATCACTATATTTTTAAAGAAATATGTCGTGTTTATTTTTGACGATTTACCATTTTAGGGGCGCCGTTTGCAAAGTGTAAACGCAAATTTTAATTCTCAAATGCGAAAACTGGCTCCGGAAATTTATATATATGCATATATATATATATGTAGTAATACAATAATATAATAATATCAGTGCAAAAATTTTATTAAATTCAAAGATGATTCAACCTCAGCATTAAAACAATTATTCAGATCATAATCGAAATATATATATATACACTCCTGCTCAAGCGTTTAGCAAGATTTGCAATCGATCAGTTTTTTTTTTTCAATTTAAAAATTATTTCGTGATAGTTTAAGATTGGTTTAAGACAACATTTACGGGGCGGAATCAAACTGAGCAAAACCAATAATGTTTCTGATTACCCTGTATCGTTAGTGAACGAAATGGCGTGTAACTTTAGGATATGTTAATATAGACCCAGTTCAATTTGTTGATGAATTTTAGGAATGACAGAATATTAACTAACGGAGATATAAGCATTTATTTTAAAACTAAAAAAAAAAAAAAAAATTTTTTTTTTTTTTTTTTTTTTTTTTTTTTTCACAGAGTTTTTAACGAAAATTACTCCAACTTTCAGTTAAGTTGGAAAAATAAAATACTTTTAAAACAATATACTGCAATCCGAATGTAAATACCTTAAATGTCTCATTAAATATGAGCATTTTTATAAAAAATGTTTTCGCTGCGCATGCGCGAAAGATAAAGAATTTTTTATTGCAAAAGATGAAAGCTAGGTATATTGGGCAACTTTTCTCACAAGCGCATTTGAATGGAATAAAAATTAAGCAAATTATCTGAAAAAGAACGAGCTAGATTTGAGATATTTTCAAGAGTAAATTTCTTAAGGGTTTTTTCATATGCTTCGTAATTAATTTAATGATCCAGTTAGTTTAACCACTTAGCAAAAGTTCGTTTTTGCTAAAAATCCCTTATAAGCTTCTAACTGTAACGTATTTTTGTTTATTTACTAAGATTTGTGAGATGATAATGCGTTTTTCAAAAAAAAAGACCTTTTGCTAAGTGGTTAAAATAATTGAATTTTTAAATTAATTATGCGGCATGAGAAAAACTCCTTGAGAAATTTCAACTCTTGGAAAATATCTAAAAACTAGCTCGTTCTTTTTCGTATAATTTGGTTAATTTTTACTCTATTCAAACGCACTTTTGACAAAAGTTGCCCAATGTATCTAGCTTTCAACCTATGCAATATATATATATATATTCATCTTTCGCACTTGCGCAGTGAAAACGTTTTTTATAAAAATGTTCATATTTAACGAGATATTTGAAATATTTGTATTTCGATTGCAGTATATTGTTTCAAATGTGTCTTTCCAATTTATCTGAAAGTGCAAATAATTTTCGTTAAAAACGCTGTATATTATAAATTAAAAACTTGCTGATTTGTTTTGGAGTTTTAAAAGAAATGCATATATCACCGATATTTAGTATACTTTCGTCATACAAATTCATCCACAATTTAAACAGGGTCTCTATAGACATATCCTAATGTTACAATTCATTTCGTTCACTTAACGATACAGAGTGATCACAAAAATTATTGATTTTGCTGAATTTGTTTCCTGCCCCTAAATGTTGTTCAAAATTAATCTTCACTGAAAAACATGAGGCAGACTCAATTCTTTAAATGCCCAATAACTGAAAATATCTCACCCAGAGATAAGTTTTTAAATTGAAAAAAACTGATCGTTTGTAGATCATGCTAAACTTTTGTGCAGAAGTGTATATATATATATATATTTAACTTAGAGAAATAATTCCATTTATTTCTTTTCTTCTAATAAAATTGGTGAATTTCTGTGGCTTCCGATTTTAAACAAGAAAATTTGATTGCCTCTCGAAGGGTTAAATATGATGATTATAATTATAGTAAAGCAGGAGAATTGGCACATATGTTTCTGGCAAAGCACCTATTAATAAAACGAAATCGCTATTACCAGTGCACACCTAAATACCTAAAAATTTATGACACAGTATTGGAACATATTTTTTGAAGAAATGACCAAATTTTTTTAAAGCGAAATTGATCAGATCAGGAACTGGATCTCTGCCTTTAAAATAACCCTCAAAATTTCTCTCTTTTCAAATGTAATTCACCTGTCCCATCTAAAAATACGTTACATATGGCAGCGTTCCCAACTTTTATAATTTATTTACGAGCATTTTTAGCCCCGCCTCTTTTTCATGCCGGAAATTTTGAAAAATGATTTTCTTCTTATTTAATCGTTGTCACATATTAAAGAGAAAAACTCTACAAAATTTCTGGTGTGGAAAGAAGGCGGGCTAAAAATGCTCGTGAATAAATTATCAAAGTTAGGAACTCTGACATATGGTCAAACCATAAGTTCTAATATTGGAATAGTTTAAAATTTCAATTACAAGATTTTATATAATACAAAGCTGCAAACATTTTCAATTTTATATCGGATTTATCATCATTCTTTTCAAAAAAGAATTTATCACATATATTTTCGACAAGTAAATAAAATAAAATAATTTAAAAACATTTATAAAAGTTCCTGGTATGAAATCTGTTGAAAACAACGAAGGCTTGGCACCTATGATATTATATACTTCGAATTTTTTCGACTCTATTTAAAAATGTGTATATAAAAAGAAAAATAATAATAAAGAAAAGAAAAAAAGAAAAGAGAGAGATGAAAAAGAATTTAGTCTCAAGGATAATATTTAAGCATCCTTCAACCCCTTAACGCGCGCTGTCCTCGCTGCGAGGACGCAAAATTTAAGATCCAGCTGCAAAAATTCATCCCGGAAATTTTTTAGCAAAAATTTATGTTTATAACATATCAGAAAAGACCAGTCTTTTTAACCTTAAAATTAAAAAATTCTTTTAGTTTAATTTAGTTCATGAATTCCGGTGGCAGTATCATTTAAATGTTTCGAATTGTCTTGCTCCGCAAAGGGTTAAAAAATAAAAAAGCGTAATTCTTAATTAATGTTTTTTCATATGCCTAAGTTTCAGTTAATCTGAAAAAAAAAAAAAAAAAAAAACTACACTTACTCTACGAAATTCTTTTTGTATGAATACTTTAGGTATATTAGAAATTCTTGTACTTTAACCTCATTCCGTCTGTCCTAGCTGGTAAAATAGATCAAAAAGTTGTCACTGTCCTTTTCAACTAATTTGATTACTAATTTATCTTGATATGTTCGAACGTAATACCAAAATTAAATCATTGCTTCATTCCTATCTCCACAAATTTCATCCCAAACATTAATAAGTTTTGACATGTGTCTTTGCCTTAATACAAAAACTTTTATTTAAACCAAGAATATATCTTGTTATGAATAAAAATGGTGAAGTAATTTTTGTCTTTAATTATGAAAAGTGAAATAAATAAGTTTTAATATAATCCTTTTAAAAATACATAATAATATTTAAAAAAAAAAATTAAAAACAAACATTTAACATTTAACGGACGGGCCACGTAAATTTACGTCTTTGCGTTAGGACTACGTAAGATGGGCAACGTAGATTTATGCTTGCTGTTCTAAAGGGCGGTGATACGTTGAAAAGTTTCTGAATGCGATATGTCAATTATGCAAGTTCTATTTCGTAAGAGTGAATGTTTTATAAAATATGACATTTCTAAGGACTACTAGAAAAATAAAAACATTATATAATTTTATTCAAAAATAGTACTTACCGTATTTTCCGGAGTATAACGCGCAGGTCACATAAATGAGTAATACACCAGAAAATTTAGGTAACAAATAAAGCTATATCAGGGATGGAACACGGGCGCAGAATTCATACCACTATCGATGTAAGAAAATTTTCTACTTATTAAATCAACGATATTATAAGTAGAAAAATTTCTTAAACGGATTCCGGTATGAATTCCCTGCTATATTTGTAAGAAACATAAGCTTGTTAAAAAATAGCTTTTACTGTAAATTTAAATTTCCGATGTATAACTGATTTATCAAACCTGCGCGTTATACACCGGAAAATACGGTATTCAATAAAACTACAACGCCCACATACACATGTTTATTTTATTTTTTAAAAAAAACTTTCCGAAAACCGAGACAGAAGGAAAAAAACAACCCTTCTGTTAAGTGTTAATTAAATAAAAATTAAATATCGTAATTATGATAAGATATTAGTTAACAGAGCTCACAGCATTCCTAAAATTTTGTATGTTCATTTTCTTAAGTTGTCACCAGATCAGCGTTCCCAACTTTCATAATTTATTCACGAGCATTTTTAGCCCCTCCTCTTTTTCATACCGAAAATTTTGAAAAATGATTTTCATCTTATTTAATCGTTGTCACATATTAAAGAGAAATAACGTACAAAAAGAAAGCGGGACTTAAAATGCTCGATAATAAATTATAAAAGTTTGGAACGCTGCACCAGGTTTTTCAGAGCAATTTTCTTTACAATAATATTATAGCATTATAATTTTTAAGAAAAATTCCATATTGGAGATAATGGTGGTAATATAATAAAATGAATGTAAACAATTAGGAAAGCTACGAGCCCTGAGTTAACACTTTCGCGACCGCTGACGTAGATTCACGTCTTTTGGAAAATCACTAACTCCACCAGTGGGCGTTTCTTCCGCAATTTGTATGTTATTTATTTCTTAAAAAATTGCCCAATATTCATATTTATACTATCAATATACTATGGATATGAAAGCTTTTATTAGAAAGAGTATAACTATAATGTATATCCATTTACATTTAAATGTGAATACAGAAAATTTCGTTCTAAAATATTGTAACTGGGAAGAGAGAATAACGCCCACAGGTGGACCTTACTGTGAAAAATAAAAAACATGCGGTCGTGAAAGTGTTAGCATTATATATATATATATATATATTAATTCAGTAGAACATATTTCGCTATTTAACGCTTTTCGTACCCTTAGATAGTCGGGAGAGAGAATAACGCCCACAGGTGGACCTTTCTGTGAAAAACACAAAAGCATGCGGTCGGGAAAGTGTTAATCTTTTATTTTGTTGTTGTATATATATATATTAATTCAGTAGTGCACATTTCGTTACTTAACGCTTTTCGTACCCTTAGATAGTCGAAGACGTAGGTTAAGTAATTGTACAAATATAACAAGAAATTTAAAGCAACGCATTTGGAATTTATGTTGCGAAAACATAACATTCATTGATAAATATTTTTAATTGACATTATTACATCAATCATGCCTGCCAACATCCTAATTATGAATCGGAAGGTTTTTATTACGCGTCTTTTTTCCACATTACTTTATTTTCAGAGCAATTATCTCCAAATTTTAATTAAATATGTGTAACTTAGCTACCAAGTTTTCCCGATTTTCGGGAAGACTTTACATCGGAATTTTACGATAGCGAAGTACGAGATTTTAAATTATATAAGAAGTTTCTTTAAAAATATAGTGGTGGTTATCCTTATTTCAAAATTGTAAAAGTTGGCAACTATGGTATAAAAATACTCTAAAAAAAGACTGGAGCGAATAAAAAGGCGGCCACTAAAAATCTTCCGATTATTAATGAGATGGTTGCCAGGTATGCATCAATTGATATTATTACAATAACCTAATGCATGATTCGTACGACCACGCCTTTTTTGTAGGAGTTTTACACAGAATTGCTAAAACTTTAATTTATACCGGAGCATTTTTAGCCCCGCCTTTATTTCACACTACTTTTACAGAGCTGCCAACCAAATCAGGCAAATTGTTAGTACCGCCCCTTTTCCAACACCACTTAATTTGTAGACTAATTTTCTTCAAATATATTTACGATGCATGGAGAAAACAAATACTCTAAAAATTAAGTGGTGTATAAAAAGGGGTGGTACTAAAATTTGCCGGATTAATTTGGCAGCTCTGCTTTTATATTAAGAGTTATTTTTTCCTACGATAAATTTCCTTTCAAATTTATAAGTTTTTATTATAACAAAACTTAAAATATAAAATTGGTGGTGGAAAAGATGAAGTAAAATTTAGAAGCGTGCGAGCCATCTAATGTCCTTTTATTTAATAATTTTAACTCATGTTAACAATTTGTCCTTTGAGATCGTCAGATTTTTCTACTTTGAAGAGTAATCACGGTTATTTTAGATCTGCCTTTTAGAGTTCATCTAAAACGTTACTTATTTTAAAAACATTTTTATGTTTTCGTGTTAAAATTATTTAAATTTTATTCACAGCAATCGATGCGGTAAAGGCCACAAATATACATATACTCCTTTGACAGTTAACGGGTTAAACACGTATGAGCAAAATTTTTTATAAAAAATAATATTATATTTTAGAGTAACATCAAAAGGATATTTTCGCCTGTTTTCTCAGTTATGTGCGAACGAGTATAGTAATACCGTTATAATTATTACTGAAAAAACGATATAGTGTGAAACTTATATTTATTGTTAATATTCACCATTTAGACTATCCAGCTCCCCAGCGTTTCTTGATATATAGAAAGCCGTTTTTAAAGAATAGAGTAGATGTGAGTTAAAACCAAAGTAACATTTAAAAAGAGATAACTAATACTCAAAATTTTAAAAGATACAATTTAATTAAAAAACATAAAAACACACGACAGACGATTCGGCTAAACACTAGCGCTCCCCAGTGTCAAAGCAAAACATTTACAATAAAGTCATAAAACATAAAAACAAGATTAGGTATTCCGGAGAAACAGCTTTAGCCTCGTTTAATACATAATGCTGTAATTTAGTAAAAGCGCCCACAACAAATTTTTTAATAGTGATATTATCAGCAATTTTCTAGAAATGTTTAGCAAATATATATCTCCAAAAATACAATTCATAATTACTGGTGGGAAATAAATAAAAAAACCGGAACGCAAACACCGCTGATTATGTAAGTAAACAATTTTTAACGATAATACACTGGCATTAGATATGTATATGTCAGGGATGGAACACGGGCGCAGAATTCATACCACTATCAATGTAAGAAAATTTTCTACTTCTTAAATCAACGATATTATAGATAGAGAAATTTCTTAAACGGATTCTGGTATGAATTCTGCGCCCGTGTTCCATCCCTGATATGTGTATATATATCAGAAGATTAATAATCCAAAGCGACATTACAAAGCTATTAAATATATAACAGTACAATCCATATTTAATTTTTGAATCTGTCATCTCTAATTTTAAATAGAAATTTTTTCACCTGATTAACCTAAAATTTAAATATGAAATTTATTGTCTGTGAATAGTAGCGGAAAGAATGGCTGAAAGTTCTCTGCGTTTTCGGCACCACTGTTTTTATTAAAAAATATTTAGTGTATTTTTACATTATTATTTTTGGATCAAATAAGATAAAAAATTATTATTAAATAATAGCTGTGGAAAAGAATGTACTTTCAAAAGACGGAACTCTCTAACCTCTTCTGGAAAGTAAAGCAAGTTTTAAAGAACCATGACCAATCATTCGCTTTTAAATTATTGCTTAAAGAACTTTTATACTGTTCATTAGTTTCTATTTAATTAAAAAATATTATTCATAAGATTATAGATAAACATTAAGTTTGTTTATAACTCTTTATTATTTAAAAGAAAACTTCATAATATCTGATAATTTATTTTTCATGAAAATTTCATATACTTTTAAATTCGACAAGAATTAAGGACGAAACTGGTTTAGAGTTAGCTTGATTTTTACCGAAAATATTCAAATGAAGCAATGATGAAGAAAATCAACGAAGTTTATCAAACTTTATTCAAATCAGATTAAACTTTGAGAGGAAAATATTGAATTAAGGAATTTTCCAGGAGTCATTCAAGCTTAAAGTTTCCGCTGCAGGATATTTATATGTAGTTTTGAATAGAAGAAAGTTGCATGCTGCAAATTTAATATAATTTTAGAATATTTATTTCATAACTTCTACATAAACAAAGTCTTTTTATTTTAGATTTTAGTAGACTCCTATTTAAGTATAGTGATACAAATCTAGGTAAGTTATTCAAAATAATTTAATTACAGAACATAATTTTAAATAAAAATTTAACTTAGATACATTAAAAAAATTATATGAATAAATGATATCAGGAATTTATTTTATATTTAAAAAAAAAAGCGTTACCCTATAATATATTACTCCACTAATAGATGATAGGTTACGGTGTCAAAGCGACCTGGATTCAGACACAGCACCTGGTGCTGTGTCTGAATCCAGGTCGCGTTTGACGGCTTATATGTTTAGAGATTCTGTGGTTTTCACCGGAAATTAGGGTGACTGCAGGTTAGGACCCTTCAGAAAGATCATCAAAAAAGGCATCCAATTCAGACCTAGGTCCCTAGTATAGAAAACTAGCCTAAATCTCTTTACCAACACCAAAACATTTATATAGTTTGCTGAATGAAAATATATAGCAATAATATTTGATCACTCTCATTATCTCACAATCACTAATGGCTAAGAGCGCTTTTCTGATAGTAAAACTCGCTTTAAAGTACAGAGATTCATTTTAGAAGCCAATTAAATGAATAGTCCGGTTAAGTTCTTGATTACTGACATAACAGGAATATTCTTGTAACCGACTTTCAAAGTTTCTTAAAGTTTTATCATTATATTTAAAAAATAATCATTATATGTAAAGTCAAAAAAAAAAAAAAAAAGGCCACCCTCCCCCCTCTAATTTCGCCTTAAATTATCGTAGAAACATGCGGCTGGTACCAATCAATCTCTAATAACGTCTAGTTTATAATGGTATAGTTAGATTTTGCTCAAGGGGTTATCTACATATTAAAACAGGAATCAACTTCTTTTTTTTCAATGGCAACCCCTATTTTTGATCTCATATTCAAATTTTTGAGATCAAGGTGGTTCAGTAAAAGTCCATTTTATATACTTTAAATCAATTTTTGATAGAGTTACAAGCGGAAATGTATTAGGGTCCGTCTACACATTTAGAAAAAATAAATTATGATCTACCACAGAATGAACTTTATTCATTAAGATTCATCCCGGAAAAAAAGTACAAAAATATTAATTATAAAATGGAAAAATGAAGTTAACTTGAGAAAAGTATTGTGTTTGCTTATGAATTAACAATTTTTAAATAGTTTATTTTTAATAAACATGGAATAGTTCATTACGTCACTTTATGCGTTAAAATTTAAATAGCTTGAGTAACATGAACCCTACAATGTTCAATTACAAAAATCTAGGTAGTAAGATGAAAGAATAATAATAATAATAGCGGTAAAAATAAAAAAAAGTGTTTAATAAAAAAAAAAAAAAAAAAAAAAAAAAATCTACTTCTGTTCGGGGTATTTTTATATTATACAGTCGGTAACAAAAGTGTCCGAACACTAGCAAAAATTCCTATATAAAAAAAATACGCTTAACACAGTTTTGCTAAATAAATCCTTGTCGAATCCTGTTCTTACATTGACTAAGAACAGGATTCGACAAGGATTTATTTAACAAAACAGTATTAAGTGTACTTTTTTTACATAGGAATTTTTGCTAGTGTTCGGACACTTTTGTTACCGACTGTACAGTAAGCCTTGCATGAAAGTGTTACTATTATGTTTTACATTTAATTTGAGTAGTACTAATCTACAATATACAATATTAAAAAAAAAAAAAGAAAAGAAAAGAAAAGAATGAAAGGAGGGTAACAAGATTTAAACAAAAACCTGAAAAAGGATATTTAATATTCAATAAAAATGAGATACTATTCAAAAGCAGTCCTATTTTCAGTAATAAGTCACGCCTTTATGCGTTTCTCTAAAACATCCAATTATTTAACAAATTCATGATTAAGAAGCTGGAATTTTGTCATCAACAATCGAAACGGTAAATTTCATTCGTTTAATAAGCTAGAGTTATGTATATAAGAGTTATAAGAGATATAGAGTTATAAGAGTTATATATGCAGTAGTCTACTGTACTTGAATTCTTAATTTTAAATGCGTAAGCTCTATATCTTTAAAAGTAATAAAACATATTAATTTTTTAAATTCTTTTTCCATAATAAATGTGAATTTTACGCCCTGATTAGAATTCATCAAAATAAATACTATTACGCTAAGAAAAAAAGATCGATAAGAAAAAAAGATCACGAAAAGTAGATAACGCATCGATATCGTACCACTGTGAAAACCCGATTAAACAACTTGTTTTCTTTAAAATGTTTGAGGGGCAAAATTTTATACTATATCTACATATTTGGCCTCATACTTAAACTTCTTTAAAAGCTTTACTTCAGATGGTACTTTAAAAATTCCACTGGGAATATCTATCAATATATTATTACAAACTATTTTATCGTACATATAATATTAGGGGGACCGGAAAATAATGTCGTTTTGAATTTATAAAATGAAACAGGAAATTTTTGTTTAACAGTGTTTACATGTACTTTACAAATAACCATCTTATAAGTTACCTAAGAATATCTTAACTTTTATCCAGGATAAATTTCCCATGTCAGTATTTTAATTCAAAACGACATTATTTTCCGGTCCCCCTAATAAATAGCTGTGAAATATTAGGGGGACCGGAAAATAATGTCGTTTTGAATTAAAATACTGACATCGGAAATTTATCCTGGATAAAATTTAAGATATTCTTAGGTAACTTATAAGATGGTTATTTGTAAAGTACATGTAAACACTGTTAAACAAAAATTTCCGGTTTCATTTTATGAATTCAAAACGACATTATTTTCCGGTCCCCCTAATATGCTTAAAATGTAACTAAGTTTAACAAAGAATGAAATTTTTTGTGCATATGTGAGTTGAATAAAGTTTGGACAAAATTACTGAACATGGAAATTCCAATTTATCTTATACTATTAAGTGAGCAATATTTGTATGTATATTTCACTGATTTCGAAAACGGTAGCTCGGACAGTCACGAGATTTAACACAAAGGTGCATCCCGAAGGGTCATTGTGCACATCGAAGTCAGATTTTCGAGTTTTTGATTAGTTTTTTCTTAATTAATTAAAATGTGAGAATCATAACCTTCTAATTTCTGATAAAAAAAGCCATTTAAATTTTAACGTTTTATCCATAATTTAATTGTTGCCATTTTTTTTCGACAAAATAATAATAATTAAAAAAAAAAAAAAAAAAAAAAAAAAGTACACTTATTTAAAATGAGGAAAATAAATCAGAAAGATTAGAAAATAAATTAGAAATATCAGTCACATCGTTACAAATAAGATAGCAAAGGAAAGGGAAATTTTTTTTAAATCCGACGCATTAAACAGCTTATCAATCGGACAATTCGATTTTTTAAAAATAACTAAAGTATGAATTTTAGGTGGCAACAGCAGAAGATTGTATGGAAACCGTTAGGAGAAAAAAAAAATGAAAAATTTGCTTCACATTAAGTCACATGATTTTTAAAAGGGATTAAAAATTGCAGTTTTCAAATTCTTTTAAATTTTCTCTCACGAACACAAAAATATAATATACAGCCTGTACCCCACAAGACCAACTTGCATTTCAAATTTCATCAATTATTTTGGTTAATAAACAAAAGTTATTATTATTTTTTTTTTTTCAAATTAAGTTTTATTCTATTTTCGAAAAGATTTATGTGATCATAGATAATAATATATATAGATCTATCATCCCCATATTATCGTGCAAAGATTTTTGATGCCGAAAAAAAAGCTTTGGAATCAGCCATTAAGTGGTATTGAAGGAAAAAAAAAAAAAAAGAAGAAGAGTGAATTTGAAACTATATCTGGGGCTTTTCATTCACCTTCAGTAAATAAATTATTCATGAATTTTATTTGGTAAATCATTCGTGCATATTCCCGTGTGTATTCACTCGGGGAAAGACTGCCATATTTTGGTAAAATCGCCGTCTTTTCTTGAGTGAAAAGGAATCTTTTTTTTGTCCCCAATGATCAATCTATATATTATTACTATATCTATGTATGTGATACGATAGATTAATAATTTGGGTTTTAAAAAAAATTTTAAATAGATTATTTAAACTCTATGAACCATATTTTTATTTTATCAGCTTCATTAACAGATCCTGCTGGGCGATTTTTTAAATTTTGGTGTTGAAGTACACCGAATGTTTTTCGACAAGAAGTTTAATATAGCAACAGCCATTTTAATCTAAGTAGCGCATCAAATATATAAAAACATAAATGATTTATTTTTACACAAAATTTACAGAACAAATGCAGTTTTAAAGATAGGAAATTTATTTCAACAAGCACTATTTTAAACCTAAAAAGCATTAAAAATATAAGCAGAATAAAAAGGATTCTTATGTATAAACAAAAAAGAGTCTGATAAAATTATTAGCAAAATAGTCTTCCCCTTTTCATACAAAAAAAAAAAAAAAAAAAATCCATCGCTAATTTGGCGACAAAAATTCAAAAGCCGCCAATGGAGCGACATAATAAAGTTGTGTAACACGATAATGTTTACCTATTTATTTATTTTTTTATATAATAATCACTATGCTAATTTATCATACAAACAAATGAACCTCTGTGTGTTACTGCACTCTCACGCTGTCGAACAGAAATATTTGAAACATTCAAATTAATATTTAAATAAATAAATAAAAATATGTTTAATGGGAAATATATATAACCATAAAAAGATTAGTTGTCTAAAATACGGCAGAAATAGCGCTCATAGCATATTGTTACAAGGGATTAAGTCTTATTGTTACAATGGATTAAGTCTAAAATGGTGACAAGAATTCAAAAGCCGGCAAAGAGAACTATATTAAGGCTGTACTATCAGGTTTACAACCCATGAATTATATACTAGTGGATCTGCAGATCAGGAGCCTCAACGTCCTATTTGCATCAGACATTTTTCAATAGGTCATTTTTATTTATTCCTTATTATATAATAGTATATATTTATTCGATCGACTTATTACCATAATCAGATACATTCCTGAGGGGGGCTGCCGCTCCCCTCAACCCCCCGCTGTATCTCTCTTTGTATACCTATTTGTATATCATATAAAGTGTTATGGAATTGTAAATAATTGCATTTATTTTTGTATAATTTTTTTCAGAGGCTTAGTAAGTCGATAAAATGCTAATTTTGTGCATTTCTAATCGTTTTAGCGTTAAAATAGCCTAATTTTCCTTTAAAAACCCATTGAAAAACTCCAATAAGGGAAGAAAAGGATTTGGCGCCAAATTTGGCGACGGTTTGCCTCCTTGGCGATTTTTTTGGCGACCTTGGAGAGAAAATTCTTATTAGGGATATACCAAATATGGAAGCTCTAATCTCATTGGCTGATGAGATACGAGAATTTTCCAGAACAGTCTGTGTTCGATAGAATAGTATAAAAGGAGCATTTTTTTAGCCAAGGCGGCCAATCTCAGATCTGTGTCAGTTTCGTCAAATGCTTGCTTTGCTTTGAGCCTCTTTGATTGAGACTTGCTTTATGTGTTATTGATAAACAGTTTGTACTGTTGTTTTGCTGTTAACGGCTGTTGTTTAAGCTATGTTTACTGGTTGAATTGAAGCTGATACTTGGTTTATAGACCTGTATTTTTCTGGAATTTTCTATGAATAATTCACTGAATTTTTGTAAGTTTCGCCTTTCATTCTCGAACAACTTACGAACCCCCAAGTACGCAACAATATGTATTCTTAATAAACGACGGTCTTATGTTATTTCCCTGAAATTCATAAATACCAAATTTTATACAAAAAAAAAATTACATAGCATATCGGAAATATTTTGCATAACCTTTAAACTAATTATCAATTCTATGCCCACAATTTTCAACAGGAAAACATGCTTTTAAAATTCTAATAAAATTTTATTATATTTGATGGGGTGTAACCATGTTAAAATACACTTTTAAGAAATACCGACTATAGACCGTAATAGTACGAAATTCCTTTATGTATGCCGGAAAAGTAGCCACAGTCATTATAAACGCTAATAATAAGAATAAACCTAATTAATTATAACTCATTAATTTTTCGAACTAATTTGACATCATTTGGATGATTACAGTACATACTCGGAATTATTTTGTGTGGTCCCATAAATTATTTAGTCTATACATAACCTTTTTTAAGAGTAAACATGATTTTAAGCAACTTTATAATGTATGTTAACTTTATTAAGTTCAATTCAGCATAAACGCATTAAAGTGCGCGCTTAAATTAAAAATTTGTCCATAGGGTCTAATGTTACGAAATTCTTTCGTGTGTCTTTGTAAACGAACCATAAACATTGTATACACCAGTAAAAACTATTCAGCTTATTTTGCGTTTAAAATTAATAATTGTTCCAAATTTAACATCGTTTGGATGACTAAGTGACATTGTCAGAACACTTTTGTAAGGTCCTGTACATTAATTAGAAAGCTTAAGAGCACATATTTTCTTCAAACAACATAAGTTTAAGCATCTTACTCACGTGCTTTAATTTCATTTTCTTCATTGCAAAGTAATGATATTAAAATGCGTTTGAACGAAATTCACCCCCATACGCCTTAATGTTAAGAATTTTTGCGTGTCCCTGTACACAGTTTATAAAAAATATATTAATAAAAATTATACAGCTACTTATATGCAAAGCTGGAACGTGTGCGCCAATTTGCAAGTCAATCGAAGGACTTTTTCGGTCGCTATTGCGGTACATACAAATTCTTCCCATAGGCCGTAAGGATAAGAAAAATTTTGGCGTGTCCCTGTACACGAACGACAAATGGAATACACACCTAACACTATACAGCTAATTTCGTTGGGCTCATGAATATGTGTACCAACTTGCAAGTCAATAGCGTTATTTTTGGGACCGCTGTCGCGGTACATACAAATTCTCCCCATAGGCCGTAATGATAAGAAAAGCTTTGCCGTGTCCCTGTGTACGAAGTAGAAATGGAATACATACCAAAAACTATACAGCTGATTTCGTGGGGCTCATGAACATGTGTACCAAATTTCAAGTCAATAGCGTGATTTTTGCGGCCGCTATCGCACGACAGACAGACAGACGGACGGTCGGACCGACGGAACCCAAAATCCTTTTGAGTCTCAACAGAGGGCCTCCATTGACGTTTCGGAAAAAATTGGAAGTCAATAGCTTGATTTTTGCGGTGGCTATAGCGGTACATACAGATTCTTCCCATAGGCCGTAATGATCGAACTATTTGGCGTGACCCTGTACACGAACTACAAATGGAATGCACACCTAAAACTATACAGCTGATTCCGTTGGGCGCATGAGCATGTGTACCAAATTGCAAGTCAATAGCGTGATTTGTGTGGCCGCTATCGCGGTACATACAGATTCCTCCCATAGGCCGTAATGATAAGAAAAACTTTGGCGTGTCCCTGTATACGAAGTAGAAATGGAATACATACCAAAAACTATACAGCTGATTTCGTGAGGCACATGAACATGTGTACCAAATTGCAAGTCAATAGCGTGATTTTTGTGGCCGCTATCGCGATACATACAAATTCCTCCCATAGGCCGTAATGATAAGAAAAACTTTGGCGTGTCCCTGTATACGAAGTAGAAATGGAATACATACCAAAAACTATACAGCTGATTTCGTGAGGCACATGAACATGTGTACCAAATTGCAAGTCAATAGCGTGATTTTTGTGGCCGCTATCGCGATACATACAAATTCGTCCCATTGGCCGTAATGATAAGAAAAACTTTGGCGTGTTCCTGTATACGAAGTAGAAATGGAATACATACCAAAAACTATACAGCTGATTTCGTGGGGCTCATGAACATGTGTACCAAATTTCAAGTCAATAGCGTGATTTTTGCGGCCGCTATCGCACGACAGACAGACAGACGGACGGTCGGACCGACGGAACCCAAAATCCTTTTGAGTCTCAACAGAGGGCCTCCATTGACGTTTCGGAAAAAATTGGAAGTCAATAGCTTGATTTTTGCGGTGGCTATAGCGGTACATACAGATTCTTCCCATAGGCCGTAATGATCGAACTATTTGGCGTGACCCTGTACACGAACTACAAATGGAATGCACACCTAAAACTATACAGCTGATTCCGTTGGGCGCATGAGCATGTGTACCAAATTGCAAGTCAATAGCGTGATTTGTGTGGCCGCTATCGCGATACATACAAATTCGTCCCATTGGCCGTAATGATAAGAAAAACTTTGGCGTGTTCCTGTATACGAAGTAGAAATGGAATATATACCAAAAACTATACAGCTGATTTCGTGGGGCACATAAACATGTGTACCAAATTGCAAGTCAATAGCGTGATTTTTGTGGCCGCTATCGCGATACATACAAATTCCTCCCATTGGCCGTAATGATAAGAAAAGCTTTGGCGTGTCCCTGTATACCAAGTATAAATGGAATACATACCAAAAACTATACAGCTGATTTCGTGGGGCACATGAACATGTGTACCAAATTGCAAGTCAATAGCGTGATTTTTGTGGCCGCTATCGCGATACATACAAATTCCTCCCATTGGCCGTAATGATAAGAAAAACTTTGGAGTGTCCCTGTATACCAAGTATAAATGGAATACATACCAAAAACTATACAGCTGATTTCGTGGGGCACATGAACATGTGTACCAAATTGCAAGTCAATAGCGTGATTTTTGTGGCCGCTATCGCGATACATACAAATTCCTCCCATTGGCCGTAATAATAAGAAAAATTTTGGCGTGTCCCTGTACACGAACGACAAATGGAATACACACCTAACACTATACAGCTAATTTCGTTGGGCTCATGAATATGTGTACCAACTTGCAAGTCAATAGCGTTATTTTTGGGACCGCTGTCGCGGTACATACAAATTCTCCCCATAGGCCGTAATGATAAGAAAAGCTTTGCCGTGTCCCTGTGTACGAAGTAGAAATGGAATACATACCAAAAACTATACAGCTGATTTCGTGGGGCTCATGAACATGTGTACCAAATTTCAAGTCAATAGCGTGATTTTTGCGGCCGCTATCGCACGACAGACAGACAGACGGACAGTCGGACCGACGGAACCCAAAATCCTTTTGAGTCTCAACAGAGGGCCTCCATTGACGTTTCGGAAAAAATTGGAAGTCAATAGCTTGATTTTTGCGGTGGCTATAGCGGTACATACAGATTCTTCCCATAGGCCGTAATGATCGAACTATTTGGCGTGACCCTGTACACGAACTACAAATGGAATGCACACCTAAAACTATACAGCTGATTCCGTTGGGCGCATGAGCATGTGTACCAAATTGCAAGTCAATAGCGTGATTTGTGTGGCCGCTATCGCGGTACATACAGATTCCTCCCATAGGCCGTAATGATAAGAAAAACTTTGGCGTGTCCCTGTATACGAAGTAGAAATGGAATACATACCAAAAACTATACAGCTGATTTCGTGAGGCACATGAACATGTGTACCAAATTGCAAGTCAATAGCGTGATTTTTGTGGCCGCTATCGCGATACATACAAATTCCTCCCATAGGCCGTAATGATAAGAAAAACTTTGGCGTGTCCCTGTATACGAAGTAGAAATGGAATACATACCAAAAACTATACAGCTGATTTCGTGAGGCACATGAACATGTGTACCAAATTGCAAGTCAATAGCGTGATTTTTGTGGCCGCTATCGCGATACATACAAATTCGTCCCATTGGCCGTAATGATAAGAAAACCTTTGGCGTGTTCCTGTATACGAAGTAGAAATGGAATACATACCAAAAACTATACAGCTGATTTCGTGGGGCACATAAACATGTGTACCAAATTGCAAGTCAATAGCGTGATTTTTGTGGCCGCTATCGCGATACATACAAATTCCTCCCATTGGCCGTAATGATAAGAAAAGCTTTGGCGTGTCCCTGTATACCAAGTATAAATGGAATACATACCAAAAACTATACAGCTGATTTCGTGGGGCACATGAACATGTGTACCAAATTGCAAGTCAATAGCGTGATTTTTGTGGCCGCTATCGCGATACATACAAATTCCTCCCATTGGCCGTAATGATAAGAAAAACTTTGGCGTGTCCCTGTATACCAAGTATAAATGGAATACATACCAAAAACTATACAGCTGATTTCGTGGGGCACATGAACATGTGTACCAAATTGCAAGTCAATAGCGTGATTTTTGTGGCCGCTATCGCGATACATACAAATTCCTCCCATTGGCCGTAATGATAAGAAAAACTTTGGCGTGTCCCTGTATACGAAGTAGAAATGGAATACAAAAATTGGAAGTCAATAGCTTGATTTTTGCGGTGGCTATAGCGGTACATACAGATTCTTCCCATAGGCCGTAATGATCGAACTATTTGGCGTGACCCTGTACACGAACTACAAATGGAATACACACCTAAAACTATACAGATGATTCCGTTGGGCGCATGAGCATGTGTACCAAATTGCAAGTCAATAGCGTGATTTGTGTGGCCGCTATCGCGGTACATACAGATTCCTCCCATAGGCCGTAATGATAAGAAAAACTTTGGCGTGTCCCTGTATACGAAGTAGAAATGGAATACATACCAAAAACTATACAGCTGATTTCGTGGGGCACATGAACATGTGTACCAAATTGCAAGTCAATAGCGTGATTATTGTGGCCGCTATCGCGATACATACAAATTCGTCCCATTGGCCGTAATGATAAGAAAAACTTTGGCGTGTTCCTGTATACGAAGTAGAAATGGAATACATACCAAAAACTATACAGCTGATTTCGTGGGGCACATGAACATGTGTACCAAATTGCAAGTCAATAGCGTGATTTTTGTGGCCGCTATCGCGATACATACAAATTCCTCCCATTGGCCGTAATGATAAGAAAAACTTTGGCGTGTCCCTGTATACCAAGTAGAAATGGAATACATACCAAAAACTATACAGCTGATTTCGTGGGGCACATGAACATGTGTACCAAATTGCAAGTCAATAGCGTGATTTTTGTGGCCGCTATCGCGATACATACAAATTCCTCCCATTGGCCGTAATGATAAGAAAAACTTTGGCGTGTCCCTGTATACGAAGTAGAAATGGAATACAAAAATTGGAAGTCAATAGCTTGATTTTTGCGGTGGCTATAGCGGTACATACAGATTCTTCCCATAGGCCGTAATGATCGAACTATTTGGCGTGACCCTGTACACGAACTACAAATGGAATACACACCTAAAACTATACAGATGATTCCGTTGGGCGCATGAGCATGTGTACCAAATTGCAAGTCAATAGCGTGATTTGTGTGGCCGCTATCGCGGTACATACAGATTCCTCCCATAGGCCGTAATGATAAGAAAAACTTTGGCGTGTCCCTGTATACGAAGTAGAAATGGAATACATACCAAAAACTATACAGCTGATTTCGTGGGGCACATGAACATGTGTACCAAATTGCAAGTCAATAGCGTGATTATTGTGGCCGCTATCGCGATACATACAAATTCGTCCCATTGGCCGTAATGATAAGAAAAACTTTGGCGTGTTCCTGTATACGAAGTAGAAATGGAATACATACCAAAAACTATACAGCTGATTTCGTGGGGCACATGAACATGTGTACCAATTGCAAGTCAATAGCGTGATTTTTGTGGCCGCTATCGCGATACATACAAATTCCTCCCATTGGCCGTAATGATAAGAAAAACTTTGGCGTGTCCCTGTATACCAAGTAGAAATGGAATACATACCAAAAACTATACAGCTGATTTCGTGGGGCTCATGAATATGTGTACCAAATTGCAAGTCAATAGCGTGATTTTTGTGGCCGCTATCGCGATACATACAAATTCCTCCTATTGGCCGTAATGATAAGAAAAACTTTGGCATGTCCCTGTATACGAAATAGAAATGGAATACATACCAAAAACTATACAGCTGATTTCGTGGGGCTCATGAACATGTGTACCAAATTTCAAGTCAATAGCGCCATTTTTGCGGCCGCTATCGCGCGACAGACAAAGAGACAGACAGACAGACACAGCCCAAAGCCGTTTTGAGTCTCAACAGAGGGCCTCCACTGACGTTTCGGCAATAAACACAAAAAATTAATTGTCTCATGCGACAGACGTAGCCGGTCACAGCATATTGTAATATTCGGCGTGAAATTGCTGTCATTTAATGGTTGATTGGATAAACAAACAAAAAAAAAAAAAAAAAAAAAAAAAA